>OY731398.1:33569828-34261099 GCA_963425845.1 Sphenostylis stenocarpa | reverse complement strand
ACAGTAAAACCCTTGGTTATGACTCATCCCCTTTCATTTTCTCATACATCATTTCACATTCTCATTCTCTTTTTCTTTTCCTGCTGCTCAACTCCTCATTTTTCTTCCCATTGCCATCTATACTTTCAGTCCCTAATGCCCCCATCTATCTTTTCTTTTCTTTTTTTTCTTTGTAATTTCTGCATTTTATTATTGAGAATAAAAGTTGCCGATGTTGTCATCTTCTTATTACAAATTTTACTTTTTTTTTTAATATTATTAAAGTCAATTTTACTATGAAAATATTTCTAAAGTGGTATTATATGACTAAAGGGTGAGTAGTTTTGTTCTAATTCTTATGGTCATTATTATTTAATAATAAGAGTATCTCAATTTCATATTTATTATTATAATATTATTAGAGTTAATTTTTATGTTTGAAATATTTTTATTTTAAAAATATAATTTATCATAATTTTTTCTTTAAAAACGCATCGATAGAAAAAAAGATATAAATTATTCTTAATTTTTACTTTAATTGACGTAAAACTTATAAATATGGTGAAAAAGTTTATATTAGATTTATAAAGTCATGAAATATTTAATTATTTAATTTTCAAATTTTAATAATTTTTTTTAGTTTATAAGTAATGTATATAGTTATGTTTATATTACTAACTTTTAACTATGTAGATGGGTTAAATATTTAAAATAATGTTGTACCATATCTACAATAATCTTATTAAACTTGAACATAATTTTTTAATAAAATATAATCATTATTGTTAAATAATAATAATAATAATAATAATAAAAAACTACATTACAGTATTGCTTGATGTTTTATTTTAAGCTGTACATATTAGAGATATTTTATTTGATGTAATATGCATACGTAATCCTAAACCAGTAATTAGTCGAATTGGCTCACATATTTAAATTCATGTTGACATCTTAAAAATAACTTAAAATTGGTAATTAAATAAACCTTTAAAAATAAAATTATTGATAGATTAATTTAATTATATATTATATTAGTCAATCGTAATTTTGATAACAAAATATTTTGTTGGACTAACATACACACGTGTGTAACTTTGGAAAGTATCAATATGCATAATTTTTTTACTAAATATTTTTTTTAAATAAAAGAAATAAAATTTAATGAAATTTTATATAAACTAAAACATGTTCAAACATCCAAAAATCAATTAATGTTCAACAATGAAAAACCCAAAAAACAATTAATCCTCCAAAATGAAAAGAGCAATATTTACATACTATTTTCGTATAAATTTATCATCATCAAAATTTTCAGAATAATGATGTGTGAATGTCTTTTCAATATTAAATAGTTTTATTAAAAATGTGTTTTACTTGTTTTACAATATTAAAAAGTATAAGTTTTATCTTTAAAAGTTAATATTTTTCTTCTCTTCGAAGCTGAAAACACAAAATAAAGTGTATGGAAAATTTTAATTAGAAATCTTTAGTCTCATTTATCATAAAACTCACTTGCCCCCGTGTGCCCATAAATCACAAACACAATGGATTGATTATACAAGAGATTTTGTTATTTATTTTATTAAAGGATAATATTTAGTTTATATATATATATATATATATATAATAATAATTTTATTCAAATCATTATCATACATTAAATAAAATAAATTTAAAATATTAATTATAATAATAATAATAATCATATAATAAATAAAATACTATTCATTTTAAAATTTCAGTACCTCTTAATTTTTTTAAAATATATTTTAATTAGTTAAAAAAATTATATAAATTATCTAAACATAAATTCTTAAACGAGAAAAATTCATGAACATGTGCATAACATATTCCTCTAATAATAAAAAAAATCTACTTTCAATCAACTATAAAATTTTATTTAGTAAATATAAACTAATTACTCTTTAAATATATATATATATATATATATATATATATATATATATACATAGTTAAAATCTTATTAACAATTTTCAAAAATAAGAAAAAAAATCCATTGAATAATATACATTTCTTAAAGTAGTTAATATAAGATAAGTTTTAAAAAATAATAATTTTCTCAAAACATTTCATAATTTTTTATAAAATATTATATCTATTTTTATAATCAATATTATAAATATTTATATTTTTATTATAATATTCATTTTTATAAAAGTATTTTATATTAAAATATGTGGATAACTGATGACATAAAATACATAAATATTTATCAACGATATGTGTCATCAATAATTATAAGTTTTTTTATTAATATATTTGTTAATAATTATCAATAATAACAGAATGCATAAATAGTCTATAAAAATCAATTCGTTGATAAACAAATAGAAAAATGTTTAACATGCTACCAAATCATTGTTGCAATAAAAGATTAGATAGAATAAAAATTATAGAATTTATTGTTTTGAATGCACGAGAAAAGTGTTAATAAATCTGTGATTGATTTTAGAACATTTATATATATATATATAGTTGGGAATGACATGCACGTGTGACATTGCATTAGTATGGGTTTTGTTAACTGTTACATTATCCATTTATGACGAGGGTTTACTCCATTGGATGGCATATTCTCATGGCAATGTATATTCCTATGCAATTCAATGGAATGATGGATATGGTTTCCATTGCTTTCAACTCAAGGGACCCAACAATTCACAAAACCCTAATAAATCACTTCTCCACTCACCTCAAATATTCTTCTTCCCTTTTCTTCTTCTTTTGGTCAATGCAGGTAACATCTTCACCCTTATCAGATGCTACAATTTTACTCTGATTCAACATAATTATTATAAACCACAACAAATTTTCCCAACACATTTAATGCAGCTATCTGTTTAGAATTCATTCAAAAATATTGATTAGGTTAAAACAATTTCAAACCAATTAATTAATCCGAAAGAGGGTGAGAATCAATTAAATAGCAATAAATGACATGATATGACATAACACAAAATGTGAAATAAAATTATAGTTTTTTTCATGGTAAGAGTGTAAATGAAATGTTGGGGATTTGATATATTACTCTCCAATTTTCATGTTTTATTAAAAATGACTCCAATTTTTTGTCAATTCCTTGTGAAATGTGATTTCATTAAATAAGGTAAAAAATCACTCTTAAGAAGCATCTCTGGTCAAACTTTTTCTTTTGGTTTGAAAATCTACTTTAATTTAAACATGAAACTATGGGCTCTAAATTTATAGTCAAAGTCATGTGACAACATCATTTTTGCTTTTTCTATTAAAAAACAAGTTATATATAATTTGGAAATATCCATAAATTGAAGAAAAGAAAATTACTGAAGCAGTTTTAGCACCTATGAATGATGAACAGAGAATCTCCACCATTGAGATTTGCATGAGGCTCTGCAACCAATGAGCTTTCATGAATGTTTCTTTAATGAAGTTGAGATATTATTTTATTGTTTATAATATTATTGAACACCAGCAACTGGCATGGACAACTTTCAGTGCCCAAGTGCTGGCATGCTTGACAGCTTGAGTGTTTGGGAATTTCAAAGGAATCACACCTAAGACAATTTAAACCAATTAGAAATAAATAAAAAACTAATTAACTAAATCCAAATCAATTTAAAATTGTTTTAATTTATTTTATTTATCTATTCACTAATTTTTCTTTCTTTATAGTTTTCACTTGCTTATAATTACGTATATTTTAAAATAAAAATAATAAATTTAAACAATATATTATAATAAAAAGAAAATATAAAAATATAAAAATTTTATTAACTTATAATAAAATAAAATAAAAAAGTTGAAACTTTCTAATTATGAAAATCAGGAAAAATAAAATAAAATTAAAGATTATCTTAAAATAGGATCACATCATTATTTTTTCTTACAAAGTTATAGAGAAAATTATAATAAAAAATCATAAATACAATATAAAAAAGAAAAACCAGTTAAAAAAAGTTATAAAAAGATAACAATTTATATTTCTTACTTTAGTATTAAAAAATTATATTTTTAAATTTTATTTATTTAAAAATACATGACGTTTTAGATTAAATTTATTAATTTTTATTATTTTTAATAAATTTATTATTTTTGTTATTATTTTTATATTTTGTATATGTAAATTTACTTTTAATAATTTATTATCCTCTATACATAAAATATAATTAATAAAAAATGACTAATACATTTTAAAATTAAAATAATACATATATTTACAGATAAATTATTTGTCATTAAAATCTTGTCTGTTTGAAAAAATAATTAATACTCCATGTTTTATTAGTTTATTTATTCAATTTCTTTATCTTAATAACTTATTACATCATATTTATTATTATATATGTTTTTCTGCATGTAAATTGAAAAAAAAAAAGAAGAAGTAATTAATACTCTTTAACGTGTGTATTAACGACATAGTTAGATAAATCGAAAATTGAAAACTAATCATTAACTTCTCCTACCAAGACTAAAGAATTTTACTTTATATTTATTATATAACTTTGATTAATTAATACTAATTTATGTTGAGATGAAATGAAACTATTTTTTCATATTACTTGAGAATTTTTCCAAAGCAGCAGCATATCCCTTCATAGGTTTTCCCCTTAAACTTAATTCAAGATTTTTTCAACAATGGAAAAACTTAAAGAGTTAGTTAGTTTTTGAACAACAAATAGTAATTTAAAACAAATGATGAATTTGTTGCTTGACGTGTGATATGCACATTGCATAGCCACACGCACACACAACAAAACAGAATTCCATTTTGTTATCTCCATGAATAAGGGCAAACACCTTTGCAATTAAGAAAGCAGGTTGGTCTTGAGTAACTTTCAAGAGTATCTAAGTGTTGAAAAAAAGAATAAAACTAAAACAAATGATTCTCTAATGAAAATGGAAATATAAATGCATAGTTTGAACTGTTTCTCAAAGACTTGGGAACGTTCATAAAAGAGAAAAATTACTGGGAAGAGACCCAACATTTTTCAGCAATTTAAGCACATACTCCAAACTCCAACATTCTTTCTCCTCCATTTAACCTTGCTTCACAATTTGGCATCACATGTCTTTATCCTTTTCCTTGTTAGCCTCATTTATGGTTCTTCTCAAACCTTTTATTCTCTCATTGCATCCCATTCTTCACAAAATTAACCAACCCTAACGAACCAAATCTATACTTTTGGCGTGTTCATCAATTTTAGAGATAAATGGTTTTCATAAATGTATCCCCATTCATTCATAAATTCACTGTTTTTTTTACGCCGTCAAATTCGCATTAATGCCCTTTAAAAGAGAAATACTATCATTAATATAATATCAAAGAGTAAAAAAATGAATAAATAGTGTATGGCAATATTAAAATGCAACAAAAGGGTGTGAAAATAAAAAGGGAAATGTAATCACGCGCGGGTGAAGCGTTTGGTGGTTTGTTAGTTGTGATAGTTTTATGGGACAAGGTTGGAGGGTTTGAAGGGGAAACATAAAAACGAGGGAGAGAAGGGGTAAAATGGTTTGTTTCGCACTTTTTTTTTCCCTTATCAACTAGTTTCTCTCTCTCTCTCTCTCCCACCGTGGGATTAAAATATTGTTTTTAACGAAAAATAAATAAAGAATTTAAGAAAAATAAGAAAAAAAAAACGCGGCTGCTGTATTCACCAAAAACAGAGACACGGTGAGGGGGGAGAGAGAGAGAGACAAACTGTGTGTTGATCGATCCCAGCTAAGATTCAACGTTGCAAATAATCGAGCACGGGATTGTTGTTTTTTCGATTGTCGCAGGTTGCGCTAACAATTTTACAATAATTTTAGTGAAATTTGAGGGTGGGATTTCTACGCGAGCCCGCGATCGTGTAGAATTTTTCAATTACTTGCGGGGGTGATTCGTTTGGCTGGGATTTTGATTCGGAGGAATGGATCGAAGAGGAAGTGGGATTTTGATTGGGACGGAGGGTTCTCAATGCAGAGGTTTAAGTTGAAGGGTTTGATTTTTGTATTTTTTGGTATTTTTTTGGATGATTTCTGCAGGAGGTAGGGATGCAATAAAGGGGCTGGGGTTAGGGTTAGGGTTAGGGCTGGGTGCTGGGAGGAGAGAGATGGTGGAGTCTGAGCTCGAAGAAGGTGAGGCGTGCTCCTTTCAGAACCACGAAGATTATGATGCCACCGTTGATCCCGATGTTGCCCTATCTTACATTGTAAGGCCCTTTAACTTGATTTTACTTGCTCCGGTATTCCACGTATAGTTTGTTGGTTTTAAAGTTTGGAAGTATTGCTGTTCACTTGTTTTACTTTGTTAGATCCGTTACCTGAATTTTATTTCCGTGGTTGGCTTAAGATGTGTAGTTTTGGGGTGTGCAGTGCTGAATTGTGTTTTGCTGTTAGTTGAATAGATTTGATATGTGGTTAGCATAGAGGGTGTTATTGAAGATTTTGAATTTTTGTGATCTTTGTGATGTCAACTTGATGCAATGAGTTGTTGAGGAAATTTTTTACCAATCTGCTTGATCTGCCTATCTTAATGTTGTTTGAATCAGATTGGTGATGCAAAGGATTTATTGCCATTTTTTCCGCTTCTTCTTTTATTTTTCATCCTTTTCCTTTCACGAAGAATTAAATGTTAAGTTATTTATGTGCTTTTGTTTGTAACTTGGTGTTTATGGTTTAATTCCCCTTAGATAAAATTGTATATGGTATCATTCACTAGGCATCCACTATGTGCCAATGATACGGCAGCGGCGGAGTTGTTTTTTTCGCTCATAAATAACTACAAGACAACGGGAAATATTTTTTTACTGTTTCTCGTTCATAAGACTGTAATGTGGAAGTTATGTAATGAAGGAACATACGGAGTTTGAAAAACAAGCCAACTGTGAGATTGCTACTTAGCACATTTTAAAATTTCCCGTTATTTCGTTATAGAATGTTGTTTGTTTCCATATCGTGAATATGTCTACGTGTATTGGATTTTTTCGGTTAGATTTAGTCCCTGTTTCTGTTTCGATAACTGTTCTTTCTTTTCTATTGACTTTTTACATTTCAAATTTTTTCCCTAAGGATGACAAAATTCAAGATGTTCTGGGACATTTTCAGAAGGATTTTGAGGGTGGGGTGTCTGCTGAGAATCTGGGTAAGTGTCTTGTTAGAATCAAGACTCATCTAATGTAGGATTACCCATTAAATAGTTATTGGAATGATGTTGAGAAACAATTGATCATTTCAGGGGCAAAATTTGGTGGTTATGGATCATTTTTGCCCACCTATCAGCGCTCTCCTGTTTGGTCTCACCCAAGGACTCCACAAAAAAATCATAGTCAAAATACGCCCAAATCCCCCAATAATTTGCCACCAGAGGTAAATTTCTTATTATATATGGGAAAATGTGACTGTGATACATTTATGTTTAACTAAATTGATGACTGTATTTAAGGATTTATGACTTGCCTACGGATTATTTTTCACTCTCAACATATTTCAAATTACCTTGCAGGGTGGGCAGGGGGATGCTGTACAATGTTCCACGGGAACACAGTCATCAAGACTTGGCCCAGGTTCTGGTAACTCTTCAAGAATGGCTGCAAACAAGGGTTTCTCTTTAGATGATGGAACCCATCAAGAAAAATACATGACAGCTAATGCTGATACATCCACTTCTAAGCATGAGTCTCTAAACAAGAAAATTACTAGCACATCAGACCAGAAGACACTGAAAGTTCGAATCAAAATGGGTCCTGATAATTTATCAACACGGAAAAATGCTGCAATATACAGTGAAATTGGTCTGGATGTGTCGCCATCATCATCACTAGATGATAGCCCCTCAGAAAGTGAGGGGCTTTCTCGTGGTCCTCAAGAAGCTCCTTTTGAATCTCCAACCATTATCCTTCAGGTTAATTATCTTTTGGCATTTTGATTTTCCTTTATCCTATTCATATCGAGCTTGATGAGTTTAATTGAAAATTTTATGGTGTCTTGGAACAGATTATGACAGACCTCCCTCGGCTATTGTCACCACTTACTGATGGTATCATTGAATTAACTGTAAAGGAAATGCGTGCCAGAGAGAGCATACCTGGTCTTGTTCATGTGGATGATGCAGAAAGCGTTGACATATCACTAAATGAATCTAATAATGTAAAAGGTGATAGAAAATTGTCAGGGGGGACTGGGAGGAAAATGAAATCTCTGGAGGGTTGTGAATCCTCAATGGAAGTCAAGGGTTCTACAAAGAAGAATACTCGGAATGATGTTGGGGTGCTGTCAAGAAAGGAACAAAGTTCAGATGCATTTACTATGGAGGAGCTAGTTTCTAACACTATGAAGCTTCCACTTTTATCCAGTTCATATTCTCTCAATGATGACTTGGTTAGGGCTGATGATGGGCCATGTGATTCTTTGAAGGAAGCTAACAAAGTTATGGTGAGGGAGAAAACCTTCTCTGATCAGGGACAAAAGGAACGGCTGGAGCCAACATCTACTGAGGTGAATGGTTTTGCTGAGAGGGCAAAGGGAAGCTCAAGAAGAAAAGTTGTGGGAGATAAGGTTTCTTTTGATGACTATATAGTAAAAGAAAATTCTCATGGAGATAACAATTGCCACTCAATAATAGCTGAATCTCATGTTTCCAGAGTTAGGACCTCATCAAACACTGAAGAGCTTCCTAAGAAGGCTAATCAGAGAGGTAGCCTATGTGAACAAGACAGTATGACATTACCTGTAGTGACTGAACATCCCTTTCTTGGGGGTAAGAAGAAGACAAAGGGAAGTCATGCCACGATGGTTATGGATAAGGAAAAAGAAAACTTGAAGATTGGATCTTCTTCGGTTCCTAAAACAAAAAGGAGTTCTGATGATAGTTCTGCATCAAAAAATGAAACTGAAGATGTCAGAGTACAAAAGAGTCTTGGAAAGACTAGAGATACATACAGAGACTTCTTTGGGGAATTGGAAGATGAGGAGGACAGAATGGATTCAATGGAGACCCCTTACGAAGAAAAAATGAAGGAATCTGAGTTAGTTGAGAGGAGTGCACCTACAACTAGTTATGGAGCAAAGGAGAGATCTGGTGCTAAGAAAGTTGATAAGCCATTATTAACAGCTGAAATATACCCTAAAACAGCCACAAATCTTTGGTGCACTGGAAATGCAAATGGTACTGATGTTGAGAATGGTAAAGGGATACCTGTAATGATACCTCCTGTTGAGATGGAAGATAATTGGGTAATGTGTGACAAGTGTCATAAATGGCGTCTTCTTCCTGTTGGAACAAATCCTGACAACCTACCTGAAAAGTGGGTGTGTAGTATGCTTAATTGGCTGTAAGTACTGTTTCAGTGGCTAAGTCATTTATTGTCCATAATGAAAGTACTAATGCCTTGTTTTGACAAACTTTTCCATATGATGCACTTATAGGAGAATAAAATAAGACGGTAGACTACTTCTCCCAAAAGTTAAAATCAGCTTATGCACATTAACTTTTATAAAAGCTCTCTCAATTAACTTATCCAGAAGCTGGTGGGCATAAGTTGTTTTTAATTTATGGAAAGGTTTGATTCATTTTCGTTTTCATTTTCTTGTATATATGCTTATGGGGAAGTTTCTCCAAACAGGGTCTAAGATTAATGAGCTTGTCAATTGGAGCTATTAAGGTTGGGTTGTGATTTTTTTATTGGAGGTTCGATACTCCATCAGGCCACCCATTCTCCCCTACCAAGTGCTTTCACCTCCAACATACCCCCTCTCCCCTTCAGAAAAACGTACTAGGGAAACTAAATTGCTTGACATATATGAAACTACTTATATTGATTATGATTGATAATTAATATCACATGCATAAATATGCAGGCCAGACATGAATCGATGTAGCTTTAGTGAGGATGACACCACTAAAGCACTTATTGCATTATTCCAAGGGCCTCCCTTTGATGGTCATAGCAACCTGCAAAATGTCTCTGGCAGTGTTATGGTGGGAGGAACCATGGCAACCCAGCATCCTGACCAACACCAGTTAAATAATGATCTGCATGTGACACCTGGGGGGAAGAAAAAGTTTGTGAAGGCGATACCAAATTCTATAAATAAAGACAGCTTTTCTCAATCATCATATCCTATCAAGAAAATCTTTCAGTCAGCGGTGAAAAGTAGGAGTTTAAATGATGTGAACAAGTCTCCTGTCATGAGTGAGGCTGATGTTGCAGCAGACAAACACAAAAATAAGCACAGGACCCTGGAGCACAGTTCTGATAGAGGTAACTCGAACTGCACTTTAATTTTGCTTATCTGCTCAATATTAACTAATGTGTAGATGTTCCAAGACCTGTTAAATTTCTCTGTTATCTTCATTTCTGGAATTTTGTTCTCAGGTGATGTGAAGAATATGAAGGTCAAAAGCAGGAGGGATCATGATCAAGATTTTTCTAGGCCATCCAAGAAATCTAAGACTGACAAAGCTCATTCTACCAATGAAGAGCGGATTGTAGAACAGAGTGGGACTACTAGGAAGGTCAGTCATAGTTCAAATAGCACTCTTCCAACTACTTCAGTTGGCAAAGATCGTCCGAGACAGAAAGACCACTCCTCTTCAAGGGACTCCAAATCAAGAAAAGACAGGCCTCCAGTTTCTGCTGAAAACACAAAAGATAAAGGTCAGGGTTCTTTGGATGAAGGATCTCTGGAGCTGGGAAATTGTGATTCAATCGGTAGTGTGAAGAAGAGGAAACTGAAGGGATATCAGGATCCTAAAACTAACAGCCCAGGTAATCCTCGCCTACAGGAGAGCAAAACTTCTGAGCATGATTTTGGTAATTCCAGGAAGGAAAAGAAGGCAAAAAGTTCAAAATCTGAAGGCAAAGAATCAAGTGCAAGTAAAGGCAGCGGTAGGACTGACAAAAAAGTTAGTCATACGAAGAACAAGAAGTTCAGGCAAAACCCTGAGAGCAGCCTGTCACAGCGGAGTTTGGATGGCATGGACTGTTCAAAAAGGGACTTGGGGTCTTTGCAGGCTTCTGTTGCTGCAACTTCAAGTTCTTCTAAGGTTTCTGGCTCTCACAAAACCAAAGCCAGCTTCCAGGAAGTGAAGGGCTCTCCTGTGGAATCGGTTTCTTCATCACCTATTCGAATTTCAAATGCAGATAAGTTTCCAAGCAAGGAAATTATTGGGAAAGATGATTCGCATGACATTGTTGCTGTGGACAGTCCAAGAAGATGCTCAGATCGTGAGGATGATGGTGGGAGTGATCGATCTGGAACAGCAAGGAAGGATAAATCTTCCACCATTGGCCACAGGTCAGGTTTTCAGGATAAGGGTGTTAATAACATGTCTGATACTAAACTTAAAGCTGAAACTACTGGCTATTTTACCAATGGTGTTGTTGACTCTATAGTCCCAGATGGGACATATCCAGGCAAAGAGCTGACTAAGCATCCAGTTGAAGACAAAACTGATGTTTATAATGCTAATATGTCTCATACAAGGAAGAATGGCATAGAATCAGGTTTTGAGGACAACAATGACAGCTGTAAGTCAGAGTCCCATGAAGATAAGGTAAAAAATACTAGTTATTCAGGTAAACTGAAAGACCAGTCTCCTCTATGTGAGACAAAACATAAGGATGGAAAAAATAAGTTGCTGGAGAAGTACGGGATCAAGCCTGACCAAAGTGAGAATATACATGCTGTCAAGAAAGATCATACAGGGAAAAATGAGACTAGGAAAAAAGAGAATCACTTAAATCGGGGTCATGAATTTCAAGATGTTAGTACGGATGCATTTCATGCTCCCACTCAGAGTCAGTTGCCAGACTCTGATATTGAAAGATCCACAAAGAGGTCTCTGTCAGAAAGAGCTGATCCAGAAGTACATGGAAAAGGGAAGCTGTTATCATCATTTCCATCTGAAGGATCTCAAGTTGAGACATTGGGTCGTTGCCCACGACCACTTGGTTTACAGAAAGGAAATGGAGATGTCGAAGTTGATCCTTCCAAAGTTGATGATGTCTTAAAGCTACCAAAAAAGCAATTGAAGAAGACCGATCATCAAAATGGAAACCAGCAAATTGGTTCAAGAAATCCCATAATTAATGGTCACAAGTCCAAGGAGCTTGATGCCCCCAGTCCAGTTAGAAGGGATTCTTACAGCCATGCTGCTAACAATGCTGTGAAAGAAGCTAAAGATCTCAAGCATTTGGCTGATCGTCTAAAGGTTTTTACCTTTTAGACTATTTTGCTTTGGCTCTTCTAGAGGCCTATTTTACTAATTTTTGGTTTGATCATACAGAATTCTGGATCCACTGGTGAGAGCACTGGTCTTTACTTCCAGGCAGCTCTCAAATTTCTTCATGGAGCCTCTCTGTTAGAATCTGGCAACAACGAGAATGCTAAACACAGTGAGATGATTCAATCAAAGCAAATGTATAGTAGCACAGCAAAATTGTGCGAGTAAGTCAACGATTTTCTTTATATCCGTGGTTATATTTGTTTGAAATATCATATTGTTGTTTAAAATACCCGTGTAAATATTCTTTCTGTTATCTATTGTTTTATTTGGTTGCGAGCATAGCATCAAACCTCATTTCATTACTGTGCTTGGCATAATTATATCTTTGGTTGATTTTAAGTTGTATATCATAGCCTTAAATGATTGGATATTTTTTGTTATAATGCCATCTAATATATTTTACCTCATTTCATTACTGTGCTTGGCATAATTATATCTTTGGTTGATTTTAAGTTGTATATCATAGCCTTAAATGATTGAATATTTTTTGTTATAATGCCATCTAATATATATATTTTTATAGGTTTTGTGCCCACGAATATGAGAAATTAAAAGACATGGCTTCAGCTGCACTTGCTTACAAATGCATGGAGGTAGCATATATGAGGGTAATATATTCTTCATACACTAGTGCAAGCAGAGATCGGCATGAGTTGCAGACAGCACTGCAAGTGATTCCCCTTGGTAATTAATTTTTTTACTTGATCTTCACTGCATTCGCATGATACAAAAGTCTTCCTTTCTGAAGTACTAAGTTTCCATTTGAATTTGTTCTAAATATCATAGCAAATCCTATCTCCATTTTGATGCTTTGGCAAATAAATGAAAAATATTCTGATAGATTTTGTATAAAGTATCATATCACATTCATTTTAATTGATTATTTGTACATTGCCCCTTTGACAAGCATTCTGTATGCCTCTTAACTTTTTATCCTGTGTTTAATTATTTTGTTTATAAAATGCATCCTTAATGCGTGAACAAAGAGGAAGAAGTAAAGTTAGATACATATGACTAATTTTGTTGATTCTAATAAGTCTAAAATTTACTTTCCTTTCCGTATGTAAATGAAATATTGTTTCTCTTTCTTAGGAGTGTCATTGGGTGTATAAAATGCATCCTTAATGCGTGAACAAAGAGGAAGAAGTAAAGTTAGATACATATGACTAATTTTGTTGATTCTAATAAGTCTAAAATTGACTTTCCTTTCCGTATGTAAATGAAATATTGTTTCTCTTTCTTAGGAGTGTCATTGGGTGGTGATGAAATTTGAGTAGATTAAATTCTGATTTTTCATTTTTGTTTTGAACCTTGTTTCATTTGTCAGGAGAGTCTCCGTCATCTTCTGCCTCCGACGTTGACAATGTTAACAACTCTACAGCAGCTGACAAGGTCACCACCATATCTAAGAGTATCAATTCGCCCCAAGTAGCTGGAAACCATGTCATTGCTGCACGACATCGTCCTAATTTTGTGCGATTGCTTGGTTTTGTAAGTATATAGTTCTTGTTCACAGAAGAATGATTTTAGCAAAAGCCACTCCTTTCCTCACATTGATAGCCTTGAAAAACTTACAGGAAACCATAGCCAAGGAGAATGAATACATCAATATCTACCTGAGCTGTGAAATATTGTTCCAAGTTAGGATCTATGATGGAGTTTGCAAGATTGAATTTATCTGGTCGAGGATTGTAGCATCCTGCCAATTAGAAGTGCTAAAATGTTAATAAACAGTATTAAAAATGCAACATAATAAAATCACAGTAAGCGTTGAACTTGACTCAAAATATCTAATAAATCCTTTCTCGAGCTTTCAGAAGGAGATCAATGTAGTCATTAACACCAAATATGTATAGATTAGTTTAGCCTTTGATGGCTAGGCTAACAAAGAGAAGTGAATTATATGTTCACAGTAAAAATAAGTAAATCACTGTAGTTTGACCTATAAGTATAAGAATGGCCAGAGAAATCTGCAAAAAAGAAAACTGGTCAAATTAAAAGCATCCTATTATTTCCCATAAGGCATGTAACTTCCCAAAACTGAAAGCCAGCGGGTTATCAAGTTAAGATCACAAAGATTTATTTTAAGAAGGCTGAATCTGTTCTAAAGTTTTGGTATGGTGGTTTTTTTTTTTAGGTTTAATGGTCTTATTTTATGAGTGAAGTTTTGGCTAATAAAAAATCTGGTATCCAATAGGCAATCAGTTCTATCTATTTGATTCCAATTCCGTTCCTACTTCAGATTGCTAGGGCATGCTATAAATAAGATCTTATGGTCTTGTGATATGGATTGTGATTTAGTGTTTGCAACAATTATTACAGCCATGCCTAAAGGGAAGCCCGCACTAGCAACTAAAAGGCTAGCTAAAATACTCTGTTGACTGTTTCTTATTTAGGTTGCACATGATATATTGGAATTAAAGACATGTATCAATTGCAGGCTCAGGATGTTAATTTTGCCATGGAAGCTTCAAGGAAATCACGGAATGCTTTTGCAGCTGCTAATTCAAGCCCGGGTGTGGGCAAGAATACAGATGGTATTTCCTCTATCAAGAAGGCTCTTGATTTTAGCTTTCAAGATGTGGAGGGGTTACTTCGTTTGGTACGGGTTGCTGTGGAGGCCATTAATCGATGAACAATTCATCTAATGGAGGATGATGAGTCTAGCCAGTTAAGACCATGGTGTTTCTTGGTCATGTATAAATCTTCACTCTGACAAAAAAAGTCTGAAATTATGAAGGGCAAGGTTTATCTTGTTGGATCTCGATCTAGTCTTGCCAACAGGTGAAGCTAGTACTGTCTCTATACATATGTCTGCCGTACACAGTGAAATTGAAGTCTCAGTTTACTGTCAGGAATTCGGTTGCTCTCTGTTGTTTACAAGAATAACATCTTTGCAATCCTTGAGATAACGTGGAGGCACTTAGAAGTAAACTTCTATAATGCAGATTCTGAGCTACATTGATATGTGGAACGATGCTACTTCCAGATTATAAATTGAAGATATAATAGGTGGATATGGATAGCCTTAGAAGTTTGAAACTAATTGCTCTTTTTTGTCCTCTTCTCATTCTGGGGGGTTTATTGTTTTGTCAATCTGTACATGTGTAAAGCTGTAACTTCTGGAGAGAGGAAGTTGTGGATTTTGCATTACTACAATCATGCTTCTACCAGTAGTGCTGCATTTTCATCTCCTTTCCAATCTCTTCATGGAAAGTAAAATCAAGGAGAGCCAAACTAAAGTGAGCATTTCTTTTTAATACGAGGACATTCATGTTCTGTCCCTGTGACCTTTTTGCATTTCTCAATGGCCATTTTTTCCTGATCTGAATCTTGTCTCATATGCAGGTTGTCTTGTACAATATCGGGATTAGGGATAAAACAATATTCTTTGCTCATTTTGTAGATAGAGATAAAACGGAAAAGGAGGGATGTACAGCAAGATTTTTTTTTTAAGTGGCAGGCAATTTACTGCAAATGGATTGTCAACTTAGAGGTATACAAGTACGCATGTCTTGTTTGCTAGCCAAGAGACTGTCAAAGTATCCCTAACTCTGATTGCATTACATCTCTTTTTTTCCTGAAGGGATGCAGTGGATGTAAATAAAAATTATATAGATTCAAGTTAGAGGCAGTACAAGATGGTTGCTGCATTCATGCAGAATCTTCAGGTATTTTGGCATTATGATCAATGGATTATTGGCATATTCCTTAATGATGATGTTACGTGCACTGCATGAGAAATTATGTAAACATAAAAGTGTATCATTTTCATTTAAACTTGGTTTTAGTTACTTAAATGGAGAAAGTTGTAAATAGATGTTACATTGATTATTTAGATATGATTAGGACGGAAATATAAAGTAAATTTTTTAAATAGCTTCTTTTAGAGGTAAAAACTTAATTAGTGAACCTTAAGGACTTTTTTATTGGCAGGATATGGTAGAATAGGATAAAGGATAAGACAAAAACAAGATAGGATAAGAGCAAATAAATTTTAATTCTATCCAGTGTTTGGTGCATACCATGATAAAGATAGGATAATATAATATGTCGGTAGTGGTGATGGTAGTAATGACAACAATAATGATAAGATAGTAACAACAATGATAGTGGTAACAACAATAGCAATAGTAATACCAAGATGATTGTGGTGGCGGCAATGTTGAGAGTTGTAGCAATAATGGTCAAAGTGATGGTTGTTATGATAACAATATTGGCAATGACACAAGTTGTTATGATAACAATATTGGCAATGGTGGTGGTGATGGTGTGTAGGTAGTTGTTATGATGGAGATGATAGGGTGATAGTGATAACAAAATGATAATGATAACAGTGATGTTAATAATGGTCGAAGTGGTAACAAAAGTTTTAACAAGAATGATAGAAGTGGTGGTGGCTGGTATAACAATAGTAGTCTGGTGGTGGTGCTAATGGTGGTTGTTGTGATAACGATGATGATGATGGGGGGATGGGGGGATGGGGGAGGCGGTGTATATTAAATGGTAACGTTAACAACAAAGTTGGTAGAAGTGGTGATAGGAACAACAACGAAAGCAGTTTGTGAGAGTGGTGGCGATGACAATGAAGACAGAGATGACAAGGGTGGTGATGATAATAGTGGTTATAATGCATGTGAAGTGATGAGAGGGTAGGAGGAAGTTTAATATCCTATCGTGTTACTTTCTAATCCAGCTCGTCTCTCAGGGTAAAAAAGAATGCAATGCATTAACATGATAGGACAGACAATAGGATAAGCATAGTTATTGTATTTTATTTTGTTGTATCCTGACTACCAAATGCGCCCTAAAGTAATAAGCAATCCTTTTACTATGTATGTGTTAATCTCTCAGATCATAGGCTGATCTTTCGAGTTTGTCTAGTTTCCTGTTCTGAAATGACTAAGGAGGAACAACTTGGATTAAAGTCATACTAGAATTTTAAAATCTTACTTTCATTGATAGGATCTATATCAAGATGATCAGGCGTTTCACACGTGTAGCACAGCAACTAATTACCAGAACTAGAGATAGAGGATTGTACGAGCCATTCGAGTTATTGATTACATAGCCTAAGACTAGGCTCCCTCAAAGGATCAGGTCCTTATGGAATATGTCCCGTCCCATACTTGCTTACTGGCTTTTGCTTTGTACATTATGCTGGTATCTATGTGGCTTGTATGGTATCATCATATAATAGACCTATTGAACTTTGTGAGTGTTTGATCCCAACCTTACAATGTATGTGGTTTTCAGGTTTGAGCAACTGAGGCAAATTCCAGATAGACCTACAATTTAGATGGCCAAATCTGTAACTGGCCTTGGTGGAGTTTTTCTTCATTTTTTTCCCCTGCTTGTCCCTTAATCAAGAGTCTTTATTTTTTTAAAACAGTTGCTAGTATTGGGCATTTAATTTTAAATTTGCCTCAAGTAACTTACCTGTTCTTATAAATGTACATAGCTTTTATATTCATCTACCTTTCAGAATATTTTACCCATCTGGTTTGGTATTTGGTGGATCTTGTGAAATTATATGGAGTATAGAATTGAAAATAATTTAGTGTAAGATTAAGAAAGGGTGTATTTTTTTTTATTGCTGAGGTCTTGTAGTTGTGGTAGTGTTTAAGAATATAATCGTTAAAGAAAAAAAAAAGTGGAATTATCTAAACTATTATTTAGAGTTGTAATTAAAATATATTGTAAATAAACTACAGAATTATAATAAAATTTGAATTCATAACCGGTGAAAATGTTCAAAGTTGAACAAAATTAACTTTTCAGTCTCTCTCTCTATCTCTTTTTATATATATAAAATCTTTCTAATCACTTTTGTTTCTATAAATGTAGAAGTTTAGTACAACTAGTGAAGATTAATGAAGTAATTAAATCTTAGAATACTCAAGATCACATGGATAACTAAGTAATGAAAAGTAAAGGTAAATCATAAATATTTGGTTTCAGAAAAATTAAGGGGATGGGAAAGGGATGTCATTTTGGTGTAACCTAAGATATATTCCTAAGTGAAAACTGACATAGTCCATTATCTTTTCGGTTTATGATAATTCCATGATTTCAAAGTAATGAATTTTATGTCAACAAGTGATATATAATTTCTCATTAAATATGGGATAAAACTTTCTCATCCTAAATATTTATGTATGATATCAATTTATATTGATGTTCTTTTATGAATTGTTATTGAATTGTTGCTCCAATAGTTAAATTATAATTTTATACTGTCATGAATACTTTTGTTTAAGTCTAAAAAGGTGATTAGATAACTCATTCAAATGGATGATGTTTAAAAAAATTATTTTAAAAATTCAAAAATTTGTATCGATCATAAATATGTTATGGTTTAGATATTCTTTAATTAGTCTTGATAAATGATTTTACTTATTTTTATTGGAGGTTTTTTCATTTAAAAAGATCAAAATATCTTTAGCTTGATTTATATTAAGCATGTTTTATAGGTAGTAATTAAAATATAGTTAGTTTAATCTAAATTAAAATATAATTGATTATATTTTATATTTAATCGAGATTTGTTTACATTTATTCTAGATCTTTCTAATATCTAAATTAAAACATTATTGATTTAAGTTCTACTAAGTTGTCATCTCTAATTTTAGTTGAAACATATTTTTATGCATTCTTAACTTTATAAGTCATTTTCAATCATAATTATTTAACTCGAACTTGGATTCGATCAGAGAATCTTTTGATCTTTGGCTGAAATATCTTTTAATTAACCTAATTCAATTTTTTTAATCAAGATATCATTGTTTGAATCTTAATTATAATTTTGTTTATTTTATTTTTAATCAAGACGTCTTTAATTCAGTCATAACTATAATATCTTAAATTTAGTTATATAAAAAATATCTTTAATTTGGACCATATTAAAATTTTATACTAAAAAAAGCTAACATTCAACATCAATACAAATATTTTTTTCACTCAATTTTATCTAAAACATTTTCAACTTTATTATTTAAATATATGGTTTACAGTCATTTCAAAATTGATTTATGATTTAAAATAGAATTAAAAACCAAACTTGAATCACACAAAAATTTTAAACCAATTTCAAAATATTCAACTAATTTTGTCTAATTAAATGGACATAAATACTTACTTGAATTTTTAAACATCCAGAGTGTGCTTATCCCTAAAATTGAAGGGGAAGAGAAATGGGTTTTATTTCCATGGCTTGGTTTGAAAGAAAACTACAATAAAACAAATACTAAAAATTTATTTGCCCTTATTATGTATAAAAATTTGGAAATAGAGAAAAAAAAAAGTTGGAAATGTTATTTTAAGGGTATCTCACCATGTTTATTGTGACAGTTGGATTTCTGTGTAGAAGTACTGTTTTATCTCTACTTTCATCAATTAACTTTGTACAACTATTGTTTATATAGCAGATACACCACCTATATTTGGGAAGGGGATGAGGGGATTTGATCTTATGTCGCCAAGTCTTTAGCTAGATGAATAAAATTAAATATTATAAATATAAGTAATAAAACAATAGTCCTTTGCTCTTATTATATACTGTATTTTAATATTAGTTTTAATTAATGTGAGATTTGAATTTTTCTTCGTACACCGTTTCGCATCCAATATTATAAAATGTAATACCTAAAGAACAGAGTGAATAACTTTTTTTTATAGATATAAGATAAACTTTGATACTATATCTTAAATTGTAAATTTAAATATGAGATCATTAATAGACTAATGCAATTGCGACCTACAGCTACACGATATAAAGTCTAACCAATCTAAACTAGAATAAATTTTTATTTTTGTCAACTACGCTTTTTTAAAATTTGAATTAAAAACCGAAACCCATTTTCCAATATCAAAAAAATAAAATGATAACTTGAACTAACTCTTAAAAGGTCAAGTATGCAGAAAAAACTATCGCTCCTAGTGCCACTGAATCAAGTAATAGACTACGATTCATTTACAGCATTTCTTAAGCTCTAGAATTTCCAACTGTACTTCCCTAAGAATCAATATTAAGCAATCTCAGCTCATGTGCAGGCGTCCCTATATATACAACAGTACCTTCCATCATCATCATCATCACGCCAGATACCTGAAGATGTTTGGATTATCTTTGTCCCTTTCCAGGTATTCCCGAGTGATGAGATCTTCGATCCTCTTCTTGATTGCTTTGATATCAGGCTAAAGAAAATAAAAAAGAAAAAACAGTCAATTGAAAAGGTTCAGAAAATCATGAAGCTAACGGAACCTATTATAGCAATTATAATACTCTACATAAAAACAACCTGCACATTAACAAAAACAAAATTCTGGCATTTCGTACCTTGAACATGCGGCCCAACTGCTCAACACACTCCAAAACTAGTTGTTGATGACCCAAAACTTTCCTACTCTTCATAATTCGCACAATTGATGCATCAATGGCATATCGCCTATCTTTGTCAACATCTTCAATTACCTTTTTCCTTTCATCGGCTGGTGGTAGAGGGATCTATAATCAACAAGTGTCACATTATTATTTAGAAGAGAAAACGATGAATCGTAGCTAACAAAGCTTCCCAATCAATGGTTTAAATACAAAAAACGATGAATAGTATGGCTACAAGTAAGCATAGACCTTTATCCTTCTCATTTTATCCGTAAATTTGTAGTTGATCTTAAAGACGTCATTTTCAGATATAACTTTATTGTTTGGCTCTTTCACAAGTATCTTATATTTCGCACATGACAGGGAATGGAGCAATCTAACAATGTCTTCATGGGCCAAGTTCAATTGAGTCATAATCTCTGAATAGCTCAACCTATCAGCATCGTTGAATAGGAGTAGGGCAGCAGCCTATAGTGTAAAATAGATACATATCGAAACAAATCTTAAATACCATGGTGGCGCAATTTTCAACATAAAAAAGGAACAATCACGGGTGAAGGGAAATTTACCGGATAGGTTGCCAGAACTAGTTCAATGTTTTTTACTTCAAACTTGCCAATGACATGGCATGTTCCCAGTGAGTAAATCCAAGTAAGTTTTCTATGTTTTGTCTTTGTTTCATAGAACCCCTTAAAAACTTCCAAGCACCTGATCTGAAAACACAAAAAAAAAATCACAATAGAGTATTAATAAGTCTTGAATTCTTCTCCACAAAAAAAAAACACGCACACACAGACACAGACAGTAAAAGAAACTTGAACAACTATCGTATTGTTACCATCTCTGAGGGAAGGTTGAGATCATAAGACTTATAACTAGGCCAAAATCCTGTGGTAAGAACAGTTACTGTCAGGTCAATTCCAGGGTTTGCATGTGAGTTATCACGGAGATATTCCTCAAATTTCATCTGATTATCCCTAGCCAATGCCAAATCTACCACCTGAAAGTTACATATTTTTAGTAAATTGTTAAACTACCCGATTAAACAAAATAAAAAGAGATAAGGATGCTAGGAACGAAGACAAAGTACCATTCCCTCCATTTTTGATGTGAACTGGCCGCCACACTGCTGCTTTAACTTCGTCAAAATACACTTTTCATAGTCGTCATTGGCACTCCTGTCAAAAAGTAATCTTCGGGCAAGCTTCTTCCTGTAAATATAAAATGCATTAAGAAGGATTTAGCATGATAATGCAAAACCTAAAATGTATGAACAATATATTACAATTAAAGAAACTAAGTCTTACCTGTAAAATTCTGCAAAGAGGTCCTTATCACTGATATATGCGAGCAACTTGACTACCTGCAAAAATTAAACAATTTTGGTAACAGAAAATAGAGATGCAAAAACTGATGAGAAATACCTAAAACTACCTTCTCAAGGGTTTCTTCAATTGCTTCATCACTGAGCTTCTCACTTCCACCTTTCTTAAGGATATTGTCACAGAATGTAGCTAATAGCTCAGCACTGGAACTACCAGCAACAGTTTTATTGCAGAATATCTCAAATGCTTCCTTTAATGCCTGAAAACGCAGACAAAATGAATTGCAAACAATTTTTTAACTATAAATCATTCTATAACATAGAAGTTATTCTTCAATTGTCTCAACAAACCTTGTGGAACAATGTGTGATTCATAAAACAGTCATTAACAAATGCTATATATTTGTCATGGAGCTCTACGAACTTTCTGACTAGGACCTGCCATGACACATGATTGATATCAAGCCTTTTCAGCTATTATTAAAATTATAAATTCGATAAACAAGACACTGAGGAGACTTAATTGTTCATGAATGCCAGAACCACTTGTGGTGAAAAAAAATTATCAGCTGAAAGAGACAAGCAGAAAATATCAATGCAAATAACAACAGCAAATGTTGAACCTGATTGCTAGCAGCTTCTTCAGCTTGTTGGACCAATGCAGTACCCTCAGCTGTAATATGCTGCAAACAGATAATCATCAAGATACAACATTTGAAAGGACTAAAAAACTGAAGAAACTCAATTTAGTCACAGCGCAATACAAAAACTAAAGAATCCAACCTGCTTGAATACATTAGCAACAGGATCCAAGCCTTTAGGTATTTTATGGTAAAGCCTATACATCCGAGAGAGATCATCCACCTAGGCAATAGAAAAATCGGAGAGATATTTAACCACAATATTAAAATAATTAAGTGCCATGTAGATAATATTGCTAAATAATTGATTTTACAATTCTGATTTGGGTACTGTAATTTGTAAAGTAGAATATCATTTCTAGTTAGGAATATTGTTTGAAATCTACAATGTTTTGATTGCTAAAATAACTTTACAGTTCATTGAAGGCATATGGTTAAAAATATTCTTGCCTAGCCATTAGTTTTGATTCATTTAAGTGACCCCAAGTCAAATAATAACCAAAACATGGAGGCTAGGTGGTAAAAACAATTGTTTTTTCAGCAGTTACATTTAAACCAAAATAAGCTGAGAAAACACCATCAAATAAAGTAATGCAAAACAATCACGTACCTTGTTATCTCTAAGTAAGGCACGGCAACCAGAGTTCTCTTTCTCAAGTAATTGATTTGCATGAGTCACCAGCAACTCGTGTTGCACTTTCTATAAAAACGAACAAAATAGGAAAAGTAACAAATCTGTGAAGCATCAAGGAGATAATTTAACATAAACAAGTAATTTGTAAGGGAAAAAACTTCCGATTAGGAATACATTTATTTTGAATAAATTTAATCACAATTTTCATGATTACAATGCTGAAATTAAAATTTCTTCAACAAACTTAGATAAGCAATATGCACAAAAATGTGCTTTAAATACTTCAAAACATTTCAACTTTTTATTTACAATGGCGTGTTATCAGCACATATAGGTGCAAGTTTCCCACTCGAAGCTAAACAATTTTCATCATCATCAAGCACATAATATATCTGCCACAACAGTACACATAAATGGATAAACAGAAAAATGATCAAGAAATTCTAATTATCCAAATAACAAAAAGAAAGAGACATGTATTTGTTCTGACCTCTATCAATTTCTGCTCAGTGCTATAGTGTAAATAATGAGCCACTCTATCCCTCTCCCTTCTCAAGCAATCCTCAGCCTATGCAATAAGAGGGAAAAATGTTATTACAGTGTATCCGCTACAAAGATAAAAAAAATCTCAACTCCCAAGGTTGTATACACAGACTTACCTTAAGCATATAATCTGGGCAGGAATCAATCTCAATCCAGTCTGTAGCCTTACTTTTGTAGTAAGCAGCAGTATCCTGAAGCATATGTACCTCAAAATCCTTTTGATATTGATCTGTTTCGCCCAAACCAATCTCAACAAATATATCAATAACATTTTTCAACAATGATCTATCAATTTGTTCACCCTCACGTTCCTTATCAATCTGCAACATTAGCCATGGTTATTCCAAACGTCAATAGTAGCAAATAAGTATGGCATCACAATATGAAGCTTACAAGTGTTATCAAAGCCTTCCTAGTATTGGCTCGAATGTCCATATAAACCTGTGACAAAAATAAAGGTACATCAGCAGACTTTACTTTTAACATTGCCCTTCAGCAGATAATCATGGATAAGATCATACAATATTTAACGGAGATTAATAACTGACCAAATCACGGAAGCAGATGAGCCCTACTTCCCTCAGTCCAGGCAGGGAGCGTCGGGCAATGAAGTAGCGATCAAGATAGAAAAAAAACCGTGAAAGCCACCGAACCATGACCTTATGATTTAACCATCTTTCTATCAGTTCCCTCAACATGAACTCATCATGTTTCTCTCTTAGAGATGGCAAAACCTAAAAGGGAAAGACGTTGAAGAAAACAGTATCAAACTCTATATGTTATACTATAACACAAGATTAAATCAATAAAGAAAAAAAATGGAGGAGATTAAGAAAATTTTGGGATAGTAAACCAGAGTTACCACAAAATTTCAAATGGCTAAAAATATATTAAAACAAAAAGACATAAACAAGAGAGAGATGTGCGTACAGTGATTTTAATATATTCATCAAATGCATCCTTGTATTTGTCGTAAAGCTGTTGTGAGAAGTCATTAGGTGGCTTCTGAGTGCACATATTATAAATGGTTCTGTGGTAGTTATGTTAATAAAAAACACATGATATTCAAAACTAAGCATCAATAAGTGAATAGAATAAAGCACCAGAACATTGTCAAGAGCAAAAACAGAATTCAGGGAAAATGGATACGTGTATAGCATGATGTATTCCTCAGAGCAGAAGGGAGGTTCTGGTAATCTTTCAAGAATTCTCTTCAGCTTAGTAATTCCCTTCTGCATATAGGTCCATCCTATATCTAAATCGATGATCTTCCGATCCATTGTGCTGCAGAAATAACAACAGCATTCACACTAGAACATAATCCAAATCAACTTTCTAGCATAGAAATTCCAGCATGCAGTAACCACATGCATGTTAGAATAACTGTGAACAAACGACATGGATTTCAATAAACCCTAGAATCAATGAGATAACCAATAAAAATTCTGACAACTTCCTCATGAAACACAAACTTTCAGTAATAACACTGAAAAGATGGCAAAGAATAAAACTAAAACTCCAAAACACAAAATCATGGACTCCGTACGGAGAAAAACTAACCACAACCTCGACAGAAAATAGCAATACAAAACCTAAGTGATGCGTTAAAGGATGAAGAAAGGTTGTTTAGATGATTCTGTTATGATTTTCTATGTTATGTATTTATATAAATTATAACATATTAGTATTAAAAGAGAAATGAAGATCCAAGGTGTAAAAAAAGAGTGAAGATCTTGAAGGTGTAGAAGTAGATACAGTGTGATGCAAGAGAGTGAGCAGAGAATGAACCAGAGAACTTCGCATCTCATTATCTTTTTGTAGGTATGGATTTGCTTACATTCCCAACAAATAATTATTTATTCAATTAAAAAACACATAAAAATGTGTTAGCAAAGTATATTTTATTTTAAAATATAAAATATATTGATATTTTAAAATATTTTTAATGTTTTTTAAATGTTTATAAATTAAAATTACTGTAAAATTAATAAAAAAATATAAATTTATAATTTATATATAAATTATTTTATTTTAAAAATTATATTATTTTTTTAAGTAATTTACAAAATGAAACAATTTAGTTTTTTTTTATATCAGATTTAAAAAAAAAACAGTAAATATATATATATATTGGTAAAAGAATTTTTTTCTCAAATTTTAACAATAAAAAATATGTTTTTCTATTAATTTATATTTCAGAAATACTGTTTTTAATATAAATTTTTAAAACAATTATTATAATAAAGTATATAATAATAAGATATTTTAGCTTTCTTATATCTTACATATACTTACAAAAATTTATATAATTATTTATTATTTATATTTTATAAATAAATTATATATATTATTTCTTTTATTATATAATACATACATGATATTTTTCATTTCATATTTTTTATTTAAAAAAAATATTTTATAAAATAAACTATTAAATTTATTAAATTATTTAATATAATTTTAAATATTCCTTTTAAAAATAATTTGTGAATAATTTTAATTTTAAAAATCTAAGAGACTTTGTATATATATATATATATATATATATATATATATATATATATATATATATATATATATTAGTAATGAATTATAAATCTCTTAGCAAGTTTTTCATTCTAAACTTTTTTTTAATTCGAAGAAAATATAAGGACACAAAACTAACTTATGCATTTAAAATCTTTCTAGGAATCTGGTAGATAGATTTAAAATTGATTTGTGCATACTTAAACTTAATGTTAAGTAATAATAGAAGATGTTACATTCATACTAAATTAACCCCTTCCTCGTTTACTAAGAACTAATTAATATATATATATATATATATATATATATATATATATATATATATATATAAAGATGTTATAAGAGTTGAAAAAGTATAATCTAGTACGAACTCTCAAAATTTGACAAAAAGATATAAACAATTTCTCAATTTAACATATTTTTTATATTATATGTTTAATATATATATATATATATATATATATATATATATATATATATATATATATATATATTATTTCATCTTATTACCCTGTTTTTAAATATGGTTTACTCAAAGTATAATAAAAAATATTTTAATAATTATCTTTTATCAAAAAAAATATTTTTTAATACAATTAATAAATTTATAATAAAATCAAAATATTATTTTTAAATTATAATATCAATATTTAATAAAAATATAACATGTTTAGATCAGATTAAAAAAATTACAAACTCAATTCCGTTATACTTATTTTATATTATAAAATAAATTAACTAGTTTCAATTTTAAATTAGTTTGGTAATAATGTTGTGTTTTAAATTAATAATCCATTTCAAATTCATTTAATGTTTTAAAATCATGTATATAACGATCACTCAATAATAAAATCATTATTACTATTTTGATAAAATAAAATTATTTTCTCCGTAAAAATTTATGATATTTTATAAAAAAGTATTAAATAAACTTAAAAATTATTTATATATTTTAAAATTAAAAAATTTCAATACTTTTTATTAGAAGAATAAATAAAAAATTTAAAATCATATAAAATTAGTTATTTTGATATTTAAATTCTTACTAATATCAGTATATAGAATATTAATAAATACAGGGATCTTGTAGTCGTGCTAGTGTTTAAGAATATAATCGTTAAAGAAAAAAAATGGAATTATCTAAACTACTGTTTAGAGTTGTAATTAAAATATATTGAAAATAAACTACATAATTATAATCAAAGTTGAACAAAATTAACTTTTCAGTCTCTCTCTCTTTATATATATATATATATATATATATATATATATATATATATATATATATATATATATATATATAATCTTTCTAATCACTTTTGTTTCTATAAATGTAGAAGTTTAGTACAACTATTGAAGATTAATGAAGTAATTAAATCTTAAAATACTCAAAATCACATGGATAACATTATAGATGTATTTAATGACAGGATTATAACTAAGTAATGGTAAATCATAAATATTTGGTTTCAGAAAAAATCAAGGGACAGGAAAGGGATCTCATTTTGGTGTAACCTAAGATATATTCCTAAGTGAAAACTGACATAGTCCATTATCTTTTCGGCTTATGATAATTCCATGATTTCAAAGTAATTAATATATAATTACTTATTAAATATGGGATAAAACTTCCTCACCATAAATATTTATTTATGATATCAATTTATACTGATGTACTTTTATGAATTGTTGCTCCAATAGTTAAATTATAATTTTATATTGCCATGAATACTTTTTTTAAGTCTAAAAAGTGATTAGATAACTCATTATGTTTTAAACAATTATTTTAAAAATTATATCGATTATAAATATGTTTAAATATTTTTTAATTAGTCTTATAAATGATTTTACTTATTTTTTATTAGAGATTTTTTTCATTTAAAAAAGGTCAAAATATATTTAGCTTATTCATATTAAGCATGTATATAGGTAGTAATTAAAATATAGTTAATTCAATCTAAATTAAAATATAATTAATTATGTTTTATATTAAGCATGATGTATTCTTCAGAGCAGAAGGCAGGTTCTAGTAATCTTTCAAGAATTCTCTTCAGCTTAATAATTCCCTTCTGCATATAGGTTCATCCTATATCTAAATCGATGATCTTCCGATCCATTATGATGCAGAAATAACAACAGCATTAGATATAAAATCAATGCTTCTTCTAAGCTAAAAACATTAGCATATATAAAACCAATGCTTCTCCTAAGCCAAAAACATTAGCATAAGTGGGAAAAATAGCAACACGATAAGAAAGGATACTGAAAAAAGGCCTTGGTCAAATGGGAGTAAGGATCAAAACCTATTACAAGAAATATTATTTTATTATCTTTTATTTAAATTATATATTAAGAGATTTTATTATCTTTTAAGAGAAAAGATAAAAAAAATTATGTTATTATTTTGATTAGGCAATATTATTTTATTATCTTTTATTTAAATTATGTATTAAGAGATTTTATTATTTTTAAGAGAAAAGATAAAAAAAATTATGTTATTATTTTGATTAGGCAGTTATGATTGAGATATTATTAAGGGTTAAATATGTTTTTAGTCCCTATACTTTCATATGAAATTGAAAATAGTCATTCCATCATAGTTCACATAAAAATAATCCCTATATTTTTGAAATGATTGAAATAGGTCCATATTTTAACAGAAACGGTATGACTCATTCATTATTTGACACGTGTAATTATTTAAAAAAATAAAATTAAAAGGTGTCAAGCTTTTAAAAGTCATTTAAATCCGCATTTATAACATTTAAAAGTCATTTAAAAAGAAATTTAAACTTCTCTACCATTTATAAGTGATTTAAACTTCTCTACCTTAATTTTCAAAAATAAAAACCCTAACTATAGTATACTACCGTTGCACTCGCTAGTCAAACCACAACGAACCGATGACACCCTTGAACTTCAAAGTCACTTTGACTTCATACAACCTTTATAGAGAAATGGGAAGAAAGAAAAGACCTTTGGTGTGTGACGAGAAAGAAGAGAGAACGAAAAGTAGTTATGACGAGAAAAGAAGAGAGAATGAAAAGTGATTGTGACAAGAACTGAAGAGTTTTGGTGCGTGAGGAGAAAAGAAAAATTTCTACTTTTTAATTTTGTTTTTTTTAAATGATAATATCTGTTGAATAATTTCTATTTTTTAAAAGAAAAACTTTGTTTTTTTTTTAAATAAATACACGTGTCAAATAATAAATGAGTCATACTATCTCTCGATAGGCAGATCACCATATATTTAATGTCATTTAAAATAGGGACCTATTTCAATCATTTCAAAAGTATAGGGATCATTTTTATGTGAACTTTGACAGAGGGACTATTTCTAATTTCACATGAAAGTACATGGATACTTAACCCTATTATTAATATTTAATATTTTATAATATTTTTACTCTATGTATAGGTACATGAATAAAAATATACGCACATAATGTATCAAAAATACACATACACAAAACCCTACAAAATTTCATCAGTGGTATCAGAGCTTTGATTCGATACAATGAAAGGAGAAAGAAACTTTTCACAAATCGTTATTCCAATTTTTGATGGCGAAAATTATTACTTATAGGTTGTGAGAATACAATCTTATCTTGAATGATTAAATGTATGAGAAGCTGTGAAAGAATATTATATTGTTGATCCGCTACCTGAAAATCTCATCATAGCTGAAATTAAATTTCATAAAGAAAGAAAAACAAGGAAGTCAAAAGCTAAATCATATATGTTTGTTGGTGTTTCACAAATAATCCTCACCAGAATCATAACGCTAAAATCACCCAAAGAAATTTTGGATTATTTGAAAGATCAATATGAAGGGAACAAGAAAATTCAAGGTATGAAAGTTCTAAACTTGATAAAGGAATTTGAGATACAAGAGTCTGAAACAATTAATGAATACTCAAACAAATTATTAGGTACTGCTAACAAAATAAAATTGTTAGGCAAGAAATTTCCTGATTCTAGAATAGTTGAGAAAATTCTGGTAAATGTGTTAGAGAGATATGAAACATTTATTACTTCATTGGAAAACACAAAGAATTTGTCTAATATTACTTTAACAAAAAAATGATGAGAGGAGGTGATGTTGCTGGTGAAGGTTATTTATTATATCATGGTGAAGGTTTTCTCCAAGACAATAACAACAAAGGTACCAAATCACAAGCCTTTTCTGTATGTCCTTACTACAAGAAAAATAATCACACACCAAAAAAGTGTTGGTGGAGGCCTGATGTGAAATGTGACAAATGTGGTCAATTGAGACATATAAAAAAGATATGTAAATCACAACCAGAAGAAACTGTCAAGGTTATAGAGGAAGGAGTAGAAGGGAAACTTCAACAGGTTAGAGGATGGAGTAGAAGGAGAACTTCTTCAGGTTAGAAGATGGAGTAGAAGGAGAACTTCTTCAAGTTTTAGATGATGGAGTAGAAGGGAAACTTCTTCAGGTTATAGAGGATGGAGTAGAAAGGGAACATCTCCTTGCATCAACATGCACTACAATCAACAAATCTACAGGTTGACTTATAAACAGTGGTTGTACAAACCACATGACTCATGATCGAGAAAATTTCAAAGAGAATCACATATTTCTAAAGTGAGAATTGGTAATGAAGAACAATTGGATGTGAATGGTACAAGAACAATTGCAGTTAAAAATCATTCGGGTATCAAATAAATTTTTGATTTTTATATGTTCCTGATATTAATCATAATTTATTAAGTGTTACTCAATTATTTGAGAAAAGTTATAAGGTGTCTTTTGAAGACAAAATTTGTGTGATTAAAAATATAAATAACTTTGAAATATTCAAAGTTTAAGAAAAAGTTGTACTTTAAATGTGATGAAAGAAGAGTTGATTACAAATGATGATATAAAAGAAAAGTTAAAGAAAAATCATTAAAGAGGAAAATAAAGTGAAGTTAAATGAAGAAAGTGAAGTTGAATAAAGAAAGTGAAGTTAAATGAAGATATAATCTCCTACAAGAAAAAAATATGACAAGGAGTACAAACAAAAAAGGAGAAAAAATTCTAAACAAAATCAAAGAAAAAATATCAAATTCAAATAAATAAATATTAAAATAAAGAGGAATTTTGAGGATATTAATTTATTATTTTATATTTAAATTAAATATTAAGAGATTTTATTATCTTTTAAAAAAAAGATAAAAAAATTAAATTATTATCAAAGATAAAAAAATATTAAATTATTATTTTGATTTAAGTAATTATAATTGAAATATTATTAATATTTAATATTTTGTAATATTTTTACTATATATATATATATATATAAATAAAGTACATAAAATAAAAATATATTTATGTAATATATAAAAATATACATGAATAAAACCCTAAAAATTCCTAAAAAAAAAATCAATCTCGGAACTTATTGAATTGAGGACAGCGATCACCAAGGACCAATTTTTCGCGGTCAAGTTCGTTTAGAGTCAAAAGGTATCTATCAGTACAACTGACATATACCCTTGAAATAGTTTGAAAATCGAGACAACTAATTTCAATTACAAAAAATGGAAAATTCGATAATAATATGATTCGTAAAAAGATTAAATCTTACATGCTACGTTCAAAACCACAAATTTGTATCTGAATAACTCTTGAACCCTATAGAGAGATTAGAAACAATCACATATTCGTGCGTATATTAAAAAATATAAGATACAACAGGCTTAATATATATATATATATATATATATATATATATATATATATAATTCATAAAAAATTATATATAATTATTAAATATTATTTAAATTTAATATATTAAATATATTTTTAAATTTATATGACTTAAAAAAATTTAAATATAAAATAAAAGTGTTGTACACATCAACTTATTTTAGAATACTCTAAAAGATATTAGAGTTGTATTAAAAAAGAAAACAATCTCACATATTAGATGTTGAAGTTGTTACACATTCTAAAAAAGAAAACAATTTTACACATTAGAATATGTAAAAAATAGAAGAGGAAAGTCTCTTATTAGAAGATGAAGGAAGTAAAAAAAAAAACGTGAGAATAAATAAGAAACAAACATTTCACAGATACAGCTACAGAAATCAAGGAAAATAAACATTTATCGGAGGGAGGGAGAGAAAATCAAGAAAAAACAAGGGACGAAAACAACATAAAACTATGGAAAAATAAAAGTACTAAAAAGAATACGTATTTAAATAATTCAAATATATTTTAATAAGTATTTAAATAATTTAAATCTATTTTAATTAATTTAATAATAATAATAATAAAAGAAAAATATTTATTATTCTATTTTTATTTTGGTTTAGATTTTTTTTCAATTTTTTTATAAGAATTTTTTAAATATCGAGTACGTATCCGTACATCATAGGGAGCTGAGAATTTTTGCAGTTCACAAAGTTATGAATTTGCTTAAATTTCCAACAAATAATTATTTATTTAATAAAAAAATATCAAGATGGATTAGCAAAGTATATTTTATTTTAAAATATAAAATATATTTATATTTATATTTTAAAATATTTCTAATTTTTTAAATGTTTATAAATTAAAATTATTGTAAAATAAAAAATTCTAAATTTTATAATTTTGTTTATAGTGAAAATTTGATCGATTTCAATTTCTGAGACTTTGATTCTAACCAAATTTCAACCACGTAGATTCTTTTTCTTAAGCTAGCAAACGATTTTTAATCGAAATATGTATGAGAATCGAAAATCCTATAGTATCAAAAAATGCTAACAACGCAACCTAGTGTGCAGATTGACAATCGAAAGTACTATATTTTGGTATTTTGTATTAAGAAACTCAAAGTAAAGAAAACAGTAAAAAGTATCGAATCGAAAAAGCAGCACAAAATATTAAATTGCAGAGAAATGAAAAATGCGGAAACCTCAAATTGCATTAAATGACAAAGAATTGAAATTGCAGGAAAGTAAATAACAGGAAATCAAAATTGCAGAAAAGTAAATGATGAAGAACTTAAACGCAGACTCTTAACTTACTTAAAGGTAACATGACAAGGAATCGAAAGTACAGAAACTTAAATTGGTGAATGTAAATTGCATGAACGTAAATTATCAGGAAAAATAAAGAAAGCGATAAAGACAATCAACGATAATTGAAATCCAGAGCATTAGAAACTTCATGATGCGTCGTTCTCCTGTAGATTTTTCACTAACGTTTTTGTTCTCCCTGCCAATTCCCCCCTTTCTTTCCTTCACTCTTCGCTCTATTTATAGAGCATCCTTCAGGTAACCTCCTAAGAGCAATTAACGAAAAATGCTACCACATTCTACGTGCACGTCCCTTGAAGTTTTACTTTAGTTCTACGATTTTAGAAAACTGCTTCCACATTCCATACGCGTTTAACCGTTCCTTAATTTATAACTTAGCCATAATTTCGATAGTCATGTAGGTTAACATTTCCCTCGATCTCGATTTCAATTCTCGAGAACTTTGAATTGCTTTTGATTTCCCTTAACCTTAACATTACACTTGATTCTAACTTCTCGATTTTCTTCAACAATAGACATCAACTATTCTTCCTTCGATTCTCGATTCCAATTCTCGATTTATGTGTTCATACTGTCACGTGGTCATCGAATGTCTTCCAACCATCTTTTCGATTTATCTATTTTTTAACCAATCATATGATCATCGATTTTTCTTCCCTCCGCTTTTCGATCCCTATATCGATTTTTTCACTAACAAAATGCCCCATTGGAAGAATATAAATATTTTTATTTATTTTATATTCTTACAAAAAAAAAAACAAATCCAACCCTTAAATATTCTTGAAGCCCAAAATAACTGTTTAGGGTTTAGGGTTTCGGGGTTTTTAGGGTTTTTCGGGTTTTTGCTGCTTTATGTCAAATATCAAATCACATCACCTTCCACTATCACAACGCGAACGCCACGTATTAATTACCTTCTTCTCATATTCGTCGTTTCAAATACCCTAGTTGGTCTCTTTAAATACTCCAATTAATTTTACACTTGTTTTTTACCAAGAACCTAACCCATCTTCTTTCTTCGTCACACCTTTTCTCCGTCTTCACCCTTTCCGCAACTGTAATGGCGATTTCCAAATCTTCCAACTTCTCCACCCCGCCACTTTCGTCGGTAACTTCGACTCTGATAGAGATAAACGGTAAAAAGTTTGCTCCAGTTGCCTTGTTGGAAGAAGCTTCACAGAAAATTGCCGAGACACAGGTACTTATCCCTTACGCAGTTGAGAACGTAGATTATGCATTTGGTGGTCCTATCCGCTATTGTGATGGATCGTTTTCCTCTTATATTTGTCTTCCTTCAGAGAGTAAAGCCCCTATTCATAAATCTGAGGTACGGATTGATTTCTAAACGCTGTTTCGAAAGTATACCGAACGGGCCCTCCCCATAAAAAACCTTTATACATCAGATGGTTTGATAGAGTAAAGACTAAGTTTGGGAATTGTAGACCCCTAATTTTGCCCGGCCTCTCAAAATAAAAGCTAGAGGAATTTCACCCAAAGATGGAGTTCATCCGGCTTCCCAAAACCGAGAAGGACCTCCCACAACAGAAGACAGAGTTCACTCATTCACACAATAAAAGCCAAAAGAGACTTCCTACACAAAGACAAAGCTCGCCCGGCATCTTAATGAAGGCCAAGAAGACTTCCTATATGAAGATAAAGCTTCAACGGACACACATCGACATCAATCTATGTCCGAAAAAAGGAAAGGAAAGCTTCCCGGGGTCTCAGAACACGAAAACTGGACAAAACAGGCCGAGACCACGGTCCCAGAAGTGGGACGGCCGTCCCAAACCCAATTTAAGTGGGACGGCCGTCCCGGCTTCCCTGGGGTCCCGCTCCGTGTAAATTTGCCATTTGGGACGGCCATCCCAGTCCGGACGGCCGTCCCAACCTGCACGGCCGTCCCAAAGTGCGCCAACTGCGAAAAACTATAAATAGGAGGCTCATTTGCCACTTTTTCACACCACAGACACTCCGAGAGCTCGAAACACTTTAGAGCACTTGTCTACTTCTCTCCCTCTCTCGAATGATCTTTCCGATCGCCTTAAATAGGTAACAATCGGTTAAGGAATTATATTCCGCATTTGATTCTTCTTTAAATTTTTAGTGGAGTCGATCTTGTATTGGTGAGGAGAGACAGTGTAGAGAGAGGGTTGCCAAAACGCATCCTCACAGTTCGAGATTCTCAATATAAAGCTTGCTACGTGAGGTTCTTTTCAATTCCCTTCTCTTTTATTGTTTTATTTATTGTTTTATTGTTTTATTTAGATTTATCATGTCATGTAGAATAGAATCATGTAGATAGTCATTTTAATATCTCCTTTATTGCTTTATTTAGCTTTATTTATATAAAATTATGTAGATAGTCATTTCAATATTATGCAATAAAATAAGGTAATCGCGTAATTTCTCAAAGTCTTTTCTTTAAACGAATTAATCTGTCATAGGGAACCCGAAAGGGGCGTTGTGGGGTGCTAACACCTTCCCCACACGTAACTAACTCCCTTACCTAACTCTGGTTATAACGGCCAAGTTGTTTGTCTTATAAAATCAACGTCTTTCTTTCTTTTTTCCTTTTCCAATGTTTCTGGTCAAAATATTGGTGGCGACTCCATAAGAACCCTTTTTCGAAAATCTATATATTTTAAAACAAATACGCGAGTCTAAACCATCTTTTCGCGACCGCTCGCATAAACGTTTCGAGACGTCCTCCGGACGTCGGATGGGACGGCGGCGACAGGAATCATTGGAGAGATGTAGGGATTTTCGATTTTCTACACCTATCTCGATGCGATCTATCATTTATGGATATGTCTATGTTTTTTATCCGCGGTCCATTTATGGAATAAAGATTTACACGCAATGGAGCTTCCCTGTGGTCCCCTTTCTCCCACTCTTTTTGAGGTCGCTACAATTACCGGATTAAAGCCCACAGGGGAAAAATATTTTAAGAGTGCTTTCCTTTCAGACGAATCTCTCAAATAAAAAATCGATTGGGATTCGAAGGCTTATGGACACTTCATCGAAAAACATTTTATTGATGACCAATCGGTAGCCGTTTCTGATGAAGAACATGTTGCTTTTTTGGTATATTGGCTTTGCACCCATATATTTTGCCCTTGATCCATCCAAATCTCATCCCATTTTTATAATCTTGCCTACCTCCTCCACACTGGTCAACCCCGAGTTTGTTTGGCGAAACTTTTACTGGCTCATGTTTATACCATTTTCGATGAGGCTGTCAATATTCTGAATACACAAAGACCCTCAGGGAATTTCTCAGGTCCTATATGGTTCATTCAATTATGACTCACTTTGATTTTTGAAAGTATCCTTCCCCCACCATCCAAAGTTTCCCCAAGTTTAAATTTAGAAGGTGCTCGATTATCGTCTCGACATTCTCATCAAAAATCCTCCAATGAGGCTAGTTATCGAACCTATCTGAATTTTTTGTTAACTCGATTTCATTTTGATTCAAGTCTGGCCCCTTTTACCGTATACCATGGAAAAGTAAGTGATAGACTTCGAGGGCCAACCTGGTTTAAATCAAAATTCTCAGCTCTTACTCCAGGGTTACAATCAGAACTAGTAGATGTATGGAGTAACTATTTGACCCAGGACATTCTTGTATCGGGCTTTCAATTGAAGGATATCCAACTTGTCATCTATTACCCTCAACTTTTTTCATGGCAGTTCGGTTTAAGTCAAGTTTTACCTTTTTTCAATCTCGATAGTTCCCTAAAGTCCAAGTTAAATGAATCGAATGTAGGACGGGAACTTGCCAAACTGTTACCACAAAGCCTGATGCATTTCTGCCCTTATGCTTTTGAATCGAATTACTTGTCTACTCTTGATTTTTCTCAATGGTGGAACGATTGGTTTTCACGCATTCATTCTGATTTTGATATCGTCCAATTGAAATTAACTGCGCATCCTTCTCTCATGTTGCAGGATAAATCGAAGGCCAAGAAAAGTACATACTCTCATTATCTCTAAATATCTCGATTTGAAAACTTTTATCGAGAATGCTACAACCCTCTTAAATTAGAAGAAACATTTTACAATGTTGTTATATCCCTAGCTAATAAAACAGACACCAACAGATCGAACCACAAAATAATCAATCCTCGAGGAAAAATCCCGTTTGAAATGTATTGTCCCAACCATCTTCTCACTTTCCCAACAACCCCTTTTGGAATCGCCAAACCTTTAACTCATCCTAAATGAGTTTGAGAGTTGAGATCCTTGAAAGAAACTATTTCTCCAAAACCTAAGAACAAGAAAATTTCGATATCGAAACTGTCCTACTTCTCTTACCTAAACCTTCCTCAACATCTTCTTCCTCCCTGGCTTGTCCATATCGATCGAGTCAAGATTTTAACTCTATCACCTTTTGGTGAGATTTTATTGCCTCTTTTAGAAATATTTTTAATTTTCTTCAAATTGTAATCTAACTGTTTTGTTTTTTTTTCTTTTTCGACAGTTTTGAAGCCTCATAAAGTCATCATCTTTGAGAAAGACTGGGAGTCTTCTGATGAATCGGACCCATCTGCCCCCACTCAAAAATGAAAGCACTCAACTACAATTTCCTCATCTTCGAGAAAATCGAAGGTTTCTTTTTTATTCCCTATTATCTTGTTTATTTGATTTCCTTTTCTATAGCTGATTCACTTCTCATTGTTTCCAGAAACAAGAATCCAAAAAGAGTCCTCGAGCCGCTCAACCTATCATAAATCCGTTATCGACGGACTCTAATACGGTCAGTAAAGCAGGTTAAACAACACAGACCACTCAGACTCATTCGAGTCACGTAAGAAGTTTCCCCTCTTTTCATATATATTTTGTATATCTAAAATTCGAGAAGGTTTATAACATGATTCCAAATTTTGATATTTCAAGACCATCCATCAGCTACAGTATCGACGAATGTCGATTCTTTGGTTCAGTCAACAGTACCAATTTTAGAGGTAAAGTTTAAAAGTCCTATTTTTCTCGACTCGTTTTACATGTTTCCCTTCTCTAACCTATATTTTGAACCGCAACAACCCGAGGATGTACAAAACCCTTCTCCCGCACCGACGCACATCGACCCACCTTCTCCTTCTGGTAAAAATTTCTTCCTTACTGCCTATTTTTACCTTATCTTTATTTGTTTCTAAATTCATTTTCTTGAATAAAATCATTTCCCTTTCGGATAATATTGTAAATATCCCCACAGTCCAAATCCAAGATTCTCCTTCACCATCCGCTGCAGAACAACCAATTTCTCCTCCTTTCGAGGTTCCATCTGTCGAACTGATTTCATCGACATTACCTGAAATAAGTGATCTTACCCCAGAAGATTTACCAGAATATCGAACTGCCATTGAAGAAGATCTGTTCTCAATTCTCGATATTCTGTTATCTGAAGATGTCACTCCTTCAAGCCATTCGTCTAAACTACCCGCGAAGTCGATTGAAGAAGCAAACAAATTGATACAACAATTTAGGTTTTTCTTCTATTCTTCACCTCTCGAGGTCTTGGTGGAATCGCGCGAGAAAAAACAACTTTTCCAAGAAATTCTTACTGCTATAGAGGCATTCCCTGATGACACGCTTCCAAAGAGTTTCGACGCTGAAGTCGCAGCGACCACCCATTTATTTAATAAAGCTTATGCTGCAAGGAAGAAAAAAAAATCTATAACGACCGAGTTGGCTACCATTTCTTCCTTCCAAACTGAGAAATCGAACTTGTTGAAGACTCAAAAGCTTAATCTTGAACAGGCGTTGAAAGCACAGTCTTTGGTTAGAGATGAAATCAAAGAATTAGAGAAAAAACTTCAACAACTCAAAGCACAAGATGATTTCCTCACAATAGAAGTGAATTCGATCAAATCTTCTGCAAAAGAAGTGAAACTTTCTCTGGAACAAAGCATGGAGCGCAAACGGAAAGTGATTGTCGAAGAAAATTCGAACCTCTCTTCTTGGATTCAATTGTTACTAAACTTTGATCAACTCAAATCTCAATATCTAATTTTGTAGAACATCATGTTTGAATTAATTCTGAATGCTTATTTCCCTTATTCAAGGTTTATAGTCTTTCAAGTACTTTTCGTTTATCGATAAGACTTTCTCTTTATTATGCCAATCAACAATCGAATAAGCATTACTCGATAACACTTTAACAACTTCAAAAGGCCCTTCCCAATTCGGCGACCATTTACCATAACTTTTACATTTCTTGTCCACCGGCAAAATCGCTTTCCAAACTAAGTCACATTCGCTAAATGTTTTCTGTCGAACTCTCTTATTATAAACTCGAGCAATTTGATTCTTTTGTAGAATAATATTATTCAACGTTTGCAATCTTATTTCATCGAGTTCATTTAATTCATCATACATCAAGTTCCAATAATCACAGCTGGGTAAATCATTTTGTTTTTGTATTCGAGTTGACTCAATATTTATTTCGATGGGTAAAACCACATCATGCCCATAGACTAACTTATATGGAGTATTCTGCAAGGAATCTTTCGGCGAATTTCGATAGGCCCACAGAATTTGTAATAACGTTTCATGCCAGGTTTTTGGTTTACTACCGACATCTTTCTTGATTAAACCAATAATTATTTTATTAATTGCTTCAACCTGCCCATTAGCCTGAGCATAATATGGAGTTGATGCTAATAACTGAATATTTCTCGATTCAGCATATCTAACCATCTTCTTACCAGTAAAAACTGTCCCTCTATTAGTGGTAATAGACTGTGGTATCCCGAATCGATAAACCATGTATTCTTCAATAAAATCAATTACATCTTGTTGATCGACGTCTTTTAACGGAATTGCTTCTACCCATTTTAAAAAATAATCGACAGCTACGATTATATATCTATGTCCTTTCGATGACTGTGGAAAAATTTGTCCAATTAAATCGATGGCCCAACCTCTGAAAGGTCATGGTTTGATAATCGAATGTAGTTCGCTAGTAGGGACTTGTTGTATAGGACTAAACTTCTGACATTCTTCACAGGACTTTGCATACTCGATACAATTTTTTAAAATCGAAGGCCAGTAATATCCTTGTCGAGTTAACATCCATCTCATCTTCTGGTCTGTCATATGGGCACCACATATTCCATTATGTACTTCTGCCATTGCTAAATAAGCATCGTCATTCCCTAAACATCTAAGCAATACTCCATCGATACCTCTCTTATACAATTCATCATTCAACAAAACATATTTTACTGCTCGATATTTAATTTTCTTATCGATTCTCCCGTTTGGATTTTGCAAATAGTCTATAATCGATTTTCTCCAATCTTGAACATCTAAGTCACTAATTTGTAAAATTTCACTTTCTTGGGGTAATTTCTCTTTAATTTGAATCATTTTTTGTAAATTTTCCAGAGATATCTTATACTTAGACGCTATTTGCGCTAAATCATTGGCTTCTCGATTGAACTATCGGGGAACATATTCGAATATTATGTCATCGAACATTCTGCTCAAAGTAATTACTTTTTCTAGATATCTGAACAAATTGGTGTTGATACATTTATACTCTTTTCGTACTTGTTTAATCACTAACTGTGAATCACCTCTTACAATTACATGTCGAGCTTTTAACTTAATCAAAGTCTCGAGACCTGTAATCAAAGCTTCATACTCAGCTTCATTATTCGAACAAATGGGCTTAATTTCAAATAATAACTTAGTCGGGATATTATTTTGTGAAATGATAAGAATTCCCACTCCCGATTTGTCCGATGTACTCGATCCATCGAAATACATTATCCATTTACTTATTTAAATAAATAAATTATCAATTGAGTCAACTGTATGGTCTGCCATAAAATCAGCGATAATTTGGCATTTTACCGATTTCAAAGACTCGAATGATAATGAAAATTCTGTCAAAGTTAACACCCATTTTCCTATTCGATTATGCATAATAGGTTTCGTCAAAAGAAATTTCAAAATATTATTTCTGGAGTAAACCATCACATCATGGGGTTTCATTACATATTTGAGTTTCGTACAAGAGAAATACAAACACAACCCTAACTTTTCGATATCATTGTATTGAGTTTCAACATCATTTAAGATTCTACTTAGATAATAAACAGCACATTCCACATCATTTTTATCCTCTTGTGCTAGTAGACTGGCTATAGTTCGATCTGATGCTGATACATATAACTTTAATGGCTTGTTCCTCATTACTGGTATCAAAATCGGAGGATTCGTCAACATCAATTTGATCTGCTCAAAGGCTTCCTGATGTTCCTCATTCCATTTGAAATCTGCTTCCTTTTTCAACTTTAACAAAGACGAAAAAACATAAGTCTTACCAGCCAAGTTAGAAATAAATCGTCTTAAATAATTTATTTTTCCCTAAAATGATTGCAACTGCTTTTTATTCTTTGGAGCAAAAGTATCTAATATAGCTTTTGCTTTATTCTTATCGATCTCGATCCCTTTTTCATGTACTATGAATCCTAAAATTCACCAGCAGACACACCAAAGGCACATTTCAAGGGATTCATTTTTAATCCGTATTTCCTCATTCTTTCAAAAGATTTTCTCAAATTATCTAAATGTTTATGTTTTTTCTTCGATGCAACAATAATATCATCTATGTAAACCTGCATAAAATCATTGATCAAATCATGAAAAATTAAATTCATTGCTCTTTGATATGTTGCCCCGGCGTTTTTCAATCTAAATGACATCACTATCCATTCATAAGTACCTAACGCCCCCGGGCATCGAAAAGTTGTTTTAGCTATATCATTCTGGGAAACAAAAATTTGATTATATCCTAAATAACTATCTAAAAGACTTAACTTTTCATTACCAGCTACTGCATCTATTAACATATCGGCTATTGGCATAGGATATTCATTTTTAGGAGTTGCTAAATTTAAATCTCGATAATCAATGCATACTCTCATTTTACCATTCTTTTTAATAACTAGAACAATATTAGAAATCCAATCGACATACCTGGCAGTCCTGATGAACTTTGCTCTAAGAAGTCTCTCGATCTCTTCTTTAATCTTACCCATCACCTCAGGTGCAAATCTCCTCGGAGCTTGTTTTACTGGCTTCCTGCCTTCTATGATAGGTAATCTATGCTCGACTAGACTTCGATCTAACCCAGGCATTTCTTCATAATCTCAAGCAAAGCAGTCTTTATACTCTTCTAGTAATGAAATCATATCTTTTTTCATTTCTTTCTCGAGATACCTGCTAACATAAGTAGGTTTTCTGTCCTCTATACTTCCCAAGTTGATCTCTTCTAACGGATCTTGGGCCTCGACTTTTTTGTGGTTCGATGTGATGGATCTTTCAAAACCTAAAGGAGAATTATCATAAATGCAATCGAGTATAACTTGATCATTATTATTTACTACTACTGTCGAGTAAATCGATTTATTTATTCCTATCTTAGTATTACTACTTTCTTGGCCCTCTTTCTTTTCATCTTCATATCTTCTTAATCGAGCCAATAATTCCTCATAATCTTTATTCATTTTCACCGCCCACTTCGAGGCTGGCCCCCTCTTTAACCATGACAAACCCTCTTTTTTCATTCATTTCCAAGAAACACTCCTCGTGCAATTTTGAATTAAAGTCTTCGACAGTCTTGAAGGTGAATGGTTGAGTGAGCGCCAAATTCTGTAGTGACCGACCAGCCTGAGACACAAATGTCACAAACTCATGCTGGTCTCCTTGAATTATTTCGAGATGTCCATCTCGATTCCACATAAACAACTTCTGATGAGCCGTGGAAGGTACAACTCTAACTCCATGAATTCACTCCCTGCCAAGCAACGCATTAAAGTTGGCATGTGATTGGACAACTACAAAAATAGTGGGCCTCGAATAAGTACCCACTTTCACATCTAAGGCAATCATGCCTTCTGAGCTCGATGACTTCCCACTGAAATCAGAAATCATGATATTATGCCTGACTATGTCTTTCAATTCGATACCAAACCCATTCAGCATAGTGATTGACAATATGTTCACCGCTGCACCACCATCCACAAGGATCTTATTCACCTTCTGTACTTGAATTTCGATGTTCAACAATAAGGGCTTCAAATGAAACCTCATTTCCTCGGATGGAGGATCGATAAAAGCAGCATCTATATGGGGAAATTCGCATGACGCTTGTGTCACCCATGTCACTTTCGGTCTCATTTCTTCGGAATAGAAATCGTCCTCTCTGAAGCACTTGGTGGATTTGATGAAGACATAATATTGAGTTGATATAGTTTAGTTTGTGGGTGTGTAGTTGAATAGGTTAGAAGTTTAGAACTTAATCTCTTGATAGACCAATAAATCTTGTGATAAGCGCCTTAATATGATGCATCTCAGTGAAATCATTTTTCTGCATGAAAAACTAACATTTAAGCATTAAAAGAACAAACTAAGTTTTTCAATCTATTGAAAATGATTTTCAATCTGTTAAAATCACTTAACATAATAAGTGGTCATACATAGTCGAAATTCCAATTGATTGAATCGCAGAATCAACAGGTTAAAATGACTTAATGAATTTTTCAATATCAAGGTTTCGTATTTTGAATCTGTTGAAATGTTTTTTAATCTGTTAAAACAGAAAGACTATTTTTCTATCTAAGAGTCTGCAGGATTTCAATCTGTTGAAATGATTTTCAATCTATTGAAACAGAGAGCTATCATTTTTCATAAAGCTATTTCAATCCATTAAAAACTCGAATCAATCGATTGAATGAAGTTTTAATGAAATCAATCGATTGAATCGTCGTTTTAATCGATTAAAATGTATTCTGATCGATCATAATTTCATTCTGATCGATCATAACTTGTTCTAATCGATCATAATACTTTTCTAATCGATCATAATCGATTCTAACCTGTTATATTTTCATTCTGATCAACCAGTTGCATCTTTGAATCAGTTTTTGATTGAGTAAACGTTCTGGTTCTCTGTTTTACTTTATAAATACAGATTTGATCTATCTTTTGAAATACACAACTTGAGAAAACATTTGAAATCAATCTGTGAAGCTATCATATCCGTGACTTTCTCTCGCATTCAAGAACTTTTCATATCATAAGGTGCTTTGATAAAGATTGTTGTTAATGAAAGAGAGAAAGTGTTGTGTTAGAATCGCTTCGGACAATTTTACCGATAGAGCTGCAGTCCGTGTTTTTTCTTTTCATACTCTTTTGTAAAGTGTGTTTGTGCAGGTTGGAATTTGGATCTGCACTTGTTACAATGAATCGGATTTGGTTATCGGGAGGTTTTCAAGAGGCTATCTTGTGGGTTTGTAAGATAGTTCTTGGGGTAGATTGGTGAGTATCTACTCGGTTGTAATTTTCACTTGGTATTAGTGGAACTTGGCAGATTTGTCAAGAACTGGATGTAGCTCTAGTATAGAGTGAACCAGTATAAATTGTTGTGTTGAATTTCTTCTTTCATCTCCTTTATTTCTTATTTATATACTTGCGGTAATTAAAAACAACCTATCTACACAAGAATTAAATAAAGATAATTCATTCTTCCAAGAGAAAGTAAGTTTTGCGAAAAAGTTTTCAAAAGTTCAATTCACCCCCCCTCTTGAACTCAACCATTAATTCTTTCAATTGGTACCAGAGCTGGTTCTTGTAAGTTACTCAAGAAATCGGTCCAAGAATGGTCGAGGGAAAGATGAATTTTTCGAAGGAGCCTCCATAAACAGGCCTCCTCTTTTTCTCGGTGTGAATTATTCTTTCCGGAAGGTTAGAATGAAAATCTTTATTGAATCTCTTGATAGAGGTATTTGGGAAACAATTGTTAATGGTCCCTACAAACCAACTCATACAAGTGGATGGTAAAGTAGTTGAGAAAAATTGGGTTGAATTAACTCGATGCGAGAAAATAGGAGAGTCCAATATGATTATACTCGCTAAAAATATTATTACCTCTCGCTTTAAATCTTGATGAGTTTTTCGAGGTGTCTCAATGTGCCTCTGCCAAAGAAATGTGGGAAATTCTAGAGGTCACACATGAAGGTACATCTAATGTGAAAAGAGCGAGAAAGCATAAGTTAATTAGGGACTATGAATTGTTTAAAATGCAAGCAAGGAGAAACAATTGCGGATGTACAGAAAAGGTTCACGCACATAGTCAATCATCTAATTGGGCTAGGAAAGATTTTTGACAAGGAAGAGTTGAACATCAAAATCTTAAAGTGTTTGGACAGAACTTGGCAACCAAAGGTGACAAGCTATATCGGAATCAAGAGACTTGACCGAAATGACTACTGCTTCACTATTTGGTAAGTTAAGGGAACATGAGTTGGAAATCAATTGGTTCAAAGAACAAGAGAATGCAGAAAAGAAAAGTAGAAACATTGTTCTCAAGACGATTGAAGAAAACAAGTGAGTCCGAAGAAGATGAATCCGAAAATCTGACTTTGTTGGTTAAGAAATTTGGGAAATTTCTTAGAAGGAAGAACAGAATCGGCCAAGTAAAAAGGTACACCGATAAAAAGACCGAATCTATTCAAAATACTATTACTTGTTATTCTTGTGGTAAGCAGTGGACACATAAAGAGTGATTGTCCTGAAAAGACCAAGAATCGAACAAGAAAGATTCAAAATACAAAGGGAAAAAGGCCTACATAGCTTGGCAAGACAATGATTCATCCTCCAGCTTCTGGATCCGAAGGTGAAGAGGTGAACCTATGCTTGATGGCTGGTTGTGAATCTTCTTCATCACATGTAAGTTCAACTCCCACAGAGAATGAAATGAATTATAACACATTACTAATGCTTTCAATGAAATGCATAGTGAAGCCAGAAATTTATCTCATACAAATAATCGGTTAAAAGGATTAAATAACTGGTTAGAAAATAGAGTTAAAGTTATGGAAAAAGAACTATTAGAAAGCAAAACAGATTTAGAACATCTAGATATAATCTATGCATCTGCGGATAATGTTGTTGCTAATAAAAATTGTGAAAAATGTATTCTTCTGCAAGATAAGGTTGATTACTTGATTAAAACTTTGTCTAAATTTACTCAAGGTAAAGAGAATTTAAATGCACTCCTTGGGTCTCAAAACTGTGTGTTTGAACATACTGGAATCGGGTACAAACCTAAGATTGGGGTAAAAACTAAAAAATATTTGAACTTCTTTTCATTTAGAAAAGCTACAACATCCCCTTTCTCATCTTGTCATTACTACATGAAGAAAGGACATACTATAAAATTTTGTCATGCTAGGAAATATTTTGTGCCACAAGGTAGGAAGAGATGGGTTCCAAAACATGTTAAACAGAAAATTTGACTCCTAAGGACCCAAAACACTTAAGGGTACCAAATACTTGATGTTTGATCTTTCAGGAACAACAATAAGAGTCCCTTTGGTACCTGGATAGCGGATGCTCAAGGCACATGACAGGTGACATTTCAAAATTTCAGAAACTGAGATTAAAGAATGGAGGTCATGTGACTTATGGAGACAACAACAAGGGAAGAATTCTAGGTTCTGGAGATATTGGAGATGGTGAATCAGTAACCATTCACAATGTTCTTCTTGTTGAAGGTCTCAAGCACAATCTAATCGAGTATAAGTCGAGTGATCTTGCAGATGAAGAAGATTTAACCGATAATTCTTATCAGCTTGAAACTTCCCGAGTAGCTCGAGATCGCATACTCGTCGAAGAAGGTGATCAATCAGTTGATCCTACAAAAGCTGATCCACCAAGAATTACCGAAGAACAGGAAGAAGATGTCCTGGAAGAGCTTCCCAAAGAGTGGATTGTCCCAAGAGATCTCTCTCTAGACAATGTCATCGGGCAAATCAATAAGGGAGTATCTACTAGACATTCTCTTAATCAATTCTGCAATCATATGGCATTCATTTCACAAATAGAACCTAAAACTCGTTAAAGAAGCATTAAATGATGAATACTCGGGTTAGTGCCATGCATGATGAGCTTAATCAATTTGAAAGGAATAACGTGTGGGAATTAGTTCCTAAAATCAAAGATATCAATGTAATTGGTACTAAGTGGGTATTCAAAAACAAACTAGATGAACACTGGCATTATCACTAGAAATAAAGCTAGATTGGTAGCCAAAGGGTATAACCAACGAGGAGGGTATTGATTTTGATGAAACCTTTGCACCTGTAGCTAGACTTGAAGCTCGTCAGATTATTATTAGCTTATGCTTGTATAAGTGGTTTCAGATTACTACGGATGGATGTCAAGAGTGTCTTTCTTAATGGACTCATCAATGAAGAAGTGTATGTTTCTCAACCTCCTGGGTTTGAAAATCACAAGCATCCCGACCATGTCTACAAATTGAAAAAGGCCCTTTATGGTTTAAAGCAAGCACCTAGACAATGGTATGAGAGGTTAAGTAACTTCTTAATTGATCAAGAGTACAAACGAGGTGAAGTTGATAAAACCCTATTCATTAAGAAATCTGGAACCGACATTATTCCGTGCGTGTGTATGTGGATGATATCATTTTCGGTTCTACAAATAATGCCTTGTGTAATAAGTTTGTTAAGGAAATGCAAAGTGAATTTGAGATGTCTATGATGGGAGAATTGAATTTCTTCCTTGGTCTCCAGGTTAAGCAATTAAAAAATGGCATATTCCTAAGTCAATCTAAATACTGCAATGAGTTGTTGAAGAAATTTGATATGCACAATTGCAAAGAATCCTTTACACCCATGTCTACTAACTGCTATCTAGATTTAGATGAAAAAGGGAAATCTGTTGATCAAACTAAATATAGAGGTTTGATTGGTTCTCTGCTATATCCGATCGCTAGTAGGCTCGACATTATGTTTAGTGTGTGCCTTTGTGCTAGATTTCAGGCAAACCCAAAGGAATCACATCTTACCGCGTTAAAAGGATTCTGAAGTACCTTAAAGGAACAAGTTAATGTCTGACTATGGTATCCCGAAGGTGCATCTCTTAAACTTGTTGGATTTTCTCGATTCGACTTTGCAGGATGTAGATTGGACAGAAAAAGTACCTTTGGTACATGTCATTTACTGGGAAGCAGTCTCATATCTTGGCACAGCAAAAAGCAAGCATGTGTTGCTCTTTCAACTGCAGAAGCTGAATACATTGCAGCTAGGAGCTGTTGTGCTCAAAGTATCTACCTTAAGCAACAACTGACAGACTATGGAGTGACTCTAAATACGGTACCTCTGGTTTGTGATAATACTAGTGCAATAAATTTAACTAAGAATCCTATTCAACACTCTAGAACAAAGCATATTGAAATTAGACATCACTTTATTAGAGAACATGTATCTAGGGGTGACTGTGAAATTTTATTCATTGAATCTGAAAAACAGTTAGCTGACTTATTCACTAAACCACTTCCTAGAGATAGACTTAATATGCTTAGAACTGAATTAGGAATTCTGGATATAACTAGTATTGAATAACTGATTCTTTATGGTGATTATGATTTTTTTAAAACAGGTTGATAACATGTTCAATCGATTAAAATTGTCTGAAAATCTTGAAATTATTTGTATTAATCGATTGAAATTGCGAAATAATCTGTTGATTTCCTGATTCTTACTCTCTGTTATTGATATGTTATCAGTTCAATCGATTAAATAAGCCCTTAATCGATTTATTTCATTTACCTTGTAGCTCTGCATATTTTCTTCTATAAATCAATCGATTCAATCTTCGATTCAATCGATTGAATTCACTTTTGATACTCGCATGATTTTCTTTCACAAAAACAATCGATTAGATCTTCTGGCTCAATCGATTTATTTTACTTCGAGTATCTGCAATTGCAAAATCAATTGGTTTCACGAAAAATCAATTGATTAATTTTTTCTAGGGCTAGTTGTGTATACTCTATCACTAAACAATTACTCGCAGAGTGGTTTAAATGCATTAACAACAAGATAGACTTCAGCTACTCTCTTAAATATCAAAGATATCCAATAAAAGTTGATTGACTCTGATTGGATATCGAGATAATTAAGTTGCACAAGAACCATTCTTTCTCTCTCCACCTTTATCATCACTGCGCTGAAGCGTAGAAGCAGCTTATACAAGAAAGACAAAACCGTGAAGTTGAAGGGATCGTGTGCTCTAAAGAAAACCGTAGTGTTTTTCCTCCTTGAACCATTCTCTCTTCTCGGTTATTCCTCCTGTTCATTCCAAAAAATCAAGAATGCTCAAACGTACAAAATCCGGTAGGAAGAAGTCCAAGCAGAGGCAAGTCTTCTACTGCAAGGCAAGAACCAAATGTCGAAGGACGCATTGAAACCTGGTTCAATGGGAACCAAGAGAAAATGGATCTGTTTATTCATGAAATGAGTAGGAAACAAGTCAATATACCCAAGGTCCTAAAGTTCTCCTGGTTTGACGCGAAGGATTCGAGAGGTGTTCTGAAGCTATCGCAACATCAAAAACTTCAAAAGTTTCGGAGTTGAATGGTTGGATTTACCCCGACTTAATTAAAGTCTTTTTCACCAACTTGTCCTTTGAAGGTTCCACTTTAAAAACTCAAGTCAAAGGAGTAGACATTGAGATAACTTTAAATGTCCGGAAAGAGGTTGTTGGAATCAAGGATGAAGGTGTAAAAGTCACCAAAGGATATACTTCAGATGTGGAAGAGTTTAATAAAGTTCAAGTACTTTCGTTCATGCATGAAGAATAATCGAGACTCGTAAGTTCTTTCAATGCTCGGAAAGATGAAGCTTGAGGAAAGGGTTCTCGCTTTCATTGTGGCCTGGCGACTCACACCTGTGGGGAGCAATCATGCAAGTACTGAATGAAGGAGATTTGGTATCGATGTACCGCATTCACCACAGAATAAGGGTGAACTGGGTTTTTGTTATCAAGGACCACATGATCAAAGCTAAGCGGCTAAGTGACTTCAGGTATCCTTATGCTATTCTGATTTCTATGTTTTTAACGCATTTTGGTGTTGATTTGGAAGGGGAACTAGTTGAATCAGTTCGACCAACAAATGAGGTAAATAATTATGTTCTCGCATAAAATGAGATTCATCAAAATCGATGGTGAATGGATCTCAAAAGAAGAAGCTGGGAGAGGAGAAGACTTTGAAGAAGAAGAACAAGAGGAAAATATCAATACCGATGTTTCGGGATCTTCGCAGAAGAAGACCATCGGACCCGATGGAAGAGCGAGTCTCCACCGGAAATGATTCCATACACTCCACGACTCGACCGTGGCACGCCCTGTCTCGGCTTGAGAGAACCATGCTAAATCGGATGAATGAACTACAAACCAACCAAAGAAGGCACATGGAGATGACGGTTGCTCAGCGGGCTCGTCGACATTATCTCGGATGAAAACTTCATTGCCGATTTCAACATATTGACAACCAATTAGAAGACATCTACAACAGGATTGTTGAACTACAATTTAATCAAGGTCCCGGGGATGAATGAAGGCTTATTTTTTATGTTTCTGTTATCTTATTTCTGTTCCTTGTTTTTATTGTTTTGTTTCATTTTGGGGTACCTACGTGGTACTACTGGACTGTACTTAAACACTCTATTTGATGCAGTCAAATAGGGGGAGAAGTGTTTTGCTTAAAACTGTCACTACACACACATCACAAAATATATGTCTCTGGTCTATTATTATTTGTGCAGGTGCAGTGGTTATTTGTCTCCATCAAATAGGGGGAGATTGAAGCACTTGGTGGATTTGATGAAGACATAATATTGAGTTGATATAGTTTAGTTTGTGGGTGTGTAGTTGAATAGGTTAGAAGTTTAGAACTTAATCTCTTGATAGGACAATAAATCTTGTGATAAGCGCCTTAATATGATGCATCTCAGTGAAATCATTTTTCTGCATGAAAAACTAACATTTAAGCATTAAAAGAACAAACTAAGTTTTTCAATCTGTTGAAAATGATTTTCAATCTGTTAAAATCACTTAACATAATAAGTGGTCATACATAGTCGAAATTCCAATTGATTGAATCGCAGAATCAACAGGTTAAAATGACTTAATGAATTTTTCAATATCAAGGTTTCGTATTTTCAATCTGTTGAAATGTTTTTTAATCTGTTAAAACAGAAAGACTATTTTTCTATCTAAGAGTCTGCAGGATTTCAATCTATTGAAATGATTTTCAATCTATTGAAACAGAGAGCTATCATTTTTCATAAAGTTGTTTCAATCCATTAAAAACTCGAATCAATCGATTGAATGAAGTTTTAATGAAATCAATCGATTGAATCGTCGTTTTAATTGATTGAAATGTATTCTGATCGATCATAATTTCATTCTGATCGATCATAACTTGTTCTAATCGATCATAATAATTTTCTAATCGATCATAATCAATTCTAACCTGTTATATTTTCATTCTGATCGACCAGTTGCATCTTTGAATCAGTTTTTGATTGAGTAAACGTTCTGGTTCTCTATTTTACTTTATAAATACAGATTTGATCTATCTTTTGAAATACACAACTTGAGAAAACATTTGAAATCAATCTGTGAAACTATCATATCCGTGACTTTCTCTCGCATTCAAGAACTTTTCATATCATAAGGTGCTTTGATAAAGATTGTTGTTAATCAAAGAGAGAAAGTGCTTGTGTTAGAATCCGTTCCGGACAATTTTATCGATAGAGTTGCAGATCCGGGTTTTTTCTTTTCATACTCTTTTGTAAAGTGTGTTTGTGCAGGTTGGAATTTGGATCTCGCACTTGTTACGATGAACTCGGATTTGGTTATCGGGAGGTTTTCAAGAGGCTATCTTGTGGGTTTGCAAGATAGTTCTTGGGGTAGATTGGTGAGTATCTAGTGGTTGTAATTTTCACTTGGTATTAGTGGAACTTGGCAGATTTGTCAAGAACTGGATGTAGCTCTGGTATAGAGTGAACCAGTATAAATTATTGTGTTGAATTTCTTCTTTCATCTCCTTTATTTCTTGTCTATATACTTGCGGTAATTAAAAACAACCTATCTACACAAGAATTAAATAAAGATAATTCATTCTTCCAAGAGAAAGTAAGTTTTGCGAAAAAGTTTTCAAAAGTTCAATTCACCCCCCCTCTTGAACTCAACCATTAATTCTTTCACTCTCGATTGACGTTACTTTGCTCTTGAAAATCTTCGTACTCGCTAACATATTCTGCGGGTAGTATCGATATTACTCCGATTTGATGCCTATCCCAACTATCTTCATTCTTGTCATCGACAAAGTCTCTTACATACTGACCCCTAATTGGTATACTACTTTCTTCAAAGTTCTTATAATTATTGATCCTTCCCCAGTAAGGGATCCTTCCTCCTCTCCTCCAAGGCCTTCCTCGAAATCTCCTTTGGAATGTAGGGAATCCAGTATTTGATCATTCATCATATGAAAGTCTATCGAAAACATCATTATTTTGAAGTCTACCTCTTCCTCCCCGAGGAGAATACATTTCTTTCCTAACCCATTGTTTTTTATTTCTACTAGCACCAGAACCAACAGATTGCTGCTGATTCTCCTTCACCGTTGTCTGGACTTTTTGATCCTCCTTAACATTGCAACTTTTATGTTGTTCCTCTATTTTCTTAATCTGTCCTGCCCTGAAGGCTTTAGCAGCTGATATGTCGAACACCACACTGCATCGTGGACATAATGTCACACCTTCGTCCTTCTCTTTCTTTCTGGTTAAAAATTCGACGAGGGAATCTTCTGATCGAGGATAGATCTCTCTCTCGAATTCTTTCTCAAACTCGCTTAGGTCAAACTCTATGTCTTCTTCTGACATGTTCATTTTGACATGTCTAGGATCAATGTCTTCAGTAACATCGACCATACCTGTAAATGTTGAATTTATCAATTGGACTTCAAATGGACTCGTATCCACTTTCATTGACATCTCCTCGAACTTCAATCTTCCTTGGTCGATCACATCTTGGATCGTGTTCCTGAAATGTATATAATTATTAGTCCAGTGCCCATAAATATTATGAAATTTGCAATATTTTCAACCATTTCTTTGATCTGCAAAAGGTAATTTATGATCATCGCTCAACTTAATCTGTTTATCTTTCAATAAAATATCGAAGATTTTATCTGCTTTTGTTACATCAAAAGTATATGTGCAATTTGTCATTTTGTCTTTTACTTCATTTTTTTGCAGCAGTTTACAAATGTATGGAGCTCCTACTTTGAGCTCTGCTATATTTACTTTCTCGTCGATAGATTCTTTAATTTCTGCTTCTGTCCTGGGATTTTCCTCATATATGTCATTTATATATGCTACCCTATCTTTCTTCATAGGTTTTTCAAATTTCTTGTACCTTTGTTTCTCATACTCGATTTGTTCCACTCTTCTCACTTTATCGGCTAGTTGAGTCATGTCATTCAATGGTAAATTGACCAACTTCTTCCTAATCGAGAATTCTAAACCTGCAGAGGTCATTCTGACTAATTCAAATTCGGGAATTTGAGTAAAACATCTCAACTTCATTTGTCTAAATCTATTCAAATAATCATCTACACTTTCATGATTATATCTCTTTATATTCATTAAGTCGATAAGACTTACTTGAGTCTCCCCCCTAAAGAATTGCTCATGAAAATTTCTTCCCAGCTGCAACTAATTATATATTGAATTAGGTGGCAACGAAGCAAACCAAGTGAAAACATTCTTTGTTAACGAACTAGGGAAGTATTTCATTTTTAATTCCTCATCATCGCTATATCTCCACATTCGATTTGGTATCGCGCCACATGCTCGATAGTGGATTCACCAATTTCTCCAGCAAATTTGGTGAATTTGGGTATTTTGTATCCTCGAGGTAATTCTGTCCCGAGAATCGTATTTGGAAAAGGAGAAACAAAATACGGTTGGTTGGGTGGTCTTAATTCCACTCCTTGGGGATTCATCCTTTGTCCTAACATATGATTGTACTGCATGTTATTCTGATTGTACATATTTTGAAATCCCCCATTTAAATTTCCGCAAGTATCATTCCTCACATGCTGATATTCATTCCCCACATGCTGATATTGATCAATATTTCGATTTCTCTTTAATAAATAAAGGGGATTAACATTAACGTTTTGGTTATTATTCTGATTGACATTATTTTCGACCCTCGTTTGTGAAGTATTGCCAATGCATCCCCGATACGTGTCATTTGGTCTGCTAATATCTCAAAACTATTGGTAGTGTTTTGAACTAATGTGTTTAATACTGTAGTCAACTGTTGTGATAACATGTTAACCATCTCAAAATTGCTTTCATCCATTTGTTGTCGAAGCACTCCTAATGAATTACTGAAAATTCTAGTACTAGCGTTTTCGATAGTCTCAAAATTGGATCGATGATAATCTCTATCGGATGCATATCTCCCATGATCCAGATTTGCTCTATGATCTAGGTTTGATATTGGAGATGTCTGTTGTGTTTTTAAACTTTGCGCATTCCTTGGATTCTGAAGTGTTACTAAATTTTGAGACACACCTAAATTTAGGGATACTCCAAAATTTTGAGACATACCTAAGGTTTGAAATGTTCCTAAGTTTTGGGGCATTTCTAGGTTAAATCTCGTACTTCATTGTATTGAAGAAGTACCAGCCCCATTCATATTACTAAACGAAAAACTAGGCGGCCTTACACTCATATGCGGACCTGCATATGTTGTTACGGGATTTCCCGTAGTTTACATATTGTTTGACATTACAGTACTAGACCCTAACTAAGTATTTGCTTGTTAGATATTGTTTAGATATTATTTAATATTGTTAAGATATTGTTAGATATTAACCATAATATCAAACAATAATATCTAACAATATCTTCTGTTTATTCTATTACTTTCAGTTACTCTTTTAGTTGTATCTCTCTACTATAAATAGACTACCCTATGTGTGATTTATACACAAGGGAGATTAATCCCAAACTTTATTTCTTCTATATTCAACATGGTATCTAGAGCTTAAGGTTATTTTGAATTTTTTTTTCGCCTTTGACCACTATTGAAGCCGTCACCACCGCCGCTATCGTCGTCGGTTATTTGGTAGTGTGAAAGTGCATGTCTAGGAAAGTTCGACAAGGAAAGACTTGGTATTTAAGCATGTCCATTAGTGACCCACCTCTCTTTCCTAGGAACTTACCCGGTGTACTCGGTTCACGCCGCTGTCACTATCGCCTCCGCCCTTTATGAGTTCTTTCGCTCCTTTTAGTACTTCCAATTCGTCAAGCATCGCGTCCGATCCTTCCATCTACACTAACTATGTTAATGTGCACTTATCCATTGACATGTTAACCGGCCCTAATTATGCCACATGGTCATCGGACGTCGGATTATGGCTTAAGAGTCGAAGTATCTTGATCATCTTGCCCTGAAAGCACCTACTCTCACTCCCAGTGAGGAAAACCGTTGGGACACCATTGATGCTCAATTATGCGTGGTTCTCAAGGGTACTCTTGATCCTTCGTTAAAACAAATTTTTCGTTCCTACGAAACATGTGCCAAAATCTGGGAACATGCCAAGTTATTATACACCAATGATACTCAACGTCTCTATGATGTCTCGTTCTAAATTTGTAGATGTTATTGCCTCTAAACATCAAGATTCTATGACCGATTATATGGGCAAAATTCATGCTCTTTTTCATGAGTTCAATGAGTTATTGCCTCCTTCCCCGACCCCGCCACCGAGATAGGACAACGATCAAAGTTCTTCATGTTAGGGGCATTACACGGACTTGCCGATCAATATTCACATATTCGTGATCGGATTTTGGGTTCTCCAGTTGTCCCCACCTTGACATCAACCTCGCTCCACTCTTTTGCGTATACCAAGCAAAACTCAACCCCGACACACCCGCTTCTATTAATGATTCTTCCGCATTGGTATCTCACCGTGATGATCGAACTCGCCCTCGCAAACAGGGAAAAGAGCGTCCTAAGTGTGAACATTGTGGCAAACTAGGTCACAAGATTGACCAGTGTTATGCATTACATGAGTGTGAACATTGTGGCAAACTAGGTCACAAGATTGACAAGTGTTATGCATTACATGGTCGTCCTACTCGATCTACTGCAGCTTGCTCGGATCGATTTTTTCCCACCTTTATCTCGCTAAGGATCCTCCTTCTTCTATTTCATCGTACACACCTGCTATGTTCAACAAATTTCTCAAATGGTATAAGGATCAACAGTCTTCTAGTTCCACCGTGTCCGTCGCACACACAGTACATCTTTTGCTGGTCCGACCCAATCTTCTTCTAGTCCTTGGGTTTTTGATTCAGGAGCCACTGATCATATTACTCGGTAACAAATCTTTGTTCTCCTCTTTATCCTCTCCCGATCCTTTACCTTTTGTTACACTAGCCGATGGCTCTAGAGTATCATCTTATGGTGTTGGAACTCGTTAAACTTTTCCCTTTTTTAACCATTGATAATGTTCTTTATGTCCCTGGGTCTCCTTTTAACCTCGTTATCCATCAGTCGTCTAACTCGTTCTCTTGATTGTGTTGTTTCTTTTACCAACAATTCTATGTGTTTACAGGACCAGAGTTCGAAACAGGTGATTGGCACAGGATGTGAGTCTCATGGTCTTTATCATCTTCGTCCCTTTACACATGTTGGTGCAGTTATAGAGTCTCCATCTCTTCTCCATGCTCAGTTAGGTCATCCAAGTCTTGCCAAGTTACAACAATTTGTCCCTGCCTTATCTAAATTGTCTAGTTTGGCATGTGAGTCGTGTCAATTAGGCAAGCATAGTCGTACTTCCTTTCCTCATAGTGTCACACGTGGTGCTTCGTCCCCTTTTGCCGTGGTTCACTCTGACATTTGGGGACCTAGCCGCGTTAAGTCTACTTTAGGTTTTCAATACTTTGTTACTTTCATTGATGATTATTCCAGATGCACTTGGTTATTTTTGATGAAAAATCGTTCTGAATTATTTCATATCTTTCAAACTTTTTTCAATGAAATTCAAACTCAGTTCGGTGTTTCTATTAGAGTTTTGCGCAGTGATAATGGTCGTGAATATCTTTCTCATTCTTTTAAACAATTCATGGCTTCTCATGGTATTTTGCATCAAACTTCTTGTGCTTGTACATCTCAACAAAATGGTGTAGCTGAACGTAAAAATAGACATCTTATTGAAACAACTCGCACTCTTTTAATTCATGGAGAGGTTCCTTAGCATTTTTGGGGTGATGCTCTTCTTACTGCGTGTTATCTTGTTAATCGCATGCCATCTTTGGTTCTAGATAATAAAATACCTCATTCCATTTTATTCCCTCATGAACCACTTCATCCCTTACCTCTAAAAGTTTTCGGGTCTACATGTTTTGTTCATAATTTTAGTTCTAGTCTTGACAAGCTTTCTCCTAAATCACATAAATGTGTTTTCTTAGGGTTTACAAGATCACAAAAATGATACAAATGTTTTTCTCCTTCTCTTAACCGTTATTTTGTGTCTGCAGATGTCACCTTTGATGAGTTCTCTTTTTATTTTAAAAGTCAATCTTCACCTCTGTCTCCATCTAATCTTGTCAACACTCCTAGTACATTTAATGTTCCTGTTGTTTGTGACCCTCTAACTGTGTCTTCTTCACCATTAGATTCTACTCCGCAGTCAGCTTCTTCTTCACTACCTCTTCAGGTTTATAGTTGTCGAAACCAATCACAACCACCACCATGTGACTCTACTCAAGTGTCAACTACTCTGTCTCCTCCGGATGTGACACCTGAGTCTGACCTTCCCATTGCCCTCCGAAAAGGTATCCGTTCTACACGCAATCCCTCTCCTCATTATATTGGTTTGAGTTATCATCGATTGTCATTACCTTTTTATACATGTCTTTTCTCTCTTTCTTCTGTGACCATTCCAAAAACTGTCCGTGAAGCTTTAGTCCATCCTGGTTGGCGTCAGGCCATGTTAGATGAACTAAGTGCTCTTCATAATAGTGAAACTTGAGAATTGGTCTCGTTACCATCTGGGAAATCTGTTGTTGGTTGCAGGTGGGTGTTTGCTATCAAAGTTGGACCTGATGGCACTATTGATCGCCTCAAAGCTCGTCTTGTAGCCAAAGGTTATACTCAAATTTTTGGGTTGGATTATGGAGATACCTTTTCCCCTGTGGCAAAGATGACTTCTGTTCGTTTATTTATCGCCATGGCCGCTTTTCAACAATGGCCTCTTTATCAACTAGATGTTAAAAATGCTTTCCTCAATGGTGATTTGCAAGAAGAAATCTATATGGAGCAACCTCCTGGGTTTGTTGCTCAGGGGGAGTCTTCTGGGATGGTATGTCGTCTTCGCAAATCCCTATATGGCCTAAAACAGTCTCCTAGGGCCTGGTTTGGAAAGTTTAGCAAGGTTGTTCAACATTTTGGTATGACTCTGTGTGAAGCAGATCACTCGTCTTTTATCGACACTCAAGTGCTTGGATGTGTTTACTTGATAGTATATGTCGATGACATCGTTCTTACAGTAGTGACAACCATGACATCTCTCAGTTGAAACAACATCTCTGTCACCATTTTCGGACCAAAGATCTTGGCAAACTTAGATATTTCTTGGGTATTGAGGTGGCACAGTCCAATGATGGTATTGTTATATCTCGCAGGAAGTATGCCATGAATATTTTAGAGGAAACTGGGTTGATGAATTCAAAGTCTCGTTGATACGCCCATGGATCCCAATACTAAACTTTTACCAAATCAGGGAGAGCTTATACCCGATCCCGAGCAAGTATAGAAGATTGGTTGGAAAATTGAATTATCTTACAGCTACTCGTCCCGACATTTCCTTTGCAGATCGGTGTGGTAAGCCAATTTCTTAATTCCCCATGTGAAGATCATTGGAATGCAGTCATTCGTATCTTAAAGTATATTAAAGGATCTCTTGGAAAATGATTGTTATATGATTCTAATAACCATACAAGAGTTGTTTGTTACTCGGATGTCGATTAGGCAGGATCTCCTTCTGATAGAAGATCTACATCCGGATATTGTGTCTCCATTGGTGGTAACTTGGTCTCATGGAAAAGTAAGAAACAAAGTGTTGTGGCAAGATCTAGTGCAGAAGCAGAATATAGAGCTATGGCCTCAGCTGCTTGTGAACTTGTTTGGCTCAAGCAATTGCTTAGAGAGTTACAATTTGGAGATGTCACTCAAATGTCACTTGTGTGTGACAATCGTGCTGCTATTCATATTAGTTCTAATCCCGTCTTTCATGAAAGGACCAAACACATTGAGATTGACTCGTCATTTCATTCGAGAAAAGATTATGTCCGGAGACATCAAGACCGAGTTTGTTAACTCAAGTGATCAGCTAGCAGATATTTTTACTAAATCTTTACTGGGTCCTAGAATTGATTATATTTGTAACAAGCTTGGCACATACGATTTGTATGCTCTAGCTTGAGGGGGAGTGTTAGATATTGTTAAGATATTGTTAGATATTAACCATAATATCAAACAATAATATCTAACAATATCTTCTGTTTATTCTGTTACTTTCAGTTACTCTTTTAGTTGTATCTCTCTACTATAAATAGACTACCCTATGTGTGATTTATACACAAGGGAGATTAATCCCAAACTCTATTTCTTCTATATTCAACAGTCCTTGGACTTTGTTCAGTGCTCACAGGCATCGACGCACTCAAAGTTGTCGATATTATAGGCATATTTCCATTATGAACTTGCCCCCCAGTGTTTGGTGGATTTGGACTATTCGAAATCTCATTGTTATTCTGACTATTCGGTGGATTTTGACTCATTCTTACTACTCGTCCACTCCTTAATCTCATACACTTTCGAACTGGCCAATTTTTGTGTGTTTTTGACACAATGACGTCCCCTACCTGGCGCGCCAATTTGTTTCTGGTGGAAATTTGATTGATTTCGATTTCTCGGAGACTTTGGTTCTAACCAAATTTCAACCACGTAGATTCTTTTTTCTTAAGCTAGTAAACGGTTTTCAATCGAAATATGTATGAGAATCGAAAATCCTATAGTATCAAAAAATGCTAACAACGCAACCTAGTGTGCAGATTGACAATCGAAAGTATTATTTTTGGTATTTTGTATTAAGAAACTCAAAGTAAAGAAAACAGTAAAAAGTATCGAATCGAAAAAGCAGCACAGAATATTAAATTGCAGAGAAATGTAAAATGCGAAAACCTCAAATTGCATTAAATATAAACGACAAGGAATTAAAATTGCAGGAAAATAAATAACAGGAAATCGAAATTGCAGAAAAGTAAATTGCGAAGAACTTAAACACAGACTCTTAACTTACTTAAAGGTAACATGACAAGGAATCGAAAGTACAGAAACTTAAATTGGTGAATGTAAATTGCATGAATGTAAATTACCAGGGAAAATAAAGAAAGCGATAAAGACAATCAACGATAATGGAAATCCAGAACATTAGAAACTTCATGATGCATCGTTCTTCTGTAGATTTTTCACTAACGTTTATGTTCTCCCTGCCAATTCTCCCCTTTTCTTTCCTTCACTCTTCGCTCTATTTATAGAGCATCCTTCAGGTAACCTCCTAAGAGCAGTTAACGAAAACTGCTACCATGTTCTACGTGCACGTCCCTCGAAGTTTTACTTTAGTTCTACGGTTTTAGAAAACTGTTTCCACGTTACATACGTGTTTAACCGTTCCTCAATTTATAACTTAGTCATAATTTTGATAGTCATGTAGGTTAACCTTTTCCTCGATCTCAATTTCAATTCTCGAGAACTTTGAATTGCTTTTGATTTCCCTTAACCTTAACATTACACTTGATTCTAATTTCTCGATTTTCTTCAACAATAGACATCAACTATTCTTCATTTGATTCTCGATTCTAATTCTCGATTTATGTGTTCATACTGTCACGTGGTCATCGAATGTCTTCCAACCATCTTTTCGATTTATCAATTTTTTAACTAATCATATGATCATCGATTTTTCTTTACTCCATTTTTCGATCCTTATATCGATTTTTTCACTAACAAATTTATATATAAATTATTTTATTTTAAATTTTATATTATTTTTTCTCTTAAAGTTGTTTGAATAAATTCATCCAAAATCTTCGTCAAATTTTATTTTATTTTTTAATTAAAAATGTTATTTGGTCCGTCTTTATTTTACAAAATGAAACAATTTTTTTATATCATATTAAAAAAAAACAACAGTAAGTATATATATATATATAAATTATATATATTATATTTTTATTATATAATACATATATGATATTTTATATTTCATATTTTCAAATAAAAATATTTTATAAAATAATTATTAATTTTATTAAATTATTTAATATAATATTTAAATATTCCTTTTAAAAATAATTTGTGAATAGTTCTAATTTTAAAAATCTAACAGACTTTGTGAAAAAAAAAACAATATATTAGTAATGAATTATAAATCTCTTAATATATATTTTTCAATGACAAGTTTTTCATTTTAAACTTTATTTTAATAATTTTTTTTCAAATTCGAAAAAAATATAAGGACACAAAATTGACTTATATATTTAAAATCTCACTAGGATTCTGGTAGATAGATTTAAAATTGATTTGTGCATATCTAATGTTCAGTAATAATAGAAAATGTTACATTCATACTAAATTAACCCCTTTACTCTTATCTAAGAACTAAAATATACTGCATCTTTTTTCAAAATAGTAATTCCTCGTTGTGAATTACAATCTGAGATGTTATAAGAGTTGAAAAAACATAGTCTAATACGAACTCTCAAAATTTGACAAAGAATATGAACAATTTATCAATTTAACATATTTTAGTTTTAGGAGTGATCTTTCCCTCCCTCAAAAACAAGCCGCTGCCGATCTGTCACCCAACCTACTCAAAAATCGAAAGGCTTGACCCCGTCCCGTTTGCAGAATGACCCTTATTCTACATATATATATATATATATATATATATATATATATATATATATATATATATATATATATATATATATATATATATATATAATTTATTTAATCTTATTAGCCTGTTTTTAAATAGGGTTTACTAATATTCTAATAATTCTCTTTTATATATTTATATAAAATTAATAAAAACCATAACATGTTTAGATCAGATTAAAAAAATTTACAAACTCAATTTCGTTATACTTATTTTCTATTATAAAATAAATTAACTAGTTTCAATTTTAAATTAGTTTGGTAAATAAATGTTGTGTTTTAAATTAATAATCCATTTCAAATTCATTTAATGTTTTAAAATTATGTATACATGATCACTCAATAATAAAATTATTATTATTATTTTGATAAAATAAAATTATTTTCTCCGTAAAAATATATGATATTTTATAAAAGAGTATCAAATAAACTTAAAAATTATTTATATATTTTAAAATTAAAAAATTTCAATATTTTTATTAGAAGAATAAATAAAATTTTTAAAATTATATAAAATTAGTTATTTTGATATTTAAATTCTTACTAATATCAATATATAGAATATTAATTTACACAGGGATCATTTTTTTCTTTTCTGGTAAATATTTAGTTCAAATTATTAGAAAAAACATATTATGTTCTTTAATATTATAATAAATTAAAAAATAAAAATATTTAGTTTTTGGTACAACAAACAATTTAAGTTAATTAGTTATTAAACACAAATTATATTTTTTAAACTTAATCAAAAGTACAAAATAATGATTAATAAGCCTCAAAAGTAATTTCTGAATTTCAAACATGGCCTAATGCTCTTTCATTGCATCCAACACAGTAGTACTATATCTGACTTTCTCTCTCCAAAATTAGCTCCTAGCCAAACCCTAACAAGTTCCGAACTGGGAACCAGATAGAAGCATTGAGATTCATTCAATCACCTTAACTTAAATGCGTGTTGCTACGCATTGCGTCGAAGAAACTTCGATCTTCGTTATCATCGATGGATGCGTGGAACGAAGATTTTGCGGAGCTGGAGATTGGGAGCTCCACGGAATCGTTCCAAAAGTTTTTGCTTTCGCAGAGAGACCTCTTCCACAATCAGATCGACCAGTTTCAGGAAATCGTCGTCACGCAATGCAAACTCACCGGAGTCAATCCTCTCTCTCAAGAAATGGTGCACGCTCATTTTCACCTGTCTTTGTTGTTTTTTTTTTTTTTTTTTTAGCTTTGTCTATAATTTCATTATTTAGTTTTGGTTAATGGAAAAAAATGAGAACCTATTAGTTGCGATTGGTTTTCAGATTCATGTTGTTGTACATGGAATCATTTGAACTGTTTAAGTGTTTGTAGAATTATTTGTAAACACATTCCAGTTATAATTTTGCCCTTGTATGTAGCAAGTGCTTTTTAAGCCATTGTCATTTGAGTGTCTGATTCTGTTCACATTTTGTTTTTTATTTTTTGGTGCAGGCGGCTGGTGCTTTGTCAATAAAAATTGGTAGCTTTTTTGCTGGAACATGATTTATTTTTGTGCAGGTCTTATACAATTCTGCTACTTGCTTACTATTGGATGTCTCTAACTTAATCCAAATTTGCAGGGAAAAGACCTAGGGATTTATTGAATCCAAAGGCTGTAAATTACATGCAATCAATTTTTTCGATTAAAGATTCTATTAGCAAGAAAGAGTTGCGTGAGATCAGTGCTTTGTTTGGTGTCACTGCGACGCAGGTTTATATCACTCTTCATCCTGTTGAGTCATTTCTATCCACAGTTCTTATGGAATGATCTATGTAATTGAGATATTGTATGGAGATATATTTTCGATTCAGTACCTTTCTTGTTACTCATCTGTTTGTAGTTTGCCATCCTTTCCAAGATGTCATTAGATCATTACCTGTTATCATTTTGTGGCAGCAGATGGTTGAATTCATTTTGAATTTTGTATTAAGATGACATGTTACTTAGTTCCTGTTTTGCGTTAATTTATGAATCCTTGTATGTTGGGTTTAGGTGCGGGATTTTTTCACTGGTCAGCGTTCAAGAGTGAGGAGACTAGTGCAGTTTTCAAAGGAGAGGGCATTAAGTTCTAATTCTTGTGAGGGACCTCATGATGATCAAATAATTTCTGATCCTGTGAGACCAATAAATCCAGCTTCCCTAAACTCTACTGCCCCGTCCAATGCTGAAGAAGCGTCTTGTTCAACACAGGATGCAGCCTTGTCTGACCTAGATGACTCAGATAAACATTTTGTTGATAATATTTTTAGTTTAATGCAAAAAGAGGAGACATTTTCTGGGCAGGAGAAATTGATGGAGTGGATATTGACGATACAGAATTTTTCAGTATTGTTGTGGTACACAATTGGCTTTCTCAATAGCATGATAATATTGAATTATAGTACTTTATATTCTCTGATTTAGTTTTTCTGCTGTATCCTTGTAGGTTTTTGAGCAGAGGGGGTGGAATAACTTTAGCTACTTGGTTGAGTAAGGCAGCTGTTGAAGAGCAAACCAGTGTCCTTCTTCTTATCTTGAAGGTAAATATGAATCCTCTGGTTGTTATTCTGCATTGCTTTTGATTAGTATTGAACTTTCTGGTTATCTGTTTTACAGGTTCTTTGTCATTTGCCTTTACATAAAGCCATTCCCATGCACATATCAGCTATATTGCAGAGTGTAAATAAACTACGGTTCTACAGGACATCAGGTGTGCTTTATATTTTTCTGGCCCAGTGACCATAAAAAATGACATGATCTGTTCCCAATACTCCCCCTTGGTTACCTTTACTTTTGGTGTCTATTGATATAATCCTTAGGTTTACTGGGATAGCATGTTTTGTTGATGACTGCAACAGACTATGATAGCAGCCTAGGATATTTTCTAGCCGCAGAATTCGCCTTAACACATGGTTACCTTGTTTGGTTATGGCTGTTAAAATAGGTTAACTTATCTTCTGTCTATCTCGGGAAAGCTAGAAAGCTGTTTTTGTAGTACCTACCTGTCACTAGGTGTAGTTTTTTCATATCTTCTCTTTGTATCTCTGATGTAAGTACTCTTCTATATGAATACATTAATTAGCTGAGAGATGAATTAATCTCTTAGGCATTCTTTATCAGATTTTCACTCTCAAGTGTGGCAACTATTCTTATGATGACATGGCTGATTCCAAGTTGTCAAATGTACCTGCTTCATTGTGTTTGTGTACATATTGTGGGATGCTGATTAGGTGACCTGTTTTTGGGATTTTATCTTCATTTCAAGCATGAATTACAGGTTTTCATACATTAGTTGTTTTGGTTTGCTATTAATGATATTTGAAGGAGCAAGATAGAGAAGAGGAGGGGGGTTGACAATTGAACCTAATTCTTCCCTTAATTGTTATCAGAGAGTCAAATAATAGATAAGATGTACCTTAACATGATTCTGAGCTGCAGAAGTCATGTTCTAGTGGACTGATGTGATACTTCATCCTTTTCAATGTTTTGTTTGATGGCTGTTATTAGTGACAAATCTTAATTTTGTAGGGGTGCTGTTTGATGTCACCTATTTTAGTAAATTGATAGATTTGATTTATAATCTCACTGATTTGTGGATCAGACATATCAAACAGAGCAAGGGTTTTGTTGTCAAAGTGGAGCAAATTATTAGCGAGGAACCAAGTAATAAAGAAGCCCAATGGTGTCAAGCCTTCTAATGATGGTCATAAAGCGTTGATGCTTTCTCAGAGGCAAGCTTGCATTCTCTTTTCGATGCACAATTTTGATGAGACCTCCTTTCTCAATTATTATGAATTTTATTTCTGCAGTGTTGGTCAATTTATGGGCTCTGAATCATGGCATTCAAATATTGATGTTCCCGTAAGTGTTTTCTTATATATGTTTCAGTTAGCAATGCTTTTTCAGTTTGCATATTTCTTAGTTGGTCCTTTCTTGCTCTCAGGAAGACTTTCTCACTCTCTCAAGTGAAAGTTCGGACAATTTCAGGTATGTGTAGGTTGTGGTTGATTTCTTCCACTCATCTGTTATCATTCATTTGAATAAATCTTTCCCCCAATAGTTTTTGTGCCATACCTGTTTGTTAATTGGCTTTGCTTTTGCTAGCTGTGAAAATGCTCCATGTTGTTTCTTCTCTGTTCAGGAAAGTAGGATCTCCACAATCGGTGAAATTGTTGCCTCCTAGCTTGGATGATTCTAATAAAAAGTCCACACTTGGTGTATCTTCATCTCGTATCCTTGTATATTTGATACTAGCTGACTAAATAATACAATTGGAATTAATCCCCAATTTGTTCCTCAAAAGAGATTTATCAAATTGACTTGTATCTATTTGGTCCTAAAATAATATCTTAGATCATTGAATGATTTCAATTTGGTCCAAGTAAACTGTAACTTTTGGACTATTTTGATGTCAAAATATTATCTTTGCAGATATTGGTGTGTCATGGTGTTTCAAGGATCAAAGTGGTGGGTTACTTGAAATAAATGCTAGCAACACATTATCCAACTTAGTTCTTTTAATACAAAAACATTATTATTGGCTTGAGGTTTATTTAATGATGTGGTCCCTACTTCCTATTTACTGTGATTCTCAATAAATTTTACTCAAGATTTCCTATGGTTCATGGTAGTTGTTGAGTCATGGATAGTGTAGGCTATATATCTCTTTTCTATTCCTTAACCCCCAATCAGAATCTAGAGAGCGCAGAAAAGTGCAATTGGTGGAACAGCCAGGCCAAAAGTCAATGAGTAGAAGCTCACAAGTGACGAGAGCAGGGCCTGTAAGTCAAGGCCGTCCCATGTCCGCTGATGATATCCAGAAAGCAAAAATGCGTGCTTTATTTATGCAGAATAAGTATGGGAAATCCGGTTCCAAGGAAAGTAAAGAAACAAAGATTGATGGTCTGAATAAAAAACCTCAGACAACTACTGCCAGTATTGCAGCTTGCTCTTCTAAAGTTCCTACTCCTCCCAAAATTGAAGAAAACAAGAAACCTCTGTTACTTGCCTCTAAAACCAGTAATAGGCTTTCAAAACCGAAAATGGATGTGAAGGAACCTCTCTGGGAGAAGTGCAAGAGGGTTCAGATTCCATGGAAAACACCAGCAGGTACATTTGCAATTCTTTTGTTGGTTTCATCAAATATATTGAATTTATGTCTATAGTATTAGGATAGAATATTGGTGAAACTATGACAGCCGACAAATGAATGAAACACACATTGGAAAATACCATATTAACAGGTTTGCTGACGTTGAGTTAAAACGAGGTATATCTTAGTCAATTCCCTGCACATTTTCTTGGAAGGCAATTTCAGACGAATCATTGCTACATGACGCAAACTCTATTACCTTATATCCTTTTGTAGTTTTTTCACCTTATATATAAATAAGTAGAGCAAGAGTCGTGGTCTAACCTTATGTTCTGTACGTTGAGCAGTTGTATACACGCCTACAATTTCGGTATTGTTCAAGAGATTAATAAAACATGTTGTACAAATGTACAACTTGAATTTTTTAGATTCAAATACTAACAAGGATTTGTTTCAGGATTTAGGATTTTCCTCTATCTCTAAAATTTCAGATAATGTTTCTAAATGATTTCCCCGGTACGTCTTATCTGCACAATTGTGCTAAAATGGCGTGATACTACTCCTAAATCTCTTATAAAAATGGGCTTAAAAATATATCGTTTGAGGACTTGATAAGTGTCTGTCACGAGCTATACTATAAATATTGAGGTGATCGCAGGTATAAAGGATCAGTTTTCCAAATTGGCAATAACATGTAGATCATTATTACAATATTTTTAAAAGTAATAATTTTATGTCCGAATTACTTGGAATAAATGTGCCTTTACATCTTTGCCCTGGTTCATGGGAATACAACTTAATACATTGATGGATTGGTTTAAGCGTGACCTGGTATTAATCCATGTGACATTTTTGCTATAATGAGAAAGGCAACAGGGAATTTCAGTGTTTCACTAGGATCAATTCATGATACTGAGATATTGATGTATATTAATAATGCGGTACATCGGCCCAAACGATAAAACGAAATAAAAGAACTACCCTAAAATACAACCGGGGTTCCAAGACCCCATATGTCAGCATTAGGCATCTCTGAGAAGGCATTAGACTTTCAAAGTTAATTTTATCTACTCTATCCCGCCATACATGATAGTTATTAATATCTTCCTCATTAATTAATAAAAATAGGCTAAAGCTTTAATTATGAGATTATAAAAGAAGCTCTTTTACATGTTATTCCACGTCTCGGTTATATATGTTGCATTTTGGGTAGCGATATTCTTTTATAATTTGCAATATGATCACATACCTGGTTGAAGCATTTTTGTAATTCATATCTATGGGGCGAATGAGTTTGTAATTTTACTTATGGCGTCTTCTTTGCATATGTACCAAGTAGCGTAGGTTATGGTTGTAGTTGCAACTTTTAAGTCTCGAATATATATAAACTGCAATCTGACATGATATGAATTACACAACTGAATTAATTCAATCTGAGGGTTGATTGGCGTCTGTAACTTTGATTTTGTTAGCTGCGACATCCAGGGACTGTAAACAGCAATGATTGCCCATTTTCGTTTGGTGAAATTCTATGCTACGTTCTGGTGTATTTATCACTCAACCCCCAATCCTTGAAACATGAATGGTTTCGTGATCGTTGTATTAGAACGAATATGACTATCTACATTCTCTTTCATTCCTATTCGAATTGTCATGGAACAAATTTCAATTACCCCCTTTTCTACATCGTTCATTAGTTTGTAAATCTTGTAATATATAAATTAAATTGAGAAATGATGTGACGGGGGCAGGTCGTGGATTATTTTCTAGTTATCAACATTAGAAAACACGCCCTGATTCTTGAAATCTTTCGGTCTCTACTCTTTTTGGCTGTGGTGCTGATAGAATGTTGCAGACATGAAATTGGATGTTCGCATAAAATTTACACTGCCGATGCATTTTGAGGTAGTACTAGGAGTGAATATGCGATCTAAACTGTTTTTCTGTCGTTTTTGTGGTTCTTGTAACTCGTTGTAAGCAACATTTTTCTTAAATTTCTTAGACACATTTTTCTTAGGTTTTAAAATCTCTCCTTTTTGGTTCCTTTTCCTTTTTTGCAGAAGTGCAACTTAAAGATACCTGGAGAGTTGGTGACGGTGAAAATAGCAAAGAGATTGATGTCCAGAGAAACAGAAACCGCAGGGAAAAGGAAACTATATACCAGACTGTCCAAGAAATGCCACCTAATCCCAAGGAGCCTTGGGACCTTGAAATGGACTATGATGACACTTTGACGTTGGAAATTCCAATTGAACAGTTACCAGATGGTGATGGTGCAGATATAGCAGATTCCCCCAATCAGGTAGCAACTCATACTGTTCAAGGGGTGGCCTCCACTTCTTCAACAAGTATGACTCCTGCTGAGCCTGATTTAGAATTGCTTGCCGTACTGCTAAAAAATCCAGAGTTGGTATTTGCCTTAACTTCTGGACAAGCCGGTAGCATACCGAGTGAAGAAACAGTGAAGCTGCTTGACATGATCAAGAGAGGAGGTGCGAACTTGGGTTTAAGTGAAAATACAAATGGGAGTTATGGCACGAGTGTAAAAGCCCCGGAGAAGGTGGAAGTTTCTCTCCCATCTCCAACCCCTTTAAGCGATCCAAGAACGGTGCGTGATTTGAGTTCATACTACCACTATTTGTCAAAGATCTTATCATCATGCTTGATGTCTCCTATTACAGTGCCATGCACACCTCACTTTAGCCATGTTGGCTTATGCGTGTTGAGTGGAGAGCGTCTAATACTTATTATAATAGCATAGGGTGCTGGGGGAAATGGATTTTCAATGGTGGCCCAATTTGAGATAAATGAATTGATTTCTAATTTAATCTTGTGCTTTTTGTTTGACAAGATTTTGCGCGGTCATGTTCTTTCGTGCCACGTAATAAATATTCTATACTAGAAAACACCTAATTTAGGCCAACAGTGGGCTTGATAGGGTTCCCTACTTCCCTTGGAGTAGTTGTACTGCCATTTAGAGTGGCCAATTGTTTGATGCTTGTCCCTCTATTTACGGTGTTAAGACACTTGGCCTTACCAAATATGGCATGAAACACCCCTCAATATTTATTTACATTTTTCAACGTGATAAAAAAATTTGAAATCATAATATTGTCATCAATTATAAACAAAATACTGGTTTCTACATTAACTGATGTGTTCCCATTTTATTAACTTTTCAGAGTGGATGGAGCTCAGAAGCATCCAAAAACCCCTTTTCACGGCGAGGTGTAGCACCTGATAGGATTATCCAGAACCATTCTGCAGTGGCAACTACCAACTTATTATCTCAGATTCCCGTAACTAGCACCACTACAGCAAGGCAACAGCCAACAGCTGTCGTTTCATCTTCGAGGCATTTCATAAGCACAGCAGTTACTCCATTTGCACTGCATCAGGCATCTAATATTAATCCTGAAAAGCAACCTTCAGTGAGGCATGTACAAATACCATCCTCAAACGTAGGTTTAACCATGAAGAAGAACTTAATCACTGCCAATGCATCTTCAGTTAACTTTTCTGGCACTCATTCAACTCTAGCAATGCGGGGTGATGGCACCAATTATGTAAAACCCGTACAGAATTTGAGTGTACAACATGAGGGTGTGGCTAATTCCTTCCCACAGTCATCCTTCAAGTTACCCTCACCAACGCCGTCAAATTCAGTCACACAGCAACAAAGACATCATCAACATGTGGTCCTCGAAGCCCATTACACTGAACCTCCTCATCGTAACCCTAGCCGTTCATACCCACCCCAAATCGAAAAATCAGATCATGGGTCTGAAAACATGTGGAGAGTTAGGCAAGATGTGTCATCCAGTTATCATTCTCAAAGAAATCATAACCATAATACAATGGTTGGGGGATCCAGGCAATCTGGCTTATGTGATAGAAATATTCAGGGTAGGGAAGATTTTGAATCATGGAGTCCCGAGAATAGTCCAACCAGAAATCCTAGGTGTGTACCAGGTAGAAACTACCCAGAGTCCAGAATAAATCAAGGAAGAGGTCATAGACCTGAATGGTCAAGGCAGAGGGGCTCTTCTGGACACTGGGACCCTGGCAAGCAGGGAAACAGAAATTGGCAAGATCAGAGACGATAAGTTTGGTGCTCAGATTGATTTGGGATTTTATCTGACTCATTAATTTTCCGGATGTATAGAGTTGGATTGGATTCTGATAGCAATATATTCTTGTTATTGGAGAGTGGAGATGGATCTAAACAACATCATCATCGGCGTGGGATGATTGTAGGAAAAGAATGTTATTACATCTAGAGTGTAACGACTCATGAGTTTGACTTAACTGTAAAAAAGAATACTATAAAATTAAAATTTATCCACAAAAGATTGATTCTGCCTCATTCCTTTTTAAAAATATTAGGCTTAGTTAAAGGTCAATTTGGATTAAAAATCGTTGAATTTTTTGAAAATTTACCAAGAAATAAAACTACGTAGTACTATTGGAACCGGCCAAGCATGGAGAACGTACAGGAGGTATAGAATTATTATGATCTATAAATAAAAAAGTTGATGTAATGAACATACTTTTCACTATTAGTTAAAATTAATCAAATTAAATAATTGTGAGTAGAATTTGTTAATTAAGAAATGAAAAAATTTATTTTTTAATAAAATTTCAGTTAAAGTAAAAATTGAAATGATTTTAATTCAAAATTTTCTTTAAAATTACTCTTAATTTCTGACCATAGTCAATATAATATCATAAAATCCGTTTTTCTCTTCACACCGCTTCACTCTATAATTCTCGTTCATTCTCGTTTTTTTTTTTCTCGAGTCTGTATAGAGCACAGACACCTTGTTTTAAATTTACAAAACACCCACCTATTAACTTACGTAAAACTTGCAGAATGCTAATTTAAAAATATTTAGTGGAGCATATGATGGCACAAATTGAGTGCACAAATAACGTTTCTTTTTACACTTCTAGTGGAATAGGTAGCAAGAGATGACGACCGATCAAGGCTTAAGGAATGCAAAGATTATTTTAGAAAATAGCACAAAATGGTATAATTTTCTGTGCCCATTATTATCATGTTTTCAAAGACGAATGATGAATTTATTTTTTTTAGATCTAAGAACGTCGCATATTTCTTCCTGTCCAATAGATGTTTTAAGCATCATTGATCCTGGTGGATATATGTTGAGGGGATTGCTTATGAGGTGACTAACCTCTCCTCTTCAAACCTTCTGCCCGTATATCCGTGGAATTAAATACGTGGGAATCAATCCATTTCCGGTAACCGGAAAAAGTTGATCAAGAGTGAAGACGAACACGGAGATGGATAATTTAATCTCTCCTTCACTTTTGTCTTATTCCAATTTTATATTAAAATTTAAATTTTAAAATATTAATATTTTTAAAATATTTTTTTATTACATATAATAAATTTTTTATATTTTATCATTATTACTTTTCTTCTATCTATTTTTTAATTCTTTTATCTTTTTTAATCTTGTATATAAATTATTTCATTATTATTAATTTTTCTCTTACTTTTCACTTTTTCATATTTTTTTAATTAATTTATTTTTTTCAATCTTTTTAACCAATTCGATGGATACAAAGTCAATTTTTTTTATTCTTTATTTTTAATTTCTCTAAATATTTTACATAAATATTAGTAGTAATCAATATTATTTTATTTACAATTTATCTTTATTAGATTTTATTATATCATATTTTTTAGATTTTATTATTCTTATTTATCATATTATAAGAACTAACTTATTAAATATTTTTTTATAAACTATATATTTTATATTTTTAAATGATAACTTAAAAAAGTAATATATATATATATATATATATATATATATATATAATATCAAATGTTTGAATACAGTATTATAATAATAATATTATTATAACTATTCAAATATTTGAATATAATATTATAATAACAATATTATAAATATTTTACAAGAAAAAATAATTAAATATTTTTTTTACATATATATTTTAATATAAATATAGTAAAATAAAATATATATTTAATTAATAATAATTACAAATTATAAATATTTATTTATGTACAAAAAAGACATAAAAATAATAAAATTAATTTATTATAAATATAATTATTTTTAAAAAAATAATGTAGATCGGGACGAGAAATCTAAAATTTAATAAAAATAGGAATCGATACTTAATTTCTAATCCTAATGAGATCGAGGATGGGAATCGGGAGGCAAAATCCACCAGCCCTAGCCCTTTGTCATGCATACATCTGTCTCTCAAAATTATAATTCAATCAAAAGATTATATCAAGTTAAAATGTTGTAGGCTACGGATGACAATTAAACCCGTACCCTTGGAGACCAGACCGTCCCTGTCCCCGAGTTTGACGGGAAAACCCGAGTTGACCGGATGTGGGGACAGGTTTGAGTTTTCCCTGCTTTAAAAAGTCGGGGACGGGGATGGATAATGCAATCTTCACCCCGACCCCGATCTCGTCACCGCCCCGACTTTATATTTAAATTTAAATTTTAAAATATTAATATTTTAAAAGTATTTCTTTTTCTTTTTCTATTACATATAAGATCATTTTTTTTATATTTCACCAATTTTTATTTTTCTTCTACCCACTTTTTAATTTTTTTCTTTTTTAATCTTTTATATCAATTAATTTATTATATTATTCTCTCTTACCTTTCAGTTTTTCACATTTCCTTAATCTCTCCCATCAAATTTTTTTTTCAATCTTTTCAACCAATTTGATGAACACAAAGTTAATTTTTTTATTCTTTATCTTTTTTCTAAATATTTTACATAAATCTTAGTAGTAACTAATATTATTTTACTTATATTTATTAGGTTTTATTATGTCATGTTTTTTTATCTTATTATTCTTATTTATCATATATCAAATTTTATCTTAATAAAATAATTGTATTTTAAATGATTAAAAGAATTGATAATTTAAACTTTTATTACTTCGAACTAATTGAATAAGAATTAACTTATTAAATATTTCTTTATAAACTATATATTTTATATTTTTAAATGAAAACTTAAAAATGAATTAACTTTTATATATATATATATATATATATATATATATATATAATCAAATGTTTGAATACAATATTATAATAATAATGTTATAAATATCCAAATATTTGAATACAATATTATAATAATAATAATATTATAAATAAAAAATGATTAAATATTTCTTTTACATATATATTTTAATATAAATATAATAAATGAAAATGTATATTTAATTAATAATAATTATAAATTATAAATATTTATTTATATATAAAAACTAGATAATAAAATTAATTTATTATAAATATAATTATCTTTTTTGAAAATAATATAGATCAGGGACGAGACAGAACCCGAAATCTAGTGAAGATGGGAAAGAATACTTAATTTCTAACTCCAGAAATCTAGTGAAGATGGGAAAGAATACTTAATTTCTAACTCCGAGATCGGAGGCTGAGGCGGGAACGAGATGGTTAAAAAAGTCGAGAGATGGAGATCGGGGAGGCAAAACACGACCCCACCCCCATTGCCATGCCATCATATAGGAACCATAGAAATATTATTGGTTTATGTAATTTTGTGGTTTTAATAAACTTTAAAGTATTGTTGTCACTCATCTTCCCATGGCCTCGTGGTTATTACAAATGGAATGATTCATGACTTTGAAAATAAATTCTCGCCAATTAAGGAGGTAATCGTAAGGATTTTATAACATAAAATCATTCATTAAGGTCTTAGATAGTAACATTTGATGGAACTTAATTCTTTTTTTTATTAAGAACCGGAGGTCTTAAGAAAGTAACATTTTTTAAATTTTTTATGGAACTTCGTTTTTATTTATTAAGAACCGAAGGTCTTAATAGAGTAACATTTTTATGGAACTTAGTTCTTACTGAAAACTCTATTTTTCTTTTTTCTCTTTCATTGTATTTCCGAATTATAGATAATAAAATAAGATTACAAGATTGAAAATAAAAAAGTATATTAAAAAAACAATTTGTAAAATGCTAAAAAATGCTTTGGTTTTGACACAATTATAAGATCCATCTTTTTTTTTTTATCCCGTGCATTTGTCTCTAAGTTATATTGTTTTCCATCAATGGGTTCTAAGAAGGAGGGATAAAAACCTGAAATAAAGCTTATTGATTTGATTGAAGGGAACTAATACTCTTTTTTAGCTTAGCTAGCGTTCCGCTAGTCATTTAGTCAGTTCATAACAATCTCTGTACAAAGGGCAAAGCTTCTACGACAGCTCCCCCCTAGTCGCTTCTGGCGAAGCTGCGAGTTCATGAGCAAGTGAATTGAACGAACCAAGTTCCTAAACTAAAAAAAAAAGGGAGTAAGAAATAGAAAAAAAATCAACAATAAACTTCCCACTTTGGATGTCCCACGATTCTGCTAGTTTAGAAACTAAGGGGAAGGACAGGGGTCGCTAGGCAGAAAAGCTATAACTAAAAGTTCTCCACAAATAATATTGAAAAAAACAAATACTTCACAGGTCGTTTTGTAATTAAATAAGTATTTCATTCTCAAAACATTATTTTAAAACTAAATAATACTAAATTTATAACTGTTTTATGTTTCTTAAATTTAATAATAAATACTTTTTCTTTTTAAAATATTTTTCAGTAATCGTTTATTATAATTCTGTAATATTAAAACATTTCTTATTTCAATATTTGATTCTATTTTGTTAAGTAGGAGATGGAATGACAAAATTTAATGTTAGTCCTAATGATAAACTAAAAGATGCAATGCGGAAAAATGTGAATAGCAAAATAATACTTCATTGCGGGCAGAATGGTTAAACCAAAGATCAGATAATTGTAGTCTGATTGTTTAAAGTCGACAGTTATGAATTCGGAAGATGATATCATCACATCAATGGCTCTTTCCATTCTACTGCAAATTATTTTTTTTCTTTACCTTTTCATTGGATTTGAAAAATTCAAGAATGCAATTCTATAAATTCTAGAACCAAACAAACAATGAAAAATCCAAGAATGCAATTCTATAAATTCTAGCACCAAACAAATAATGAAAGAAAAAAACTGAGAAAATAGTTAAAGGCTCAGTAGGATCCATTGGTAGTTTTGTAATCACGAGTTCCGCTCGCTCATAAAATAGGTAGATTTCAACATCATAGCCTTCGAATCGAAAACACAATAAACAAGAGAATAGTTAGATACCGACGCAAATACGCAAAGCATTGAAGCCACTCACCAAGAGTTCTACCCGAGGCCAGAAAGAAGCGCAGAGGAAAATGTGGATGCTGAGTTTAAATAGGGGGAGTGGTCTACTTAGGGTTAGGGTTTGTGGGCGAAACGATAATTGTTTTCGTCCAATGACGAAACTACCCTTCATTCTTGTAAGTGTGGGCCTTTCCGAGGATGGTCTGAGCCTTCTTTTGTAGGTTGGTAAAAGCGTTAAGCCCATTAATTGAATTGTTTTCAGGATAAAAAAAAAGGATATATATGATAATACATAAAAAAAAAAAAATGAAAATAAAATACTCGCCGCTGCCGGGGATCGAAACCGGGTCACCCGCGTGACAGACGGGAAAACTCACCACTATACTACAACGACTTGATGATTGTAATTTAAAAAATATTAAATTTTTATATTATATAAATAATCCGAAGTAAATATGTAAACTGTATTTGTATGTTACTTTTCTAGAACAACTATTTTGAGCATATATAATTTGATGGACTTTATTTCATTACTCTATTTTTGAATTATTAAAATTTATTTTTTCTGTAATGTATTTTAAAAAATAAGTTTATATTATTTTCAAGTGGTTTTTCATAATAAATAATTTTAAGTAAGATTAAAAATAATTTTTTTGGCACTTTATTTGATTAGATAGCAAATGCAACCTGTCATGAAATGATTAGTCTATGGTTAAATTTGTAATCTATTTGATTTATGATTTAGCACGTCACAACTTTTTACTGAGTGAATGAACAAATCTATTTTACAGTAATTATGATATAAAATTATATATTAAATATTTTAATTTATTAACAATATATGTGACAAATTTAATTTATATATTGTATACTCTTACATACATATTTTATTTTAAAAAATTCAATTAATACAATTTAACTGCTAAGATACTATAACAACTAGTCTGAGTTTTATAATATTGATATAAATTTTGAATATTATTATAATAAATTTAAAAAATAATTTATAATCATTTAATAAGAAATTTAATTCAATATCATTTAATTTCACTAATTTCATATTTAAGTTTTTTTCTAAAGTACCCCATATTAAAATTTGATATTATAAACAAGTAAAAATGATCGAAAATATTATCATTTTTAAGCGAATGATGTGTATGTCTCTCCTATGTTTTTCTAGAAAAACCTAAGTGAAGCAAATTCTAATTGTTTAGGGTTTAATGTTGTTAACTTTTAATGATTATAATTGTTTAATTTCTATATATAGTAGTAGAAGGATAAAACGAAAATGAAGAGTAATTTTTTTTTTATTGGAAAAAATGCATATGACATCCTTTAACTTGATTTGACATGCATATTTCTTTTTAAACCATGGAAATATAACGTAAAAATGCTGGTTATATTTTTAAGAGCTTATTTCTAAACAAACAAATATGACATTTCCAAACGATTTTTATTTGGTTTTATTTTTCATTTTCATGAACATATATACTTCAGTTAGAGAGACAAGTTGAGTCAATTTATGAGCTTGAAATTAACTTTAATTCAAAAGGTAAACGCAGCATTGAAATTAGCTACATTGTCTGTTTCAATTCCAGTTCTAACCATTAACCGTTCTGACCAATTCTGTATAATTAGAATCATACAGGCTTCCCAATTTCTGGTGAATATATGCGCTCAAACATCCCACATGGGTTCCTCCATAGCTGAATCCTCGTGTGGAAAATGGTGATGAAAATGATTCATAACTCTTGAAGTTGAACTACCAATGCCCAAAAAGTCATGAACAGTTGTCATGTCGCTCCCTCCAAACCTTGATGGCTGCATTTGGTTTCCTTCAACCATGTCTCTTCCGTGGATTAAACTCGAAGTATTACTAACCTCTTGTTCCACATTCTTCATCAATCCAGGGTTGTGGTCGCTCCCAAGTGGCATTTGGCTGAACATTCCCACATCATTGATTGTAGACCCGGCAGTGTTGGTGTCAAAAACTTGTGAAATTTCTTGTCCTTTATGAAACAATTGATTGATGAATGCTCCTCCACCACTCACCCCAGCCATGTTGGACAGATCAGGCTGTGGAGAGAAGTGGTCATAGGAGTTGTTATGCTGCAGCATGGCACCAGAATATGGTGGCCTAGTGGAAGAAACGTGATCAGGAGCAGAAGTGCTACTAACAAAGCCTTTTTGCAATATGGGGGAGTTAATGTTATTGCTTGCAGTGGCACCCATTTGGGCTGCTTTCTGTAACAAAGCTGTTGCAGACATCTGGGCTGAGGCAGCAATTAGTCCTCCGTTCTTGTTGTCTTGCAAGTAATTGAAACTTGATGAGGTGTTGGAACCTAGCTGGAGGCTGGAAGAGGAGGGAGGCATGCTTTTTGGGCCACCAAAAAGTGCACCTGCATTGGTGGAGAACATGCCCCCTCCCATGCTCATAGACTTGAATGGTATTGGGACAAGTTCTTGGGGGAGTGATTTTAGTGGGTTCTTAGGGTCATACGCTGTGTTGGGACTAGTGTTTAGAGGCATGGTAGACATAAGATCAGGTATTTGACTTTGCAGGTTTGGTGGCATGCCACTTGTTAATCCCTGGTTCACTCTGTTGTTTTCTTCAGTTAATGCGTCACAGAAGGCTCTGTGGGTGATAAAACTATCTCTCCTGCACCATTCAGAGAAATGGCTTCACATGTAAGATATTTTAATAGTTTCAACTACTCAGTTATCTGATCAAGGAGAAAACCTACATAATATGCTTTTTTTTTAGTTGTTTTTATATTCTTATCAGAATTAGAGTTAAGAATCTTTGATATAATGTTTTATAAGGTTATATATGTGTTTTAGGTTGATCTTTAAACAAATCTGTTATATACACAGATTATTAAATATTTAAAATAGAAAACAAATTGAATATAAGGTAGCAGTTATAAATTAAAGATGGAAGAAGTGTATACGGATCCATAAATTTTTAAATAATTTTGTCATGTATGCAAAGTTCACGTAAGAAAAAAGCCTGTACCTGGAAAATATGGTTCCACAGTCACATTTGTATTCCCTGGTGCCACAAGTTTTCTGGTGGGCCTTCCAATCAGATTGCACTGCATATCTCTTAGAGCACTTGTCACATTTCCATTTCTTTTCACCGTGTTTGCGGCTATAATGCTTTTTTATGCCAGTGAGGTCTCCTAATGCACGAGCTGGGTTATGGTGGACGCATGATGGCTCAGGGCACACATACACCCGTTTCTTCACCTCAGTGCTTGTCCGTTGCCTCAGTTTCCACGGAAGATTGTGACCTCTACGGTGCAACTGAAGGTTTTGGTCCCTTTGAAACCCTTTGTTGCAGATCTCACACACGAATCTATTTGTTGCCATTAATGTGGTTGGTGATAAAGCAACTACTTCAGCACTGGGGTCTATTTCATAAAATACATCCATTAGCAGAACTTTGGCAAACAATATAATAACATGCTATTGCTAGCCATCACTAGCGGATTTGTCCCTCTTTTGAAAACTAAGAAAGACTGTGCAGATAAACCATTTAACAAACAGTAAGAGTATGCATAGAAGTCGAATCAGGAAATTTTGTTCATTTTTCATATTGCTTTCTTTTTAACTTCAGCTACTGTTGTTTAAGATTAATCTATGACCACTTTTAAACTCAAGATCCTGTCTGTCTTTGCTAATATTTGTTATCACTAGTTGACTACCTTTCTAAAGTTCTACCAAACTAGAGTTCAATGTTGAAGCTAGCATAGGAGCCTAAAATTTGACCAGTAGAGAAACTATACATCATTATCCTTAACTCAAAGCAAAAATTCAACTCATCAAATATGAAATCTTGATTTGTTAGGTTGCAATTAGAGTCAGAAAAAAAGAAGTTGGGGTAGTTGAATATTTGCCTGGGGTTCCAGGAAGGTTTCTTTTCTTCTTGCTGGTTTGTTGATTAGTGGAAGCATTGCTATTGCAAGCAGCGGATGGTCCTGAACCAGAGTCATGAAGTTGGTTTTGTAGCTGTTGGTGTTGGCTTTCTTGATGAACTTCTTCCCCATTGTTTCCTGAGGAGAAGCTTCCTTCATCACCTGAAATATTTGACATTGGAAAAGGAGACTGTAAGAGGTAAATAGAAGCTTCTGTGTGTCTTCTCTGATCTTTGTATTTTGTGTTATAGGTGATGGACCTCACTAAAAGCTGGGGCTTGTTTTCTGGTGTATCCAAACAAGAATCCACACTCTCACCCCCTAGAGGAAGACAAAAGCTGAGAGTTTTTGGTTTCTGTTGAGGACTTAGAAAGCAATTACTGCCATGATACCAATATTGGAAGCTGGTCTTCTTTGGCCTTATATAATTATATATAATGCTCATGTGAAGACAACTATGTAAATTCCCCTAGCTTCTTGGTATTATTGTAATATCCTAAACACCAATTCATTTTCATATTGTCCATTTATTTTTTATATACTTATTCATCTGCAAAATTTTAACATTTGTGTCTTGAAACCACATAACTTTCTCTTCTTATTTTTCAAGGAATGGTTTCAGGAGTTCAAAATGAAGTTTAGCTTGTTAATATATCTGTATCCCAAACAACCATACTATGGGCTGGTAAATTTCAGAATTGTAATTAATCATCTTCAAAAGAAAATTTATAAAGTAATTAATTAATAATTACACTGTTTTCTATAATTCATTTGAATATCTATAATACTTTATTTTGTTTTTTAATTTTTAGAATTTCCTCTTTATTATCCTTCGTAATTTCATTCCCATATATGATCAGTTGAGACTAACTCCTATTTCCTATCTCGATTAATGGTTAATCTGGTACTAATAGTTATATGTTTATTATGCATATGAAGCATGAATTGAGTAATTAAACTTGTTCACTACATTTTACCAATGTGTTCAACATTCTTAAATGTGTTTTAAACTTGAATTTACTTACACAGAACAAAAGAAAGTTACTGTCATCATGGCATAACCCTGATCAAAAGAAAACAAGCCAAGAAGTATTTTCACATATATATAGTCATCAATGACATAAAAGAGGGTTGCTATCGAGTTAACCTAGACTCAAGCTTTAGAGCAACGACATTAACTAAGAGTATCCTAAGGCCTCCTAAATATTCCATTGTCTACATGTGACATGAAAATAGAAATAAAAGAAAATTAGTTAGTGATCTTTTCAAGATTGATTAGCTTTTAAATTTAATTTCAGTAGAAGATTGTTCATCTAAATCTTGATTAATTAACTGTAACAAATGTTATATACCAGGTTATGCGATTGATATTAATTAACATGTTGCGTAGATAGGTTTCTCAATAAATCGGGTTCTTTTTTAAAAAAACAATTGCTTGAAGCCGTCATAATCGCCATAGAAAAATTCTGTACTATCCTTGTTTATGTTGAATTTTTACAGGCTTAATGTAAAAGGAGAAAAAGAAAGAGACAAAAACTAGAATATGGAAGATGAACTAAGCTTCAAAGTCTGGGTCAATATATTTTGAGTCCTTCCCATTGCAAATGCTCTCCTTCGTATCAAACTAATATATAAAACGACGAAAAAGACACCGTAGAAATTATCGATGCAGAGGTCGATAGAATTCACGATGCATGCACACTTACAACAAAGTAACGACAAAAGCTTCCCAACATTTATTTATGTAATTAGCTATATATATATCCCACATATTTCTTCATTTTATTGATAAGCTTCAACACCATGTTAATTAATCTAGACTTAATATGAATTTTATGATTGAAAAAAAAATTTATAAAGATATATAGTGCAGATAATTTCTTCAATAGAAACTAATTTTTGACAAAATCTATAAATATTTTAGTAACAATAAGAGATAACGAAAACTATTAATATATAAGGAGTTTTTGCTACTAATTCTTCATAATATATGATTAATTGATCTGGTTGCTAAGGGACATAGACAAAGAAGCTATATAGATAAAACCAACATGAGAGACAACTGTGAAATATTCTTTCCTATGAGCATGTCTCATAGTTCTCTGACATTTTGTTTATGTTTTATCTAAGAATAGGTAACGCAAAAAAAGTAATATAGTTGACATGGACATGCATTGATTAGGTGATTAAGTATTAAAAAAATTTAATATTTTAACATTTAGTCGTTCATCAAGCAGCGTGGAGTTTTGTGAGTTGGGAAATTGATGTGAATGATTTTCTATTTAATCTTAACATTGATATTAAACTAGTAGGTGACTATGATCTTGTGCCGCGACAAGGCCAGTTCATGAATCGAAGGTTTCTAGGGTAGAATAACATGACACAATATCGAATAATGCTTGTGTGTGTGCCTGATATTTGTAAATACAACATAAGATATACTGAAAGAACAATAAAGTCGATCTATTGAAGATATTGTAATATTTAATTTGAGTAAATTCATTTTTTTAAGGAGAGACGTTAACATTATACTTCCATTTAAATGTATTGTATAAATAATTTAAATTATACTATTAAATATAATATATTTATTGAATTTAATAAATGTAATGCTGTATATTTGTATTAAATTTACAAAATTATAAATGAAAAATTATTTATGTAAAGTCTATTAAATGAGAACTATTTTCATGTTTCCATACTTAATGGGTGTGAAGTCTCATACTTTAAGACAAAAATAAAAGAAGTTGAGTAAAGGTCGTTCTTGTAGTTTAATTTCCAGGTTCATGTGTTTCATTAATTTGAGTAGAATTCGGGCACTCAGTTTCTTTTTTCATGCGAAAAAAATCATTATTTTAATAAATTTTATCACTTGTGTCCGGTTTTAAATAGATTATTTTCATAGTGTCAATGAGTCTTATGAGAAGATACATTCAAATTTATTAGTGAGAGAACATCTTTACCTGATTTCCTTATATTTATATAAAAGATTGTTATTATTGTCGACATTAGGTTACGAAATATTTTTTTATAATATATTATTGAACTTTTTTATTCTTACTTAATATTTAATTTAGATTTATAATTAGATTTTCTAATAATTTTTCCTTTAAATGTGAGTCTCTTCACATTAATATATCCTCTTGAGTTCACTAGTGATCGAGACACGCTTACTCGATCTATTATCTCTAAGCTTTTATTTTGATATTATTGTTAAATCTTTTGAGGGGAAGAGACAACATCAATAAGATGTAAGTTCAACCCACATAAAAGATTAAACACTCTCAACCCAAAATCTTAAGACATTAGTTGTGGGTCTTACTTCCTTATATTATGTTTATCAATTTTTTCATTATTAATTAATAGGAGACTTATATTCATAATTACGTTTAAAAAAAATGTATGATATTACCTAAAAAGATATTTTTTATATAATACAATAATGACTTTAATCAAGAATATGTATTAATATATTATATAAAAAATCAATGTTTAAACCTTAAACTATTTCACTAAGAGATACATACCATTATGACTTCAGGCCATAGCTGTGGGTTGATTCTTGGTTTAAGCTTCAAAGAATATTTTGGAGAAATTTATGGGAAGACAAAAAAAAATTAAAACTTAGTTGTATTAAGGACTTTTTCTTTATCATTCAAATTCAGTTTTTTTTTTTTATGAACTTCAATCTTATTATTTGAATAGTGCAATTTTAGTTATTAATTAACTATTGATATTAAACATTTAGCGTAAATGTTGATGTGAAAACTTTTTATATTCAAAATTTACTATAAAATGATACCATAGTGTATGTATTGTCTCATTATTAGACTTATGCAGAAACCTCGGGCTCTGACCATGCCAATGATTTGGGCCCATCAGACAACAATGTCCTGTTAGCAGCCATTTTGGGCTTCAAAATATTATTTCAGCAAAGCAATGTAGGTTTAAATCTGGTCATTACACAGTGAGGAGGACACTAATAAAGATTATGAGAAAACTTGTAAGATTCACATATGCTATAGTTTCAAACAAGTTTGAATGGCAACACTGTAAAAAAAATACTCCTTTCATTCTTCTTTGAATAAATTTTTATTTATTTATTATCATTTTCAAAATTCAAGAAACTATTAATTATCATTTTCAAGTAATGTTTATATTATATTATATATATATATATATAATATGAAGAAATAAAAAAGTTTGGTAAATATTTTTTTATTAGAATAAAAAATATTGTATTTTTTCTCGGTAAAAATAAAACCTTGAAAGGCAGAAAAAAAAAAAATAGTTATCGAATTTTCATTACTTATTAGCCATGGTAATCGGTGGGACCGTGGCGGGTTTCGGCCTCTCCAACTTTTTAAACGGCCCCTTAAGAAATTAAGTATTTAGTTATGTTCTCGTTTTATACTATTTCTAAAAACATAATTATATAATAAATTAATTTTAATATTTTTAATTGATTTTTTATACATAAATAAATAATTATAATTTAATAGTTTTTAATTATTAATTAAATATATATTTTAATGTATTAAAATATACGTAAAAGAAATATTTAATTATTTTTTAATATAAAATATTTATAATAATAATAATAATATTATTATTATTATTATAAAATTGTATTTAAATATTTAATTATATATATAAATTAGTTATTTTTTAAGTTGTCATTTAAAAAAATTAATAAATATAAAATATATAATTTATAAAAAAATATTTAATAAGTTAATTTTTATTTAATTAGATCAAAATAATAAAAGTTTTAATTATTAATTATTTTTAATTCTTCAAAATATAATTATTTTATTAAAAAAATTAATATATTAAAATAAGAATAATAAAATTTAAAAAATATGATATAATTAAATATAATAAAGTTAAATTATAAATAAAATAATATAAATTACTAATATATTGAACATTTAGAAAAAAAAACTTTATATTTGTTAATTGAAGAGATTGAAAAGATAAAATAGTAAAAAATGGATAAAAAAAATAAAAAAAGTTTATATATAGTGTGAGAAAAAAATATTTTTAAAAGATTAATATTATAAAATTTAAATTTAAATATAAAATTGAAACAGAACGATACACTAGCGAAGATTACATTACTCAATTCTTTCTCCAACTTCTTAAAATAAAAAAAAATCTTAAATTTGAACTTAATTTTTTTCTCGTCAAACTTATAACTTTAAGTTTAATTGTTTAATTGTCATTTTTACTCCACGTTAATAAGTTTTATTAATGGATCTTCCTCACTGGGAAGATAATCTTTTATTAATAAGTGAGAACATAATAAAATAGTAAGAAAATATGTTATTCATATTTCAATTTAAACTTTGGTTTTAATAAATTCAAAGTACATTTGTTTTACCGGGGGACAACTACAATGCTTAAACCTAGTGTTTATTTGGATACATTTTTTTGGAAAGAATGCTATATTTAGTCAAGTTTCTCTGAAATCATTTTAAAAATAAATTGAAATGAATATTAAAATTAACTTATATACAAGTTAAAAAGAAATATTTAGAAGAGTTATATAAGATAATTTCTACAAATTCTATTCTAAAAATATTTATAGTAAAGTTGATCTAAAAATATCATTAGGGGGGAAAGAGGCAAGTCATCCTGGGAAAATATTCCCGTTCATTATTTAGATTTTAGTTCAAATAAGGTTATTATATCCCAGCGATATGCAATTAGTATGCTCATGATCATAAAGCAGTAAGATTCTTGAAAAATTAATGTTCATGTTCATGTTCATGGTGTAATCATACGATAAATTATAAGTTTATTTGTGTTATTCTAGCAATAACATTCTTGAAAAAAATAGAGTAAGTGAATATGGATGACTTTGATCTTCATGTATATTTATGATTTATGGGATACATTTGAAACAATGAAATTATAAGCAGTTTAGGCTGAACACCAGAAATATTTATGAACTGGATGCTCCTGAAGAAGTTAGCCTAACCTTTTACACAAATTACGGAGGGCCCCTATTAAGATCGATGCCACAACCATATGCCTGGATAACATTCTCCTCCTCTGCTCTTGTATCCACCATAGAATCCTCAATGCCATTATCACAAGTAGCACTAACAATTGTCCCACTACTTAAACGCACACATTTGGATTTTGGATTATTTTCTGAACATTCTGTGTTCTTTCTTTTCCTCTTTGAGTTGATAAATCTGTACTCAAGAGCTTCCAATGCTTTTGTGGTCAATGGCCGGTTCCTTGTGCTCTGACGTCGGTTGACAAGGATGGACTGCTGCTCGTTGTTGCCATCAGGAAACTCTTGTGTCACATTGAACTGGGTTATCTCAGATGGAGAATATGATGTATTTCCACATTGATTATCATGTTGCAGTATGGCCCCAGAGGATGGTATTTCCATTCCAAGCCCTAAATCAGGTGCAACTTGAGGATAATTTAAGTCAATCAACATCCTGGTTTCAGAACTTTCTGCAGAAACTTCTCTAACCGGGTTGTTCTCAGTGACACTGCCTTCATGGCTCATGTTCAAACTGTCTTTAGACAGATAATTTGGTGAAGACAAATTTTCTAAACCCACAGAAAAAACCATGCTCTCAGATGCTTCATGCAGATTTGATGGTAAGATTGGCTCATTTAAATCAAAATTTCTTTCCACAGAAGTACTTTCAGGGCAGTGGCTGAATTCTCCATGGTTACAAGCTCTTAACTTCTGCATTGTCGCCATGCAGGGAATTGCACAATCGGATGTCATCTTTTGAATATAGGGATGCTCATTGATCTCCCTTGAATGCTCATCAATATGCAAATCAGAATGAAATCTATGATATTTTCCTTCTTTGGTCGTGTTGAGGGCCTCGGGAATATGAGTACAATCTGATGAGTTTATGCACAACCGCTTAGCAGAGAATTCTTCAAAAGGGTTTGAGGAGTTAGCTTGTTCAACCTGAACTTCAATAGGATACAAAGAATTAGCTTGTTCACATTGATCTTCAACAGGGCTTGAAGCATGAGCTTGTTCAACCCGATCTTCCATAGGGCGTGAAACATGAGCTTGTTCAACCCATTCATCAATAGAACTTGACACATGAGCTTGTTCAACCCGATTTTCAATAGCATTTGAAGCATTATCTTGTTCAACCTGATCTTTGATAGGACTCAAAGCATTATCTTTTTGAACCCGATCTTCTGATTCTTCAGTTGTATCTTGCTCAGATTCACTAGAGCAGCTTGAGATGGTAGATATATTTGTGGTTTGAAACGGCAAGCTTCTCATCTGTCTCACTTTACGTTGATTCATATCATGAACCATGCTGGTATCTACAATTGTAAATTTCGTGAGATCTTGATTGCTCTTTGAACTATGAGATTGAAGGTACTGAACTTGTTGCCCGCATGACACCCCCTCTAGGTCTCGTTTGACTGGTGTTTTTTCTCTATCTACACTACACTCAGTCGTTGCTTGACTTTCAGTCTCAAGAAGCCCAGGGTCAGAAGCTACTTTGTTCAATACATCACTTATAGAATCAAAGTAGTGGTTACCTTTTACCAGTTTCCTTCTTGAAAATTTCTTTACATCTGGTACAAGAAAAACCAAAGACTGTTTTGATCCAGAAACAACTTGATCTTTAGGCTGTTCAGAATGCCAACCTTTTGCTAAAAGTCGAGGCCAAACAGCTTCCCAGAAGAGATCACTTGATCGAGCTTTGCTTAACCTAAAATCTCCTGTGAGAAACTTGATTATATCTGAAGATGTAAGAGAAGAGCAAGCCTTGCCAATTGGTATTTCAGGGCGAACAGAGAAGATGTTGGTCTTTGTTGGCTCAACAGCAGTGCCAGTGAGATCTTGCTTCCCTTTTCCAATACCTACTGAGGCTATAAGAAAGCCAATGCCAACTACATCCTTTAAAGAAAATACATATTCTTCAAAAGGCATCTTTCCCTCCCCAAAATTCCTTGAAATCTGCAGTAATATTAACATGAATTCAGGAGAGGTTGTTTTCTGGTTTGAAAATACACGAGTTTATAGAAATACAGCCAGTTTAGCAGCGTATTATGTATAGCCAATGTGAACTATTTAAAGAGAAATGAATATTTAAGGCACTAAAATGCTTGGCAGGCAACGTAGACTATGCAAATACTAAGACAGAATAAATTATCAACACATGTAACCTCAAAATGTGAAGGAAGAAACACATGTTGTAATTCACTGTAGTGAATTTTCTCCTAACTGAGACTATTGGACTTATCTCAACAACAGATGTAATGGGAAAACTTCACACTATTTTTAACTTCAAAGAAGAACCATTCAAGGACATGTAAGCAAATCCTGCATCGAACTCATCGCTAGACAGTTAATTTTTTCCTATGTAAGGGATCTTGCACTTCTGCTAATTATGAGATACACGAGTCTTGAAAAATAAAGTAGATAGTTCTTAAATAACTATCACTGAGCACTTATTCGTAAAGGACTTAGTTTAATGGGATAAGTGTACCAGACAGGAAATATGCTTGAGCACTTAGATATTGTTATAAGATCAACCACATATTTTCCATGGCCCCATGGGAATGGAAGCATTGTTACTTAAGGTCCATCTCTTAAAAGCCACAGAATGACCATGACAACTTCTAACTTGAGACTTATATGTTGCTAAGTCAACCTTACAAACAAGGTCAAATTATTCAATGCAGAGAGGTTCAAGAAAGGAAAATTTTTCAAATGAAAGAGAATGGGAAAGGCCTGATTATCAGGCAATTATCCATATACCATCACCTAATTTAGCATCATGACATCCATTTTCTGGTGTCAAGTTTTCCTCTAATTTCTTGTTCCACAAGTTCCATACCTATTCATGAAGAGCTTTCATGACAATTGTACGACCCAATGACTGCTGAGATTTCTTTTGTATACCATTGGTGATTTTACATCAAGCATCAAGATAATTCACATATAGACAGAAATACTTCATGAAGGAATGCTACTTATATTAAATCAATTTCGTTAGTTGCAAGTTCACTTAATACCAAATTATTTCACGAGATTTGCAGAATGTCCAGCACAATTTTCCAGAAGCTAGCATGAAAATTTAACTTCCAACCAAAATCATTATCTAACTAAAGCACCTTTAGAAAAATATATAAAAGTCAGCATCAATGCCAAAAGGATTTATTTTAATAACTACCTATTATCAATATAATGTGAACACAGCCTGCAATGTCAATGTCAATAGGTCTCTATCATGTTTAATTCCTTAAAGAGCATTATTTGACTAGGATCATATTTATATGGTAACTCCCTTTCACCCAAATTATCTACGACAGTGATTAGCATACACCGAAATATGTCAAAGACTTACCTCAAGCAATGCAGTGTGACACTCCCTTGGCAAGTGGGAAAATAATCTTGACAGCAATTCTTGTTGCCTCCATCCTGTGAATATTTTCCGGCCATATATACAACGCTTAGTTCTCAACTTTCGGCACTCTGCCCATCTACAGTAGTCTTTAGACTTATAAAACTTTCCATAATACAACGACAATATGTCTCCCATGCTTTTACTCCCCACAAATCTCTTCAGAAAATTAAGCTTCTTCCCAAAGACATAGAGGCCAAGAAGAAAACTGTTGTATTCAATATCTGTCCAAGATTGATCCTCCAACAATCCAGGGAGAAGATACTTCTCGCGTGTCTGATCCTTCTCATGACTTTTAGAAGATGGTTTAAAATTTGAGAACCCTCCTACATTTGTCCTTTCACCATGTGAAGCAGCGTAAAGTTCCACTTTAGTTTCTGAACATTCATTCTCAGAAATAGCTGGCCCCACTTCATTTCTGACATATCCTAAAGTTCCACAACCACGACTGCCATCAAATTCGCAATGTGCCCACTTTAGAGGAATGGGAAGCCCTAGTGAAATACTTTCTTGAACGTTGACCGTGATTTCTGAATCTCTTATCTTCTTTACAAGCTGAGAACGACAAGAAACTGAAATCAATGGAGGAATTTCTGCTTGGTACTCTTCTCCAACTCGAGGCTGCACTTCTGGATCTCCAAATCCTTCAGCATATTTACCTTCACTGTCTTCTTTGTAGGCATCCAAGCAACAAGAATCCATCTGCAAATATCCGATTGTAAGTTGAATAAATAACAACCATATAATACCCTTTCTCTACTGCATAAATAGCAAATTCTCGCTCCTCCTAGTATCAAGACAGAGAAGTCAAATCATTCACACACTAATCGAGGCAATACCATATGTTAAACCTTCGTACCTTCAATCACAAAATCAAAATTAAAAACCCCATTACAAAAAAAAAAGAATAGCAATAACTTTCTTTTGAATCAGATAAGAAATTTCATTCCTTTATTTTCGTATAAATTTACTGCTGCCTCGCTAGAATGAAACAGCAATCTTAAAATAAAAAAGTGATGTGAGAATCAGTTCAAAGAAAACCACTCAAATACTCCGAAAATCCAAAAAAGCACAACGGGCACTAGACATATCCACATCCAATTCCAAAACCCAGATCAGCTTAAGACCTGATTGACTAGTGATTAAACAGTAGAGAAGTAGAGAATTAAGAATCTGCAAAATTGAAGAAAACCAAATACCAAGTATATAACTTTTGCCGTTTTTCTTTTTCCTTTAAAGGAAAAAACAAAAAACAAAAAACGACCTTGACAATACACGAAGCAAACAATCACAGCAAAGTAAAAATGATTGAAGCAATCACAATGGGATTGTTGTCATAACTCAACACAGACCCATCAAAATATAAAGAAAAACAAATAACGGAATAGAATCTAAGAGACCCATAGAAAATCAACAAAACAGGCAGGAAAAACATGAAGAAAGATAAATGCTCAACATGCAAAGTAATGATTGGAAATAAACGAGGTAATGTAACCTTGAGGAAACAGGCTTGAAGGTTGATTCCCCACGTGTGAAAATCGACCTGGGGAAATGGGTCTCGGAATAAACCTCGATTTTCAACGTGTTTCTTGTTTCCTTGGTACTTTGATAAGAACTGAAAATAATAATAACACAGTAACAGGAAGAGATTATTAAGGAGAGAATTATACACAGTAGAAACATGGTAAGAAGAATCGTAGTAGAATCACATCACTCACATAGCTCTACTTTCATGACAGCAAACTTGCGTTCCGTAAAGAGAGAGAGAGAGAGAGGAAGAAGAATAAAGAATGGAAATTTTCCGAGGTTAAAATATGAAATCAATAAAAGTTTCTTAATTTATAGTTGTTATCAGATCCTACCTTAATATTTTGTTCAAAATAATATTGTTTTCAGTGTTAACTCACTCAAATTATACCAATCAGATGGGTGGCAATAAAGTTAATACATGATTGAAAATTTTAAATATATTTACAGAAATTTGACTTCTTTATTTTCTGATAATATATGGAAAAACAATCTCGCAGTATTCAATTATGATTACTTTATTTAAAAAACAAAAACTATAATAGGGTTATTACTCGTCATATTTTTTTAGTCATTATATTTTAAATGTTTTCACCTTCTTATTACGATTCATAAGCTTTTTATTTATGGTACATAAAATTCTCATATTATTTATGGTCATGGATTATAATAAATTTGCTACCCTTATAATATCTACTTTAAAAATCATGTTTTAGTTTTGATTCTATAAACTTTTTTACTGTAAATACATGGATATTAAATATTTCCTCTAATGTTTAGTTTTTTTTTTCACTATAAAGTAGTGATAAAGTAGACGTATATTTTATTTCGATAATGTAATATTTGAAAAAAATATCTCAATCAACATTTAAGCAGTGATTTGTTCTGTGTCTTATATATATATATATATATATATATATATATATATATATATATATATATATATATATATATAAGAATCAATGTCAAAATATTATGGTAAAGTTAAATTATTTTAAATACTAGCCATTGTGATAAATTAAATTTATTTAATATGTGACAATGTATCATGATTGCTGATTGATTAAAATTCGAAATTAAGACTTTTTTTTTAACTTACGAAACATTTTATTTTATCATTTTTGACACTTTATCATTAAGTTGGATACATCAGATTTCGTGTATACGTGTTTTGATGTCATGGGATCCAGAATAGGTGCATGTGTGAAAAGATAAATCAACAAAAGAAATAATTTGGTAAAAAAAAAATCAAAATTTTTATTTTATTTTAAAGAGTGGAGACTGATAAAAACAAAAATGTGGGATTCAAGTACAAACGTTTTTTTTTTTATTTGAACAAAACAAAACAATAAGAGAACAAAAAATAATAACTTAAATGATTAAAATATTTTATTTATCATAGACTAATATTCTAATTCAATTTAATCAAAAATATATATTTTATTTTCTTCAAGGCTTTTTTTTCTATTCTTGTAACAAGGGAATATAATTAGATTTAGGAGAGTTAGAAAGAGGATATATCATGAAAAAAATATGGAAAATAAACGATAAAATACAAATGTATTAAAAAAATAAAAGAAAAAAATATGGAATATTATTTATATGATTTTAAAAATAGTTAATGTATCGTAGGCGAAACCAGATTTTCATATAATATATAAATGTAAATATATATATATATATATATATATATATATATATATATATTCATAAACTAAATGCATTTTTTATAAAAATCAAGAAGATCTAACAATTTGACGTTTTAAAAAGTTTCCTAAGAATTTGTAATAAACACAGTTCTGTATAGGTTAATAGCAAATTGTTAGAAAAATATCATACTAATATTGTTCTAAATTTAATAAATTTTAATAATTTTTTTATTCATTAATAATTGTTAGAAAAATATTATACTAATATTGTCCACAATCATATAGAAAATATATGTTTTAAAATTGTATTATGGATTGAAAACGAATTTGAATAAATTTTTAGACATATTTAAAGAGAGAAATCCATTGAAGTTTATTATTGCATTAAAAGTCGGCACTACATTAGACATACAAAAAAATCAATATATCATTTTGATAATAAAAAAATGATAAATATGAAAAAAAAGTCACGAAAAAACAGTTTCTAATATTAAAATTTTCAAGAAACTGACGATGTCATACATACTTATTCCAATATTCAAATAGTTTTAAGTACTATAAATAGAGAAGAAATGATAGTTGGAAAATGCTCTTATTAACATTAAATATCTAATTTTATGTTTTAAACAGTAGATAATGATATGTTTAAATCTTCACATTAAGTAAGAAATACAATAATTAAAAAACCTCATCATCCCAAAAAGAAAACCTAAAAAAAAAAAAAAAGAAGAGAGTACAAACATAAGATATAATAATTATTAGTGTATCCTAATATTGTTGAAAATTTAACTTAGGTTATATTCAATGTAGTATTGGTTTAAAGTTAGTTGTTTACTAGATTTTACTAAAAAAAATGGCGTGACATAGTTTATGTAAGTAACTATAATAATATGTAACTATTCAACTTATAAATGTATATTATATTTGTAAAAGCAATTTTTCTTATTTCTAACTCACTTTTTTTTCAAATATATATATATATATATATATATATAATTTCTTTATCATATTTATTTTTATGAAATAAAAAAAAAAAAAAACAGAATCAAATATACGGTCTCTCACACACTAATATCATTCCCTCGTATATTACTTATAGTGAAGTTCTATTGGATTATGTCTGCCACTGGTTGTCATAGTACTTGCACGTGCGTAACCACGTACTTCTGTACTTGATTTCTTGTTTTTATATTTTGTAAACATTAAAGTAGAATTTGTCTTAAAATTTTAATAAAAGATTAGTTAAAAAAAAAGGTAAAATTTTGGGATAAATTTTCTTATTATGATGATATATTTTTGTTTGAACATACCAAAGTTATTATAGAAAGGAGAAAAAAAAAAAAAAATATATATATATATATATATATATATATATCTTCTTCTTATCCCTCCTCTTTTTAACCTCCTCAACCCTTCTCTTGCGCCCTAAACCCAAAATGTCACATTTCGTACATGGTACTCTCCTTTGTTCACATTTAAACAATCTACTTGTTTTCTAACTCCATTGTAATTAAACGTTGCCTCCGTTTTGTTTTAACTTTATTTTTATCACTAAATACAACAACAAATATTTTCTTATGTACACAAGTGTTATGTATTATGCATATTTGCTGTAAATCTTGTGTTATACATGCCTCGTTTTGTCTACTCACTTGATGTTTTCTGTTGTGTTTTCTTCATAATTAGTGACAGACAGTTTCAGTGCTTGCAAAAATTGTATCATGGACCCAAGTTGTCTGAATGAAGATGTAAAATGAATAATTCAATGTTAAGTGTGGAACATTTTGTCGATACTTTTGATTAAATTAATGTTGTTAATTCGAGAAATGATTATTAATTTAACATGTCATGCATATTACTGAAATGACAAAAATATGAAGACTAGTCAAGACACTCTCTAAAGTAAAGACAAATTTAACATCACTGCTATGATATATTTTGTGGACGTATGTATAACATAAGATTGAAACGAGGCACAAAATGTGGAAATTGTCAAAATGACATTTATTTTTGCAACAAACATATTTTCATATTAAAATACTTTTTAAGAATAAACAAAAGTTGCACAAATTCTTTCAATTCAAAGCCTTTCATATTACCTTGTACCTTATAGTGAGGCATAAAAATAAAATAGAAACTCATACTGTATCATAAATTTTAATGGGGCTGCTATCCGATTTAAAGTTTCATTTGATGATTTATATATATGCATTATAAAAATTAAACTCTGAATATTACCGTAAAACAGCACTATCAATTTCATAACTTAAAAGAAATGCTGCAGGGATAACAAAAGAAATTGTTTATTTGAAGGGGGCTTATCTTTGCCCATTGTCATTTGCACATCATTAGTACGATCCAATGCATCATTGAACCATTAAATTTACAATATTTGCACCATGCTCGAGAAAAATCTGGTGCATATATAGCAGAAAAAGATATTTTCACAAAATTGGCCACCACATAATCAAGACCGATCATGTACGACCCAACCAAAACGCAAAATAATTCGTTTTTTTGTCATCAACTTCGTTCAGTTCTTTGAACCCTACAAAAAATTTGGTTTTCTACCAATTCTTTAGCAGAAGGCCGCTTAACTGGATCAGGGTCCATCATGACCTGAATCACCAAAACAAGCGTGTTAAAATTACACTTTCAAAATTTAAACAACGTTATTTACGACAAGACAACTTGGAACGTAATACCAAAAGAACAAGCAATACATGAACATTGGATACTAATAATAGTAGCAGCGATTTTTACAAGCATCTCCAGATACTCATCGATGCATACATAGAATTATATATTATCATAAAAATCTTACCAAGCATATGAACAATTTTTCATATTTAAATGACGTAATGGTTGGGCAACTTAACAATAAATACTAAATTTTAGTAAAGCACAGTTAGCCTTCACCACAGAAGTATTAGTCGTAAAACAAACGTACGATAATGGAATTATAATTCCTTTATATATGTGAATGAATAGCTTCTTCACCAAAGTAAACCACAAACTACACTTCCCATCACTCTTGCAAAAAATCCAACATGTTATAAGATAACAAAAAAATTGGGAAGAGCTAGTCATTGACATTTTAACTACCATTAACCCAAAACAATGTATATTTGGTACCTTGAGCAAGTTTTGAAGTTGCAACGAATGACCAGGCAAGAGGGGAAACTTGCCCTCTTTGAGATTAAAAAATTGACATCCTGATTCTGGCAAACGCACTTTGCGAATTAGTTCATAAATAGAAGCTCCCAAGGAAAAGATATCAACCTTGTCAAGGTGATCATAATTTTCATTAAGTATTTCCTGCGGCATATAGCGTGCGTCACCCTCCTCAATTGGCAGGCTACTATCAAGAAGAGTCGCACATCCAAAATCACCAAGCTTATAAACACCATTTTTCACATAAATATTGTCGGGTTTGACATCTAGATGAGCCATTCCCTTCTCGTGAATAAATCGCAGTGCACTGGCAACCTGACAGTGTAACAACAAATCAAATTAAATGTGAATAAGTACAATGGATTTGCAAAAACTTGTGTACGACTCTGCAAAATAAACATCGAAGAGAGAAGGTACAGTGGACTTTCATCATATTAAAAAGAAGGTAGGTAATGTGAGACATCAGGCTGTTATAACTCGTTGATGCTGTGTAACGAAGGGTAACAGCAAGGCCTATTAAAAAATGGTCATGAAGGAAGTTCACCTGAAATAAGGCATCTAACACTTGTGCTTCTGTAATTACCGCAGAGCATTTTCTTATGGATAAGCTGTGATCACATAGCTCCATCTGAATGTACAACTGTTCATTTTCAAACCATGAAGAATAGTAGGCCACAACGTTCTGATGCAAACCTGAAGGGCCAAAAAGATTAATAAAATAAGGGAACACAAACTGGATAAATCCATTATGCAGAATACAACAAGAGGTGAAAATATGAAGTATGAACCTAGGGCCGCCAAAGCTTGAACTTCCATCAAAGCTTTTGTCCTGCAAGGTCGAAAGATTACCTAAGTGACTGGACCTATAAAAAAATAAGAACATTCATAAGTTCGAAGATGGTACCTTTCTGCTTCCAGGCATAACGGTCTGATGCTTTGTTTAACAGCATACAAGCAGCCATCTATTCGTTTTAATACTTTGAAAACATTACTAAAGTTTCCTCTACCAATTTGCTGACAGGAAAGGAGAAATTACACATCAATTATTGATCCAGACAGGTTGAATTTAGACAAGCATTCAAACAATCCATAGAAGTTAAAATCTCATTTTGAAACATGATACCTCAATTTCATGAAAGTCAGCGCGATAGCGTGAAAGCCCATCACCACCACTACATGCAGGGAAGAGACCTGCAATTTCCCCATTGTGTAGTTAGAAATTTGCAATAATTGTGAAGAAAATACCAACAGTTACATAACATAGGGCAGGTTGCAAAAACTTGTCCACAATTATTGAAAATAACTAGTGAGGGAACCAACTAAAATAGCACCTGCAAATTTCAATCTTTGGTTTCCAAAAGGATCTATCTCCTTCTCTGAGACATCTTTTAAATATGGGTTCCTAAAGCAAGGAGGAGGCATAACCCGGCAACGCAATGCAACTGCAGATTGGGACACGTAATTCTGACCCTTTGGTTTAGTAGATGCTATTGTTTTCTCAGAAGCAAATTCGTCTGTAACAGAATCCTTTCCCAGTTCCACAGCTGGCTGATGGTCACTAGAGAAGGTAGGACTGAGAGGTTGAACGGACATAGCGTCTAAGAGGAGTATACATTCATTAGAAACTATGAAAAAAAGAAGAAACAAAAAGTGTATTGCACAAATTGTTTTTGCGTGCGATATGAAACCTATGCAGCGCACTTGAAATGCAAGTTATTATTGTTAAGACTAGTAAATATCAATGATCACACTCATGAAGTAACAAAGTACATGGATTTTTAAACACATAGACTCTTAGTAACAAATATGAACGCCGAAAACATAAATCAAACAGATACGAATTGTTTCAAATTAAGAAACGATCTCGAGTTGAAGAAAAGTTATTTCAGATTAATAAACTGTCACAAAGCATAATAAGATGTGACTATTCTTACCTAGTCGGCATCTCTTGCTTTTCGTAGTGTTAAGCTTCTCGGGGGATTTGGGGCAAGGAGTATTATCCTGCGAAACAAAACCCTAAAAAGGCTAAAATTTCTTCACAATGCAACCACAAAAACTCACGACATTATCAATATTAAATACGATACCCTGTCGCAATCAAAGCCATTCAAGATATGCTGATTATCCGGAGTGATATAATCAGGAGTGCTGCCAGAACAACGTAGAACAACGTTAGGGAAGGAGAAAACGAAATGACGAACTTCGACAGGATAACAAGACGAGTACCAGAAGAAGTCCTGACTGAGAATACAGTCTCTGTCGTCGGCGACAGCGACGGCATCGTCGGTGAGCGCAACGCGCGATGAAGAAGCGTTGGAAGGTTCGGCATCGAGAAGGTTCTGGAAGCAAGAAACAGTGGAAGAAGTGGTGGAAGATGGTTGGTGGAGAGGAATGAGGGAGACTTGACCTAGCTGAAGCTGCAAGTGCCTGGTGGTGGTGTTACACAACGCGCCCTTCATCTTCCTACTCTGCTTCTTTCCAATCTTGTGGCTTTTCCCCTTCATCTTCATCTTCACCATCCGCGATCACGATGAATCTCAGTGTCGAGCTTAGTGCAGCGTTTTAAAAAATAATAACAATCCAATTTATGGAAAGAAAATAAGTTAAAAATAAGCTAGTGGAGTACGAAGAGGCAGAAAAATTCAAAATCGCGCGGGTTTTTTCAATTTTAACGGTGTGGGGAAGTCTACTGTGGGGAGTTTTGTTAAGTGGATCTTGGCTGTTGATAGTTGAAAAGTCGTTTGATGAACGGTGAGATTTGGATTTTGATTAGGGAACTGGTTTAGACGGCCCGTATGGTGTTGGCGTGCGGCGTAAGCTGATTCAGGTTTTATTAATTTTTTCTTAATGTCATAAAATAATATCGATATTATTAATACATCTTGAGATGAATTAAACAAATATATAATTGAAAAAAAAGAAATAAGTATCATTTTGGACATTGTTTATTTAATATTTTATATTTGAAAAAAAAAGTGTAATTAAGTATTGCCTCTTTTATATATATATATATATATATATATATATTATATAAATAATATTGATTGAAATTGAAGTGGAATGAGAGAGAATGAAATGTGATGATTGGTGCGAGAAAACGGTACTTTTGGGAATAGGAAAGAACTTGCCGTACTAATGATTAATAATTAATTTATTGAGCCAAATAAAGAAAAAATAAAAAAGTATCACCCATCAAAATGAAAATAAAAGTAACAATAATTACAAATTATTTTTAATTATTTTGCAAAATGCATTGTAAGAGAATTGTTTTTATATTAATCTAAAATTATATATATTCTTATTTCATTGTTTTTTAAGACAAAAATAGATTATACAGTAATAACTTAAAATAATTATCCAAGATGGAAAAAGCGTTATTAGAATACGATATTTTACTTAACATATATATATATACTCGAATTACCAATTTAAACGTATAATATATAATTAAAAGTGTATATATAATATATATATATATATTATATTATATATATATATATATATTTTAAAAAATATATCCAATAAACTTTTTAACAAGAATAAATTTTACATTAGTATCATATAATTCAAGAGTTAAATTTAAAAATAATTTATATATATATATATATATATATATATTAACCTATTTTTTATCAAAACGATTTTTAAAATAAAGTCTTGATGAATAAAAATTTGAAAACGGACAAAATCTTAATATTATGCTTATAGATAATAAAATGAGATTATTATGGACCTATATAATAGTGATGTGTTATATAGATGACTATTTTCAGTGAATATTTATTTCTTAACGGAAAAAAATTATTAACATACATAATATAATTGTTATATATATTTTATGATGATTAAAAAATAAAAATTACACATTACTTATTTAAAATATATAGATCAAACCTTTCATGATGGAACACGAAGGATCTGTACTTTTGATATCCATATTGTTTGTCGACTCGTGCCCCATTTACTCATATATATTAATCAAGTTTGAACGTTTATAATCTTTTTATCATCATGAAAATCCAAAAGTCACAGGGTATCACCATACTCTTTGCACCAAATATATTTTGATTAATTCACTATAAACTTTGAATAAATACTATATTGATAAAAATGTAAAATCCTACCTAGCTATTGATTGAATAACTCAAGTCTATATACAAAAAATCAATTAATAAAGATAGTTAACATTTCTAAAACGACATGTTTATAAATAAATTTTTAACTCATTTTAGTAATATTTTAAAAAATTATATATCAATAAAGATAGTTATTTATCATAGTATGTTAGCTGTTCAATTGAATTAATTATTAAATATATAATTATTTAGTTTAGTACAATATTTTGTTATTGAAAATACTAACATCTTGTCGTTGTAGTATAGTGGTGAGTATTCCCGCCTGTCACGCGGGTGACCCGGGTTCGATCCCCGGCAGCGGCGAGTTTTTTTAATTTGTTTCTTTTCGCCTGTTAGATAACTGGTGACCCGACCCAGGTTTAGAACAACGGGTTCCAAAATAGTTGGTGACCCGACCCTTTTCGTGTCTCACTTTAATTTTTTTTTGTTTTTTTCTGGCGTGATTTTCGTAATTAACGTACAAGATTAAACCAAACGATTATGAATTATCTGAGTAATTGCAATTTAAGTAAGTGATACTGACGAGAGTGAGTGATGAGTGGCATGATAATTTTGCGTGCTTAGGGGGAGAAGGAAGCTGAGAACTTGATTTTGAACAAAACAATCACTCTGTTCTCTCATTCTTCAATGGCTACGCTTTCTGCGTGCCCTTCGCCTCCATGGCCAGACCCTAATCCCTCCACCTCCCCCAACTCTAATCCAAACCCTAATTTCCTTCCAGATAGCTCCCAAACCCTCGACTTCGAATCCCTCATGCCTCCGCAAAACCAATCGCCTCCGCCACATCTCTCCCCCGCTGCATCGCCGCCAGGATCTTCGCCGGCGACGCCGCCGTCGGTGCTTCGTCTCGCTTTCAACCAGGACCAGGCCTGCTTCTCCGCCGCCACTGACAACGGCTTCCGCATCTACAATTGCAACCCCTTCAGCGAGCAATTCCGCCGCGAGTTCGACGGCGGTGGAATCGGCCACGTTGAGATGCTCTTCCGCTGCAACATCATAGCCCTCGTGGGTGGTGGGCCCCATCCCCAGTACCCGCCCAACAAGGTCATGATCTGGGACGACCACGAGGGCTGCTGCATCGGTGACCTATCCCCCCGCGCCGTCGTCCGCGGCGTCCGGCTCCGCCGAGACCGGATAATCGTCGCCGTCGAGAAGAAGATTTTGGTCTACAATTTCCAGGACCTCAGTCTCTTGCATCAGATTGAGACCTTTCCCAACCCTAAGGGTCTCTGCGCCGTTTCGCAATTGTCGGATTCGCTCGTTCTCGCATGTCCTGGGTTGCAGAGGGGTCAGATTCGCGTGGAACACTTCGCGCAGAAGAAGACAAAGTTCATATCTGCTCACGATTCTAGAATCGCTTCTATCGCTCTCACGCTTGAAGGTCAGTTAATTGCCACCGCCAGCACGAAGGGCACGCTGATTCGAATTTTCGACACTGTTCAGGGCACGCTTCTTCAGGAAGTATGTGGTGTTTCTCAATTGTATTTGTTTTAATTACACATTTTGTATTATCCGGTAAAAGGAATTTCTCATTTGTACAATCTTTATGATTAACCTCTTCACTTAATGAACTAGTCGTATTGTGGTCCCCACAACGAGTAATTTCGAATGATTGTGCTGGAATGGAGCCAAGTGAGTGATTAAATAAATTTAAATCAGGGTATTTTAATGTTGGTGTTTGGTTTGGAAAGTGTACTGTGTGTGGTTTATAACATTTTTGCATGGGTTGGTGAAGGTATAAGGAGGGTTGGGTAGTAATTTTCTACACTACTTTATTTTCTCTGATTTCATGCTTTAGTTTTCTGTGTGTTAATTTCAAATTCTCTGGTTAGGTGAGAAGGGGTGCGAATGCTGCTGAGATCTATAGTTTGGCATTCTCTTCTACTGCTCAGTGGCTAGCAGTCTCAAGCGACAAGGGTACTGTCCATGTATTCAGCCTTAAGGTTAATTCTAGCATCGGCGAGCAAGAAAAGCCACAAAGTTCATCCAATTCAGATGCTGCCATTACCCCATCTAACTCGTCTCGCTCCTTTACTAAATTTAAAGGTGAATTCTTTTACGAGATTATTTGTTTTCATGTTGTATTGTATCCTATATGTTGTAGTTGTGAAATTGTTAATTCCTACTAAAATGATTTTTACCTTTTCATGGGTAATCCTATTTGTCGCGCGGGAGTTGAAGGTTGAATGCTGACATTATTAATTATTGTGTTTTTAAAAAAAAAGAAGGTAGTATTAGTGGATGATAGAGCCTCATGATTGGTGTAAGATTTCAGATTTTGAGGACAATTGGTTGTCTGCTTGCTTTTCTAGTGCTGTGAGTGAAATTGATTTCATTTATGTAATGCTTGGAAATTTAAGTAAAATTTACCGAAAAGGTTTTAGAAATAAACTAATTCAAATGAACATTTGTAATGATGGTAATAGAAAAATAATTATATTTACATGAAACTGGTAGGCACATTAATTTCATATAAATGTTCAATACCTAGTTGGATTCCGTACAAAATTTGTTTTCAAAACCTATTCAGACAAGATTTAATTCTTTACATACATCCCAGAAAGCTATACTTGATGGGCTTAGACATTTGCCACACTAAATTTTGTCTGGGTAGCAAATGTGGCATATGAGAATTGGGGAGATTTTTTACGCCTATCGTGAAAGGAATACTTTAAAATGAAACTCATTACTTTGCTTTCTAAGGTAAGGCAATATTCCCCCTGGAGATCCCTTTTCAATGTTAAGTGTCAGAACACTTGAACTATATTTTTGGGGTCAGGGAAGGTTTATTTGAATTACTATGTCAAAAGTACTACCTGTTTGGCGTGTTGTGCCGTGATCTGTTTCATTGGTTTCAGCAGCTGTATTTATAGTTGACCCCCTCTTATTTGTCAAGATTCTTCTCATTTTCTTTATTCTGAATTAGTTTAGACTGGATACTGTCTATGAAGTTATGGGTTTCAGAATTTTTATATAATTATGAATCATTTTGTCAGTATGTTGATCAATTCCATTTCCTCTGTTAATTTTGTGTTACTTGTACTTGCAGGAGTGTTACCCAAGTATTTCAATTCTGAGTGGTCAGTTGCTCAGTTTCGCTTGCAAGAGGGCTCTCATTACACAGTTGCATTTGGTAATGAAAAGAATACAGTCATAATTCTTGGCATGGATGGAAGGTATGATTTTAGAAAATGACAAAACCTGTTTTCTTCAAGCTGTTGTTGATAGCTATTCTGTTTATGTTAGAGACTGCGGATTCTATTGTGCAAGTTAATCATGTTATTCAGTATTTTTCTAGGCTCTGAACTACGGAGTTGATGTTGTGAAGAAATAACCTTGTTTTGAGCTGGAGACTTCTGAGTTACTCGCATCTCATACTTTTAAGATGAACGCTAATGGCGTCCAAATTTAATTTATCTTAATAACAACTGTGAACATATCTGAAAGCACTTGGTCTTTCGCATATAGTTTTGTTCATGCGTTTCATTTATCAATGGCTCTTTTGACAAATATCTTATCGTGTGTATGTGTGTATTCTCTTTTTGTTTGTATGCTTTGTATCTAAAATGCTTTTTTATTGCACCTTTTCATATCCCAAAAGAAGTGGATGCACATGTATGATGTTAATGAATTCAAATCGATTTGGTTTATGCAGCTTCTACAGATGCCAATTTGATCCATTACATGGAGGGGAGATGACTCAGCTGGAGCATCATAACTTCTTAAATCCACAACCAGAAACAGCCTTGTGAGACGCCAAGAGAAGACTGTAGCGTTTGGCGTTTCAGCTTAGCTTAGTTAGGGTTATCCTACAGCGATATTCACCGCGTAACGATGGTAAATAAAATAGATTTATACTGAATTACACTGATCGGGTACTATTATTACTAACTCGGTTTGACCTCGTTGCTTCCAATGCAATATTTGTAATTATATATTTTTCAAAAATTTTAATAATAAATATTCAGTTATGGTAAAACTTGTAATATTTTATTGTATATTAAGATGTTAAAACGGGTCAAATTTCACCTTTTGTCAGTAAAAAACATGGCAAACCAAGTTGATCTGTTTTAAGCGTAGCGTATTATAGGTTTAATTTATTTATTTTTTAAATCAATTTTTTTAATAAGTTTAATAAAAAATTAAATAATTTAATATATATTGCAAGAAATTATAATTTAGAATAATAATAATAAAATTTATATAGAAATATATAAATATTGTTTAAATTTATAAAATTTATATTTTTTATATTAAAAAATTTTAATATCTATATATTTTTATTTAATAAAATTTTACATTATTCAACCTTATATTTTTAGTTTAAGTTAGGATAAAAATAATCAATCTTCTAAATAAGGAGAATGTTTTTTTATAATAAGTGAGTATGAATTTGTTTTTAAATATTATTTTACAAATTTTTATTTATATATATGGTTTTAATGACTGATTTATTACAATAAAAAATAATTTTTTATAAAATAGACCGGATGTAAATTAACTGACGTTTTGGATCGTCTCGGTTTTGCATGATGACGGTTAAATACGGCTTGACAAACTTGCTAAACAAGATCTGATTTATCATCTTTAGTATATACGGGAGATAATTAATATTTATATTTTTATTCGATATGATAAATTGATTGAAATTTTTTATTAATTGATTTAATTAATAATTTATAAAATTAAATAAAAAGAATAAGAAAATAAGAGGAAAAACTGAGTTATTTGATATTTTTCAATATGTTTTTATTGAATCAAAATTGAGAGGAGTTGAGTTAGGCTAGATTTATATTTTTCATATTTTAATATGGGAAATAATTTATATGAATTGTTATCTATGAAGTTGTGTAATTAGTGTGCCTAACTATTTGTTTATCTCACATGCACGAAAGCTGCAGGATTTTATAAATCGTTACTAATTTTTTTCCCGTGTTGAAATGTGGATTACTTAAACTTGGATATATAAAGGAACAATTAGTGTTTGATGGATTATCCCTAGAAATATTTCTTACCATTTATTATCAATTTGTTTCTCCCTTTTTAAATATAATAAATTAAAGAAAAACGGTTGTAACTGTAGGGATTAAATTAATAATTAAAAGTTAAATAAACACTTTTTAGTTAAGATTAAAATATATCTTAGTTTCCCTGTTAATTATATGCTTTTGACAGAAACATGGTCCGTCATACCTTGAATATCACCCACCAGTAAATGTAGTCATATAGTACCAGCATTCTTAATCACCGACAATCACGGCGGGCCTAAACAGAAGTAATAGCTGACATGGGGTTCTCCATGTCTCTTTCTGTACAAATGACAAGTATTCATCTTACGTTGGATAAAAATGATAATAGACAAAACATAGTTACTAATAGCCATGTCTCTTAAAGCATGTGGCAAGAAGTTTGATTTCCAGGTTTGTTTTTTAGAAGTATCTCAAGGTATTGTCCCTGACACCCGACAGGAAGACACCTTAGGTTCAACAAGACAATAGCCAGCTACTATGCCAAAAATTCTTGGTGTTCTACTTCCACAGAACTACACCCCAAGTCCTTAGTGAGTTGTCTATCCTTCATCACCCTTCTCACTTTCTCAACATCCCCCCATCTTCCCATTTCTGCATACAGATTCGACAGATGAACATAATATGCAGTGTTCCCCTTCTCCAATTCGATGAGCTTTCCAGCCGCCAGCAGGCCCAACTCCAAGTCGCCCTGAGCTTTAGAACCAACCAGTAACGATCCCCACATAGCTTTGGTGGGTCCAAAAGGCATACGCTCCATGAACTCAAAAGCCTCATGCAAACGCCCAGAACGCGCCAACACGTCAACCATACAAGCATAGTGTTTAACATTAGCACAAAACCCATACCTCCCATCAACCAACAAAACAAAAATCTCTCTACCCTTGTCCACCAAACCCGAGTGACTGCACGCAGATAGAACGGCCAACAAAGTCACTTCATCGGCTCTTACACCTTCATTCTCCATTCTGTTAAACCACCAAATCGCCTCATGTCCACTCTTTGCCAAAGCTAACCCTTTAATAACCGCATTCCAAGTGAACACATTTTTTTCCTTCATGCTCCTGAACACGTTCAACCCTTCTTCAACTCTTCCACATTTTCCATACATGTCAACCAAAGCCGTCCCCAATATCACATCCAATTCCCAACCCTCCCTTTCTACAACCCCATGTATCCACGCCCCCATTTCAACATTACCTGAGTGAGTGCAAGCATGCAACGCGTTGATCATCGTGACCCTATTAGGCACAAAACCCGCATACTGCATTTGCTCAAACACAACCAAGGCATCATCATAGTTCCCAACGTTGTTGTACCCCGCGATCAACACGCTCCAGGAAACGACGTCTCTCTGAGGCATTTCATCGAACAGGCGTCGACACAACGCCACGTGGCGGCACGAGGCGTAAACGTCGAGGAGGGCATTGTGAACGAAGAGGTCTTGAAGGTGGCCGAGTTTGAGGACATGGGTGTGGACGCAGCGGCCTTGTGTGACGTGGCGGGTGTCGGAGAGGGACTTGAAGAGAGGTGGGAAGGTGAAGTTGTTGGGGAGAACGTTGTTGCGGCGCATATGGGTGTAGATTGAGAGAGGTGTGTGTGGGATTTGGGATTGGGAGAAGACTCTGATGAGGGTATTGAAGATGTAAACGTGGGCTGAAGGTAGGAGGGTGGTGAAGAGAAGAAGAGCGGAGTTGAGAAGGGCGTGTGAATGGCACGCGCCGATGAAGTGCTCGGCGATTCTGGAGTCTGGATAGAGTTTGCGGCGAATGAGTTGCGCTTGAATCTGTCGAACTTGCTTCTCACTGAGGCAAAAATTCTGAAGCACAGTCCTCACCCTCTCCTTCATCACTTACACTCTCAAAACCAATTTCATAGTTAACATTACCAACCAAAGTCAATATATTTCTAAATTTAAAATTAAAGAATTCAAATTTCGTACAAAAAAAAAATAAAAAATCATACATCAAAATTGCAGATAATCAAGAGTTAAATTTTTCAACAAAAAAATTGCGCATCCGGGGAATCGAACCCCGGTCAGTACCGTGGGAGGGTACTATGATACCACTACACCAGATGCGCTTGTTCATTACTTTGCTACAAAGAAATTGATTTCTTAAAAATTTATTATTTAAAATTAAAGTAATTTGTCTCGTGTTGATTTTAGAGTTGAGATTGATCGAGGGAATGAGGATCGTTGGACTCACCGGTGGAATAGCATCCGGGAAAAGCACCGTTTCGAATCTGTTCAAGTCGCATGATGTTCCCGTTGTCGATGCTGACCTCGTTGCTCGCGTAAGTTCCTTTACTCTGTTTTTTAATTTGGGAAAAAAGTACTCTGTGAGTGATTATTTTAATTTGCAGGAGGTGTTAAGGAAAGGGAGTGGTGGATGGAAGAAAGTGGTTGCGGCTTTCGGGGAAGAAATTCTTCTCGAAAATGGAGAAGTGAATAGACCCAGGCTTGGCCAAATTGTTTTCTCCGATCCGGATAAGCGTCAATTCCTCAACCGGTATTTCCAATATTCGTCTTATTTACTTCAATTCGAATGTGTTATCGAATTACTCTTTTGAATTTAGGGTTATTGCATTGTTTTAGATTGTTGGCTCCTTACATATCGCGTGGGATATTTTGGGAGGTTTTGAAGCTATGGGTGAAGGGTTACAAGGTCATTGTTCTTGATGTGCCTTTGTTATTTGAAGCCAAGATGGACAGGTTCACGAAGCCCATTATTGTTGTGTGGGTTGATCCCGAGACTCAGATTCAGCGGCTTTTGGCCAGAGACAAGTCCGGTGAGGAGGATGCTCGGAATAGGGTTAATGCTCAAATGCCATTGGATGTGAAAAGGGGTAAAGCTGATATAGTTATTGATAACACTGGTTCGTTTGATGACTTGAGTCAACAGTTTAAGAATGTTTTTGGTGAGGTCTCAAAGGCATTGACATGGACTGAATTTTGGCGCTCCAGACAGGGAGTGTTCACCATTCTTGCTTCTGTCACCTCAGGTGTTGTTCTGTTGATCAAGGCATTCAACAACCATACCAACATTTTGTAGCTACTTGTGTTCTACACGTTATTGGTTAATGTGTTATTTGTATTCCCTGTAAAATCTTAAACCCATGTGTTATTTTCTGTAATGCTGCTGTTGAAAGCTGATTAAGTTAAATTTGAATATTCGGCTTCAAATTTTTAAATAACAAGGAGAAAACCATAGTGTTATGTACCTTGTGTCTCTTTCTGTTTCTTTGTGTTGTTGTTGGTTGGAAAATGAGTATTATTGGTTGCTCATTCAAGGCTTCTGCATTTTAATTACGTCTCATGTTTGATAAATGCATGCCTCTGAACACTTGGGTTACTCTACAGTGTGTAGAATAGAAATGGAAACTTGTCTATGTTATGCCTATTTATTAAACAGGTTCAGCCTATTTAGAAGGTTTGTGCCTATTTAAAAAGGGTCTGCTTCCATTTGTTGACCTCGAAGGATGAACACTTTTGCTGGCTTCATTATTTAGGCATTGACCTTGTGGGGAAACCATAACTGGTGAATTGCAAAGTTTTTGGAGGGACTATGGTGGTTAGATTTTATGCTCTGATCTGTTTCGACACTAGATAAAACTCAGTCTGGGAAGTCCAAACAAGGTAAATATGAAAGGGGAGTGGATGCTGTTTAACCTCAAATTTTGAAAAATGCCTCTTTCACCTTAAACTTTTTTCTTTAACACACCAAGTTCCTGAGTAAGGTCACTGTTTAAACGGCTAAGATTGTGGCTGAGATGTCAGAAAGTACTTTTTGTTCGATGACTTCTCGCTGACAAGGATCTCATAAACCAAGTTGAGGTTGCTTAGAGCTAGCACCTCTCAGAATTATGCTGTTTCATCTTCAGCCACGGGCCACTGCATTTTTGAGGTCCAAAACATTCCCGAGCAGTAAATTTTTCTTCCTGAAACACTTGATTTGTTTTCTGCAAATCTATCAACTCTGCATGCAGAGCCGCCAATTTGGACTTTGATACATTTTCACTTTCTCCTCCATTGGCCACTTTAGTCCTCAGTTGCCTCTTCTTCTGTAGAAGTTCAACCTTCTCTTTCTGCATTATTGCATTCTTCTCGCTCATGTTCTGAATCTCTTGTTCCATGATCTTTTTCTCTGACTCCATTTTTCTCTCAGATCGATGTTGCTGAAGGAGCTGCTGCTTCTCCTCTTGGCTTTTCACTCAAAAACTTTTCAAGCCCTCAATGTTGTCCAAAATATGCAATATCAGTATTTTCTCTTGCTTGATTCTTTGTCAAGCCCACCATACGGATCAATCTGAAAAGTCCCACACACTTGAAAATTTTAAGCTTTCTAATTTCATGTCAGAACGACTGTTCTCCCATCAGTTGCATAAAGTTTTCAGTTTCCAACTCAGAGCTAACTTTGTTAGAAAATTTAAATGCCTTTATATGCTTTTCTGATTCAGATAACAAGGCCAAATTTATGCTCTGATTGAATTTGACACAAGGTAAAGCTCATTCTGGGAAGTCCAAACAAGGTAAAGATGAGAGGATGAATGGATGGATATTGAAAGTGTGATTAAAGATTATAGAAAATTCACGTCATGACACTTTCATTTTAATTCTTACCGAGTATAATTCTATAAGGTATTTGACTTGAGGTTTTAAACCTTTGATAGTCTACTGAAATATTGTAAAACTTTGTGGCCTGGTAAGTGGAGGTGTTGTACACTTCTTACTGTGACTACTTCATGTTCATAACCTTGATAAGGATGACCACTTCTTTTTCTCATTTGTCGTTAGATTGAAGATCAGATAGCAAATATTGATAATGGTAATCATATTTCACTTTTCCAAAAGCCTGTCAAAACCATTACCTAACATAAAGTGGAAGATAACCTAGTGTCCAATATGATATCATGCTATATGCTGTATTGACATGGATGTTTTTGTTCTTACATTGAATATTACGACTATATTCTTTACCAGAAGACTGCGAAACTCTCATATTCTATTTCTAATGATTAATGGTTTGAAGTGGGTTTCCTACACTCAAGTGATAATCCATTGCTTACTTTTACTAATTTTTGCTTAAGGCACTACTTACTATTTTGTAATTTGTTTTCACTTTTTATCACTAAAATGAGTTCTACTATAAGCATGCATACGCCAGATAGCTTTTGGATTGGGACTTGGGATTCGTCTTTTAATTATTCGTATTTATGAATTATAAGTAAATTGTTTTGCCCTTTCCCATGGAAATATCCTTTTATATTTTCCATTCCTTACCTCTGAAGGAGTAGTGGTTTTGCACCTACACCCTTCACCATTCAACTTTTCCACTGGTTGACTTTGCATTCCATCCAAGGGGCAAGAATTAGGCACCCACCATAATTTTAAGGCATCATATGGTATTGGTTGCTCTGTTCTTGCTCTAGTTTTCTGAGTGGAATTTGCCACGGAGACTGGAGATTTATGTCTAAAGTCTATACAAATTGAGTATATTAAATTAATAAATAATGTAACATTTTACTGTTTAAATTATATTAACTTTCTCTCACTATATTCATTTAGGTTACCACCTAATGAAAATGATGTGACTTTATCGATTTTATCTCACAAGAGTTGATTTACTCAGTGAAGGGAAATGTATTTTCGCTTTAACTTTTTGTTGCAGTCTTGCTGGTATCTGGAGGAAGACGACATATCTGTGTTGCCCTACGGGATTGGTTGTTTGGCTTGAAAATCCGAAAATTCCTCTTGCTGTATTTTGACTATTTGAACGATTCCAAATTAACATTTTGGCAACGTGGTATGTAAGAATGGGACACATTCTAGGTACCTTTAAACTAATTGGATGCGTTATGTATTTTATCTGCTTAAATGCGTGTTTAATCATCTGTTAGAAAAGAATTTAAACAATGTTTGATGTTTGTAATATGTAACCATGGTTAATTATTTGTTGCCTTGCTTGAAATTGTTCTGAACTGGGAGTGGATGGGGGAGGTTGTTGGCTATGATTAGCTGGTTAAATGACTCGATGGCTAGCAATTCACCTGACCTGAGTAGCCGCCGATGATCGAGGTTCCATGTCCAGAAATTTGGGGTTTTGGTTTAGTGCTGTTGCCACAAATGATGATGGTGGAACTCGCCAAAATCACAATTCTTTTGGTCTTTGACAGCAATGTTAGTTTGTGGGGGGGGGGGGGCACTATCCTGTACATAGATTAAAAGTGAGTTAGAAAAAAGAGAGAGGAAGGAACAAAACAGAAAGGATAATAAAAAAATGGAAAATATGTATTCAACCTGAATGCTAAAAAGATAATTCAACTTAAAAGTTTAAATTTTTATTGTAATCCCTCCCATTTAGAGAAAGTTTGATTTTGGTTTGACAAATTTCTATTTGATTTTACCATTGCAATTTATAAAATATTTACTTCAGTCTAAAAACTAAATATTAAGGACTAGTTATATATCAACCTATTTTGATGTTACATTTTGATCATTAAATATTTAATCATATGTTTGTTTTTATTTCACAGTATTTATTTTACAGTAAATAAAAAAATAAATTTTAAATCTAAAGGACACAAACAAACTTAATTTAAATTTCACTAAAATTGTATTTAATCTTAATTTCAATAATTTATTCTTTCTCTATATTATTTTTAACTTAAAATAATTTGATATGTTTTATATTATAAGGAATATTGGCTTAAATATTTATTTTTATAAAGTAAAATAAAATTAAAAATAGAAGTATTTCACCTTAAGACGGAACATTTTACGAACAAAAAATATATTTTTTAAACAAATGGTGATATTTTAATATTTAATTCTATCTTTTTATCTTTATTTCTAGTCGTACACAAATAAACATAAAGTTAATGAAACAAACCAGCAGTGGATTCTTTCTAGTTGCATATTGGCCTTAGGAACCTGGAAGTGTCTTTTGTGTAAGTAATTATTATGCATTGAATTTACGACGCGTATAAGCCAAAGAGTTGGAAGCATTGATAAATGGAGCAAAAAAATCAGAATGGGGTGGGAGAAATTATTGGATGGTGGTGGGTTAATAATATAATCTGGATTTCAAAATTTGGTTCAGATGCTCATCAGTCATCAACCCAACCAGCTAAAGCACTACCAGTCAAGTACCACTCTATGTCTAAAGTTAAACCAAAAATAATGAATTGGCACGTTATAAATAAGATGTACACTTTCGAGATTGGCTTCTTCAGTAGTACATGCTTTTAATCATTGTAAAGTTTAAACCTCTAAAAAAGATTTTCTCTTATGCTAACTTTGGTTATGAAATTGATGAAACTATTAATGTATGAAGTTGTTAAAAATTAAGTTTTGGTTAAGGGTGTGGTTAGCCTATGAACCTTCTAGCATGGAGACAATGCAATATTCTTTTGGGGTCAGAAAATGAACGATGATGAAGCCCTTCAAACCGTCTGATATGACTGATAAGATGTCTAAGAAGTTGATGCAAAGGACCACCTACACAACACTACACCACACCCAAACGTAAAAACCATACAATCCCTTGCTTACTTGCAACTTCTCACAACCTTAATCCCATCATAAAATATTCCACAACATGAAATTTTACCTCCATTGACGCTACTTTTGCCACATGAAAACATGATACCTCTACTGAACAATATCCTCCTTCTGCATCACGTGACTTTGCTGATTTGTCATTATCATAATGGTTATATGTTCAAGGTGACGTGGCTTCCCCACCATATGAAATGAGTGCTCTGATTCCTCCTTTCTTTAATAATAAATGAGTGCTTGATAGTGTTATTCTTTCAACGCTTCTATCATTGAGTAAAGTTTCACATTAGATTAGATTCACTGAATAAACTAGGGCCAGTGTCACTTAATGACATCACTGTGAAATTTAACCCAACAAAAATTATACGTATATGTTAACAAATGTGTGTCAATCACTGCAGTATACCAGAACAGTTATAACTTAAGATTTGTATGTTACTTGTATACAATATATTTACAGCTATGGTAAAAACTAAGAAGAAAAGCTTTGCTCTATTTACTTCAGTTTGAATTAACTAGATGTATAATATAATGTTTAAATACTAGTTACCTTAAAAAAAGGGAAGTGTCAAAATAACGTGATAAGAATGTTTCTGTGTCAAATGCTTTTCTTCAAGGATCATTTATTTATTTAACTCCCCCTTGCTGCATGTTCCTTACTTCCTTTCGCCACCAACAAACACAGAGACACATACACTTCATCAACTTTCCTCATCCCTTGATTTCCACTTCACCGAGGTACCAACCAACCTACCAAATGGCAGCCAAGCCATCTGAAGAAGCTCCTCAAGGAGAAACTCTCAAGTACCAGGTGATTAACTTTTCCTTGCTCTCTCAATTTCATTTTCTCTTCTGAATTGTATATACAGGTATATTGTTTCTTCTGATCAACTTCATTCAAATTACCATATACTCCATTCATTTTACAGACGTGGGTTCTGAAAGTCTTAATCCACTGCGAGGGCTGCAAAAAGAGAGTCAAGAAAATTCTTCAGGGAATTGATGGTATTAGTCTCTTTATTTTATACTTCTTTTGGTACATGGCAATATTTCGTATCCATTTTATTATATAGATATATCTCAACTTCAAACTTTGTAGGTCTTGTGATATTCTTATATAATGATTATCTTAACATGGAAGTAACTGATGATATGTTAGTCCATGTTGGGAAAAAAAAAATACTAATTATATGTTTATCATGGTATAGGGGTTTATACAACAGAGGTTGATTCTCTGCAGCACAAGGTTACGGTCACTGGTAACGTGGACGCTGAGACTCTCATCAAGAGGCTTTCAAGATCTGGGAGGCTAGTGGAACTTTGGCCAGAAAAACCACCTGAGAAGAAAGATAATAAAAAGTCTGGAAAATTGAATAAGGGTGGTGATGTTAACAAAGAGAAGGAAGACCAAAAGAATGGTGAACCAGGTGCTGATGGTGGTTCAAATGAGGGTGCTAAAGATGGTGCTGGTGAAGATTCTGACAAAGAAGAACAAGGTGATGAATGTGAAGAGGGAGGTGGTGGCGGTGAAGGTGGCAAAAAGAAGAGAAAGAAAAAGAAGAAGAGCAACAAAGGGGAAAACGCTGGTTCTGCATCTGCTCCTCCTAAGAGTGGAGAAGGAGGGGGAGAAATTAGTGAAGTTGATGCATTAGTGCCTTCAAATTTAGCCATTTCTATGGCTCCCAAGGATCTTATTAGCCCTCCAATTCAGCATGCCTACCCATATCCACATGTGTATTACTCACCTCCTCCTCCTCCAGCATATGGATTAAGCTATAACACAGCATATCCTATCTCTAGTGCTTCATATTATGTTGGTGCCCCTGTCATGCCCATGCATGCTTACACTACTCCATACTCTAGACTACCACCACCTCCTCCACCGTCTGATCCAATCAAGCACTATGGTGATGAGGATGAGTACGAAGGTGGTGGATATTGCTCCATTATGTGACAAACCACAAAGTAGAGGATGATGTACTTGCTAGCTAGTGTTACTAATTACTAGTGTGATAAAACTTAGGAGAAGTGGGGGTTTAAATTTTGTAATATGCTCAACCAAATTAGAAATTAACTATGGGGACAAAAATAAAAAAGAGGGTATGTGCAGGTATGGAGAGTCTTCAATGCTTTGTCTTTGTTTAGCATGATCTCTCTCTTTCCTTTTTCTTTTCACTTGTTAAGAGTACAGCTTTTGTGGTTTGCAAAAGAAAGGCTAATAGCCTTGTAATGCTCTGCAATTTGTAGGTCCAGAAATCTTCCTTTCCCTCTCTATCATATGTGTAAAGTATCTTTATAAGTACCAGCTTTTCTTTTTCTCTTTTCATGTTTGATTGCTAGCTAGTTACATGCTGGTAAAATGGTGTTGCTAATTCTCATGCATGCAAATCAGCTAGCCAGCCAACTAGTCTTTACAGTTTTCGAAGAGTGAATCATACATGTAAATAAATAATTACTTCCTATGACAAATGCTTGATCCACTTTTGCAAAAGCGATTCTCTAGTTGGTTAAAAATATTTATCTTTCTTGCTTTATCATATTTTGGCCTTTTGGGATCTGTATGGTAGTAGCACCACACTAGTAAGTGATCCAAAGCTTGTTTGTATAATTGTTGCTACAGGTTGTACTTTGCTTCTTTCTGAATCTAAGGAACATGGTCGCCACCCTGATCAATTACAATAAAAGGGCACACTTCATTTTCTGACCTTTGTGTTTCTCTCTTTTTCCTACCTTTGGCTAAAACCCATGTTCCTGCTGCTTCACTTGTGCAGGTTATGCTTTGGTTTGGAGAGAGATCAGAATAGGCATCAATAAAACAAAAACAAAAAAAATCAATATTTTTTAAGCTGTCAATTATTCTTCAATTTGTTAATTTAACCAGTAAGTATCAGGTTAAGAAAAGTGTTACTTTGTTGTCTCAATCATCTATTCATTAATCTCAACTTGCTCTCTGGACCCATTTGAGTTATAGCCTGCACTGTAAGTATATAGAGTTTTCATTGGACAAATTACCATTACATTTGTTGAGCATCAGTGATACTAATGTACCTCTTTTACACGTTTTTCGCTCAATTTTCATATTAACACTATCAATTAAGGAACATTTGTGTTAACTGAAATAATCCAGTTCCTCGTTGAAGTATTTTGTATTTCAATATCATAAATTATTCTGTATGTTTTATTGAGTCATTTAGTCGAATACGTTGGACACTGACACATTTTCTTCTAATCAGATACTTTAGGAAGCCAACAAGATGTGATTCTCAAGATTCAACCTAAGTAATCTAATCAAAAGTAGAATATTCACACGATTATGCCTCTTCTTTCATATTGATAGCATAGTCATGTCATAAAAGTATGTGTGTGTTTATATATCAAATATGCTGTCAAAAAGTTACCATATCTTCAACAATAAGCATTCAAAATAGATGTCACCAGCATGTTAATTATTCACTCATCCCTCTAGTTTGCCACTTTGCAACCCCACAATCCCTTCAACTTTTCTTCTCTTGGCAGAAATTCCAGAAAGCCCCACGAAGGTAATTATATGATTGATTCTAAGACTAATTATTAGGCCAACGAAAGACCAGTTAATTAACATAGTATTATATGAAATTATGCACATTAAACGACAAATGTACGAGAGTTCACTTTGTTAAGGTTTTCGTTTTTTAGAAGGATCTGTTGGGATTATTAATTATTGGAATTTTCAAGAAAGCAGCTTATATCCAAAAGTCCTGGTCTGTAGACTTTAGGTGCAAAGATGAAGGAGTGATATGATTTTTTAGGTCCCTCTCGCCTCACTGTGATTTATCTGGAATCTTGAAAATTCCCATATTTGTAAAATTAGGTTTTGAATACTTTTTCTTTTCTTGATAGTGTATTTCGTTCCATTAATTTTTCCATGTATGATAATGTTGATAAAATTTGTCCCAATAAAAAACTTATGAAAGATATCTATTGAAAAAGGAGTGAGAAACTGTTAATATTAATTTATTAATTGTGTATTATTTAATGAATTTAACTCTGGAATTTATTGAAACCACCTTCATGCTCCTCCAACGACTCCATTAATGGTAGAAAATTAGATTTGTGCTTTCAAGGTCTGAGAAAAGCCCTGTGAATCGTGAAAGATTTTGAAAAATTGAAAACAAAAAAATGACAAAACCATTCATTGAATGTGCAATGCTCAGATAATAACGACTTCATAATTGGCCACTGTTCTTTTTACTTCACCAACAATTGTAGGTTCAACATTCTCAGGTAAAAAAATATATATGAAAAAATATTTTTTTAATAAAATAATAAAAATACTTGAGTGTCTGAAAATAAAATGTGTAGAATTTAATAAAATATAATAATTTTTCTTTTTCTTTCTTTACCTACCCACTTGCAAAATGAAGAAGAAAGCAAAGCAAGTGCCTTAAACGCAATAATGGCCTAAGTTGGTGGTTGTGAAAAAGCCCCAGATGCTGACACTTCAACCAAATCAACACCAACAAGGAAAGTGAAAAAATTTGATTCAAAGATAAACAAACATCTATTAAGAACTTTGTTTATAAAATTTGTCTGGTGTTTTTTCCAAACATTCGTAAAACTTCATTCAATCAAAATTTCATAATCTAATTAACATCAATTATTAATTTCACATTATATAAATTTTAATATTACATAATTAAATATATATATATATATATATATATATATATATATATATATAGTAAAAGAAAACAGGAACTCGCCAATAAAAAAAATGAATACGTGTTATTTTTTAAAACTAATTTATATATAATTATTATGATTATTATTATTATTTTACAGTGTTATTCAAACAAAATCGCACGCACACTCATTTAATTAGTTTTTTTTATGTATTTGATGCATTTTTACAGTATAATATTCTTTAAATTAAAGTCTTAATTTTATGTGGTCTCCTTTATTTTTGTTTCCCAAAATTGTTGGGCTATTGTGTGAAAAGACAGAAAGGGCCAGCGTTGGGATGCCAGCCAAGTTGGGCAGTTGCTATGTATACTCTCCCTTCTTGCTAATGCACTCCCCTTTTATTTTACGTCTCCAAATATATATTTAAAACCACATATCAATCAAAATTTGTCTGGAGTTGGGGTCAAGGGGGGAAAGTTGAATTAGTGAATAAATTAATGATAATCTTAGCAATTTTGTTTTATATTTTTTACTTGAATAGTTTTTTTTCTCCCATTATTATTATTATTATTATTATTTTATTTTCATCTCACTTTTATTTTTAATGTCAATTATGTTTTTCTTTTAGTCTTATATATATGTATACTAAATTTTATATAAAAATACTAATTCTAATTTTATTATATTTTATATGTTTGGTATTCTCAAATTTTGTTGAGACCTCTAAATGATCAAATAAAGATTCTTGATTGATTAACGAAAAGAGGTTGTTTCTACCAAAATGCATTTGAGACCAACTTCAAACAATGTAAAAGAATGTGTCAACTAATCAACAATCACAATAAATCAGCACTTAGTCTATATTACAAATTTAACTCACACAACCATGTGTTTCTGGTGGAATTTCGATCGATTTCGATTCTAAGGGTGTTTTGGTCCTAATCAAAATTCTACCACGTAAGTTCTTTTTACTTAGGTTAGCAATTTGATTTTCAATCGAAAATGCGTATGAGAATCGAAAACTACAGGATATCGAAAATGCTGTTTTTGGTGTTTTGTATTTAAAGTATCGAAAGCATTAAGACTATCGAATCGAAAAGCAGAATATTAAATTGCGAGGAAATGTAAAGTGCGAAAACCCCAAACTTGCATTAATTGTAAATAGCAAGAAATCGAAAACAACGCAAATGTAAATGACAAGAAATCGAGATTGCAAGAAAAGTAAATGACAAGAAATTGAGATTTGCAGAATGTTAAATAACATGGACATCTAAATGCAGAAACTCAAATTTTCATTGAATTGAAATGGACAAGGAATCGAAAATACAGAAACATAAAATTGCTGAATTTAAGTTGCATCAAAATAAATTACCAAGGAAAATACAGAAAGCGGTAAATGTACTCAGTGAGCAAGGAAATCCAGATTGCCAGAAGCTTCATGGTGTTCGTCATTTCTCCGGTAGACTTTTCACTACTGATCCTGTTCTCTGCCAATTTCTGCTCCCCCTTCTCTTCCCCTCCTTTGCTCTATTTATAGGGCATCTTTCAAGCCTTCCAAGAGCAGTTAACACGACTGCTACCACGTTCTACGTGCGTATGACAGTTTATCTTCTATAGTTTCCCACGTTCTCACGATCTCCGACTTTTTCCCATGATTTCAAAACTGCTCTTTATACGTGCCTTCGACTTACTTCCTTTCACGATTTGGCCAAAGTCTCGATGTCCACCTTGACTTTCTTTACTCTCGATTCTGTATTTTTCGAGAACTTCGAATTGCTTACGATTCCTTTTTAACCTTGGTCTTATATGACTTAGTTTTTTATTCGACAACGGTCATTTGATTATTATTCATTCGATTCTCGATTGTGCTTCTCGATGCTATTACATGTTTCTAATTAGGCATCGAATGAATTTTTGTTTATCTTATCGAGTCACATTTCTTTCCCTCGATTTCGATCGTTTTTCTTGATTTGCCACTAACAAAATGCCCCCTTGGAGGAATATAAATGATTTCTGTTTTATATTCTTTCAATATTCCCGCCTTAATGTTTGAAAACCCACAGGATTTAGGGTTTAGGGTTTCTGGGGTTCTAGGGTTAAAAGGGCTTTAGGTTTCTTTTCCACTTTACGTCGCCGTCTCGTCAGTCTGTTGTCTTTCAGTACAAGTTACATTAATTACCTTTCCCTTCCGTCGCTTCCAACTCCCCATACGATTTCCCTTTAACCTTTCCTTGGTCTTTACTCTGGTCTTTACGCGAACTATCACCCTCTTTGCAATCTCATCTTCTCCTTTGAGCTCCTGCCTTCGTCCCTGTTACCTCATCCGTTAACCCTTCTCTTTCTGTTTTCCTACACTCACTAAGATGGCCACCTCGTCGAAATCTTCCGACTTTTCCGTTCCACCCCTTTCCTCATTGCCTTCTAACCTCGCTGGAGATTAACAACCGAAGTTCGCTCCAGTCCCTTTGATGGAGGAGGCTTCCCGCAAAATTGCCGAAACGCAGTACTTATCCCTTACACTGCCGAGGGGTTAATTTTGCTTTTGGGGGTCCACTTCGTCCTATAGATGACATTTTCTCCCCTCTCAACCTCTCGATTAGCCCGGATCTTATACATCATCCTGAAGTTAGGGTTGATTTTTTGAATCTTACCTCTAAGGTATATAGAACAGGCCCTCCTTCCAAAAAACCTTCCTTCATTAGGTGGTTTGATAGAGTAAAAACTAAGTTTGGGAGCCACTGGAAGGATGTTGGAATTTTTGACTTTTTGCACCTGTCTCGATGTGATCTATCGTTTTTGGACATGGCAATGTTTCTATCTGCGGTGCACTTATGGAACACAAATTTACATGCTTTGGAGTTGCCTTGTGACCCACTTTCACCCACCCTTTTTGAGGTCGCGGCTATTATTGGCTTGAAACCTACGGGGGAAAAATATTTCAAGGGTACATGTCCTTCGGATAATTCTCTGAAGTCTAAAATTGATTGGGAATCGAAGGCCTATGGTCATTTCCTCGAGAAGCATTTTATCGATGACCCTTCGATAGTTGTTACCGATGAAGAGCACGTGGCATTTTTAGTGTATTGGCTGTGCACTCATGTTTTTTGCCCTCGATCGATCCAAATTTCCTCTCATCTGTTCAACCTTGCATATCTTTTGCACATAGGCCAACCTAGGATATGTTTGGCTAAACTTCTGCTAGCCCATGTATATGCTGCCTTCGACGAAGCTGTCGAAATCTTGAACACTCCTAAAGCATCGGGAAATTTTCTCGGCCCCATTTGGTTTGTACAGCTGTGGCTCACCTCGATTTTTGAGAGCATCCTTCCTCGAATTTCTTCCGTCCCCCGAGTGTAAATATAGAAGGGGCCCGATTATCCTCTCGTCACCCTCGCCATAAGTCCGACGAAGCTACCTACTCGTAAATACCTTCATTTTTTGTTAACCAGATTCACTTTCGACTCAACCTTGGCCCCATTTACGATAAATCTTGGATGAACAAGTGGCCAACTTAGGGGCCGATTTGGTTTAAATCTAAATTCCCTACCTCGACTCCTGGGTTGCAATTGGAGCTGATAGATATATGGAGTAATTATTTGACCCATGATGTGTTGGTATCGGGTTTTCAGTCGAAAGATTTTAAGCTTGTCACCTATTACCCCCAACTCTTCTCGAGACAATTTGGGTTGAGCCAATCTTTGCCTTTCTTCTCTCTTGATACCTCCCCAAAGTCCAAACTAACTGAATCTACACTTAGTCGGGAGCTTGTTGAGCTTTTACCAAAAACCCCGATGCACTTTTTCCCTTACGCTTTCGAGTCAAATTATTTGTCCACTGTGGGTTTCTCTCGATGGTGGACTGATTGGTTCTCGAGTAGTCATGCTACTTTTGATGAAGTTCGACCGAAATTGACTGCTCAACCTTCTCTTGTGTTGCAGGACAAGTCGAAATCGAAGAAAGGTACACACTTCCACTGCCTTCAAATATCTCGATTCGAGAACTTCTATCAAATATGTTACACCCCACTGAAATTAGAATCGACCTATTATGATGCGATTATCTCCTTATCCAATAAAACAGACACTAATCGATCGAACCACAAAATAATCAATCATTTAGGTAGAACCCCTTTTGAAATGTATTGTCCAAATTGCCTTCCCACTTTTCCCACAGCTCCTTTTGGACTTGCCAAACCATTAACTCATCTCAAATGGGTTCGAGAATTGAGATCCCTAAGGGAAACACTTCGCCCAAAACCCAAAAACAAAGACATTTCAGTCTCGAAATTGTCTTACTTTCCTTACCTTAACTTTCCCGAAGACCTCCTGCCTCCTTGGCTAGTACATATCGATCGAGTCAAAATTTTGACTCCATCACCTTTTGGTGAGGCTTTACTGTTTTTCCATGTTTTTTAACTCTTTACGTTAGCAACTAATTATATTCTATTCTCGACAGTTTCAAAGTCTTCCAAAGTCACCATTGCCGAGAAGGAGAAAGACTGGGATTCTTCTGATGAGTCTGATCCAACGGCCCTTATCCGGAAGCGAAAACAATCGGTCACCACTACCTCCTCTTCGAAAAAATTAAAGGTTCTTTTCGATTTCTCATTGTCTCACATTTTTGTCGATGGTTGATTTACTTAGGATTCCTATATATAATTCTTTTTGCTTTCAACTTTTCAGAAAAAATCAAAGAGTCCTCGATCCGTCCAACTACCTATTCTCGATCCTTTGTCGACGGACTCTAACACAGTCCCTACCGCGGACCAAACTACTCCCGCCACTCAATCGAGCCATGTGAGTCCCTTTTTTACACAAACTTGATATTCCTAAATTTCGACAAAGCCTATCGTATGACTTAAATTGATTGATATTTTCAGGGTCGTACATCGGCGACCATATCGACGAATGTCGATTTTGTACCTCCCTCCTCAACACCTACTCTTGAGGTACCACTCTTAGACGTTCATATGCATCTCTTGATTTACACGTGTTTTCTTTTCTAATTCCTATCTCGATTTGTAGCAATCCGAGGTTGTACAAAGTCTTCCTCTTGCTTCAACACTTCTTGCTCTACTTCCACCTGGTATTTTTTTTTTCTTTTTTCTTCACTATTCGATTTTTCCAGTTCGATTTGCTTTTTATAAGTTTTCACCTCACCTGATTTATTTTCTTTGCAGTAAATATCCCTGTCGTCCATGTCCAGGATTCTCCATCTCCCACCACTACGGAGCAAATGGGTTTCCATCCCTTCTCGATGCCTGTGGTCGAGCCACTCTCGCCAACAGTGCCCATGCTGACAGAGCCCACTACCAGCAACGTACCAGAGTATCGAGCTGCCATCGAGGAAGATCCTTTCACGATCCTCGATATTCTGGTATCGAGTGGCGTCACTTCCTCAAGCCATTCTTCCCAACCACCTGCCGTCTCGACTGAAGGAGCGTATCAGCTCAAACAACGCTTTCGGACTTTCTTCTACTCTTCTCCTCTGGAAGTTTTGGTGGAATCTTTTGAGAGGAAACGGCTCTTCAAAGAGATTTTAACTGCTATTGAGTCTTTCCCCGAGGGGATTCTTTCAAAGGGCTTCGATGCAGAGGTTGCAGCGGCCACTGATCTGTTCAACCAGGCCTATGCTGCAAGAAAGAAGAAGCAATCGCTAACAACTAAGTTATCTGACGTTTCTTCTTTCCAGATCGAGAAGTCGAACATATTGAAGATTCAGAAACTCAATCGAGAGGAGATGCTGAAAGAGATGACTTCAGTCGAGAATGAAATCGGGGAATTGAAGAAGATGCTACTACAGTTGGAATCGCAGAAGGGGTTCCTAGCGTCAAAACTAGAACAGATCAACTCTTCTGCGAAGGAAGTGGCGTTGTCTTTGGGACAAAGCATGGAGCAACAACACAAGCTGACCACTGAAGAGGCTTCGATATCATCGACTTGGACCCAACTGTTAATAGCTTTTGAGAATTTGAAAACTCAATATTTGTAAACATTACTCTTATCTTAATCAATATTGAATGTTTGTTTCTCTTATTCTGGGCTTATATATCTTTAAATACTTTCCATTTATCGATAACACTTTATCTTTATTATACCAATCAATAATCGAATAAGCGTTACTCGATAAAATTTTAACAACCTCGAAAGGACCTTCCCAATTTGGTGACCACTTCCCATAGCTTTTACATTTCTTGTCCATTGGTAAAATTGTTTTCCACACTAAGTCACCTTCGTTAAACTTTTTCTTTCGAACTCTTTTATTATAAACTTGAGCAATTTGATTCTTCTGCAACATCATACTATTCAACGCCTGCACTCTTACTTCATCGAGTTCGTTTAATTCATCATACATCAAACTCCAATAATCACAACTGGGTAAATCATTCTGCCTCTGTATTCGATTCGATTCAATATTTATTTCGATAGGTAAGACTGCGTCGTGTCCATATACCAACTTGTATGGGGTATTTTGTAAGGAATCTTTAGGTGAATTTCGATAAGCCCATAAAATTTGTAATAACGTTTCATGCCATGTTTTTGGTTTATTACCAACATGTTTTTTTATTAGCCCAATGATCACTTTGTTAATTGCTTCGATTTGCCCATTGGCCTGAGCGTAATATGGGGTTGACGTTAATAATTGAATATTTCTCGATTCAGCGTATTTAGTTATCTTTCTACCAGTAAACACTGTACCTCTATCTGTAGTGATAGACTGTGGGATCCCAAATCGATAAACGATGTATTCTTCAATAAAATCAATTACATCCTGCTGATCGACATCCTTTAGTGGTATTGCTTCTACCCATTTTGAAAAGTAGTCGACAGCAACAATTATATACCTATGTCCTTTCGATGATTGTGGGAAAATCTGTCCGATTAAGTCTATGGCCCAACCTCTAAAAGGCCAAGGTTTAATGATCGAGTGTAATTCACTCGCGGGCACCTGTTGTATCGGACTGAACTTTTGACATTCTTCACAGGACTTGGCATATTCGATACAATCTTTCAGAATCGAGGGCCAGTAATAACCTTGTCGAGTTAATGTCCATTTCATTTTCTGACCTACCGTATGAGCCCCACATATTCCATTATGTACTTCGCCATTGCTAAGTAAGCATCATCATTTCCTAAACACCTAAGTAATACTCCATCGATTCCCCTTTTATATAACTCATCATTTAACAAAACATATTTCATCGCTTCGATATTTAATTTTCTTGTCAATTTTCCCATTGGGATTTTGCAAATAATTTATAATCGATTTTCTCCAATCTTGATCATCTAAATCATTAATGTACAGTAATCTCATTTTCTTGAGGTAATTTTTCTTTGATTTGAATTATTTCTTGTAACCTTTCCGGGATATCTTATACTTCGATGCAATTTGTGCTAAGTCATTTGCTTCTTGATTGAATTCTCGAGGAATATATTCGAATATTATGTCGTCGAACATTCTACTTAAAGTCATCACTCTTTCCAAATATCTGATCAAGTTGATATTAATGCATTTATACTCTTTTCGCACTTGTTTGATCACTAATTGCGAATCACCTCTTATAACCACATGTCGAGCTTTTAATTTGATTAAAGTCTCGAGGCCCGCTATCAAAGCTTCATATTCAGCTTCGTTGTTCGAACACATGGGTTGAACCTCAAATAATAACTTAGTCGGAATATTGTTTGGAGAAATAATCAGAACTCCTACTCCAGGTTTATCCGATGTACTTGAACCATCGAAATACATTATCCATTTACTTATTTCAATAAACAAATTCTCAGTGGAATCAACTGTATGCTCAGCCATAAAATCGGCAATTACTTGACCTTTTATCGATTTTACAGATTCGAAGGATAATGAGAACTCTGTCAAAGCTAACACCCATTTTCCTATTCTATTATGCATAATTGGTTTCGACAAAAGAAACTTCAAAATATTATTTCTAGAATAAACCATTACATCATGAGGCTTCATTACATACTTGAGTTTTGTACAAGAGAAATACAAGCATAATCCTAATTTCTCGATATGACTATATCGAGTTTCAGCATCATTTAAAATTCTACTTACATAATACACAGCACATTCTACACCATTTTCATCTTCTTGTGCTAATAAACTGGCTATTGTTCGATCTCGTTGCTGATACATATAACTTTAATGACTTGTTTCTCTTTACTGGGATCATAATCTGAGGATTCGTCAAGCATCATTTTGATTTGCTCGAAGGCTTCTTGATGTTCCTCCTTCCACTTAAACTCGCTTCTTTTTTCAACTTTAACAAAGACGAAAAAATATAAGTTTTGCCAACCTGATTAGAAATAAATCGTCTCAAATAATTTATTTTTCCCAAAAAAGATTGTAATTCTCTCTTAGTTTTTGGAGCAGAGATATTTATTATTGCTTTGGCTTTATTTTTCTCGATCTCGATACCTTTTCCATGCACTATAAATCCTAAAAATTCACCAGCAGATACACCAAAAGCACATTTCAAGGGATTCATTTTTAATCCATATTTTCTCATTCTCTCGAAAGATTTCCTCAAATTGCTCAGATGTTGATGTTTTTCTTTCGATACCACAACGATATCATCTATGTAAATTTGCATAAAATCATTAATCAAATCATGAAAAATTAAATTCATTGCTCTCTGATATGTGGCTCCAGCATTTTTTAATCCGAATGGCATCACTACCCATTCATAAGTACCTAATGCCCCCGGGCATCGAAAAGTTGTTTTAGCTATATCATTCTCAGACACAAATATTTGATTATATCCTGAATAACCATCTAAAAGACTTAACATTTCATTACCAACTCACTGCATCTATTAGCATATCGCTTATTGGCATAGGGTATTCATCTTTAGGAGTAGCTAAGTTTAAGTCTCGATAATCGATGCACACTCTTATTTTACCATTCTTTTTAATCACGTGTACAATATTAGAAATCCAATCGACATACCTGGCAGCTTCGATGAATTTAGCTTTCAAGAGTCTCTCGACCTCTTCCTTGATCTTGTTCATCACCTCAGGTGCAAATCTTCTCGGTGCTTGTTTTATCGGCTTTCTACCTTCGATGATGGGTAGTCTATGCTCGACGAGACTTCGATCCAATCCAGGCATTTCTTCGTATTCCCAAGCGAAGCAGTCCTTATATTCTCTTAACAAGGAAATCATGTCCCTCTTTAATTCTTCCTCGAGATACTTGCTAATATACGTGGGTTTCTGTTCCTCTTCACTTCCTAAGTTAACTTCTTCTAATGGATCTTGAGCCTCGACTTTTTTATAATTTGATGTAATAGATTTTTCGAAACCTAAAGGAGAATAATCATAAATACAATCAAGTATAACTTGATCGCTATTATTTGCAACTACGGTCGAGTGAATCGACTTATTTATCCCTATTTTACTACTACTACTACTTTCTTGACTCTTCTTCCCATCTTCATATTTTCCCAATCGAGCCAAGAACTCTTCGTATTCTCTATTCATCTTCACCGGCCACTTCGAGGTTGGCCCCCTCTTTGATCATGATGAATCCCTTCTTCTCATTCATCTCTAAGAAACGCTCATCATGCAGTTTTGAATTAAAATCTTCGACTGTTTCGAAGGTGAATGGTTGAGCAAGCGCCAGATTCTGCAGTGCTCGACCAGCCTGAGATACGAATGTTACAAATTTGTGTTGATCTCCTGGGATTACTTCGAGATGTCCATCTCGATTCCACATAAATAACTTTTGATGAGCTGTCGAAGGCACAGCTCCTACTCCATCAATCCACTCTCTGTCAAGTAATACATTGAAATTGGCATGCGACTGGACCACAACAAACACAGTAGGTCTCCAGTAAGTGCCCACTTTCACGTCTAAGGCGATCATACCTTCTGAACTTGACGTCTTTCCGCTGAAATCGGAAATCATAATGTTGTGCTTGACTAAGTCTTTTAGCTCAATACCAAATTTCTTTAGCATAGTAATTGGCAGTATATTCACTGCTGCTCCACCATCGACAAGGATTCTATTCACCATCTGTCCTTGAATCTCGATGTTCAGTAATAATGGTTTCAAGGGGAACCTCATTTCCTCAGATGGGGGATCGATGAAAGCAGCGTCCCTATGAGGAACTTCACATGAGGTTTGTGTTACCCATGTTATTTTTGGCCTTATGTTTTCTGAATAGAAGTCACCTTCCCGCTCGACATCTATTTGTTCTTGATACTCTTTGTATTCGCTCACATATTCCGCAGGTAAAATTGATATTACCCCGATTTGATGTTCGTCCCAAGTACCATCATCCTTGTCATCGAAAAATTCTCTTGTATAATGACTCTCTATTGGTGCAACATTTCCTTCAAAGTTTCTGTAATTATTCCAATAGGGGATCCTTCCTCCTCTTCTCCAGGGCCTTCCTCGGAATCTTCTTTGGAATGTTGGGAATCTAGTAGTCGATCCATCATCATACGAGAGTCTTTCGAAAACATCGTTACTTTGAAGTCTACCTCTTCCTCCTCGAGAAGGATACATCTCTCTTCTAATCCACCGCCTCCGATTTTCACTAACACCAGAGCCAACTGATTTCACTGACTTTCTTCGATCGTTGGTCGGACTGCTTGATCTACCTTGTCATTTTTCCTTTTATTTTGGTTCTCGATCTTCTTCATCTCGTTCGTTCGAAAGCTTTGGCAGCTGATTGATCGAACACTGCATTACAACGTGGGCATAATGACACATCTTCGTCTTTTTCCATTTTCCTATTCAAAAATTCAATGAGAGAATCTCCTGATCGAGGGTATATTTCCTTTTCGAACTCTCTCTCGAATTCACTCAGGTCAAATTTCATATCTTCTTCGGACACGTCCATTCTAACGTGCTTAGGATCGATGTCTTCAGTGACATCTACCATGCCTATAAAGACCGAATTTGTTAATCGGACATCATCAGTAATGCCTGTTTGGGGATCGAGGTATCCAACTTGGGCCTCGAATGGACTCGTGTCAACTTTCATTGTCATTTCTTCGAACCTCAACCTTCCTTGGTCAATCGCATCTTGGATAGTATTCCTGAAATGTATACAATTGTTAGTCCAATGTCCATACACATTATGAAATTTGCAATATTTTCGACCATTCCTTTGTTCTCGCAGACGCAGCTTATGATCATCACTCAACTTAATCTGTTTGTCTTTCAATAAAATGTCAAAGATTTTGTCCGCTTTTGTTACATCAAAAGTATATGTTCGATTTGCCATTTTATCTTTTACTTCATTCTTTTGTAGCAATTTACAAGTATATGGAGCCCCTACTTTGAGTTCTGCTAAGTTTACTTTCTCATCGACAGTTTCTTCGATATCACTTTCTGTCATATTATCTGTCTCATATACATCATTTATGTATGCTATTCTTTCCTTTTTTAGAGGTTTCTCATATTTCTTATATCTTTGTTTCTCATACTCGATTTGTTCCACTCTTCTTACTTTATCAGCTAATTGAGCCATGTCATTTAATGGTAAATTGACTAGTTTTTTCCTAATCGAGAATTCTAAACCTGCAGAGGCCATTCTGACTAATTCATATTTAGGAATTTGAGTGAAACATCTCAATTTCATTTGTCTAAATCGATTCAAATAATCATCTATGCTTTCATGATTGTATCTTTTTATATTCATCAAGTCGATGAGACTCACTTGAGTTTCTCCTCTAAAAAATTGTTCATGAAAATTTCTTTCCAATTGCAGCCAATTATATATCGAATTAGGTGGCAATGACGTGAACCAAGTAAAAGCATTCTTAGTCAAAGAACTAGGAAAATATTTCATTTTTAATTCTTCACTCATCGCTAAATCCCCACATTCGATCTGATATCGAGCCACGTGCTCGATAGTTGATTCACCAACTTCCCCAGTAAATTTAGTGAATTTGGGTATTTTATATCCTCGAGGCAATTCTGTCTCGAGAATCGCATTTGGAAAGGGAGACACAAAATATGTCTGATTGGGTGGTCTACATTCCATCCCTTGTAAATTCATCCTTTGTCCCAACATATTATTCTGATTGTGTATGTTTTGAAACCCTTCGTTCAAATTCCCATAAATATCATTCCTCACATTTTGATACTCATTTCCCATACGTTGCTGTTGATCATTGTTTCTATTTCTTCTCAATAGATATGGGGGATTAATATTAGTATTCTGATTAGCATGATTTTCTATCCTCGTTTGTCGAGGCACAACCAATGCATCCCCGATTCGTGACATTTGGTCTGCTAATATCTCAAAGCTAGCAGTAGTGTTTTGCACTAATGGATTTAAGACTGTAGTCAATTGTTGTGATAACATATTCACCATTTCAAAATCACTCTCATCCATTTGTTGTCTAAGTACCCCTAATGAATTACTAGATATTCCGGTACCCATATTTTCGATAGAATCAAAATTAGATCGATGATAGTCTCTATCGAATACATGTCTCCCATGATCTAAGTATCCCCTCTGATCTAGATTTGGAGGTATCTGTTGTGTGCCTATATTCTGTCCATTCCCTGAATTCTGGGGAATTACTAAATTTTGCGACGTCCCTAAATTCGGAGGGATTCCAAAATTTTGTGGCATACCTAGTGTTTGAGACATTCCTAAGTTACCTCTCGGATTCCTATGCGTTGAAGAAGTTCCAACCCCACTCACATTATTAAGTGAAAACCCGGGCGGTCTTACACTCATACGTGGCCCTACATATGTGGTTGTGGGATTTCCTATAGTTTGCATATTATTTGGTATCACCGTACTAGATCCTACTTGGGTGTTTGCTAATGTACCTGAATTTTGTTCACTACTCACAGGTATCGACATGCTCACAGTTGTCGATACTACAGGTGTGTTCCCATTATGACTTTGCCCCCCAGTATTTGGTGGGTGTGATCCATTTAATCCCTCACTGTTACCCTGGTTATTCGATGAACTCTGACTCATGACCCTCCCACTCCTTAATCTCATACAATTTTGAACTAACCAATTTTGTGTTTCTCAACACAAGACACCCCTACCTGGCGCGCCAATTTGTTTCTGGTGGAATTTCGATCGATTTCGATTCTAAGGGTGTTTTGGTCCTAATCAAAATTCTACCACGTAAGTTCTTTTTACTTAGGTTAGCAATTTGATTTTCAATCGAAAACGCGTATGAGAATCGAAAACTACAGGATATCGAAAATGCTGTTTTTGGTGTTTTGTATTTAAAGTATCGAAAGCATTAAGACTATCGAATCGAAAAGCATAATATTAAATTGCGAGGAAATGTAAAGTGCAAAAACCCCAAACTTGCATTAATTGTAAATAGCAAGAAATCGAAAACAACGCAAATGTAAATGACAAGAAATCGAGATTGCAAGAAAAGTAAATGACAAGAAATTGAGATTTGCAGAATGTTAAATAACATGAACATCTAAATGCAGAAACTCAAATTTTCATTGAATTGAAATGGACAAGGAATCGAAAATACAGAAACATAAAATTGCTGAATTTAAGTTGCATCAAAATAAATTACCAAGGAAAATACAGAAAGCGGTAAATGTACTCAGTGAGCAAGGAAATCCAGATTGCCAGAAGCTTCATGGTGTTCGTCGTTTCTCCGGTAGACTTTTCACTACTGATCCTGTTCTCTGCCAATTTCTGCTCCCCCTTCTCTTCCCCTCCTTTGCTCTATTTATAGGGCATCTTTCAAGCCTTCCAAGAGCAGTTAACACGACTGCTACCACGTTCTACGTGCGTATGGCAGTTTATCTTTTATAGTTTCCCACGTTCTCACGATCTCCGACTTTTCCCCATGATTTCAAAACTGCTCTTTATACGTGCCTTCGACTTACTTCCTTTCACGATTTGGCCAAAGTCTCGATGTCCACCTTGGCTTTCTTTACTCTCGATTCTGTATTTTTCGAGAACTTCGAATTGCTTACGATTCCTTTTTAACCTTGGTCTTATATGACTTAGTTTTTTATTCGACAACGGTCATTTGATTATTATTCATTCGATTCTCGATTGTGCTTCTCGATGCTATTACGTGTTTCTAATTAGGCATCAAATGAATTTTTGTTTATCTTATCGAGTCACATTTCTTTCCCTCGATTTCGATCGTTTTTCTTGATTTGCCACTAACACCATGGTAATCCACTTGTATAAAATAAAAGAGGTGTGTATTAGCAAGATGAGAGGGTGTAAATAACTAAAAATCATCAAGTTGATACAAAGTATTGGGCCTTTGTCCAAAACAACAATTTTGTTGGAAGCAGATATTTCTTCTTGCAAAAATACATAGTATCTTTCTGCACCCTAATAATTAAAATAAATATCATTTTATCTTTTATATATATATATATATATATATATATATATATACTTTATTCTCAGATTAGTTCATCTAGAAATGCATTTCAGACTATAACTTATTTTTTAATATTCAACTCGGAATACATTTTTAAAATATTTAATTGAGAGTGTATTTTTAAATTGGGTCAATATTTAATTGAGAGTGTATTTTCAAATTGGGTCTAATAATGTATTCTAAATTAATTATTTTGAAATTCACTTTTAGATCTAGAAATGCATCTCAAATTTAGCCATCTAAATTCTTATATACACTTTCAATTTAATTTTTTCATGAACATTGAAAATAATATTTTGTAACATATATGCAACATTAATAATTTTTAATCTTATGTATTGAAAACTATTTTTAATGAAAGTGAAAAGGCAATAAATCAAAGATTGAGAAATTATGAAGATACAAAAGAGACACGAAGGTATAGAGGAGACAATAGGTAAAGAACTTTTAAGGGTTTCAAACAGAAGTGAATAGAAGGGTATTTTCATCATTATTACATAATTATGGGAATTTAAGAAGAAATTATTGAAATATAAACGGAGGTGCTCTTTTATAATTGAACAAAAATCTTTCTCGATGGACCCCAAGCCCAAGGTCTTTTTTAGAAAAATAATGTCACAGTAAAGTAAATTATTATTATTATTATTATTATTATTATTATTATTATTATTATTATTATTCGACCAGAAAAATTGGTGTCAATAGTTATCTCCTTTTTCAGCTTGTCTTACCTATTTTCTTTCTTTCAAATCGTTGCTCTTGTGTAGGGTTAGTGGGGCAGATTCATAAGTTGTGTCTCCACATTTTTTATAATTTATCTGAATAATTCATGCTCCTCTGTTTTCATTCATTTCACAGGTGTTTTTTCTTTAAGGATATTTTCACTCTGTAGATCATAAGTGACATGTTCATGTTCTTATTATTCACAAGTCACCATTTTTCCTCTCATTTTTTGGCATCTTAGTTGTTATTCTCAAAACATATTCTTCATGTTCCTCTATCATAAGCTGGATCTCTTTTCTAAATAATTATTTAATAAGGGTTTTATTACATAAAATTTAAGAGGGTTGTAAATTAGTTTATTTGCAACTTTATAGTCTATTATTTCATAATTTCTATAATATAAGATTATGTTAATGAAGCATGGAATGTAAAGGTGTGGATAGAATTGGAAAATAAAAAAGAAAGGTATGAGAGACAAACTAATGAGAATAACTGAAGAAGAATCTCACACAGTAACTCTTTTTCCTTTTTAAAAGTTTCAGAAAAAGTTGCGAATTAAACGAAAGAATAAAGGCCACCTATTAAAAGCTGCAATGAACTCCATTAAGAAAAAGGACATCAGAGTAGTAAGCAATTACAATATTTATATATTTTAGTTTCATTTTTAATTAAAGTAAGAAATTTATTTTAACAATATACGTAGATTTGATGCTAAAATTTGAAAACTAAATTTTAGTTCAATTTAAAAGAAAATTTAAATTATTCAAGATAATGAGTATGATGCATAACCTTATTTTAGTATAGAAAAAAATTATCATAATTAAAATTAACTTATGTATAAATTAAACAAAAAATGTATACAATTTTTAATAAATTAAATGTCTAATAAATAAATGTGACATAATTTATATAAAAAAGTTTTTCATAAACCTTTTTAAAGTAAAAGTTAAAAAGAAAAAAAGTGTTTCATAAATTAAAAATAATTTATATATAGATTTAAAATATTTGGTAGAATTAGTTTATATATAAGTTAATTTTGCTTTAAATAAAAACTGATTTCAATTTTTCTTAATAATTTATCTAATCCATGTTATAAGATTAAATACGTCACGCATAAAAAAATAAAATATAAAAATTATATAAAAAAATAATAAATAAAACTATCATTATTTTTATTAGACACCCTATTAACATTCACCATAACAATTTTATTTATCAAAACAAATAAATAATCTAATAAAAGAGAAATATTATCCGGAATACTCTTTTTCTTTTACCAAATATATAAACAATACTTTATTTATCGTTTGAGGAAAATAACATTAGGAATATCTTTTTTATCAGTAGACGTCAAATCATTGAATAAAAAAATACAAATTTTAACTTATATTTCAACTCTAATATTTATTTATTTATTTGTAATAGAGATAATATTATAAAATGATGATAAGAAAAAAAAAGACATAAATTAATAAAATGTGACACCACTATCTTATCTATAACCCCTCTGTCATCCAACAGGAGGAATCTTGAGGCCCACATGGAGAGAAGGAGTGAGCCATGTATGCTTTCATTTGCTCTATAAATCTCCATTACTCCACCCTCTAAGCTCTACTTCAAACCCCTACCTTAACTAATCACCCACCATGAAACCTCACGTTTCTGGTGAAACCTCTTTGGCCAAGGACTCTGCCAGATCCGTGGTGGGAGAGAAGCTCCACCAGCTCTGCAAGGCAATCTCCGCCGATGCCTCCAACCATCGGACTAGGCTTCTCAGTTGCAACCAAAGCTTTACCCTCCAACCAGAAGACCCTATCAGAACCCTAATGTTCTTGGCCTCTTGGACTCTCACATAAACTTCGGAGATAATTTAATATAACAAATCTCGTTATGAACTGTGCCCAAAATTCATTCATCTTCTTACATATCTATATAATACACCGTCTCAGTATATATACATGCAGGGAGTGGCATAAAAATCTTGCAAGTTTTCTTGGCAGCAACCTAAAGACAAAAACGCTGCACAAAAATCTGTATATTTTTGCATGTAATCTGACTTGATCAGACCTGTAAAATTTGTGTATGTTGTAATAATATCCCTTTTTATGTCTTCGCTTACAATGAAGCTTGATGCGTGATTCCTTCTGCCATATATTGGAATTGGAATTGTGTAGCAGTTGATGACAACTTCGAATATATTCCTGAATTTGATTTTCGATAAATTTTGAGTATCAGCGTTAGATATTCGATCTCATCTTTTCAGTTATATATATATATATATATATATATATATATATATATATATATATATATATATATATATATATATATATGTTTTAATATTATATAGGAATATGTTAATTAATAATTTTTTTATAAAATAAATTTAATATATTTATGTCGAAATTAATGAATTCGATTTTTGTGAAGTTAAAAAAAATCTGAACACTGCTACTACTCCTTAATTTGAGATTAAATTATTATGATTAAAAAGTAGAAATAATTTTTAATCGAATATAATTTATTAATGTTTTTAGTAATAGAATTTGCACATCTGTTTTCTTAAACATTTAATTAATAATACATTATGAAATCGATTTAATATCCATATATATATATATATATATATATATATATTTTCTTTTTGAAGTCTCTGTTTCAAAAAATTATTTTCCTTTCTATTTCTTTTGACAAATTTTATATTCACCAAAAATTATTACAAGTGAATATGATGATAATTGATTTTTTTTAATTAAGGTCTAGGATTTAATAAAAATTTATTATTTATTAATTTTTACACGTGTATGATGTGCCTGTGTGATAATATTGCGCAAAACGACATGTCCTCGAGGTGCTTCAATAACAGATCACTACTTCGCGGGTGATAAGAGGGAAAGAAACACTTCTCACCCTTCACCGTACAAATGGCCACCGTGATCGATGGCAAAGCGGTTGCGCAAACCATCCGATCTGAAATCGCCGACGAGGTGCAGCTCCTCTCTCAAAAATACGGCAAGGTAAGCCCTTATTTTCGTTTCTCCAAACAAGAAGCGCGATTTTCCAACATGTAAATATTCGCGATTGTGTATGTTTCTGTGTAATTGTTGCAGGTTCCAGGATTAGCAGTGGTGATAGTAGGGAACAGAAAGGATTCACAAAGCTATGTGGGAATGAAGAGAAAGGCATGCGCTGAATTGGGAATCAAATCCTTCGATGTGGACCTTCCCGAGCAAGTATCCGAAGCTGAACTGATAAAGCAAGTTCATGAGTTGAATGCTAACCCTGATGTACATGGTCGGTGTAAACCCATAGCCTTTTCAATTCATGCATCTGTTATTTTAAGTATTGGTTATACTTTTTGTTTTCGGCCTTTTTTTATGGAAGTTGTTTGTTTATATCCGCAGGTATTTTGGTTCAGCTTCCGTTGCCTAAGCACATAAATGAAGAGAAAGTTCTGACTGAAATTAGCCTTGAGAAGGATGTGGATGGCTTTCATCCTTTGAACATTGGCAAGCTGGCAATGAAGGGTAGAGACCCCCTTTTCCTTCCATGCACTCCCAAGGCAAGATGCTCTTCAATCTGAAACATTTTGGATTACACTCAATTATTATGTCAACAATTGAATGAATTTCGCATGCCTTATTTCTTCCTTTTTAGAGTAGTTTTTTCTTCTTAAAAATCACCAAGAAAGACGATTTTGGAGCTTGTCTACTTAGATTAGAAGAGGGAAAATGCTACTATTATATCAAAATACTTGTTATTTTTTATTTTAAGAAACAAACGAACTCGTCAGTCACTAATGTCTTCCTCTATTTTTTTTTCATTAAGTTAACCTTCTATTTACTGAAATTTATTGGTGTTGGGATTTTTATTTTCAATTTATTTGTCTGGTGCATAATTTCTGCATGCGAGATAGGTTTAGCTATTGTTGTTTGATATAACGATTTTGTCCTTTGTAACTCTGGAGAGGTGATAAACTCGGACCCAGAGTAATGTATGTATGAAAATATTTGAACTCTATTGATCATTTAGAACGAATGAAGTGGATCTATTCTTCATCGTTCCCATTTTATAAGGCTTCTTACACTTGTTACCAAACACTGCGACCTCCCTACAATAAACTTGTGGGAAGGTTGTTCTTTTTTTTTCTTTTTTCTTTTTTTTTGTGTTTGTATTTAAATCTTATTCTGTGACCTCCCTACACTAAACCTATCTTCCACATACTCTCTCAGAGTCTGATTTACATTTTCTGTTTGTACAGGCATGTCTTGAACTATTACATAGAAGTGGTGTAACTATAAAGGGTAAAAATGCAGTTGTGGTTGGTAGAAGCAACATAGTAGGATTACCAGCTTCATTGTTGCTTGTGAAAGCAGATGCTACAGTTACTATTGTACATTCACACACAAGTCAACCAGAAAGTATCATACGTGAAGCAGATATTCTTATTGCAGCAGCAGGACAGCCAAAGATGGTAATTATCAAAATATATTTTCCTTTATCGGCATCTCTATTCTATGTCTTTGTGCAATACTTGTGGAATGTGGAGGTTCAAGTCCTAACCCTTGGAACTTGGAATTCTTATTCTGGGATAACATTAAGTATCAAATAGCTTACTTTAAGTTTCTGTAGTACAACTCCTTGTCCTTGGTACTTATGCAGATCTGTTTGATGTGCATTAACTTTCAAATGCAGCTGACAACTGGTGCTGTTTGATGGTATTTTTTAAACTTAAGTTGATCTTCCTATCATGACATTGTACCATTGGGATAAACAATTTGCACAAAAAGTGCCACAGTTTTTGTAGATTTTCTGTTTCTTCAAGTTATGATCGCCAATCTTTTTATTTGTTTTTCGAAATCTCATAAAGTAGTTAGGCCCATCAATATTCTTCCTAATGGAGAGATCGCTAATGCTTAGTAAAATGCTTATGTTTTTAGATCAAGGGAAGTTGGATCAAACCTGGAGCTGCAGTCATAGATGTTGGCACAAATGCTGTTGATGACCCAACAAGGAAGTCTGGTTACAAGCTTGTTGGAGATGTAGATTTTGAGGAAGCATCTAAAATTGCAGGTTGGATTACTCCTGTTCCCGGTGGTGTAGGTCCAATGACGGTCACAATGTTGCTGAAGAATACTTTGGAGGGAGCCAAGCGCTACATTGAGAAAAATAATTGATCTTTTTTAATTTGAATAAGGTATTTCCTCTTAGTTGAAATTTATTTGAGAATCATTTTTATTCAAAGTTTGGTTTAAGGTAGATGAATGTGTCATTGTATTTTGTAAAATCACAAGGATCGGTTTTCAAAGAGTAGAATTGTTTTTGGCAAAACTATATATTTGCCTTTTCAGTATTTTCCGTTTCGGTGCTTGTTTGTCCCTCTGTCTTATGTTATGTCCCAGCCGTCCGTAAAGCTCAGAAGAAGGATTTGCATAGTGGGTGCTGAGCATATTTTAGTTTCTCGATTAAAAGAACGGTTCCGCATAGCCATTAAGTTGATCAATAATTGTTGCTATATTCATCAATCTTGTTACCATCTTGTAAGGGTCATCTGGGTTACTTAACTCTTACTCTTCCTTTGCTTGCTATCACATATTCAGAGAGATCAATGCATGCATTGATGCATTACCAGATATGGTTCTTCTTTTGATTCAGGGAGCTAGATTTTTTACTTCTCTCCGGATATTCTTGGTCTTCATCTGCTGTACTATGCTGCTAGCACTGTTTTTAGGCGGCAGTTGTTTGTCTCTCTGTTTTGCCTTTTTCTTCCCATCGGAAAATCTTTTAAAGATCGTATATAAGATACATTCTTGCAGTAAACTCCTACTATTCATAATACACTTGCAGTAAAGTTAACCATTTTGGATTAATATGCAACAATGATTTTCATTTGATGTGGCAAAAGCATGACACAACATAACTCACCAGATGCGACTTAAGAACCAAAATTTATGCAATTAATGATCTTGTTACTTAGATACCTTATGCATCTTATGGTAGATTCCAAAATTGTCTCCAACCTCCTCCCATAACTCAAATGAAATATGAAATGCAATTTGTGAATCTGTGGTACTTGAGGAATAAGTGACATTATACATGAGATCTGAATTCAGAGAAGTGGCGTGCAATCTGCAAAGTCATTAGATATATACAGCTGCAAAAGAAAATAAAAGGATGCAAGATTTCCAAGTGTTATGTTGACCTAAAGGCAAAGTACCTTTCTTATACCATAATTTATAGATTAATAATTTTGCCTTGTCTGTTTAATTTCTCATCATCATTTACCCCTGATCTCAACCCTAGATACAGCATAAAGATCTAGTTTTCAACATGTCGTACACATTCTTGTTTGCATTGTAATATACTGACTTCCGTAAATTATCTTTGAAAAATGTGTAACATTGGAAAGATCGCATTATTAACGTGAAAACATAAAAACCAACTATTAAGGTCGGGTTGTCGTGAAAAGTCATGTTTCAATCCATTTTACAAAAAAATTGCTATTCCAGTGCTTCCACAATCCGGCGGTTCTTACAATTATTACTCTAAGAATTCAGAATAAAGTGTCATAAGTTTGTGGATTTACTAAATCTAATAACTCATTTGAACATTGGCAGTTGGAGATTAAACCGTCTTTAAGAAAGCAACGTGCTATCTGAATTTGGAACCATTAACAATCATGGATTATATGAAATCCTAGATCTTTAATTATCCACAAGGAAATAATTAAATATAGTATGCATAATTATCCACCAGGAGAATAATTAGTGTCTATTTTTATATGAAATTCTATATTAGTGTCTATAATATAGTAATCAACTTGGAGATTGCTTGGTAGGAGGCTGTTTCTGTTATGCTATATTATATGGGCCGACTATACATCCACTTTATCAATTCTGTTATCTTATTTAATTGGTAAAGTTAAGCATTTTTTTCTAATTATGTTAAATATCACTTACACTTTTTCTTTTTAATTTTAAAATAGGCATCTATTTTTCTTAAACTGTTATTAAAATATCAATTACACATTCATCTTTCTTATATTTTTTTAATAAAGTAATAGTTGTATTGTTTATGTTTTTAATAAATTGTAAGTCACTTCTTTTATTTTATTTGAAATAATATATTGATTAGTTTTAAGTAAAATTTTGAAAATTTAAAATTAAAGTTTTGAAATATAAAAGTTACAGATTTTTATATAAATAAATAATTTAATTATGTAAAATTATATTTATTTGTACAATAAAATTAATTTTATATCAAACCTATCACTAAATAAAATTAACTTAGACATAGAAAATTTGAGCAGTTTACAGAGATTTTGATATTCAATTTTGGCAGTTCTAAAAAAAAGGAAGAAAGGATACCAAATATGTGAGTGAGGTGAAACGACTCGTTTATAATCAAAATCAGGGAGCTCTGTATCATAAGATCCTATGCGTCCGTTTTTATGATTGGCCAGAGCTGAGGGTTCAGATATTGACATGATTGGATAACATGTTAATAGCAATAACACTAAAAGAAAACAAGTGATGAAACTTGGCAATGGCTGTGGTTGCAGTGCAGCAATTCGTGTGCTTCTCGGAATCAAATTGGAGGAATATAACACGGCCGTGCATTCCCTCTCACAGTACAATTCTTCTACGTTCAAGCAAAAAAAATCATTTTTCTCTGATTTCATGCTCTTCATCACAGACCCCAGAAGCTGATACTCAGACCGCTGAATCTTGCGTCAATTTGGGTCTCGAGCTCTTCTCCAAAGGACGGGTATTACTAATTATTATCAACTTACAAATTTTTCTTCCACTCTCCTCCTTATTCTTCCATAGCAGAATGATGCAGTTTAAGTGGGGCCTTAAAAGTTCTTTCCTTTATCTTAATTGATTTTTTCAGGTTAAAGATGCTTTAACCCAGTTCGAAAGTGCACTTTCCTTGGGCCCTAATCCAGTGGAGGCCCAAGCTGCGTTCTACAACAAAGCTTGCTGCCATGCATACAGGTATTATATTTTGTTTATAATGATTACACAATGTTTAGTTGGTAATTGGTGATTTCATTGGTTTAGTAGAATTTGTTGGTGATGCTAGATGGTAGTAATTCTTATTCAATCAGATTGAATCCACTACTTGAGTCATGGGATGGGACTTGTATGTTATGAAACGGTAAGGCATGGTATCTTCTTTCCATCACTTGATGTCCTTGGCGAGTTTTAATTCCTAATCCTGGCGAGTTCCTATGCTTTTAGTAACGAGATGACTTAGCTAGTGCTCATCTCTAGAATTGTTGAATTTCTTCCGTTCATTGCATTTTCTCGATGTAATATATCATATGAAAAACACCAAGCTATTTATATAGGGCATTGGTTAGCTAATACTTCTATTTTTATCTTTACATTATAATTCAGATGTTATTTGGTTATTATTTTCTTGAAGGGGAGAAGGAAAGAAAGCAGCTGATTGTCTCCGCACTGCTTTGAGGGAATACAACCTGAAATTTGGTACCATACTCAATGATCCCGACTTGGCATCCTTCAGAGCATTGCCTGAATTCAAGGAACTACAAGAAGAGGTTTCTATTTAGTTCTCAAGGATTTTTGTAATGCTAAGTTGTCTGATATTTGTCTGCTTTATTATAGTTGTTAATGACCGACTTTCGAAAAAGTTTAAGGAGTTAAATGAAGGTTCATGAATGGCTAAATATATATCTCTAATGGTGTTTCTCTGAATATTGTTTTATTCTGTAAAACCATTGATAAAACAAATTCTTTGCTTCTTATGTTTCCTCCTTTGCCTCTATTGCTACTGTTGAGACAGCTTAAAAATATGAAAGGATATCTGTGAGAGGGATAATATGATAGTCAGGAGGGAAATTCATTTGAAAGGAACTTATGTTCCTCAATATAATTCTGTCTAATTGAATGTTATTTATTTGAAGGTTCTAACATTGATTCCAATTACTGTTCTACCACATTACCAGGCTAGGCTTGGTGGGGAAGATATTGGTTACAGTTTTCGGCGAGATCTAAAACTTATTAGTGAAGTTCAAGCACCATTTCGTGGGGTTAGGAGGTTCTTTTATGTAGCACTGTCAGCAGCTGCAGGAATATCATTGTTTTTTACTGTGCCAAGGCTAATTCGTGCAATTATTGGTGGTGATGGTGCTCCTGATCTCTTGGCTACTTCTGGGAATGCTGCCATCAATATTGGAGGTGAATAGTAATATGTTTAACTTCCTAAAAAACAATTCTGGATCAATTTATACTTACTAAATTTAGTCTGTTACTCTTCTTTATCTCTTTGTGTGCTTGTGTGTGTTTGTTTTCTTTCAAGATAATTGGGTGGTGTGATGATACCTTTTACATTGCTTCATTAAATGACTAAGCACTTGAATCAGCAATGTGCAGGTATTGTTGTTCTTGTGGCATTATTCTTTTGGGACAATAAAAAAGAGGAGGAACAACTTGCACAAATATCTCGAGATGAGACACTATCAAGGCTGCCTTTGCGGCTTTCAACTAATCGTGTGGTTGAACTTGTGCAGCTACGGAATATAGTTCGACCGGTTAGTATCTATGTTCTTTTTACTTCTCTCTCTAGTCTCTACTACATGTTGGACTTTTTCTTTTTGCTTTAGTAGATACTGGTTTATTTTTATCTCGTTTTCTTCTGTTTTTCTTTCATTTCTAGGAAGAGGGGGTTCTTACAGTGACTGAAATATTTCCTGTGCTAGGTTTTGAAGCATAGAAAATAAGGGTGGGCAGATGCTTCACTATATGTCTATCTTCAACACAAGATAACAAAAAAATTAAAATTTTCTGTATACATACAAAGATAAACACAAGATAATTAATTTTGAACATATTTACTTGTTGAAATTATCACAAGCATGCTGCAAATAAAGTGATTATTACCTTATGTATTATGATATTAAGACATTTCGAACAAAATGAAAGTCATACACACTCATGGGACATTTATGAGGGAGGAAGAGCTTTATCAAAATTCTTCAGTTATATGATTTGAAAAATCTCTCACTGTGTTGAGGTTGTCTTTTATAGGAAAAATGTACAATATAATGATAGAAAAAACTAAAACTTTTAATAAATCTTTTATTACTGATGGTATTTTGGCTGGCTCAAATCTCAACCTGTGAGTTATAATTTTTCTTTTATATATTTCAGATGCAATATTGCACTTGTTGACATGTAAAATTACCTTACATGCTGCCCTACATATATAATGACTATCGGAATCATGAACATATGGAACCGTAAATATACGAAGTTATTTAGCCATCCAATAATAGTCAATCTCTGTCATTGCAAACTAACTATTTAAATTTCTAAATATTAGTAGCTTTCTGAGAAATAAATAATTATGATGATTATTCGGAATTTATTGGAGATACAAACTTGTCAGTATTTCTTTTGCCGTTGTTTATCTTGTTTGGAGTTCATTTTTTTTCCCAAGTTACGATAATATCAATCACTTTTACCATCCATTGACATTAACTACTTTCTTTATAATACTGGGCTTCCGAAGTGGTACTTGAATCTAGAAATTCAAATGTAAATGAGAGGCAATGATAACATGTAATTGATCTCACAATATTTAACATATTTGTGGCATTAAGGGTTTGAATTCACTTCTCCCATATATCTCCTTGCTGTAATTATGCCCGGCACTAATCATTATAGTTCAGTGACTGACTAATACGATTGTCAAGTCATGACTATTCGCTCTTTCTCTTTTGCAAGCTATACTGTTTTCTCTTATTATTGTCCTTTTCCTTTTCAAGATGAATCTTTCATGTTCTAACTGAAGCTTTGGTTTTAGGTTATATTAGCAGGAAAAAAGGAAACAGTGTCTTTGGCTATGCAAAGAGCCGAGAGATTTCGCACGGAGCTCCTTAGACGCGGTGTTCTGTTAGTTCCTGTCATCTGGGGAGAAGGTCGGGAAACAAAAATTGAGAAGAAAGGATTTGGTCTGCAGCCAAAAGCTGCTGAAGCTCTTCCATCTATTGGGGTAAGAATATAACCGTATGTACCTTCATGAACAGTCATCCAAATTTTTTTTTCTTTGATGAGATGACACTAATCCATAAAACTTCGCTAGGAAGATTTTGAGAAGCGAGCACAGTCAGTAACTGCAAAATCGAAGTTGAAATCTGAAATTAGGTTCAAGGCTGAGGTTTTGTCGCCTGCTGAATGGGAACGGTAATATGCTGATTTATAGTCTATTACTAGCTATCATTGTAACACAGTTTTTCATTAAATGAGGGGATGAAACTAGCATCTACATAGATGTCAAAGGGTGGATAGATTGATGTCAACTAAAATGTGATGTAGAAAGTGGAGAGAGGGAAAGAGAAGTGGTGCTAATAGTTGAATGCTAACTTAACTAGGTGGATAAGAGATCAGCAGAAGTCCGAAGGAGTTTCACTTGGTGAAGATGTGTACATAATACTGCGCTTAGATGGAAGAGTTCGAAGATCAGGGAAAGTAAGTTCCATTTCAGAGTAAACTTGTAAAGCTTTTCTTCACATTGTTGTAGAATTTTCATTTATTAGTTTGCTAGATGTCATGAAAAACTGAGCATGGTTAGAATTGATTCACTACCTCTGATTGCAGTACCGTTTCTCATGCCTGCCACTATCAGTAACATACTAATACGTGCTAATGCATTTACAGGGCATGCCTGATTGGCAGCAAATTGTGCAGGAGCTACCACCAATGGAAGCATTTTTAAGCAAGCTAGAAAGATGAGAATTTAGAGGGTGCAAATTTGTGTTATTCTTTTTCCTGTCTCATGTGTCACTATAATCCTGGTATTACTGTCCCACAGCAATATCTTTCTTTATTAAACTAAACATTGTACATCCATTCCTCCACGATCGCTACAGACAATTGCAAAGTAAATGTTACGAAGAAATATTAATATTGATAAAATATTTTGGTGACAGATTAATCCTGTAGTTTATTCGTAAAAGAGAAAAAGTGCTGTACTTGAGTGAAGTTGTGTAATTTTAGATCACACATAATACAGATTGACAAGTAATGCATCTGAATTTATCTGCAGCTAGTTAAGCTAGTTAATAATCATGGGAAAGTAACAATTTCAGCTGCTAAGGTGTGATTTTTATATTTATTAATAGTCTTAAAATAATTCAATAGTTTGTATAACTATTTGGTGTATATGTGAACAGGTTGGGTCAAGTTGAATTTATTTTTTTATTCAATTTAAATTAGGTTTGCTTGGATTAAATAGTATGTATTGGACTAAGAATATTAACATTAGTTGAGGTTATTTGAATTTTTATTCAATTTAAATTGAAAAAATCAATCCCAACTTGGTGCAGATAATAGATCAATGTCAGATTTTTGAGTCATTGATGAATCTAATTGATCAAATCTGCATTAAAAGATATATATATATATATATATATATATATATATATATATATATATATATATATATATATATATATATATATATATATGCCTAACACAAAATCTACTCTAATTTTACAATTTTATAATAAAGAACTAATATATGAAATAAGAACTAAAGTTTAAGATAATGTGAATTATTTCACAAGTATATATAGTATATATAACCTTTCTCCCTTCCAGTAATCCAACTTAAGTCAGATAAACTTATTTAAAGGAGGTAAAGTTCCAAAATTTACACGGTTTGCTAGTAAATCACTCCAAGATTTTATTTAAGGAGAATCAAGCTTTTCTTACTTGAATCAACTTTAGCTGATGTGCAATTTGTAGTAATTTATTTTTAAAGTACTTTTCAAAATCTTCAGATTTTTTTTTACGACAAAATATTCTTCAAAAATAATAAATTTCCACACAGGTAAAGCAACCATCGGTTACACACTCATTTGATTTAGAAACGAGTGATTAATGGCAACTGTGTGGAATATTCGAGATTTTGCTATTGATGTTTGTCTGTTAGGATAAGCAAGATTGCTTGCTTTCAGAAGAAGCTGTTTTCCAGTGTTAATTAGCCGACGGACTTTGGCAGGTAAAATGACTTATAGTGGCCTATCGTGAGCATTATTATTTCAAACCCAACATCAATTTTTAAGGCCTCAGACTCCACAAAACATTGAATTAGCCATCTGCGTAATCCATACATCTTAGCCCCAATACTAGACATTTCAAAGTTAATTAGTTAATGCTTTGAATCTAAACCTCGTAGCATTGATGCCCTTCATTCTTAATATCATTTTCTTGGTAGGTTTTGAATGGTTTATTCATCGTGTACCCAACTTTCTTCTTAGCAATTGAAACACTTTTGAAATTCAAAATCACTAGAAGTTTATAAACTGAGCTCAAATTTTCTTCATTTGTGGATACTAGGTTATTATTACTACCATATATTATTCTAACACTGATTAATCTGGTGAAAAGAAAAAAGTGACATTTAATAGTCCCTTGTTATAAAACTGAAATCCTTCCAAAACAAGTTTACCCGCTCCTACTCTCCTGTAAGCTTCTATAAAAGGATAGAATTGAAAGAATGAAACACTTGAAACTCTAGAGAAGAATAAGAGCATCATCTTCTTCACTTCAAAACAATGTCAAGTGCTTTTTTTCTCTTGGCCTTGTTCTTGGTGGCTATGTCCATTTTTCCCTCCATAGTGGGAGCAATAGGTGAGCACCGTCTAAGGTGGGTGCCTAAGTCAACAACACCTTGCCAAGGCTCCATAGAAGAGTGCATGGAAGAGGGTGAGTTTGGAATGGACTCAGAGTCCCACCGGCGCATTCTAGCAACCTCACAGTATATAAGCTACAAGGCGCTTCAACGTAACACTGTGCCATGCTCTAGGAGGGGTGCTTCCTACTACAACTGCAAGCCTGGTGCAGATGCTAATCCTTACACTCGTGGCTGCCCCACCATCACCCGTTGCCGTAATTCTTAGAATAGTAACAACTTTCAGCATGTTTGAGTTAATGTTCTTCAGACTCAATTATGTTTGCATAAGGGTTGCTGTAATGACTGTCACAGCATTTGAAAGCAACTCAAACATGCACTTTCTTTCATTTCCTACTCCTCTGCCTTCAAGTTATGATCATCAGGCTTGTTATGTTTTACTTTGAATACTGTTTTCTTCTCTGTTTATGTCATTTCATGTAAATTAATCTTCGTTGGTGTGGCTATTGTAAATATTTTTGTGTTAATTTACTTGCTTACTCCACCTCAGATAAAGAGTGCTAGAAACATGCTTATCATGTAGAATGTTTGCATTCATAATTAAACATAAGTTATGAGGTGTTTAACCAATAAAAAAAGTCGCCACTTCAGACGGTGCTGGGTTTTAAATACAGATTTGCAGATCTCAAAATCTTTATATTTGTTTTAAATGAACATAATCAGCTAGGTCACTATCGGGAACTGTAAGTTCGTGTCAACTTTGCCAATCAATAAAATTTTTGAACATTACTCTAATTATCTAGCACTTTTATACTTTGCTTTATTAGTTACATACTGAACATTGCTAGTAGTTTTTGATGTCATGAATCTATCTCAACTCTTCTTTCAAGAATTCAGAAATAAACAAGATTAACCAATTGCTAGTAGTTCTTGCATTTACATTATCAACCAATTAAAACTCACGTTAAGTATAATTTTTAAACAATAATTTTAAAACACACAAATTTTATTATGCATGACAATTTATGCCATGACAGTATAAATTACACTTATTCTTAAATATATCTACTTTATTTTGATCTGAAATAAAAAAATAATCAGCTTTAGTGGCTAAGACTATTTTTCTTACGGGCACCGTATTGGATCCTTCTTCATGAGACTGGGATGTAAGTCAAACTTCATAGAGCACTACTACAGCAAAATAAAATGGGGCAGGACAAAGGAGGGAAATAAAGTAATAGAGCAATTTAAAGGATAGGAAATATCCTCCTCAAACATATAGAACCCAATCTAGCATATTCCAATTAGAAAAACACAAGAAATCAACACTACTGTAGTTTTACGTTTTTTACATAGTTAGAACAGTAAGTTTAGCTACCAGAGAGAAAAGTTCACTAGATACACGGTAACCACATCCTGAATTATCACAAAATCGAAAATAAAGCAAGGCAGTTGAACACGAAACGTTACTCATGCAGAACCTTCTTCTTTGTTCGACTCTTCTTCCTTTGGCTTAGCAGGGGAAGCAGGGATCTCAGGTGATGGAGTGCTCTCCACTCCCATCTCTGCTCTTAGATCATTGATGCTTTGTTCCAAATCATTTATACGGTTTCCCATCTCATCAAGTGCATTGACATTAAGAAAAACATAACCTAAGCAATTTGAATAATGGGCAAGTCAGCAATAATTACTATGTAAGGTAAATTAGCATCCTTGCCCATCCTGACTTAGCCAACATATATATTACACCACTCAATCACAAATGTACATACATTAAACAAAGTCACGTCGCAAATTGTACACATTCTTCAGTTTATGAAAAACAGAATTATGCAGAGTGAAGAAATGATTTACCACCTGTGCTGTGTATTATGCCTACGAATTATAAAGACCAATTCAAAACACAAACATTTCAAGGATTTAAACACCACATAACAAAACTTTGAAACTCCCATTTAATTCCTTAATCAAATCTTCAAAAGCATCCCTTGCAAGCTTGTCCATAAAGAATGTAAGTCAGCAACATGACACCACCTAAGATCAATTCTTATCTGTCCACTTTTAATCATCTTATTTCTGGGAAAAACCACTATCATGAATTACTTTTCTGACATTAATTCCCTTAAAACTTATTATTCAAGATTAACATACTTATTAACTTGAAGAGTAAAAAGGATATTCTTGGTAATGATGGAGTCAGACATTGTCTGGAACCTAGTTTGCTGGAAACAAAAATTCTTGTTAGGAGCAGTGAAATATATACACTGAAAATCAGCATTGGAGGACTACGAGCCTAGAGTACACAACTCACCATCTGCTGAAGAAGTTTTTGCACCTGAAGAGAGAAAAAGAAGAAACACAGGTCAAAAGTTAACATACAAAAGAGCAACGAATTACATATTCCCACTCTCATCGTGGACTCTGGTACAAATAGATCAGCAGAAACGGTTCTAAACATTGAAATAGTGATTTAAAATCTTTCTCAAATGTTACCATCTAGACTAACAACCAGTTACTAGCATAATTGGCATTCACATAAACAGATGCAAATGAAACAGAGAACAAAACCATTAACTCTTGATGATGATGCTTAACAACTTACAAAAACTGTCATATCAGCAGTGCTTTGCTTTGGATCTTCGGAATCATGTCCGTCCTGTCATCAAAAGGGAAAGTACCAATGAAAAGGGAAGCATAACACAAGTAAACTAAAATTGAAATGGCATTTAACCATGCAATGCAATAGGCTGCAATATATCCATACCAGTACCACAAAAGATCCCTAAATAAGCCATAGAAACTGAATCGGTTAATGGAACTCTAAATAATCGAGGAAAAGAAATGTCTGCAAGGCTTAACGGGCGCGTTAGACCCAGTTCATTTGATATAGAAAACCCTAATTGCTTAAATACTAAAATTGATACTCGTGTATGATAACACTTGGAGACGAAAGCCAAGCTACGAATAGGAATGATGATAATAATAGAGGGAAATTACGAAGAGAGAGCCTAACCATTCTCTGATCACCGTTGCACTTGCAACTCCTTCAATTACTTTCAAAGCCTAAAACGCAATCAAACAAGGGCAAACTTATACTCGCCGCGACAACTATATTGTTCATTGCTTACTGAACTACACACTATACAGTGAAAGCACTTCCTCTTCGAAAAGGAAAAATGATATTTGAGACAGTTATTTTAAAAATTATATCTAAAACCATTTATATTTTTTATTTTTTAGAATGACATTTATAAATTATTCTCTTTTTAATTTCTCTTTAGAAACAGTCAGCCTTCCCTTGTTTTGAATTTATTTACTAATAAATGAAGCTGCTTATCTACAATATTTTACTATAAAAATAAAACACCCCTTTACCGTTCAATTAAATTTTAGCCATGTATGTCAAAATTGAGGAGTCACCTTATTGCTTAGTCATTTGCAATGCCGTTTCATTCCATTCTTGTTAAGTTACGTGATTATGAGCGAACGACTAAGGGCTCCGGGAAAAGGTTACTTCAGTATTAATATTTCTAAGATTATAAGAACAAAAATACGTCTTTCTAAATACAAAAGATTATGAAAGAATGGTAATTGTTACTTATCAAGCATAATTTAGGGGGAGAATCACACAAACGTGACTACACTTTAAGTGAAAGTGTAGGTAAATCTTTCTCGATATGTAACCAATAAATTTAGCGATGTTAGTTATCCAATATCAACCCAATTTTTTCCTCAACATTAAACCATTTATGCTATTAAATGTCAGTAATTCCCTTTAAAATACACACATCACTTACTGAGTAAGTGCAAAATTTTCGAAGTGAGCAACGGAATTGGAAAAAAATAACTTTAAAAACATGGCCATATCAAAGGAACTCTGGCTCCTATACTCTGTTCTACATCCAAGTTACATCACAAACATTTGTCCACTTCATCCACCTTTATCCTCCACAAAATAGAGGGAGAGGAACCTTTGAACGTCTATTTGTTTTTACGAGAGGATGGCCTATTTTGTTCATAAGGATACTCGGGTGGAGCAGACCATAAACCCCAGAGAATAATTAAGTGAAGGCAGAGAAGTAACGCTGAAGAAAGGCTGTTCGAAGGATAGATATTCCAGCACAGCTCCACTCCCATGAACAAAATCAAACTGCTTGTGCACATGCCATATAAAGAAATAGATTAATTATGAATTCAAAACAAAATAAAATCGTTAAAAAAATTAAGCGAAAGCATAGGAAGTGGGTTAACCTACCGCAACAATGTTGGGTAGTGCGTTCTCCACAACAAGTAAGGTAAACTATAGAAGTACCTGTACCATAAGCCAAATAGCAAGAATTAGCACCAGGGTTTTTTAGAGTACAAAACTACAAACAGAAATAACTATTTTATTGTGTCATAATACCTGTCTACCAGGATTAGTTAAAGAAGATTGAACCCAAAGAAGGTAAATAATTTATGACAAAATATGATAGTTTATAAGAGGATTAGCAATTGGCCATCAATGGGAAACGTTGGTTTACCCATGACACACATCTACAAGAAGGACAACACTAAATGGAATATCACCACAGATGGAAACTGTGAGGAAAAGCTGGCCAACAAATTTAAATCAAAAGCTAATTTCTATTTATTCACCAAAAGAAAATAGCCAAGAACAACACAGTCATCTGACATCTAATAGATGGCGATGAGTGAAAAAGTATTTCTAAATAAGAATGTCCTCACTATAATAGAAACATGGAGCACATGGATCATAAATGCATCTTCCATCATCTTAATAAACTAAGCAGGTGTTTTTTTTTTCTTCCTTAAACTATTTTATGAGTAAAAATAAATTAAGCAGAGAGCTAGTAGTTGTATCACTAACAGAAACCCAGCAGACTTACCAAGAATAGAACTGATAATGCAATGACCGAGCACATACAATGCCAATGAAGTTCCCAACAAACATAGTTGTCACAATATCTGAGCAAAAGTCAAAAGTTAGTATCACTTATCACGAAAAGAGGAATTAATATGCTTAAATCCTATAAGAGACTGATTACTTACGTTCTTTATTAAGGATCTGAAGGGATGATGAACTGCTCTTGCCAACCTTCTGAGAAAATGAGGAAGAGAAGAAAATTGCAAACCTCATTCTCATAAAGACATATCTGGAATGCAGAAAGTTGCAAAGTCCTCCTTCATGTCTGCAAGCAACTAAATAAGTGAAAATGTAATCCAGCTGGATCAATATGTCCATGGGCATGGACAATTATAAACATTGGTCACACCACCACCATTAATGACAACAACAAAAGTCAATCCCCCCTAGGTGGGACTCACTTTATAGATCAAACAATGCCATTGTGAAATGTCTTAGATCCAAGTCCATTTTATTTTAAACTATCCTCTATCTAATCAACTCTACTCATTTGAGTTGGTCTTCTTCCAACACGCCCAAACCATCTTAGACACATTTCTACCATCTACTCATCATCACAGCATTCTAATCTCTACATGTCCAACATTTGGTACCATAAAATAAAAGCATTGTTGGTTCTCATTATTTATTGGTAAGAACTTATTAAATCTATAAATTGGCATGATAAATTAAGTTTTCTTTTCTAATTAAAATATAAAAATTGGTTAATAGCAAAAAAGCTAACGTAAGGAGTCAATATGTACATTTTGAACTTAATAGATGATGCATGCTAGAATAAACTGAAAATTTATGCATGTGCAGAAAGCTTACGTAAGGAGTCAATATGTACACTTTGAAGTTCAAGAAGTGTTACTGAGTTTAAACCAAGGAGGGCTTTTCAGTAATTAACCTATAGTTGAAGTGGGTTCATAGTATTTTCAACATTGAAAAAAAAAATACAAAAAAAACCGAAAAACTTTTATACCTACTTGCACCAACTATAATGCGCAAATGAAGCAAGTAATATGAGGTGAGCTGCCAACAAAAAGATTGCAAATCCCTTGGACACAAATACTGGCTCAGGGATGAATTTGAAGTTAACAGACCTGATAACATATATTGAAATAATACATCAGGAAACATCTAGCTGAACCTACGCAAGAAAAGGTAAAATACAGTTTCTCAAAATTAAAGGTACCACAAACTCAAATATATCAACTTCAAGATACTACTCTAATCCCCTTTGAATTGAAATGAAGCATGCGTCTCAATTAAGTTAAATGGTACGTATATGTAATGTGTGTATTACATGATCATTCACTGGGAAATAACCCAGCTCTGAATTGCCAAATCCACCACCCTGTATTCCCAACTCATGATCAAGAATAGAAGGAATTGATAGGTTGTGCCTCTAAAAAACACTTTTCACATTGTTTTTCTCTTCAATAAAAAATATTTGAATAAACCTTTATCTCACGGCAAGTCCACAGTCCTCTGATTCCTATGTAACTTTTATCTCTTATTTTCTTCTCCAAGTTTGGAATCATTCTAAGTCCTCTTTGCCATTAACAGGTCAATAAGATCCACTGGACCTCTTCTTATTACCTGCTAAATTAGCTTTCGACCAGGTTTTCACAAGGGAGTAGCGTGTATTGCTCACAGAGAAGCAAATGACTTTTCACTTAGGTCAAAACGTTAAGGAAGGTTTTAGTGTAACGTTTTAAACTTCCCGTTTTTATTGGGAATCCCTTAACCAATAAAGAACAATAATATATAAATGAGCACATGGTTGAATACAGGTATTATCACATGAATATATCAAAGCTATAGAAATAGGCGTGCAGCATCATAAAAAAGAGTTTATCAGCTATATTTCACAATCTAACACGTGAAAATTTTAGGCACTTGTCACAAGTTCAATCTGAAAAAAATCTGTATCTCCGATCACCCCCCATATCAGATACCATACCTTCCGCAGCTTATTAGTTTATGTATTATTGCATCAAAACACACCTATCTAATTATGTTCCTTAGTGCCAGAATGTCGCAGATGATCCTTACATAAAATAAACTTTAGATACTCTTATTTGCAATCTTTCCCTTCTCTCAATCATCATCACTCTTTGACCACAGAAAAAAAGGGTTTCAGATCATATAAAAAGCTAAATTTGTTTCCGGAGTTCATGGTTATCATATCAAGCATACATCAAATGGCACACTTAAAAAATAAGTACCAGAAATGGATGAAGACACGGCCAAGATTGAAGGCGCTTGATATGTACGCAAGTGGATATGAAACCAGGAATGGAAGGCCCACTAATATCTGCGGTAGTCGTTAACCATGACGTTACCAAAATTGAACATGGCACACTCTAGAGGATCAAGCAATCTTGAGGCCCGAGAAGAGAAACTCACCTGATATTATGGAAAGATTATTTTAAACAAAAAATAGCCAACCATCAGACACCAGAAGATTTGTGACAGCATTTCGTATGATGAAAATAACAACGAGTGCAATTTTTTGTCTCACAATTTACAAAGGAAAATGAATGCAAGGGACCTGAACGACTGCTGCCCCAGCTAATGCCAATAACACGCCGTTGATATCCATAGCCTGCATGCGCGTGAGGAAAAGCAGGCTACATGAGCATTGCCATGTAAGGAGACAATGAAAAAGATCGCAACAAACCCTACTATAAATATTGCATGTATGGAAGTACCTTCAACAGGAGGAGCAGTAAAGGTGGAGCATAAAGAAGCACATTCATCTTGACAGAAACAGCTCCACTAACAGGTAATTACCAGAAGCCCCATCACCATTTCATCCTTGTAACAAAAAAGGAGATAATTCTAAAAATAGAGCCTTTACCTAAACACAATCAACCCAAGATTCCACCTTCGATGCACAAGTAAGAGCAATGCAGCATGAAGAAGTGTCATGGCCACACAGTCATTAAACAGACGAAGGACGAAGATAGAATGAACTCTTTTGGACAGAGAAAGTAAGCACAGGGCCCACCAAGGAACCTGATCGAAATTTCAATTTCCAAACACAATGAGAATTAACATCAACAATTAATCAGAAGAAAACAATATTCTTACCACATCGGTTTTGACAAAGATGGCGAGAACAATTGCTAAGTTAATGACATACAACACACCGAACAGAATCTGCAACAAGAAAAGAGAAAGACATGATAACACAACACATTATTTACTTGCTTTGTTAAAATCTAAGTAGAATGATGAATGCGTGACCTGAGCAGGGTAAACTTGTCCTTGGGTAAGATACTGAAATGCAGAGTAAATGTAGAGAAATCCAGCCGGGTAGACGAGAGGACCAGTGTCGCCTTTGAGGTTGCGGAAGTCTCTCTCCCCTTGGAGAAACCCGCTAACCTGTGACATGTAAGCATCCCAATCTATCTTCGTATCTGAAATTATTAAACGCCATCGTATATCAATTGCGTTGAATTGAACTTTTGAAGGAGAGGATGTGGAATTGAAACTTACAAGGGACAAACGCGATTATGAGAATGACGAGGAGGGCGTCGGCGAAGAGAAGAGCGAGTGCGAAGGGTATCTTGGGGTTTTGTAGTAAAGTGGTTTTTCCTTCCGATCTCGGAGGAGATGGCGACGGCGTCACCGATTCAACGGCCATGGTTTCTCTGCTTTTCAATCTTCTGCCTCCCATCTCACGTGGCAGTTCAAACTCTTTTCTTCTTCTATTCAATTTTGGTTTCTGGGCTTCATCTCATGGGCCATCCAAAGTGTCTCGCTGACCAAAAACCCAAAATAGTGAAATAGTCCAAGAAAATCTCCCTACCTTTTTATTCTAATTTCTTGAGATATTTTTTTTATGTACAATATATTATTAAATAAATTAGTTTAATTAATTATATAACAGGTGTTGGTGTGGCAATAGGATAGAAACTACTGCTGAAGTCAGTTCCTTCCTGAATAGGGCACGTGGAGTATCGAAGTGCTTCCACGTATCCAAAGGGACCCACATATTCCCTCTCATGCACACGCGCCTAAACCTCTCCAACTACTCCGTCACATCTATCCACGTGTCACTCGCCACCACATAATCCACCCCCACTCCTTTAAAACCATCACCAACCTCCCTCTCTTCGCCACCCTCTCTTCTCTTTCGTCACTCTTCCACCATGTCTTCCAGTGACCTCAAACATCGACTCACACCCCTTCCAGACACCTCCATCAACGATAAGCGGGGCATTGGAGGGAAACGCGACAAACGAAAGGTGATGGCCAAACGCGGCCTAAGGTCGCTGGCCATAGCTGTTACCTTCCCCCTCTCTCTCACCGTCTTATCGGCATGCATAGGCTCCTCCACTGCCCGTGATGATTCTCTGACTTCCAGAAGGCCTTTCTGGTTCCCACCCTCGTGGGCCCTGCACTTCGCCTCCCCCGCTACAAGCTTCTTGATGGGTCTGGCCGCGTGGATGGTGTGGGCAGATGGAGGTTTCCACAGAAACCCCATTGCGCTGTTGCTTTACTTCGCTCAGCTACTTTTCGCCGTGCTCTGGGATCCCCTTGTGTTCGCTGCTGGGGCTACACGGCTCGGCTTGATGCTGTGTTTAGGGTTGTTTGTGAGCCAGTTCGGGTGCATGCGTGCGTTTCGCTCCGTCAATCCCATCGCTGCTGATTTGATAAAGCCTTGTTTGGCATGGGTTGCATTTCTGTCTGTTGTAAATCTTAAGCTCCTTTTTGTCTGAACCTATAATTAATATATATATATATATATATATATATATATATATATATATATATATATATATATATATATATATAATGTGTGGGTGGAATGAAGCTAAAGTCTTGAACAGTGTTAAGTGTGGTTCTGTAAACATTTGCCTCAGTCATCTACTAGACACGATTGTTGTAAATAACATATTATAGTCCATTTTCTTTCTTTTTTTTAAGCTTGTACAACGTTTATGCTCTTTTATGTTGTTAGAATATAATTGGAACGTGCTATATTTGAGAACCTGTAGTTTTTGTCTTTTTCAAATTTTGTTTTTCCTTTTAGTGAGTTACGATATACACATAATGTGTCTATAAACGTTTTAGTAGCTCAATTTATTTGAATGGCTGTTTTTTAAATAAAATAAATCTATTTAGTAATTTAGTTTATTTTGATATCTAATTTGGGCATAGTTCTCCATCCATGATTACATTTTATTTAGAAAAAAAAAACGAAAATATTATTTAAGAAAGAAAATAAATTAAAAAAAATATATTTAAATATTTAAAATTTATATTAAAAAATTATGTCAGAAAACTTCAACAATTCGCTTTATTCCGATTTATTTTTAATTTTAGTTTAACATTTATTAAATAATTCATTTCATTACTTCAATTTTTTTTATAAAATAATAAAGTCATTTCATTACTTCTATCCAAAATATACCTTTAGTAGCATTTCAGCTTAAAATCTACTATTTTTATATCCAGAGCGAAAAATGTTAAATAACTGATGGGATTTAGAAGGTATAAGCCGCCCCAATTGCTAAAGCATATCATGAATACTTTAAGATTGGGAACAAGCCATAAAGTAAGGACTTGATCAAAGGCGTTGAGGGAAGAAGAATGGTTGTAAAGTATTATTTTTTATAAGAAAAATAAAAATAAAGCAACTATGGTTTATAAAAAACTAAAGCAACTATGGATTTAATTTGGCCTAGAAGATTGATTCATTTCAACAATTGAACCTGATTTCTGACTAGCGTTACCTGTTGCTGACTCTGCAACTTCGTCAAGGCAGCAGGCTAATACTAATGATAATAATAATGCAATGAAATGATAATATGAACCTTTCCCGACAAACTCAACTTTTGACATGTTGCAGAAGACTCAGAGCACAACACGTTGCAAAAACGACTCAGAGCACAACACGTTGCAAAAAGATGGTTCCAGAGAACATGTTCTCTCACGTTTCAGAAAACTTTTTCAGAGAACGTTGCAAAAGACCGTTTTAGAGAACGTGTTCTCACACACGTTACACAAGACCTTTTCAGGGAACGTTACAAACCCACTACCAAGTCTTCTATAACTGTTCCAGACTTTCTCTTATAAATAGAGACCACTTCACACTCTTCAGAACACACCTCTCTCATCTTCTTTTCTCTGATCTTTTTTCTGTGTTCCTGAGTTAATTTACTCTTTTGAGAGTTTCTTGCTAGTTTCTAAGATCCTCGGATATTCCGAGAAGTTCCTGTTGTATCCTGGGGGACTTGCGCAATACACCGCGGATAAGTCCTTAAGGGCAGTCATTATACACGCCTCAGGAATAAAGTTTGCTCGTGTCTCTGTCAGTTTATACAACAATCTTAAGGACTTATGGCTGACAGTATGGATACCAACAATAACTCCACACCGGAAAAGACAAACAACATTTCCGGAACTCAAACTGTCTTTGCGAAATCGTTCCCGGACGTTTCGAAAATTGAAGTTTTCACTGGGCAAAACTTCCGGCGCTGGCAAGAACGTATTTCTACTCTCTTAGACATGTATGGAGTGGCTTATGCTCTTACAACTACCAAACCTGACTCCAGTACTCCTGCTAAACAAACTGAAGATTGGGTTCATTCGAACAAGGTATGTCGACACACCTTGCTTAGTGCATTGTCTAACGATTTGTTCGATGTGTATTGTTCCTATAAGGAAGCCAAAGATATTTGGGATTCATTGATTCTCAAATACACTGCCGAAGATGTCGTGAGACAAAGGTTTGTTATTGGAAACTACTACCGCTGGGAGATGCTAGAAGATAAGGATATCAAGATCCAGATCAACGAGTACCACAAACTAATTGAAGAGATTAAAGCAGAAAATATAGTCCTACCTGATGAGTTCGTTTCGGAACTTCTAATCGAAAAGCTTCCAGAATCCTGGATAGACTACAAACAACAACTAAAGCATAGACATAAACAGATGTCGCTAGCAGATCTGATCACGCACATCATCATCGAAGATACCAACCGGAAGGAGTGTGCTGCTGCAAGGGCTAAAGCATTATCAGTTAAGGCAAATATGATAGAAGACAAACCAACTCCAAAAAGGTACGAGAAAACACCTGATTATAAGAAGAAAATTAATTTTAAAAATTCTCGTCCTAATAGATCTAACCCCACCTTCAAGAAGAAGGGAAATTGCTTTGTTTGTGGAAAGTCGGGTCATCATGCACCTCAGTGCAGACGTAGAATGAGAAACGACAATCCTCTTAAGGCAAATTTAGTCGAGGGAGAAGATACAATTATTGTGGTCGTTTCTCAAATAAACCTTGTGACAAATGTGAGCAAATGAGTGGTAGACTCTGGTGCTACCAGGCACATCTGTGCAAACAGAAGTGCTTTTACCTCCTACACTAGTGTGGGGGATGGAGAAGAACATGTTTATCTCGGTGATTCCAGGACAACTCCTGTATTAGGAAAATGAAAAGTTCTTCTAAAGCTCACATCTGGAAAGACTTTGGCCTTGAATGATGTGCTACATGTGCCATTAATCAGAGCTAATCTAATCTCTGTAGCACTATTGAGAAAAGTTGGGGTTAAAGTGTCATTTGAATCTGATAAGATTGTGTATGACAAAAAATAATGTGTTTGTAGGGAAGAGATATTGTGATCAAGGTCTTTTTGTACTTAACATCTCTGAGGTTGTTAATGAATCATGTTCTTCTGCTTATATTATTGATTCATATGATCTGTGGCATGCTAGACTAGGACACGTGAATTCTTCGTATGTTATGAAATTGCAACGATTGGGATTAGTCAATATTCATGATAAACAAAATAAGAAATGTGATATATGTGTAGAATCCAAAATAACCAAGAAAAGTTGTCAGTCTGTAGAACGTCAAACTGAACTTTTAGGATTAATTCATACTGATCTAGTTGATTTAAAACAAACCACGTCAAGAGGTGGTAAAAATTATTTTGTGACATTTATAGATGACTACTCTAGATACACCAAAGTATATTTAATCAAACATAAAGATGAAGCATTTGACATGTTCTTAACTTACAAAGCGGAAGTAGAAAATCAACTAAATAGGAAAATTAAAAGGATTAGGTCAGATAGAGGTGGTGAATATACAACATTTAAAGATTATTGTCTTAAAGAAGGTATTGTTCACGAATTAACCCCACCTTATTCACCCGAGTCTAATGGAGTAGCTGAGAGAAAAAACAGAACTCTAAAAGAAATGATGAATGTCATGCTTATTAGCTCTAGTGCACCTAATAACCTTTGGAGAGAAGCTCTACTTACAGCATGTTTTTTACAAAATAGGATATCACATAAGAAAACAGGTAATACTCCCTACGAGTTATGGAGAGGTTATAAACCTAATCTTAAATATTTAAGAGTGTGGGGGTGCCTAGCCAAGGTAATGTTACCCAATCATAAGAAAAGGAAAATAGGTTCTAAAACTTCTGATTGCATGTTCTTAGGCTATGCAGAACATAGTGCTGCCTATAGGTTTTTTGTCCTCAAAAGTGATGTAATTGAGCATAATATTATAGTAGCGACAAAAAATGTTGAGTTTTTTGAACATATTTTTCCTCTAAAGGTTAGTGAGACACCTAAACAATCTTTAGAGATTAATAGTGACAAAATCTATGAGGATTTGAGGAGAAGTAAAAGACAGAGGAAGGAAACCTCCTTTAGAGATGATTTCTACACTTATCTAGTTGAAAATGATCCAATGAGTTTTTTAGAGACTACTAGGACTCCTGATGCAATACATTGGGATAAGGCCATTAAGATTGAAATTGATTCAATTAAGAAAAATAATACTTAGACTTTGATAGATTTGCCTAAAGGAACAAAACCTATTGGTTGTAAGTAGATCTTTAAGAAAAAGTATCATTTTGATGGATCCATAGATAAATATAAGGCAAGATTAGTAGCAAAGGGTTTTACTCAAAAATCCAACATTGATTATTTTGACACCTTTGCCCCTGTGACTAGGATTTCCTCTATTCGAGTTTTGTTAGCTCTAGCAGCTATCCATAAACTAGTTATACACCAAATGGATGTTAAGACAACATTTTTGAATGGTGAATTAAAGGAGGAAATTTATATGACTCAACTTGAAGGGTGTGTTGTTCCAGGTCAAGAGAACAAAGTGTGCAGACTTTTAAAATCTTTATATGGATTAAAACAAGCACCAAAACAATGACATGAAAAACTTGATAGTGTTCTACTTTGTAATGGTTTTTCAACTAATGATGCTGATAAATGTGTGTACTCTAAATTTGAGAGTGGTGAATGTGTCATTATATGTTTATATGTAGATGATATGCTAATATTTGGTACATGCATTGACATTGTCTCCAGAACTAAGTTATTTCTGGGATCGAAATTTGAAATGAAAGATATGGGTGAAGCCAATGTGATTTTGGGTGTTAAAATCATAAGGAAGGGCGATAGTATTTTTCTGTCACAAGAACAATATATTGAGAAACTTCTTAGGAAGTTTGGGTGTTATAACGCCAAACCAGTGAATACCCCTTATGATGCTAACTCTAAATTAAAGAAAAATAGAGGAGACTCAATCTCTCAACCTCAGTATGCCCAGGTAATTGGGAGCTTACTGCATTTAATGAGTTTTTCTAGACCTGACATTGCTTATGCAGTAGGTAGACTGAGTAAGTACACTCAATGTCATAATCAAGAACATTGGAATGCACTTACAAGACTTATGAGATACTTAAGAGGTTCAATGGATTATGCCATTGAATATAGTGGATTTCCCGCTGTACTAGAAGGATACAGTGATGCTAACTGGATTTCTGATTCAGATGAGACAAAATCCACTAGTGGCTATGTATTCACACTCGGGGGTGGTGCGATTACATGGAAATCAGCCAGACAAACAATTATTGCAAGATCAACAATGGAATCTGAATTTGTTGCTCTCGAAATGGCTCGTAGTGAAGCTGAGTGGTTGAAAAACTTCTTAGTAAATATTCCATTAGGAATGAAATCGACCTCGTCTGTATCAATACATTGTGATTGTCAATCGGCAATAACTATTGCTAAAAATAAGAACTACAATAGAAAAAACAGACATATACAGTTGAGACATAATTTAGTGAAGCAGCTGCTAAAGAATGGAACAATCTCCATTGACTATGTGAAGTCAGAACGGAATCTAGCAGATCCTCTGACAAAACCCTTAGCGAGAAATATGATTTTTGAAACATCGAGGGGAATGGGCTTTAAGCAACTTGCAAACAAACAGGTGATGGTGACCCAACCTTTGTGATTGGAGATCCCATGAATAAGGTTCATATGGGTAAAAAACAAGTCACTTGTTAGTTCTGCTAGCACTAAAATTGATTAAAATCAATTATGTCCATTCCTATGGTATATATGTGAAAGTGCTAGATACTGCATCATTGAGAGGTTAAACTTTGTAATTAAAATTCTATGTAGTGTACGAATTTTAGTCTAAACAGAGTTTTTAAACGATTTTCATATCCCTTAAGGGTGGTGTATGATTTGCAGCATATGCTTGATGAAGTCACCTATATGAGTGTCAAGTGAGGCCGTTTGTATGAGATTTTTGCAAGATTTATAGAGCACTCATGAATACCGGGCACGCGCATGGCCTAGTAAGCGCAACACAGCGATAATAGCAAGAATTGTCGGGGTGTATTGTGATTATTAAAACCGCTAACACACATTAAGTGTTTTGGTTCATATAGCTTGCTACACCAACTACACTGTGTGTTAAGTTTTTTAGTCTAAGACTGGTTCATATAGCTTGCTATACCAGCTCTGATGCATTACATCTTATATGAGACCCAGGATTTTCTTCTTTTATTTCTTTTATCCCTTTTGTTTTGCAATATGTGGGGGATTGTTGTAAATTAAGGGGTATTGCAAAACAGAGCACGTGTTCTCACACGTTGCAGAAGACTGTTTCAGAGCATACGTTGCAAAAGACTGTTTCAGAGAACGTGTTCTCACACGTTGCAGAAGACTTTTTCAAAGAACGTTGCAAAAGACCGTTTCAGAGAACGTGTTCTCACACACGTTACACAAGACCTTTTCAGAGAACGTTACAAACCCACTACCAAGTCTTCTATAACTGTTACAGATTTTCTCTTATAAATAGAGACCACTTCACACTCTTCAGAACACACCTCTCTCATCTTTTCTTCTCTGATCTTTTTTCTGTGTTCCTGAGTTAATTTACTCTTTTGAGAGTTTCTTGCTAGTTTCTGAGATCCTCGGATATTCCGAGAAGTTCCTGTTGTATCCTGGGAGACTTGCGCAATACACCGCGGATAAGTCCTTAAGGGCAGTGATTATACACGCCTCAGGAATAAAGTTTGCTCGTGTCTTTGTCAGTTTATAGAACAGTTTTTAACAACTCCGCTTATAACTTATCAAGTTCCTGGTTTTGTAAGAAATGCTCAGTCTCGACAATATTTTTTTTGAAAAATTCTAGCAAATTTCATTCATGAGTCAAGTATGAAGAGAAAAAACTCTTGATGCAAATTATATGAAACAGTTTCTAAAAAGCACAACTGAGCATTCTCAGTTTTGGGCAAAATTACAGCTATAGAATGAAGTTAGCAACATAATTGTACTTGATGTACGATTCCAGCGTGCTTGTGTATCTAAGCGGTGTATTATACTATAGGTATTAACGTCACAAACAATCTTTTCATAATTAGATGTTGTAAAATGCTAAAATTTATATATCAGTCACTCAGAAGGAGCAAATGATTATAAAGCATTACAGATCACAGTTAAGATGCAGAAAGAATGCAATATTCAGTAAAAATGCAGTCAAAGTACTTTTGTTCCTGCTTCCTAATCTAGAATTCATCTTAAATCACGTGTAACCTTGTAAACGAGTATGGGAAGCGACTCCTGACACTATCTCAGTTATTGCGTTGTCCTTGTTTCAAGATATTTGTTCGATCATCTATTGTTCATATGGCCCATATTAAATTGCAACATGAGAAAATGTTTTAGACACAATTTTCAAAACGTGGGAGATTAAAATCCAGAAGTCCAAAATGCTAGGCATTCATGTATATAACAAAATTCAGTGGAGAATGAGGCCACTCCTTGTACTATCAGACCCACAGGCCATGGATATTTTAACTACAAAACTACAAACAGAAAACAAGATGAAAGCTACAAAGGGACCATGAACAACAAATAGTGATATCTGAAAAAACACCATACAACTTTTTACATACTTCATAAAAAATTTGTTACAATACACAGATACGAATAATTTACAAAGTTTAGAAGCTTAATACCAAGTAGGAGAGAGCTACAAAATAAAATAAAAAAAATTAACCAAAAAACATTTGCATACATGTATTCTCATAATATACCATCTATCACAAATAAACGTGATAATTTCTACTTCTGTAACTAAATATGCCACAAATTCCACTAACATGCACACACATGACGCGTTTTCTGACTATTTAACCGCATAAAAAGAAGAGAGGAACTCATCTAGATGATGATATCTCAACTGCTTTAAATGCTTGGATGAAGCAACCCAAGTTCATCCTTGACCTGAAGGGGATTGCTGGTCTCATCCCGTATTCTCTTAACTCCCTTACTAGCCAACGACTTATGGGTGAACCCATAAATCTGCAATATCTGATTATCCCCAAAATTGAAGGCCCTATCCATTTGTTTCAAGCACCTCTCAACAGGGTAATCCCCAAACTTCCCACAAGGCTTGCACCCCACAAAATGAGTCACCAAGGGCCATCTATGGTCCCCAAGGCCAGGATGGTAATTCTCAATCATCTCCTCATACTTATCAACCAAAATTCCCCAATAACCATGCAAGTAATAACCGTTCTCAAGATAAACCTTATCACCCCACTTGTCCCTCTCCTTAGCCAGCAGATAAACCATTGCAGATTGATCATCAGCCTCAAAAACAGGCCTATCCTTAAGCTCACGTGTGAGAACTTTCCCAGCCTCATCCCTAACCCTCCCTAGAGGCCCCATTGGAGCCCAAGCATCAAGAATATCCAAAGACCACTGACAATTCCTCAACAAAAAACTCCCAGTGTTCAGCCCAATCCAATTTTTGTCGTCATAAACCATCTCATCCCACCCATGCATCACCAAGTTATGGTCCTTATACCTCTCCCACGGCACCTCAAACGCCATGTCCGTGAACATGGCATCACTATCCATCCACCATAGAAACTCCACCTCAGGGTGAGACAAGAGAAGCTTTCGAATCAAAGGAAGCTTGGCCCAAAACCCTGCCATCTCAGCGTCAAGGAGAGCCATGTTGTAAAACACCTCAATCCCATGCAAACGACAATAGTCAATTTTATTCTTAATAGACTTCAACAAGTAATGATCCCCAACGGGATTCTCGCACGGTTTCGGCGACGACCCAGTTACCAGAAGCACACGAGGCTTGTTGGGCCGAACGAAATTAGAGAAATTGGGGTTCTCACGAAGCCAGCGAGACCGTTGTTCGTCCCAGGTCGATATTTTGGGGCCGAGACGATACGGCTCGTTTGGGTTCACTTTCTCCCGGTTCTCGTCTTCCGGTTCGTCGACCAATATGGTGTTGATGTCCAAGGCGTTGTAGTTAGTGGTGGAAGTGGAATCGTCAGAAGAGGAAGAGGAAAACGACGTCGTGGATTGAAGCTGGCCGAGGAGGTGGTTGTGCTCGGGAAGCTTGCGGGTGTAGAAGCGGTCGCGAATGTCGACGAAGTCCTGCTCCGGCGTGCCGAATTTCCCGGCGCCGATGGTGCCGCGCAGGACAACAATGGTGAGGACCAAACAGAGGATCGTGACCCTGCAATGCCTGAGAGCTCTCTGGAATCTTCGCGCCCTCTGAGCTCCCAAAAACTTTTCTAACATGTTAATACCAAACCACAAATTCAGAATGGGAAATGGATGCGATTTGAAAACCCAGAATCATAAATGGGACACCAATTTGGGAACATTATTAGCGTAATTGTTCTGTGGGTGAAGGCAGAAACGCGTTTCCTCTGGAGAAATAATTTTAAATAAAAATAAATTAAAAAAAGGAAACAAAACCAGCTTTAGCTAATAATAATCCATTGTTGATTAAAAATTTGTAATAATTTAAAATATTTTTTATGTGCATTGTTTTCAATTTAAAAACAATTATTGTAACAATCAATTTTTGTCACAATTGTACGAGGATGCATGATTAAATGGCAGTTTAGAGAAAAGTATATATATTTTGTGATTTTTTTTTCACTGGGACAATTTTGTAAATTCATGTTTACAATTGTTGAATCATTCTTGTCATTGTGTTTATTCTTCCTTTTTAGTTGTCTTTTCATTTTTCTTGAAGGACCTTTTAAATAAATTCAAACCTAAGACAATCACTTTATTATTATTGTAATTGGCATTACCTTGGCCCAGATGGTGGGGTAAGTTTAGTTGGTGGATTGAGAACAATGACGGTATCTTGGAAATCAAGCAAAGGAAATGCTTGTATGTATAAAACATTTACTTACTGGTTAAAGTTATTCTTCTCACTCATAAAATCTCAATTTATTATTTCGAGAAACTTTATATATAATAATTTTTCTAAATTTTTATTCATAAAAATATAAAACTTTTCCTTTTTATTATGACACACAGATTCTTAGTCATTTATCCTATTTTTTAAAACATAAATATTATAAAACCACACTAAACCATTAATAAGATGTTTTAGGAATATTTTAAGAAAATTTGAATAGTTTGATTTCGTTTAATATTTTTTTTACATATAGGTATATTATATGATATGATCAGAAGAAAATGTATATACTATAAATAGTTACACAAAGGAATCTCTGTAATTAATAATGGTTATATATACAATTATTCTAAAAAATATAACTGAAAAATATTTATATGGTATAAAGGTAAAAAAAATTATATAAAAAAATGACACATACTAATCTTCCATTAATAGTACAAACTCTTTTATTAATAGTGTTTATGATAAAATTAATTAAAAAATATTTATAGGATAAAAAGGGTAAGAAAAAAATGTATATAAAATATATTACACGTACTAGTTTTTATTAATAATATTAATAGAAATACAAAGAGTTGAGTGTCTATATATTTTACATTATTTTTTATTTTTTAAAAATTTATTTTATTTCTTCACTTTTTAGATATAATTCTCGTATTTGTTATTATTTTTTAAAACATATAAATTATACTTATCTCATAAGATTTATTAAAATTATCTTCTATTATTTAATTTTTTGTTACATATTATTTTATTTATTATCTTATTTAAATTATAATTTTATTATCTTTTCTATTATCTTTTAGGTTCTATATAAATAGGGTGTAAGACTAAATTTTACTTTATCACTCTTATATCACTCATTCTCAATTATATTATTCTCAAATATATTATCTCTTTTCTACAAGTTTGAGCTTGGAGTGTCTTTTACTTTGAGTTTGAACTCACAGTATCTTTTGCAGTGAGATTGAGCTTATATTTTCTTTTGCAGTGAGATCTCTCGAAGTTACTTTCAATTACCCTTGATCTCTTGAATAAAAAACTCAGAGCGTGTCGACGTTCAAATATTCGGTAAGATCATAAGAACTCATAATATTTATATTTTATTTAATGAAAATTTGTATAATAATATAATTATGCCAAAGATAAATTAATTATAAATATGTTGTACAATTAAAATGAGTTATTTTGTTACCAAATCTCATATTTTAAATATAATTAATGTATTTAATTTGATAAAAGATAATGATAATGATCAGGGGCCTGAACTTCTACTCATCCTATGCATTAACTCATACATGCTCATTCAAGTAGTCAATACCTAGACTAATAATATTCAAGGAGATTAAGAACTCGTTCTACAGGAAAGAACAATTTTTTTTCTGCATATTAATTTAAAATAAATATGAACCGATGACAAACAGAATCATAATTTGTTTATTTTTGTTCCATTTAGGTTCGCCAAAAAATTGGAACGCCCACTCCATTTGTGGAATTATCTCTAAATAATTAGACAAGATACTAAAATTAATGTTTTAAACTATTTATGTAAAATGACTAATTTACCCAGTTTAGTTTCACGTCAAAAACGAACCTTTGACTGAAGAGACGTGGAACTAGCAAGGGAGAATTAATGGCATGTGGCACAAAACTGGAACTAGCGCGTATGGTAGTCCCATTCCCACGTCTATGCCACTGCACACCAAAATTGATTTTGAATTGAATTGAATCGAATCGATGGGGATGTAACCGTAATTTCATGTATGAACAAGACAAAGGAGCTTTATTAGAGTTTGGTTGCAGTTCGAATTTTATTTTATCAGATCCAAGCACGTTCAATGGAAATAGAAAGCGGCGAATGAATAAATAAAGCGAGAAGAAGCATGTGCATTAATTTAATGTTTTCACATACAGGGTAGTAAGGTGTGGTATACAACGACGTCACGAAAAGTTTGGGAGCATAAGAAACATATCGTCTACCAAAAGAAGCATCTCGTAAAAAGAAGAGATGGAATTGATGTGTCATTGTTCAAGTTTTCTTCTTTCGCCGGAGAACCACAACGCGACGTGTTCGCTTTCTCTCAACTACACTCTCGTTGTCCTCAATCAGAGTCTTCCGAGATTTGCTCCTCTGCTTTGGGACCACGGTATTTTCCCTGCAACCCTTTCCTTTGTTATTTATCTTTCGTTTGTTGATTCATGCATTGATGGATGGGTGTGTTGTTGCTGCAGCTCATGTGCGAGTGTGCGCCGATGGAGGTGCCAATAGGGTGTATGATGAAATGCCTCTTTTCTTCCCGCACCAGCAACCTTCCCATGTTCGCTCCAGGTTCCTATTTTTTCATTTGAATTTTTAGTTTTTAGTTTTGCTCTAAGGTTTCTTTCTCTCTTTAGTTTGGTTTCGTTTGCGTTACTTTATGTTTGTGGTTGTGTTGTTTCGCGCAATTGGGGTGCTGAATGTAAATTTCTGACTTTCCCATCATCACTTTTGAGTTCTGCCATTCAGTGGTCCAGGATATGTTCACAAAAGGCCGGTTATTGTAATAAAATAATGTTTCTTTTTCTTCTACATGCTGAAAATTCCTTAACGTTTGTGATTTCTGAGTTGGATGTCTTTCTTGAATTTTTCAAGCTGATGTGATTTTCTGCAACTTCTGTGTTACGTATTTGTGGTGGGGTTGGGCTTCTTAAAATTCTGAGTGGCTTTGAGTGAGATTGAGTGAATCAGAAAAGAAAATTGCCGAATAGGATTTTTGTGAGTTCGTGTAGGGTTCATCAATTAGATTCTGTTAATCCTTTTTGCCATTATCAGTCCATGTTTCATCATTGTGATTGATCATGATGAATCTGCTCGACAGATATAATGATGTCACTCTTACCTCTGGTCCTGGGTGACAGATGGTGCTTACCAGTGCCTTGTTTGTTTCTGCTTGTCGTGGAATTCCTATCTACGGCATTTGATGGTATCTTATTATATATTAAAGATATTCAACCATGTTATATTTCCTTATTTATATTTTCACTATACGTATCTGGGTGGAATCACTATGTGGGGTATTTGTGGAAAGTCGCATCGTCCTTCTGACTGGTAGTTAACAATATCTTCCAATTAACTGATCTAACTTCTCTTATAACACGCTTCTTTATACAACTTTGCATCTGGGATTGATATCAATGGCACAAGCTCTCCAAAGGATCTATATTTCCACTTATAGTCTATGTAGTATAATTGTTGGCTAGACTGCAAAGTTTCACATTTATTGTTTTCACTACTACTGTCAGTCTTTTGCTGTTGTTAGTTGCTGATAGCATGTTATGGCGTCTTCAACATAGGGTTGCAGATTTCTTTTTGTCTAACTTGCTAGGTTTCTATCAGGTACAAGCCTGATGTAATTAAAGGAGACATGGATTCGATACGCACAGAAGTACTTGACTTCTACGCAAAACTGGTATGCAAATAATTATCGATGTGTATCTCTTGTGTTTAATAATTGATAATAGAAAAATCAACTAATAGACATGCATGTAGTTGTTACAGGCAAAAATACATTCCTGAATCAAACAATGTGTTTTTCTCTTATCAGACAAAAGGCAACGTGTTTAGGACATTAATATTATGTGTTACTTCTAAGTCTAAAGGTTAAAATTGATGTAATGTAATTATTTTGTATTTTTGGAGAAGAGGGATCAAATAGATACACAACTGAAACAAAGGGACAAGTTCTAATCATGTTTAAAACAGTCCGACCTAGCACTTAAAGGACTTCAAAATAGTTTCATTAAGATTAACCGGAGGGATATTACAAGACTTGAGGGGCTTCTTAATAATTTTTAATATTTTAAGGAATAAATATGAAAGAAAATGATACTTAGGCGACCGAATATATGGCTTACTATTATTTTTTGTGACTAAGCTTGCACATGTACACGCAATAATGCAGAAATGAATTCAAACGGCAACTCTCTTGTTCAAAACAAAGTACCGTTTGTTATTCCTCTGTTACTGCTATATATACAATCTTGAATCTTGTATCAATCATGTGAAGGGTCTTATACTGGTTTTCTTCCTGCAGGGAACTAAGATAATTGATGAGTCGCACGATCAGGACACCACAGATTTACACAAATGCGTCACATATTTACGTGACCTCACCCCAAAGATTGAAGGATCAGAGGTGAGTTGAATACTTGGTTATACTATTTATTTTCTGATTTTCTGTTGGAGAGAGGGCGCACGGGTATTGAACACATGGGCTCAGATAATTTTGAAATAATTGAAATGAAGTAAGTCTAGGGCTTTATCTGCCCTAATCCCATTTTGGCAGTGAAGAATTGCCATCACGCTATGTGTCATTAGTTGTACTGTTGGAACTAACTCAGCTTGGCAATAACCCTCCCACCTTTCTTCTTAATGCAATGGCAGCTATGCATTCTTGTTGCTGGAGCACTTGGTGGGAGATTCGACCATGAGATTGGAAATATTAATGTTCTGTGTCGATTTTCCAACACACGAATTATCCTTCTATCTGATGATTGCCTCATTCACCTTCTTCCAAAGAATTACTATCATAAAATCTTTATTCAATCATCTGTTGAGGGTCCGCACTGTGGACTCATTCCAATTGGGATGCCGTCTGGAAGCTCTACAACCACAGGACTCAAATGGGACCTCAGTAAGTATTGCTTTTAGTTCTTTAAGAAATGTTAGGTAATTATTGTAAATATGTTGATCTGTAAATGAAATGTAATCTGCTTGAGTAGGATGGTAATCGTTGCTACTGTGATATCAGAAAAAAAAAAAAAAAAAACTCATTTTATGGTTGATATTAAGCAATATATGTGATGGATTTACTTTTCCTGTGCCGCCGACCAGTAAATAAATAGTTGAACACGTTTATTAACTATCTATCAGAACGTCAATACATGACAGTATAAATATGATGCTTTAGTGTGATGGAAGCATCAATGGTTCAGACAATAAATATCATCAACTTTCTTATCCTTTTTCCATCACCCATTCTGTTATTGTATATAAATGTTGTCTGCTGATGAACCTTTTTTTTTTGTCTATTTCAGAGGACACGGAAATGAGATTTGGAGGTTTAATAAGCACATCGAATATTGTGAAAGGGGAAATAGTTACAGTACAGTCGGATTCAGATCTTCTTTGGACTATTTCTATTAAGAAGCTCTAGGTTTTACATGTTGCTTAGTTCAGTGATTTTTCAGATCTTTCATACCTACTAATATGGGTCCTATTTATTTGAAGGCCAGAGCTTCAGCAGACCTTTCTTTATGTTTCATTCTTTCAATTTACTGTGTGAATTACGGGAGGGCGATAGGGAAACAGGGAATTATTCTTTAATGTAGGAACTTCTATTCCTCGTAATTATGCCTTGGAAATAAATAAGATTGTCATGTAAATATGGAAAGTCGATTATCTCGATGATATGTGAGTCCCCAATTATGTCGAGAAGATCTTTAATTCTGTCATTTTTTGGTAGACAATGAAACAAGGAAAAAAAAATTTTGATCAAGTCGATTACACTCCAATAAAACTCATGCCCATGGAATCTGCTACTAGGAAGGACTGAATTTCTATAGGAACTTCTTCTACTTAGACCACTGTCACAATAGAAACCCAGAATCCAGTGCCCTAAGTTATCTCCTGGAGACAAGAACTTAATTTGTTCTTGTATTATGCAGTAGTCAATCTGATCTCACATCATTTTAAGAAAGTTTTAAAAAACAATTCTCACAATATTTTGCAACAATTTAAGTTAATTCAAATACGTATTAATAGGGTTATAATTCCTGGGCCATTTTAAGCGTTGGTGATTATTTAAAAGTATATTTATAGCGATTATATATTTACAATGTTTATCTAAAAGGTATTTAAAGTGGTAATGTATTAAAATTTAAACTCTTAATTAATTTTTCTTAAAATAAAAAATATTTACTGTAATATACTTATTGTAAAAAAATATCCCTACAAAAAAAACATATCATATGCGCAATATTGATACACACAGACTTATTTTTCATTTTATTTCACTTTAAAAATATATTTAAATAATTAATTAATCTACGTATTCAATGAATTATTTAAAATTAGAAAAAAATTATGTAAATAATTTTGTATGCTTTTAAACAATCTATAATATGAGATTCAAGATAATATTTTGTATTTATAAGTAATTATTTTAAGTAAATCCTTTTAGTAATAACCGAGGGCTAAATTTCAACGTTGTGTGACCGGTGATGAATAAAGATCGAACATGTTTATGTGAGAGTTGAATTGAATCAACGAATCAATGAATTGATGTCATATATAAAAAAATCAATCATTTGGTGTACAGAGAGAGTCTTTCCCTCCTCATCACTCTTCTCTTCCACCTTCACTTTCTTTGAAACGCACAGTTTGAATCATCCACCACACCTTTCATCAACGACATGGTAAGTACCTCATTTTCTCCAAACCTAATTCTTTTCAAACGCCAACTTTAAAATTTTCAATCGGAAACAAACCTTCGTAGAACCCGAAGCTCTAGGGTTACCGTTACTGTTATTTAATCTTACAGTAGAGTGTATATTGATTTGATCTGTTTACCCTCATTTTTTGTTTACTCCTTGTAGCTTCCTCTATCCCTTCTCAAAACTGCCCAAGGTCACCCCATGGTAAATCACTTTTTAATTGTGTTTTGTTTGATTTCTAAATTATTACTTTTTTAATTTATTATTATTATTATGACTATAAAGATGATGATGATGATACTATAATGATGTAACAGTTGGTCGAACTGAAAAACGGGGAGACTTATAACGGGCATTTGGTTAATTGCGATACATGGATGAACATCCATCTCCGAGAAGTCATTTGTACATCTAAAGTAATGTTGTTTTTCCCATGGCTCGTAACTTGACTATGGAGGAAAGGTTTGTTCATAGATTTTGAATGAAATTGGCAATGTAGGATGGAGATAGATTTTGGAGGATGCCTGAATGCTACATACGAGGCAATACAATCAAGTACCTTCGAGTTCCTGATGAGGTGTGTACTGTGTAGCAGAGATTTTATTTATTTTAAAAAAATGGTAAATGGGTTGAGAAGATGGTGAACCTTTGCACAAATGCATAGTTGTTGCCTTGTGATCTGATGGTCATAGAAAAAAGCATCATCGTTGGATGTTTAAGGGAACTGGATTCAGTGCAGTCAAATTTGCATGCATTTACTCAGTCACTGTGTGATGACGATGGGATGGTTCAGATTTTAAATGTCTTTTTAATTCTGATTCTTCGAAATGAACCCTCTGATGAAGGTTCCAAATTGCTGAATAATTGAGTGAAAATTTGACTCTAGACAATCCTTATCTGCGTTTAAGGCTGCACTCATCCAAACCCCCCTTTAACCTTGCAATGGTGGGAGACTTGTGCATTGCTCTGTACCCGTTCAGTGAATAGAATTGAAGTTGTTGTTGAGTGATATATGAGCTGCATGTACATTGACCTACTAATCTTTCTTTTTTGTTATTATTTTAGGTTATTGACAAAGTTCAAGAAGAAACCAAGACCCGAGCAGGTAAGCATTGTTTTGGCATTTTGTTGGTTGGTAAGTTTAAGTGAAGTAAAATGTGGATGTGAGTTTGAAAGTCCTGCATTGCATTGGAGTTGACATGATGAGGACCCTATAAAATAGGAGGACCTACTAATCAAATTCTGTAAGAGTTTCAGTTAATAGGTGGTGTCTGAAGAAGAGAATTTTGGTTCTTCAATAGTTAGTAGGTCCTTCGAAATCGATCTCCTTGTTGAAATACGTATATATAAGGATATATATCATTTTTAATATATCACTGAAAAATAACTTCAAATGCTTGTTTGAAAAATACTAATTTAGCTGTGTATTATGAACTGCTTTTCATGCTACCTTCCAGTTACTGGATAAACTAGATATTCTCTGATTAAGATCTTCTTTTTCAGATCGCAAACCACCTGGTGTGGGGCGTGGGCGGGGAAGAGGCAGAGAGGAAGGTGCTGGTGGACGCCAACCAAAAGGAATTGGGCGTGGTCTTGATGATGGTGGTGCCAAGGGAGCTGGAGGAGGTCGAGGCAAGGGAGGCCCTAGTGGAAAGCCAGGTGGAAACAGAGGTAAATCATAAATTCGCTCATTGCATGTATTACCCTCTCTTCAATCATTTGTAGCCTTCTGTCCCTATAATTCACCGTGCCAGAAGTTTAAGAGTATCATGTTATTTTTCTTCATTTTCAACTAGATTAGATGAGCTCTTAATGAGCAAGAAATTTCAGAATTGTAAAACTATATTATTATTTGATGAACACATTACTGGTTCTAGTGTGTTGGTTTAATGTAAAACTTATGGTTGGGATTTGGAAATGTCTTGCATGTTGTATATATAAACATATATATATATATATATATATATATATATATTAAATAGAAGTTAAATTCTGGAAATGAATATTGTCCAATATATTTATTTCTTTTGGGACAGGGCGAGGTAGAGGCTGATTCTAACAAGTGGCGGCATGAACTACTTCAGATGGGCCTGTTGGCTACTTTCGGAGGGCATATGTGCTCTCGTCTTTAAAGTGTGTCGGTAGCAACTTGTGCATCCTTTGATTTTAGCTTCCAATGTTTTTCTTGTGTTTATAATCACAAATGTTAGTGATATTATATTACTTGAGGGGCTTCCATCTTCTTTTTATTACTCTTTCCTTTCTGACAGTTGTACATGAAACTTTTGGGGTTCTTAACTTGAACTCTTGGTCCTGTTAATGGCGAAGGCAAGTAGTGACGAAATGATTTTATTCCTCATCTCGAAGATTTGCCACCAAGCATTTAGCACAGCTGATTACGGTTTCGTTTTTCCTTTTTGTTTTATCTATTTGGGTCAACTGAGTTTGCACGATTTTCTCATTGCTGGTTTCTCATTTGTACCAAAGATGAATGTTTTTGTTTATTTTCATATAATTTAAATGATTTATTTCATGTTCAAAATATCATTATAATTTTCAAAATAAAATTGATTTTTCATACATATATTGTATAAATGGTTATATAGTGTATTTGTTTGAGTAACAATTTGTAAACACGAGTTTGGATAAAAAATTGAGTTATAACTAAATTTTGATAAGAACTTACTAGTGTTTTTACAATGACTTGAATATTTTTGTTTGAAATTATATTTGAATATTTTGTTTTTCGAAAGCATGTAGTTAAAGTAAAAATTGTTTCGATAATATTAATTTGACTTGAGATTGCTATTGAATTGTGGTAACAAAAAAATGAGGCTCTCGAACATTACTTTGAACTGAAACAAATTGAATTTAATGAAATAAAAGTCTATTAGAGAAACCTAAATAGATATCCAAACATAGACATGATACTCAAAGCAAACCAGTAAACAATAACAAAGTTACTGATAACCTAGAAAATCATTACATAAAATTGGCACGCCATATAAATACAAGATTCCAAGATGAATCAAGTAATCTAAGTATTTTGGGAAAACAAAAAAGGGCTAAGTAAAATAACCACGTACAAATATTACATGCAGTTAAGGACATTCTTGATAGTAAATACATTTTTTTAATCAAAATCCAACGCATTTCAACCAATGTTGCGGTGAAAATAATAAAACAAAAATTGCTCATTCGGCATCTAACTATGTAAGTTAATGGCTGGGCACGTTATTTGCTAGTAGGGTTGATGACGATTTTTCTTGCGAGTTTTTTCTGGCCTGATAATCAATGTGCTTGAAATCCAAGATTGATTTGATTCAGAAGACTCATCAGAGAGCCAACAACATAGCCTACCATCTTCCCCACCAGTCCATCCAAAAATGCCTTGGGTAGGACTATTTGAATGAATTTTCGACATGGGTAGAACACTCCTAATAACACTGGTGTGCCCACCTTCAAGAATTGCTTCCGCAGCTCCAATTGTTGCAGTTCCTTGGTAATTTACAGGAAAGTAGCCCATAGTACCAGTATTAGTGCCACCAATCACCCATAGTTTTTCAGCTTCTCTGGAGTAGTGGCAATCAATGAAATAGTCAACCTGCCAAAGGAAAATAATTTATGGGAGGATTATGTTAGACATATTATAAAACTTGTATGTTGGAGCAGTATAAAAGTTTTGCTTGGGAGCAGTAACATGGAAGATCATTTATTCAGCCTGCTCAGCCAAATTCATGCTTCCTTATCCACAGCACGAAATTTAAATAAATATATAGATGTATATTACTTCTTTGGGAATTTTCCTAGAAGCAGGGATGCCATTTCAATTAAAAACACTTTACATAGCTGAAATGTACCAGAAGCAAAACCTCTTGCAAGGAAAAGACTGGAGGATGACTTTTAAGAGAATCAACCCCACCCCTTCTCTCTTTTCTTCCTTTCTATCTTTAAGAATTAATGATATATCATCTGCATTGGATGCTTACACATCATGTCACATTTTTTATTTTGATATAAAGACTACAGTTTTTGTGCACCATATTCCAGTAAAAGTATAATGCTTTTCCAATCCAATTCAACAAAGCAAGCATATTCCATACAGATGGGAGGAACTCACATGATCCAAATTCCAACTTTCAGAGGCTAAAGTACGTGCATCTGAGAAGTTTCCTTCATTTCTTCCATCTTTCCAGTTCCAGATACTAGGCAGTAGAAGAAAGAACTATTAGAATCAAACTTTGAAAATGAGGAAAGTGTTAGTACTTAGTATGCATCCACATATTCGTTTAACACATTATGAGAATCAAACTTTAAAAATGACGAAAGTGTTAATACTGTCAGAATGCACACTACTCTGATTGTGACAGTGATGTCATTATGACGGTTGATTATTCTGTGTATGAACTTACCTTTCTTCAGCAATAGTAACAAAATTGAATGTGCAGGATACATATCAGGCAGAAATAGAGCTTCGGTAAGTTATAATAATTGTTAGCATTTTCTAAGGAAAAAAAAAAAGTAATGGAGATTAACTGTACCCCAAGGTTTCAATATGTGTTAAACACCAAAGCTTCTGGTAACTCTCTCCAAAAATCCCCACCTTTGCAATTGAAGTCCCCATATTAATCACCTACATGTTTGTCAACAAAAGAAATTATAATTTTATTCGAGAAACATACTGTAGCTCAAACATACAAAGGACTAAAGAAAAATTTCTTCTTGCAAAATATATATATATATATATATATATATATATATATATATATATACATACATGGATAAGACAGACAAACAGATATCTATCTATCTGGAATTCGGATACATAGGCAAGGAAAAACTAGGTTAAAGGGAGGGAGGATAAGGAATCTTGCAGAACAGAGAAAAATAAGTTGCAAGAAAAGAAAATAAAAGCAGGTCTTCTCGATCTATACAAGTTAGAAAAGGTATTCTCTTGAAATACAATACCCAATAGCAAAGAACCAAGGAAACCTAAAATACAATCCATTCGCAGATTGGTTAGCTGTCTTTAATATCTTAATTAGGAATCAAGATGCTTTGCAAGAATTAACAACTGGTGGAAGCTAAATTGAAATCCCAGACTTACTGATTCTAGATGATCATCATCATTGATATCTCCAGTAGTATCAAATGTGCAGATCAACCCATCTTCTGAAGCAGAAATAAGCTTGCCTTGTTCGTTGGGGACAAAATGAACCTAGCAAATTGCACATTTTGAGCAAATCAAACATCAATCCGTGTATCATATTGAATTGAATAATTAAACAATCAATTTCATTTTATTTACTAAAAAAATAAAAGCTAGAATAGTGCTTGCTAAAGCTTTATTTTTTATAATGAAAAGGATTGATATTTCATCTTGTATACAAAACGTATGTGAAAATTATTTCCCTGGTTTAATTCTATAACAGGTTACCCTAAACCCTAGACTAGAAATATAACTGCATTATGGCAAAGTAGGATCTACGAGGATGGGGTTAAGTAGTCAAGAAACAAGTTGAAACTAACAGAAGCCATCAGCCATAAAATATCTGAGGCCTACATCTCACCAATATCACTCCCTTCTCACAAGACTTCTACTCATGGAAGGGCCTTCTAAAGACCAAACTAAGAAGCAAGATCCAATTAAAGAATTCTTCTCCAGTAATCTTGCATCTATTTGCATTGAACTAATCAAGTAATACCTAAAGCCACGCTGAACTAAAAGAAATGACTACTGCGTGAAAATAAAAATTTCAAACAGCCTGACTAACTAATGATGTCTAACCCAGAAAATGAGGAATCAAGTACATAGTTTAATAAATCTACAAGGACCATTTTCCATTAATTTCTTAAAATCTAGCAAGATTTCCACAGTTTTTTCGTTGAGAAATATTTGATCTCCATTGGTTGCCACTCTTAATAATCCTACAGCTTCTACAAGATATTGGAATAAATGAATTAGATGCTAAGTTGCAGTTGCTTTTTCTCACAACAAAATTCTTCAGGAAGGACATCCGCAAGTAAAACATCCTTTTCCCTCAGGAATATAAATTTTCAGCTAATTCCATTAGATCAAGTTTCCAATAAAAATATAAGTGGTTTACTAAGTCGAGAAATTTGAACAGCACAAACCTGAGTGACATCATCCACATGAGATTCTTCCAGGCATGCAATTCGCTTCATATTTCTCCAATCCCAGAACAGTATCTGAGCAAACTTATACTTTAGGACACAGCTAACATAACACTTGTTTAAATCGTGTACACAGAAAAACGACAATAAAGCAAACCTGCGATTTACATCCGGCGGCAACTAAATTCCCACTAGTTCCTCCAAGACAGAAGCTGAAAACCTCCTGAGAAGAACCAGCATCTATGCAAGAAACCTACAATTTGGCAAGTAATCCAACACATTCAAGCACCAAATTACTCATATACACAGGAAAAAGACTTACAATTAAACAAGAAAAAATACCTGCTGAAATGTGCGTGTGTCCCAAGCTCTAATAGTGCCATCAGAAGAACACGAACCCAAAACATGGTGATGTGAAGAACCCGAAAACAAAATCTGATTGATGGTTGCAGAGTGACCCTTGCACTCTCCAAAATATTGACCCGCCATAGGTGAATACAGTTTCACTGCGTTGGTTGACAAAGAAACCGCCATTGCACTCCAATCATCCCTTTAATTGATAAAAATAATAGGAACCCGATTCACTTTCGATAATTAAGAAGGAAATTTTACTATTTTCCAGCGAGTTTGTGCAAGAATTCACACAGCTTAACCGGGAACAAAAAGAAGTTACGTACTTTGGTACAATTTGGAAAACATAGTCGTCGCCGAAGTTGGTTTGAATAGAGTTTTTAAGGCCAAAGCGTTTAACGTTGGTGGAGTTGGGTGAAGGTTTCTCCTCGACATCCATGGCCGTACTGCTCTCCATTGAAGTTGGGTGTCAACAGAGTGTATAGGTCAGAGTTACAGAAGAACAGACTGCGTTCTTCATAACAGCCTGGGTTTTAGGGCTTTGATAACCTCCTATGAGGTCCACTTAATTTACTCTTTTTTTTTAGATACATATTTTATTCAAAACTTTTTTATAGATTAAGTTTTTTTTTTTCTTTTAAATTTAACAACTAAAGTTCTACACCTCCTTTTTTTTAATGGAAACGAGGTTAATTACCCTAGTATGGGGTTTCGATTTTAAACAATAGTTTCTCTAAGATGGTAAAACATAACTAAAATTGATTATCTAATTATACATTTTACTTCTAAGATTTTATGTTTCTATCAATTTTATTCTCAAATTTTCAATGTCACAAATTTTATCATATGCCATTTAATATTATAGGTATTATTTGTATATAATTCTTTTAAAATTACATATTATGTGACTAATAAATAACAATATTATTTTGTATCTAATTTAAATTTAAATTGATTATTTCTTAAAATATATTAAAAAATATACAAAAGTTATTGTGATGCTTTTTGTGCTATTTAATATTTATCTTATTTATTTTATAAATAGTAAATATTAGATATTAAAATAATTAACTTAGAGAAGATTAAATTAAATATTGAAATAGTTGAACCCAAGGTAAAAAAACATATAATTGTTTATTTCTTTTTTCATTTCTACTTTAATAAATTATTTATAGTAACTTTTATTCCTAAAATAACTAATTAATCACCTATTTTTGAAAATCAATATGAAAAATATGATTTGTTCACTTAACTGTATTTTAATTAACATGTTTAAAATGCTTTAATTATTAATTAATTTTAAGCATGACAATGGGTTGATGCGATCAAATTTTGCCTCCCAATTCTCGTTTTATGAGGTTAGATAAGTCTTCATAGAACTATGAATTTCCTCGTCTCATTTCTGATTATATTATTTTAAAAAAATTATTATATTTATAAATAAATATTTATATATATTTTTTATATATAAATAAATATTTATAATTTTACAATTTATAATAATTATTAATTAAATATATTTTTAATTTATTATATTTATATTAAAAATATATATAAAAAATATTTAATAATTTTTTATTATATATAGATAATATTTATAATAATAATAATATTATTATAATATTATATTTAAATATTTATATTATTATTATTATACTATATTTAAATATTTTATTATATATATAAGTTAATTTATTTTTAAGTTATTATTTAAAAATATAAAATGTATAATTTATAAAAATATTTAATAAATTAATTTCTATTTATTTAATTTAAAGTAATCAAATTTAAATTATCAAATTTTTTTAATCTTTAAAATAAAATAATTTAAAATTTAATATATAATATATAATAAATAAATAAAAATAATGACATAATAAAATTTAATAAATATAAATTATAAATAAAATAATATTAATTACTATTAATATTTATATAAAATATTTAGGAAAAAAAATAACTTTATATCTATCAAAATTAATTAAAAAATTAAAAATAAAATAAAATGATAAAATATAAAAATAAAATAATTTTATATATAATAAAAAAATCCATTTAAAATATTAATATTTTAAAATTTAAATATAAAATAAAAATAAAAAATAAAAAAAAAGATTACGTTATCTATCTCCCCTCCAAACTTAACTTTTTAAAATCAAAAAAATCCAAATTCACCCTTAATCAACTCAAATTCAATTTTTCCTGTCAAACCAATTTTTTCCATCAATCTCTCGAATACAAATTTAATTATCATCCCTAATTAACCCCTTATTTTTTAAGAATCAATATGATTTTTTCACTTCCATCATGATTAAAATCCTTTAATTATAATTTTGTGAAACATATTTTGCAGTTTATTAAACCATTTAAAAATTTAGCAGTTACAATAAATTATTCTTTATATTACAAAGTTGCTGTATTTTATTTCATTTCCAAATTTGTGGTCTTCTGCAGTCAAGATTTCAAAAAGACCTTGAAAAGGAAGTAACATTTTGTTTAAATTAAAGTGCTATTTTGAAAAATAGTTAGAATTGTTCAAACTTGGGTAACAAGGCAAAATAGCAGTCATACCAATCCAAACGTGAAAAACAAGAGTATGGATATCCCGATAAATAAATCTCAATTATACAATATCCTAAGTCAACTAGAAGGAGCATTTTTCTGGTAATAATAACTGCTAAATGTTTAGCCACCACACGAGACACAAATGTCTCATACATAAAACAACTACCAATCAATGGTACAGAAGGAAAATCTCAGTCGAGATTTGTCATAAAGCATCTTCTTGAGTCACGAACAGGATCATGTGCTTGGAGCAGCCTCTTTTGTCCCCGTTGATGCCTCGCCAACATCGTGTTCAGCAGGCTTCGACACTTCTTGCTCTGAAGAGTCGCCAAACAAATATATATCAGTTAGAATGTAAATTAACCCTTGAATAAACATCTCGATAACATCTATATTTGTATCTTCTCAATATCACATCAAAAGTTCATTCCCATTATACTCGTTGCAAATAAAATTATAATCACACAAATAAGTTTGATAAACATTGTAGCAACAATTATAGAACGGGGGAAGGGGGAAATGGCCAAGTTGCAGCATATTGATGATGATGCCAAGGGGAATTCAGGCTAAATAATCCTGTTCCCTTTTACAAATTGTTATGTCCTTGAAGCATAAGACAGCAGCAAAATTATGCTCTACCTGTACTTGTCTGTTTGATGGAGGATAATGCAGAAATAAAAAGATCGAATAAAAAAACCATACTGCCTTTCAAGGCTCACTGAATTAAAAGGTCGAGTATCTCAACTGTGGCACTACAATTATGAAAAAAAGGAAAATTTTTAAAGACTTTTAGAGATACATGACAATGATCAAGGATACAAGATCTACTTAGAATGAGAAATGTTATCCTCAAACAACATCCTCCTAGTCATTCTAATATTACTAATGATGCATTTGATATCAAATTAAAGAGGATTGGTAGGATATAAAATTATCCTTGTAATTATATTTATATTTTGTTTAGATACTTGAAATATCAAATTTTGAATACATGGTCAGCAATGTGCCTCCAAAAAGACATCAGCTAATTCCACACATGACAGGTTCCAGCCATACACAGTGATATAAATCATCTCCATCAAACAGTTAATTAATCTACTTTAACCATTAGTTCCATTTATAAGCTACTTAAGAACCATCACAATGGTACATTTTTACATAAATGAACTACTAACACAGAATTGCACATTTCAATCACAATTCACTGTTTTAGTTATAAACTGTTGTACTTAAATTCGCACTCTACTCCAAACTCTATTACCATGCACATCATATAGACCAAAAGCCATCTAATAGATGAAAACAAAACAAAAATCAGTAACTCTTAACAATAATCTTTTAATATTTAATTAACATAAACTATAGCTACCTTTAAAGCCACATTAAGCTGCAAAAAACTGTTACTCAGTTTTCCAAGTGTTCATATTTCCTATAAAATTTCACCGAGAAGCATATATATATAGTCACATACACATTACTGTAATTAAACATAAAAAGAAAAAACTCAGAAGTCAACACAATTAAACTATCCTCTCCAAATCAATAAATTAAGTAAAATCGTACCTTCATCATCGCTCTCATCAATATCATCCATTGCATCACCACCAAATTTCTGCATCATTCAAAATTAATCAAAACATACACTATTACATCAACAAAAGAACAGAAATCAACTGAACATATTACGTACAGAGAAATCCATCCCTCCCATTCCATCAGCACCCATTCCCCCAAATTTCTGCATAAAAAATAGTGAGGATATAAAATAATATATTTAGGATAAGAATTTAAAAAGATAATCAAATGAACACATTGCATACCGAGAAATCCATTCCTCCCAAATCCAGTTCACCTAATCAACAAACAATAAGAAAATATAAATAGACTATGCAAAAATTGTATTGTGCTGTAAGAAGTTAACTTTAGGATATAAATATACCACTGCCATCTTCTTCATCCTCATCCACCCATTTATCCCAATCTACTTTCACATAATGTGGAGTTTTGCCTTCTCCACGCAGTAACCTTTTCCACCATCCATTTTCTGCCTTCTGCACTACACAGAATATGCTTCGCACTCCTACATTAATTTTGCTCTCCTGAAAGAAGAGAAGGGAGAAGGAAACCAAGCCATAAATTGTAAGTAGTGAATGACACAAAAACATGTATAAACATTACAACTTCAATTAAATTGTATACAAAACAATAACACTATCAACAAATGTCAATTGTTCAATTGACATTAAAAAGTGAAAATAAACATTCGAGATGCAGCAATGTTTGAGCTTTAGAGCACAAATTGAGATTGACTTCTAACCTCTACATTAACCTTCTCAAAAAGCTCCAGTCTTAGCTCATACTGATGAGCTTCAGTGCCAGCACTGCCAGAGAAGGTAAAGATGCCTTCAGGCGTAAGATCCACTTTTGCATTCTTTGAATCAGCTAATTGCACGGTGATATAGACCTTGTCAACTCTCTGAGCCCACTTAACCTCAGGATGACGACTGCATCACAAAGTGCATTTATAAGTAAATAACGAGGAACGACTAGAGAGGGTTCAGAAAGCATTTCAAGGCAAGAAAAAATAGATGAAAAAATCGAACAGCTGAAACTTTTTTTCACTGATTTCACAAAATAATGAAAAGTCACATCACAACTCACTTTCATTAAAACTTATAAGTCATACGGAAAACACCAATCCTTCACAGGAAGACGATGAAGAATAAGACACAAAATGATAGAAAATTGACAGCCAAGATGTAAAATTATCATAATAAAAAGACAACAAAAACTAATAACCTCATCGCGTACCCAAATCTCCAAATACAATTTGGGCAGGAAAGTCTGCCTCCTACAGCTATCTTTAGAAGGTTTTTTCAATTGGCTCAAGATTTTCAAAATGCCACTGAACATTTCAGGTTTGCTGTAACTTTAATTAAAAAAAAAAAAAGGTTGTTGTGATGTAGCCAAAAAGTAGGAAGAACTCTACAATCTCCAGGATCACATATCAGTAAAAACTCATCCCAACAAAACAACAAAAACTAACAATTTGATCGATTAGAAACCGAAATTATAAAGGAACGTAGAGTCGAAGACAAAAAATAAAATAGTTTCGTAATATATAGATGTAAAAAAATGCGAGATAAATAAACAGGCTCCGAAGGGATAAGTAGCAAAACTATATACAGGGTTTATAGATTGTACCTCATATTTGGTATTGGATTGGGATGCAGAAAATCGAAGAGAGAAAGGTTTTTTTGTAAAACCCTAGTTTCTTCTTCTTGAGTGAGAGAAACCCTGAAGTGAACCTCCTTCAACAATCGCTTTTTAAGAAATAGTATTTATATGCCATAAAATACGTTACTTACGACACTTCTAGACTTCTAGTACCTTCCGTGCGCTCAATCCTTGTTTTAGTTTCTAGAATATGCTCAACTCGCACTTGCTATACATTGGCCCAACCCAATTTCCCTTTCGGCCCAATTAGTAGTCATGTTAAAGATCTGGGCCTAGACAGCCACTCTTTCTTTTTTCACCTCCATATCTCCTTCCTAAACCCTAATATTTATTTTTTAAAAACAATAATATCCCTATTAATTTTATGAAACTAGTAATTTTAAAGTATATTTTTTAGTATTATGGATGATAAAATTATAAAAAAAATTACATGAATGAATTTGAAAACATATAATTTTTTTTAAGTTTATAATATAATTTCATCTAGAGTGGAAAAACTTCTAAACTATTGATTCCAAAATAATTTGTGCATTTTAATAATTTAAGTTTTGAATTACAAAATCGAAATACAAAGTTCATCATTCTAAAAAGTGAATAAATTTCTTTTTTGAAAAATCAATCCAAAATAATTAAAAAAAATTATTTCTAAAAAATGTAAAAAAACTTTCAGAAAGGTTAATAATATACATACGTTTAGTACGGACGAATATACGAATATTTAAATAGATTAAATAAGTTTGGTTTCAGAAAATTTGAAGAAATAGAAGTGAGAAGCAAGGGGAATCATTTCATGTGCGTAGAAAGAGTAAAAAACTAAAAAGTCATATAGTAAAATAAAAATAACTTTTTACTCATAAATTAATCTGTTAAATATCATTTTTATTTTTCATCAACAATTAATTCATCATTAAATTTAATTACTTATATTAGTTTATTTTATAATTATTACAAAATTATATGATTTTGTTATAGAAATTAGAGGTAAATAAATTACATATTAAATATTTTTTTAAATAATTTCAATTAAATATTTAAAATAATATAAAATTTATTTTAAATATTTTTTTATTTTTAAATATTGTATTTTAATTTTATTTATTAAATTTTCTATTGATTTATTATACTTTAAAATTTATTTAATAATAATAATATATGTATAACAAAATATATATATATATATATATATATATATATATTATAATAATTATTATTATATTAATAATAGTACTAATAATGATATTAATAATAAAAAAATCATAATTATAACTATAACCAAATTATTATAATAATAATTTTAATAATAATACAAATAATTTAAATATTTATGATATTTCAAATTTTAATAATAATTTTTATTAAAAAATGTTTTTTATGTTTTTTATTCAAATATATTTTCTTTTATTATTTCTATTAATTAAATTATTCACAAACTTTTTATCCTATATTCTATTTTTTTAATCTAAACAATCTCCTCTACACGCTTTCTAATTTCTTTTCTTTAATTTAAACAATTTAGTTTATAGACAATTAAAGTAAAAAGATGTTGTTTGTATCAATTAGTTTGAGTAAATAGATAAGTAAGATTCATTGTACAAACTTTACCTGTTAACAAGAGAAGATTTGGGTAGAAAGTGTGGTAGACAAAGATAATTAATTAATTTCACTTTAATATTCATATATTAATTAATTATAAGAAAAAATATATAATTAATCACTTATTCATTTATTTGGATGTTGTTTTTAATGATCATCTTCATTTCACCATTTTATTTATCTTTTTTTAATTATGTTTGAATTTTCTTTTTATGATAATCAATCTAAAAAGATAATATTTTATGATATAATTAATTTTAGAATATTTTTTTAATATTTTTATATTATTAAGATATATTAAATATATTATTATTAAAAATTACTGTTCTTTAAAAAATTAATCTATAGAACATTTTTTAGAATCATAATTAATTATTATTATATATTTAAAAATATTCATAAGATACAAAATAAAAATAAATAAATGTTAAAATTGAATTTTTATGGAAGATTTATACAAATTTATATTTTTAATAAAATATAACAAATATTATTATTTTCTTAAAATTATATTATCAAGGCAAAATATTTATCAATTTTATTAACAATTAATCTTTATAAAAAATTATTATCAATAATATGTATATCTTTATATAGACAAAATTTTACTTATAATTTGTAATTTTACACATTATTTCTATTTTTTTAATTAATGTACAATTCCCGCTTTTCAATTTTTTATTATTTTAGTTGTTTATATCTATTTATAATTATATTGATTTTTTCTATTTTTTAATCCATGTTGAATTATCGCTTTCAATTTTTTATTATTTTAGTTGTTTACATCTATTTATAATTATATTTAATTTTTTTTCTATTTTTTAATCAACGTACAACTATCGCTTTTCAATTTGTTATTATTTTAGTTGTTTATATCTATTTATAATTATATTTAATTTGTTACTTTTAATATAAAAATATTTTAATTATATATATTACTACTTGTTAACTAATTATATTTTTATTTTAATTTAATTATAAATTATAATTTTTTAATATAACTTTAGAAATAAAACACTCTTGTCATTAAAATATATGATTTTAACTAATCGACTGTATTCTACTGATTTTACTACTATGAATATATAACTATATGAATATAATTAATTAATTACATAAATATAAATAATCAAATATATTAAAAAATAATATTATTATATTAAAAAAAATATTTATTGTATATGAATTAATTCTGAAACATAAAAATATTTATTTTTATATTTTGTTTATTTATAATAAAATAAAAAATATATTTAAATAAAATTTTAATTTATTTAAATATACTAATATTATAATGTAAAATATTAATTAATTTAAATTTTTTATTAATGTAATTTAATGTATAATTTTATTTTTTATTATGAACTTTTTATTATATTTTATTTGTTAATTAATAAAGTTGTACATAATTTATAATTTATAATTAATTATTTAAATAATTGAAATTTTATTTTCACTAATTTTTTAAATAATATTTTTTAATTTTAAAAATACTTATAATTTTTATAATTATAAAAAATAAAATTAAAATATTTGTATAAAATATCACAAATTATTTGTATAATTTAAATATAAATTATTTTTATCTATTCTATAATTTATATTAAATTATATCACAATTCTAATTTATATTTATTTTATTTATAATAATAAAGATATTTTAGTTAATATATATACTTTTTATTTTTTTATTCAATCATGTAAATGTCAATATCAACTTCGAATCTTTCTTCTAATTTCACTTTACTTTCCAACCCACCAAACTTACTTTTGACTCCGTCCTTCTTCTTTTCCACCCTCATTTCCAAAATAAGCATAAAAGGTTTTGATTAAAGTGACTATAAGAAATACCACCCTACACTTTACTGGAAAATGCTTCAACTACCAATTGTGCTGAACTGATTTCTAAGAAAATATTAAAATTATAACTTTTAAGTGGATTTCATCATTTTCTCTTGTCTTCCTTCTCGTTTCTCAAATCATCATCAGCCCGAAAAAGAAAACCAACGGCCATTCATTTTTAGAAAGATTCCACATTTTATTTTTATCTCTGACAAAGTCCTCCTTTTTCATTGAATGTCCACCCATTTTTGTTTACCTAAAAGTACTTTTAACCAAGTTAAATTAAATTCATTAAGTTAAATTACAACATTAACTTCAACAAAAAATTACTTTATTTTTATTTTTTTTCACCTTACAAAAATCAGAAAATGGCTCATGTCTTAAAGAATTATGTAATGATCTGAATACTGAAAAATAAATAAAACTACGAATAAATAGAAAACGATTTTTAATAAAATGAAAAATATTACTGAACTTTACTCTGTTTTCATTACCATACACCACAATTTATTTTCACAAACTTTTTCTTACTTTCATTAGTTATACTTGGATAACCGTGAGGTTAATATTGTATCTAAAAGATATACAAGATTCACGCTTTTCTATTTCCTTGGTCCTACTAATTCGTGTTTTTAAGCATCTTTACTAATTAGATATAATTAACTATTAGGAAATTTATAATCCATAGTTATTTGTTTTACCTTCATAAGTCTTATCATATCCCTCTTAAATTAAAATAATTCATGTAATTTACACATTAATTAAAGTTTGGTGCTAGAGGGATGGTTGGTGTGGAGAATGTTCCATAAATTGGTATCATCATATCCCTTCAGATACCAATAAGTCAAAAGTAATTTAATAATACTAAAAAAAGTTTTTATTTATCATTGCACCATAAGTGAACTACTTTGTTAAAAGAACATAAACAACTGTCACACTTGTTACAAAATAAATTATTGTCAATTATTAAATTATATTTAATTTTTTCATTCTATTTTTCCTTTTTTTCTCTCACCTACTTATGTTTTCCCCCTTATCTTCTTTCTCCCTTCTAAATACATTACAATGCGTATTTTATATAAAATAAAATAAAAATAAAAGAAGTAAAAAATAATAGAAGAAAAAAATGTTATTTAATTGAAAATAAGTAAATAAAAAATACACATAATTTTTTTTATTTAATTATTATTATTATTATTATTATTATAATAAAAGATATAAAAAGCATAGTTAATATATATGATCATCAAAATAATTCAACATGTAGTATTTTTAAGTATTTTTTTTCACACTTTTTCTCCTTTATGGTTATCCAACTCACTACCATTAATTATTATTTGAAAATTATTAAAAAATTTAAGTTAGTCTAAGTTTTACATTATTTAAAAATAAGAAAGTTTAACAATATAGAAGGAAGACAAACTCATAACTTAATGTCTTAAGGTTTTGAGTTGAAAGTAATTTTAATTCCTTATCTAGGTTGGACTATTCTAATTATAATAGTTTGGATGATAATTATAATAGTTGGACTATTTTTTGTTCTTATCTTAAGTTTGATGATTTGAATTTTTTTCGCTTTAAAAAGTGGGTGTAGGATTGGATATAAGTAATACGATTCTCATCTCGGTCTTATCCTTAACCCTATACCAACTTATATTTAAATTTAAACTCTAAAATATTAATTTTTTAAAATTATTTTTTTTCTTTCTCATTTTATATATAATATTATTTTTTTATATTTTACACTCTTTATTTTTCTTCTACCTATTTTATATTAAGAGTATTAATATAAGTTTTAACTCGTGAGCTAACCTAGCTCACTATGGGTTCAAGTTGGATTGGATTGAAAAATTTTAAAATTTTTTAATAATAGATTAAAACGAATCGACTTACTTAACCCTTGAGTTAAATATGTTCGAGGTAGATTAGTGATGGGTTGACCTATTTTTTCTAATATTTAATATTCTAATTTTTCCTATCCATATGTTAGTGTAAATCCATGATGAAAGAAATATTCTAGTAAGTCAACCCACCTAACCCACTTCTATTAGTAAATTAACCAATCCAACCCACATATTTTAGTAATTTAAAAAGATAAAAATAATTAAAAAGAGACATATTTAAATAGGTCAATCCATCTAACCCATCAAATAATAGTGAATTAAATCAGATTGTAAATTTTTTATCTCATTATAAATAAGTCGGGTTTAGCATACTCATTTTTAATGTAATCCATCCCTTTGACACTCCTACTTCTCATTATTTTGTCTTTTTCAATTTCTTCAACTAATGAATTCATTACATTCTTCTTCTTTTCACTATTTCGTATTTTCTTAATCTCTTCAATTAATTTTAATTTTTGAATCTCTTCAACTAAGTTGACACACATAGTTTTTTTTCTCTTATATATTTTTCTCTAAATATTTTATATCAATCTTAGTAGTACTTAATACTATCTTATTTAAAATTTTTTTTATTAGATTTTATTATATCATATTTTTTAGATTTTATTATTCTTATCTATCAAATATCAAATTATATCTTAATAAAATAATTATATTTTAAAAAATTAAATGAAAATTGATAGTTAAACTTTAATTATTTTGCACTAATTAAATAATAATTAATTTATTAAATATTTATTTTTATAAATTATATATTTCATATTTATTAATATTTTAAAACAATAACTTAAAAAATAATTAATATATATAATTAAATATCTGAATATAGTGTTATTATTATTATTATTATTATTATTATTTCTATAATAATTATTTTATATTTGTTTAAATAAAAATTAAATATTTCTTCTACAGATATATTTTAATATGAACATAATAAATTAAAATATACATTTAACTAATAATAATAATTAAAAATTTATAAAATAAATATTTATTTTGATATAAAAATAATATATAAAAATATATTAACATTAACTTATTATAACAATAAATATTTTTAAAAAAATATAAGAGAGGGAGGACTAATGAGATTATAATAAAAATATTCTTTTAAATTTTTATTAAAAAATATATTATGATCTCTTAAAAATTTATTTATTTAAATTAATTTTCTAAAACTAACTTTTTCATTCCGCTTTTGAAATGAACGACCGAAAAACTCAAAACCGAACGCAATTCTTTTATCAAGGTTACCATTAACCCATGACAACCATCTTTAATAATATATGTTGTTTACACATGTCAAGTTCTTTAAGAGTATATATTTCACAGCACCCGTTCAACACAACTACAATCTTCATCAAGGTCTTTCACACATTAAACTATTTCATCCATTGATTGTGAGTTGTAATAACGTACTACTCATTATTCATTCTCAAGATTTTTAGTGCAATTTTGTCTCATTTTTTTCCTGTTCTAGCCAAATGCAGTATTTAATCATTAAATAGTATTTTACTACATAATTCTGATTTTCTAGTTTAAGGATTATTTCACTAAGACACTGCGCGGAACATGTCAAGGTGAAGTTTCTCCTAGTGACAGAAACAACCATGTCCTTCGCAGCTTCAACATGGATAACATCTCTCTCATATGAAGCAAAACTCTGAGGACCCGTTTATCTCAGCTCTATTCAAAGCCTGAGATTTATCTTCCTCTCACCCTGTCCTCAAAGAGCTATATTATTTTTTGTGGATGTCATGTTCCTCTTATTTCTCTTCATGTTTGTTGTCACCAAATATAAAAAAATAATGAAAATGGTATATATATAAAATGATAAAATTTATTTTTCTTTATTAGAAGATAATATATTAGATTAAATTTTTTGGAATGGTTATATATATATTATTGTACTAAGTAACTTTGTAATATGTTTTGATTCATTATTACTTTAATATTTTGTTGTCAAGTTTAATGAGTTTTTTATCCTAAATAATCTGGTCTTCTAGTACAATATTAGAACTCCATTTGAAGCTTTATTGATATGTTTGTCTCACCATGTTTGAAAATAATATTGCTATCCTCGATAAATATTCATCAAGTCCCTATTACATTCACATGGGTAGAAGTCCTAAGTTGTTGTAACACCATTTCTCAACGTAAGAATGTTCTCCATAGTGATTCAACATAAGAGGAAATAAAGTCCAATAATTATGGAAGACCAAAATACCTTTACAAATACAGGGGACAATATAACACCTCTTTCTTTGGCAAGAAATGTGACACCTCTTAGGAAGTCCAACATCTAAGATTAATTGTCCTTATTGATTAATCTAGTAACTCAAGAAACACAAACTTATTAATAAGTCATGTTAATATCTCTCATGTTTAACAAATTGACACAAATACTCCTATGAGTTTGAATTTCGATATTAGTATTTTCATTTCTTAAATAATTGATTAAGAAACCATTAATCATATTATTTCATTTTTACATAATTTTCAAACTCATTTTAAAATAAAATTCATTCTCATCAAATTGGTCAATGAGAATTTTGTGGCATCTTGAGTTTCAGGAACTAATCATTTTTCTCCAAATTTTATTATTCATGATGTTATTTATGTACCAAAATTTAATTTTAACCTTCTTTTTATTTCTAAATTAATTTTTAGCTTACCCTGCACTCTTATTTTTTTCTAATGATTCTTGCAAAATTTAGGATGTAAACTCATTCAAGGCAATTGATTTGGATAAGCCGCAAGGAGACCTCTATCACCTTACTATTAACAAAGATACCTCTTTTTCATAACTTAAGTCTTCCCGGTAAACAACACATTCTCTATAATTATTATCGCAAACAATTAACATTATACATTAAGTCATTTGTCTGGAAATAGATTGAATGTTTTATACCAACAATTTTCTTTTATCTCAAAGCTTGTTAATAAAGTTTGTGATATTTGTCATTTAGCTAAATAAAGAAGGTTGTTGTTAGGGGTGTCAATATAGGTTATAACTCGTGAGTCAACCCGACTCACCACGGGTTCGAGCGGATTGAGTTCATTTTTTTCTACTGATTATGGGTTAAAAATGAACCTGACTCACTTAACCATGGATTAAACAGGTTCAAGTCGGGTTATGGTGTGTTGGCCGCAACCCACCATTAATTTTAAATTTTAAAAATAATTATAATTAATAATATACTAATTTTAATTAATCATTTATTTTAAATTATAAAAATACACTACAAGAAAAATCACATTTAGCCATCGAAATTAGCGATCGAATTTTTCTAGTCGCAATTAGCGACCGATTTAATTTTGGTCGTAATTAGCAACCGATTTAGCGATCACTTTAATTCGATCGCAATTAGCTAACCGATTCAACGACCACTTTAATTCGGTCGCAATTAGCGACCAATTTAGCGACCAATATATGAATTGGTTTTCATTTTGTTATTTAGCGACCGAAATAGCGACCAATAGTTTGCGTCGCAAAATTTCGATCGCTAAATCGATGGCTATTCCACACTAAAATAAAAAAATCATTTAGCGAATCGATTTAGCGACCGAATTACAAATTGAAATAGTGACCGAATTATAATCGATCGCTATTGAGAAAATAGCGACCGAATTTAAATCGGTCGCTAACTAACATTATTTTTTTATGATATTTAAATTTATTTTTTTATAAATATACTTTAATTATTTTAGTATATTTTTGACAATTTATTTTTTAAAAGTAATTTATTTTCTAAAAATAATTTAATTTTTAAAAGATACTTTAAAAATAAACTTTGGTCTCAATATTAACAAAATGAAGATTAACTTTAATTTTAAATTACTAAAATAAAAATATTATTAAAAATAAATCAAATTTATTAAAAATTTAAATTGTAATAAATTAAGACTAGAGTAATATTAACTATTCAATACATTGTTTAAGAAAAGTTTAATAATAAATATTCTTTAATTTATTTTTCAAATGAAAATTTCAATTGAAATTAAATTATATTTTAAAAATGTATATTAAAAAAATTAAACACATCAAATGATCACATTTTAATTCCTCATTAACTTAATTAATTAAGAAAATAAAATTTTAATCAAATAATTACAATTTTATTTTATAAAACTTTATTTTTAATCTAATCTTTAAATTTATTGCTTTATTATTATTAATTATTTAACCATGGTTATTTTCATATAATTGATATACAAAAAAATTATATCAATATACATTAGATAATCAATATACATTAGTTTAAGTATACTAATTAATATTTTTTCATTTTTAACATAATTAATAACAAAGATTAAAAATAGATCGCTACAAAAGTTAAAAATTTAAAACTAATCTATTTTATAAATACTAAAAATAAAGCATATTTAAATAAATTAAAAATATATTTAAATTTATATTTGAAACTATATAATAGCGGTTCCACGTTAACCGCTATCTAAACTATATTTTAGATAGCGGTTAAGGTTTAACCGCTATTAGATGTTCTATTTTAAGAGCGGTTCCAGTGGAACCGCTTATCATATACAACCATTATGATCGATTAAAATTTCAAATAACCGATCATATTGGATAATTTTTTCAAATAATTAATTATAATCGATTAGTTTTCTAAATAATTGATTATAATTGATTAGTTTTTCAAATAATAGATTATAATTGTTTAATTTCTCAAATATACATTAAAAAATTATAAATAAAAATATAAATTACTTAAGAATATTAATTATTGTATGAAAGTAATGAAGATCTTATTGAAACACTCGACAAAGATCTTATTGATTTGATGAAGTCAAAGATAAAGTCAAAGTCAACTTTGTAGCGGTCAACAGATCACTTTGATAAAAGAGTAGAGGAATTAGTGTGTCTTCAACTATGCTTAGGTATAATCATTTTTATCTTTTCTCGCTGCATGAGGTTTCTTCACTTAAAAGATTTTGCAAAATGCCTCTAAATATGTTTAAGCGAGTTAAAAATAAAGTATTTTAACAAAAGCTTTCTTAAACAAGTTTTTAATCGATATAATTTCGAAATAACCTAGGTTGTTTTCATTAAAGAAAGTTTTGAAAACCTTCGTCAGTTGTTTTAACCGATAAAACTTCGAAATAACCGATTAAAAACACTTAAAATGTTAAGAGAAGTGTTTTTGCAGTATTTTTATCGATACAACTTGATTTTAATCGATTAAAACCACTTAGAGTTCAGGATGATCGATCAGAATGCAATTATGACCGATCAGAATCGAATATGATCGATCAGAATTGAGTTATGACCGATCAGAGCTTTTTAATCGATTAAAACACGTTTCAATCGATTAAAACAACTTAGAAAATTTCTACACAAGCATTTTAATCGATTAAAACTTATTTTTATCAGCTTAAAATCACTTGGAAAAACTCACAATAAAGTTTTGCAAGTATTTCAATCGATTGAATCACAAAATAATCGATTAAAACAAATTAGAAGATTTTTTGTAAAGAGTTTTAATTGATATAAACGTTGTCAGTATCGGTTAAAACAAATCATGTTAAAGAATCAAGAACGTTTTAATGGATTAAAAGAATTTTTAACAGATTAAAACTGCACTTTTAACAGATTAAAAGATTATTTTAACAGATTGATTAAACCAAGCAGTTTTGAAAATCTTCTATAAAAACAGTTTGGCTTGAATTTTTTAAACACACATTGAACATCAGTTTTTACACATCCTTGAGCAATCAATCAAACAAACTTTAGCACTCTTTTCATTATCGATTATAATTAGAAATGATTGATCAGAATTGAGGTTCCACGTTAACCGCTATCTAAAGTATAATTTAGATTGCGGTTAAGGGTTAACCGCTATTAGAAGTGCGCTTTTAAGAGCGGTTCCAAGTGGAACCGCTATCTAAAATGTATTTCGCTTAAGCGATCACTGGTCTCGCTCGAGCGAAACGCCCCTGCACAAAATTGACATTTTCGGGTTGTATTTCGCTTGAGCGACTCTAGTCTCGCTCGAGCGATAATATAATGATAAAACTTACAAAAATGTAGAATTGAGAAGTTTGAAACAAATAAAATTAAGAAAATAGAGATTTAATGACCCTCTTAATAAATTTAAGATAATACTAGTTTTGATTTTTATGTTTAAATATTTATTTTAATTATTTAAAATAGAGAAACTATAATTTTAGTTTCTAAATACTCAATTTAAAGAATTAAATTTATTATTATTTAATCTTTTAATTTTAGTATTAAAAATTTAAATTATATTTTATTAAATTAAAATAATTACAATATATTTTTCTACTTTGAGAATGAACAATATAATTAAACTCAAAATTGACAATATTATAATACATTTTTGAACTCTTTTGGATTAATTTTTTTTCCTAATTTTTGATAAAGTTAATTTTAATATTTAAAAGTATTTAACATTTTGAATTCTGAAAGGTTTTCTCTAATAGCAAATTTAAAAACATAATATTCAAAAAAATAGTTAATGTAAGTTTTCATTATGATCTATAATAGCGGTTCCACGTTAACCGCTATCTAAAGTATATTTTAGATAGCTGTTAAGGGTTAACCGCTATTAGAAGTGTCCTTTAATAGCGGTTCCACTGGAACCGCTATCATATACAACCAGATTTTTTGATTTTGATCTATTAGATTTTCAAAATGATCGATCATATTTGGTAATTTTTTCAAATAATTAATTATAATCGATTAGTTTTCTAAATTATTGATTAGTTTTTCAAATAATAGATTAGAATTGATTAATTTCTGAAATATATACTAAAAAATTATAATTAAAAATATAAATTATTTAAGAATATTGACTATTGTAAATATAAAGTAGAACATGGGAGAAAATGAGGATGATAATATAATGATAGAACTTACAAAAATGTAGAATTGAGAAGTTTGAAACAAATAAAATTAAGAAAATAGAGATTTAATTACACTCTTAATAAATTTAAGATAACACTAGTTTTGATTTTTATGTTTAAATATTTATTTTAATTATTTAAAACAGAGAAATTATAATTTTAGTTTCTAAATACTCAATTTAAAGAATTAAATTTATTATTATTTAATCTTTTAATTTTAGTATTAAAAATTTAAATTATATTTTATTAAATTAAAATAATTACAATATATTTTTCTACTTTGAGAATGAACAATATAATTAAACTCAAAATTGACAATATTATAATACATTTTTGAACTCTGTTGGATTAAATTTTTTTTCCTAATTTTTGATAAAGTTAATTTTAATATTTAAAAGTATTTAACATTTTGAATTCTGAAAGGTTTTCTCTAATAGCAAATTTAAAAATATAATATTCAAAAAATTAGTTAATGTAAGTTGTCATTATGATCGATCATAATTTGAAATGATTGATCATAATTGAGAGGCTATAATAGCGGTTCCACTTTAACCGCTATCTAAAGTGTATGTTAGATAGCGGTTAAGGTTTAACCGCTATCACATACAACCATATTTTAAGATTGTGAAGTCTCGGGTTGTATTTCGCTTGAACGACACTATACTCGCTCGAGCGACATCCGATTCAAACATGTGAGGTCTCCCATGTTACATTATCCGACTAACTTTGATCGACGTTTACGCAGGTCAACATTCGCTCAAGCGAAAATAACATCGCTCGAGCGACGCGACCTGCACAATATTGGCATTCTCGGGTTGTATTTTGCTTGAGCGACACTAGTATCGCTCGAGCGAAGCCACCTGCACAAAATTGGCATTCTCGGGTTGTTTTTCGCTTGAGCGACACGATCTCGCTCGAGCGAGATCCATATTTTTTGGTTATGATCGATTACATTTTCAAATGATCGATCATATTTGAAAATATATAATAGCGGTTAAGATTTAACCGCTATTAGACGTGCTATATAATAGCAGTTAAGATTTAACCGCTATTAGAAGTGCTATTATAATAGCGGTTAAGATTTAACCGTTATCATATACAACCACATTTTTTACTTTCCTATCTCGCGCCACTTATCCCTAAATAACCCTAACTCTCGCGCCTCACTTACCCATTCCTCTTAACCTTGGCCAGTATCTCCTCCTCACTCCCGGCGAGCCCTAGCCCCCTCACTGCTCCCCCCAAGTCAGCCCTCACCCTAATCCAACCTCCACCAAAGCTCCTCGTCAACCGCACGCCACCCTGTGAGCCACCGCTCCATCGCGAATCCCCGCGCTTCTCGTGAGCACTGCACCCCAACACCTGTTGTTTGGACCCCCAAACCTCGGTCATCACCACCGCCTCCCCGGCCATCATCGTGGCCATCCCTAAATCTCAACCTAACCTCCACCATCGAGGTCTTTCCACGCCTCAGTTGCCCCAATCGTGCCATTGAGTTCCCCGCGAACTAGAGGTGAGTCAGAGGGGTCGCGGGTCAAGGGCTTTGGTTCACATTTTGCTGCTATGTTCTATTTCTTTTATGCCTTTTTACTGTGGCTTGTTCTCCTTGGTTAAGGATGAATTGTGTGTGGGTCTGGTTTATTTTCGTATGAATTGTCAAACTGACTGCCTCTATTGGTTGAATGGGGTTCCTGTTTGATTCTGGGTCTTATACTGTTATTTCCATTTAGTTTTTTTTCCTGAATATGTAGTTTTCATGTTGGCTGCGTAATTTACTAGACCTTACCATCCACAAAATGTTTGCCACTCGTTCTTATTTGTATAGAACAGTTTATACACATCCAAAAGTGAAGGTATGAAGTATGTTCATTTTGTTAAGAAGATTATTGAATTTTAGGTAGATGTAGATACCTGCCTTTTTTATCCTTACCTGTCTACTTAATACCCATGAACTTACCATTCTTGGTTTTTACAGTTTCTAATTCCATTTTGTTTTATATATGTATCTGGCAGAAGAGTGGTGGAGTTACTCTGAAAGAGGAGGATGTAGTTGTTTGTAACGTCAAAATTGATTTGACTAGTGGAAATCATAATCCTCTTGAAAGGTATTCAATGAAGAATAATCACGTTTGCTTGAACATAGACATTTAGTTTGTTTTAACTTACTATAATGTTATCCTAATGCATTATTTTTCTCTCTTATGGTGCATGTTTACGTGGCAAGCATCCACTTTTTCAAGGTACATCGCCAAACCTACCTAACTATCTTTCATCAATATATTTCTTTAATCTTCTTATATATTAATTGGTTTTGCCTCGTGTCTATATTGTATTAGTGGATTATATCTTTTTTTGCACTATTAAACATCTTACCTTATGCAGTTTGACAGTTTCCTTGCTAATAAGTTTTAGTTTAAACTGTTTTATATTACTTCGTTGGGATACTCGGACTGCAATTGTTCAAAATTATTGAAATATTTAAAGTGGTTTAGTTTGGCCCATTATTGGTGCTTAGTTTGGAATTAAATTATGCTAGTCTGTATTGAGTTACCTAGTTTCAATAATGCATTCGGGATTATGAAAGCAATGAGAAATTTACAATACCCGATGATCGTGTAAGCCACTTGCTACATATATCTTACCAAGATATGATAGTTAAGGTGTACTCCAAAAAGGCTGAACTGTTTAGTTATCCTGTGCATGTTTAAACTTCTTTCCTTTACCCATTCAGGTTGGATTCACTAATATATTGCTTTGTGCAATCCTATAGGTGCAGACAATTTCAGAGGCTTTTGAAAATTTTCAATTGAAGACATATGGGATCAAAGCACAGGCACATTCAACACCACAAAAGAAGCGACGTAACAAATCAGTTTTATGAAGGGAAATGTATCACTACTATGATACAATTTTTTTTTTTGTTCACCTTTATTGTGTCTCACCCTTTCTTGGTATATATGCATTTTCTACAATTGAAATATAGTCTTAAGTCCACAGAAAACAATATTGACACCCTCTTAAGATTGTGCTAGAGTTACCATATAAAAAAAGGCAATTATGTGTATAACAGTTGTTTAAGTGTAACAGTTTCATTTAAGTAGTACTTGGCAATGAGAAATCTTTTCACATCATCGTTAGTTGGCGGTTTCAATTTGCAAATGTTTCTCAAATCTTAAGTTTATGACAAATTGGTCCACATTTCATGGATGAGAATGCATCTTAACTACTAACTACTAAGCATTCATTATGTAACACAATTGTGTCCAATTGGAGAAAAAAAAGTTGTCTAATGAACTTGATATAATTAAAAATGTAAATAAATAAAAATAATTAACTTTGTTATTAATTTAGCGACCGATTTAGCGACCGAATTTTTGGTCGCTACAAATTTATTGTAATATACAATTCAAATTTAGCGACCGATTTAAATAATTCAATTAATATATTAGCGACCGATTATATCCGTCGCTATTATTTTTAACTTTGTCTCCCATTTAGCGACCGATTTTAATTATTATTTAAATAATTATATTAATATATTAGCGACCAAATATATCAGTCGCTATGTTTTAAAACATTACCACGGATTTAGCGACCGATTTATTATATTAATTTCGGTCGCTATTTTGGTCTTCAATGAATAAGTGACCAAATTATTTAGCGACCACTTTAGCAACAACCTCATCGGTCGCTATTTAGCACCGAAATGTAAATCGGTCGCTAACACATTAGCGACTTGCCCTTTTGCGACCAACCATTTCGGTCGCTAACAGATTAGCGACCGATTTTAGGCCATTAGCGACCGATTTTTCCGGTCGCTAATACCGTTTTTTCTTGTAGTGATAATTATAATGCTTTAATAACCCTAATTGATGTTATCTTGTCTCACCTCTACCCTACATTGTCGCTACCGCCCCAAATCAAACCATCATTCAAGTTTGTTATCAGTTGTTCGCTGCACCACTACATTTCTCGCTGCACTTAGGTCACTTGTCTTATCATCTGTCCACCGCACCACTACACCATCGTGTCCATTGTACTCGCTTTCAAAGGTAAGAATTTGTACCATAACCTAGATGATTGGATTGATGAATCTTTATTTGAAAACTGTAACATTGTATTAATATCTTACAATGCAATTATATATATATATATATATATATATATATTATTTAAAAAATTAAAAAAATATGGGTTAGTGAGTCAACCCATCTAACCCACCAACCCGTGGTGGATTGAGCCGGATTGTAAAATTTCTGGCTCGCCAAAAATGAGTCAAGTTGAACTCACCTATTTTCAGCTCAACCCGTGGTGAGTCAACCCGTGTGAACCGGATTGACTCACTTTGACACCCCTAGTTGTTGTATCAATAGACCATCAAATATTTGTGAGCTTGTTTATATGAATATTTAAGGACCCTTTTCTAAAACTTTCATACATGGTCACAAACATTTTCTAATCATTCTTGATAATTTTAGTCATTACACATGGATTATTTTATTAAAATTGAAGGGAGCAATCAAGTCGCATGTGAAAAATTTTATACATCTTGTTCAAAATTAGTTTGAATTAAAGGTTAAGAATATTCATTCTAACAACTAACCAAAATTTTATTAAGGAAATTTCTAGCACCAAAGGATATTTTACATCAAACAAAGTGTGTTAAGATCCCAACAAAATGACAGGATTGAAAGAAAACATTAACACATACTCAATGTGGCAAGAAGCCTCATGTTTCAATCTCATATTCTTTGTGATTTATGGTCTTATCTCATTAAACATGTTATTTACTTCATTAATCGTGTTCCATCACCAATCAATTGGAATAAAAGTCTCTTTAAACTTTTATATAATTAAGTCCCAAATTTTCAAGAACCTAAGATTTTTGGTTTGTTTAATTTATGTACAAACAAATATTGTAAATCTTCATAAATTTGATAATGATCTAGGCGTGAGATTTTCTTAGGTTTTCAAAATGACACAAAGGGTTACATTGTTCTAGACTTATATATAAAAGATATTTTTGTTTCCAAACAGGTAATTTTTATTGAATCTAATTTGCTTTTTCAAGATAAAACACACCACCTAAAAAGTCTTTTTTCAAATATTCAAACTAAAGATTTTTCTAGTTGATCTCTCATTAGTAAGTCCATTGACTTGCACTACTAAAATATTAATTTTTTTTTGGAAATTTTTCTATAAAAAATTATTTAAATTTGTAGGAAACTTATTTCTTGTAATTTTTATAAAAAATTACAAAAATAGTCATAAAATACAAGAATTTCTAGTTATGGTGTCACTTATACCACCTCAATTATATCCAAGTGAGCTTATTCATCAACACTTATTTGTCCAACCTATTAATGAACCAATCTTAATTAGTGAGTCCACTTAATTGCCATTGACACCACCTTAGTTGCATCTTAGTGAACTCATTTGTCCAACCTACCAATGAATCAATCTCTGACTTGCCTTCATCTATCCCATCTAATAATCTTCCTCAATTATCATTCCATCGTTTAACTAGGATAAATAAGCCATTTGTTCACCTTTTTTATTATCGTTGTAGTTTTATTACCCGATCATCAATAAAATATGTTTGTATCCTCTTAGTTTTCTTATGTCATGTTCTCATGTTTCTTCCTCACATCATCATTATCTAATGGTTTTTTCATTTGAATATGAGCCAATGAGCTATCAAAAGGCTCTTCAACATGAATGTTGGCATGAGACAATGCAATCTGAGATGGAGGTGCTCAAATTGAACAAAACCTAGAATATTATGGATACAACCCTAAACATTCGTCTCACTGGATGCAAATGAGTTTACAAAATTAAGAAGAACCTTATTGGGAGTGCAAAATGATACAAAGTTCGATTGGTTGCAAAAGAATATACTTAAACAAAGGGAATTAATTATCTTGAAACTTTTACATTTGTGGTTAAGCTAGCTACCATACTAATCATTCTTGTTGTGGTTTTTGTTAAACAATAACATCTTTATCAATTATATGTAAGTAATGTGTTTTTTCATGGAGATTTGAACAAAGAGGTGTACATGACTTCTCTTTCTGGTATTGACAACATTAAACCTTCTCAATGTTGCAAGTTTCTGAAGTCTATATATGGATTGAAGCAAACAAGTTGTTCTTGGTATGAGAAACTATCAATACTGCTTTTATCTTATGGATATTGTCAAACTCACTTAGATCATAGTCTCTTTATCAGGATAAAGGGAAGTATTTTTATAACCTTAGTGGTGTATGTCAATGACATTAAAGAAACTTCAAATATAAAGCAAATTATTCATTCACATTTTTGAATTAAAGATCTTAGGGTATTAAAATACTTCCTTGGGTTGAGGGTAGCTCACTCATCCAAAGGTATCTCATTGTGTCAGAGAAAATATTATCTTGAATTATTGCATGATTTTTGTTTATTAGATTCAAAACAAACATCTACACCTATGAATATTTCTCTTTATCTTAGTCAATATTTTTGGAGAAGAGCTTTTAGACCTTATACTTTATAAACGTTTGGTGGGTCGTTTGATTTATCTTACTAATACGCGTCCATATATTGTCTATACTACTTAATAATTGAGTTAGTTTATGTCAAGATCCATTCAAATCCATTTTAAGATTGTCACCAAATTGTTTTAATATTTAAAGAGTTATCCTGTAAAGGTCTATTTTTCAACAGGGATTCAATAATTCAAGTCCAAGGGTTCAGCGATGCAAATTGGTATACTTGTAAATTCTTATAAATCTATTACAATATATTAGTTCTTTATAAGAAAGTCTTTGGTTGCTTGGATGAGCAAAAAACAAGATATGTTTCAAAATCATCATCAAAGGTAGAGTATAGAGTGTACTGCTTCTACTAATTCGAAGATCACTTATTTATTGCAAGATCTTCATGTTTCTTGTAAGCAATAATAAGTTTTGTTTTGTGATAATAAAATTGCATTGCACAGCTGTTAATATAATTTTTTCATTATAATTTTTTTATGAACAAATTATATATCTTGATATTGACTGTCATATCGTCATAAAAAAAAATCTTAGAATGATCTAATGTATCTTCTTCATATATCTTTTTCTAATCAATTGGTTGACACATTTATCAAAGCCTTATCTACAACACTATTTAAAGTTAATATATCCAAATTAAAATTCATTGATATTTTTAGACCTTCAACTTGTGAAATGGTACATATTAGAAAATAATAACAATTGTACATAATTGCATATTGACCCAAATAATAAAGTTCAATTTTCTTTATTAGAAACTAATATATTAAATTCTAGAGTTTTTTGAATTGATATATATATATATATATATATATATTATTATTATTATTATTATTATTATTATTATTATTATTATTATTATTATTATTATAACCCTAAACAAGAAACTTTGTAATATATATTTGAGATGTCTTGTTTTATTATTACTTTATTGTTTTGTAGTCAAATTTAGAATTGTCTTTCACCCCAAATAATTTAATTTTTTTGTTATGTTATGGTATTAGAGTTCTATTTGGAGCTTTGCTAATATTTTAGTCTCACCATATTTGAAAATAGGGTCACTCTCGATCAAAACCCGTCAAGTGCCTACTACGTACATTCACTCGAGTAAAAGTCTCTTCTTAATTGTTGTAACATTAGTTATCATTAGATAATAAGTGTCACATTGTTATGTTTAAAGTGAATGTTTAAAATTATTTTAAAAATCTCAAAATTGATTATATCATTTTGTGGGAGATAGATTTTTTTTTAACTTTATTTACTTTTTAAACTATCTTTTATCATAAAGATAATCTTATTAAAATAATTAATATTATTTACACATTAAATAAGTATTAATTAAAGTATGGTGCTAGAGGGGTTCTTGGTGTCGACAATGTTCCATTTGTATCATCATATCCCTTCAAATACCAACTAGTCAAAAGTAATTGACACATAAACAAATGTTTAAAAAGTTTATGAAATAATAAAATCACAATTTTAATATCTATTTGTGACGATATGTGTATAAAAGGAAATGATGGATAATGAAATAAAAAATGAAAAGCTAGATATACTGCATAAATATCATATGAAAAATAAAATAAAATAAAATGTGTTTGGAATTCTTTAATTAACTGCAATTGACGAGACATCAAAGAAAAACAGAGGAACGTAATTTGACAGTAATAAAAAAAGTTGGATAGTTTGAAAACACAAAGATTTACATTATGCATAATTTGGAATTATTTCATTGCACCGTATTAAATGGTAAGTGAACTACTTTGCGTTAAAAATAGGATGAAAAAACAAGTTATTTAAGTTTCATGGGTCGATCTGACATGTGACATGGGAACGGATTAGTATTTTTAGTCTATCAATTCATTTCAGTGACTTATCCCATCAAGTCTGTGAGATGGATGAGTATGTGACCCGTTTTATTAATAATTTTTTTAATATAATATAATATAAAGAGTTAGAAAGAAACTATATAATATAAAGATTTATAATATTTTTTTTAAATATCCGTATTTAAAAAAAAGAATTCATAAAGTCTCATTATTTTATGTTTTATAATTGTTTAAATTGACCGTAAATATTTTTCTTTCTCAATAATAAATCCCCTTCTCTTCTATTCTTTATCGTCATATTCTTTTTATTCATATTTTTTTTATAAAGTAAAAATTATATATATTTTATATTTTTTTATTCTTTTTGTTACAAAATTTGATTTAAAAATAATAGAATAAAAATACGAGGAACCAACTCACCCCCCAACCTACTCTTTTTGATACCTATAGTCCGTAATGGGTAACTCGTCTTACCTCAGTTTTGATGAACAAAAATGGGGGACCAAATTATGACGGACTTGTTTTTTCATGCTAATTAAAAATGAGATAAACATCTGTCACACTTATTACAAATTAAAACCAAGCACATGTTTTCATTTAATATTTTTCTCTCAACTACCTGTTTCCACGAAAAAAAAAGTGAAAAATAATAATAATAAATGTTATGTGATTGAAAATAAATGAATAAAGAATACATATGTTTTATTAACTTTACACGTATTTTTAAAGAGTATATCTTCTCCAGCCCCCACCCCCCACAACTACAATCTTGCTGTAGGTCTTTCCGACATTAACTATTTCATCCACCACTTTTGAGTTGCTACGAAGTAGTCATTACATTTTCAAGATTTTTAGTGCGATTTTGTCTAATTTTTTCCTGTAAGGTGAAGTTTATCCTAATGACAGAAACAACCATGTCCGTCGCAGCTTCAACATGGATAACATCCCTCTCGTGTACATTCCCTGTGAAGCAAACCTCAGGGGACACGTTTATCTCAACAATGCTGCAATGCCTGAGATTTCTCTTCCTCTCGCCATGTCCTCAAAGAGCTATATTATCTTTCCTGGATGTCATGCTCCTCTTGTTTCTCTTCGTGTTTGCTGTCACCAAGCTCTGGAAAAGGTTCACCTCCGGTGCCGGTTTCGCCACTCACCTCAATGAGCCACTCGTCAGAAGTAACCGATGCATTTTCTTAACAACTATTCGCTTCAAGCTATCCTTAACCGCAGAGGTTGTTTTAACTATACTTTACACGGTTGCTAGCGTTCTTGCGTTTAGCAGTTCCTCCAAGGTGCCCTGGAAACAAGTTGACGACGCATTTTGGTTAGTCCAGGCCATAACGCATGTGGTGCTTGTAGTCTTAATCATCCATGAGAAAATATTTGAAGCCGTTACCCACCCTCTTACAGTTCGAGTTTATTGGATCGTGAATTTCTTTGTCACTTCGTTGTTCACAGTTTCTGCGGTTATGCGTTTGGTCACCGTGTACGTGAGTGAAAGAAACGACTTCATTGTGGATGACGTGGTCTTTTTCATTTCACTTCCTCTGTCGTTATTTCTTCTTTTTGCTGCGGTTAAAGGGACCACCGGCATTGTTTTGTCGACAGAAGAAATTCAAAAACCTTTTTTCGAGGAAACCAAATTGTATGATGGGAGTGAGAGAAAATCTGAGGTTACTGGCTTCGCTTCAGCTTCTATATTATCTAAGGCTTTTTTGACTTGGATTAATCCCTTGTTGCGTAAAGGGTACAAGTCCGCACTGAAGACTGATGATGTTCCAACGCTTTCTCCACAGCATAGAGCTGAGAGAATGTCGTCTATTTTTGAATCAAAATGGCCTCAACCAAACGACACATCAAAGCATCCGGTTAGAATGACTTTGCTTCGGTGCTTTTGGAAGGAGATAGCCTTCACTGCCTTCCTTGCATTCATTAGGCTCTGTGTCATGTTTGTCGGGCCAGTTCTAATACAAAGTTTTGTTGATTTCACATCAGGGAAGAGAAGGTCTGAATATGAAGGATACTACCTCGTGTCGATTCTTCTCATTGCTAAGTTCATTGAAGTCATGGCTTCTCATCATGTCAACTTCCAATCTCAGAAGCTTGGGACGCTTATACGGAGCACTCTTATCCCCGCTTTGTATGAGAAGGGGTTAAAACTATCATTCTCCGCTCGGCAAGATCATGGGTTGGGAACCATTGTGAATTACATAGCTGTTGATACCCAGCAACTCTCTGACATGATGCTTCGGCTAAATACTGCGTGGATGGTGCCACTTCAGGTTGTCATTGGCTTGTTTCTGCTTTACAATTGTCTTGGTGCTTCAGTGATCACCGCGTTTCTTGGTCTTCTTGGTGTTTTTGTGTTTGCTGTGATTGGTACTCGTAGGAACAATCGCTTTCAATATAATGTTATGAGGAACCGTGACTCAAGAATGAAAGCTGTGAATGAGACACTTAATTACATGCGCGTGATCAAGTTTCAGGCCTGGGAGGAACATTTCAGCCAGAGAATTATGGGATTCCGTGAGACTGAGTTTGGGTGGCTCTCCAAGTTTATGTTCACTACATGTGCCAATATGGTTTTGATGTGGAGCGCGCCCTTGTTGATATCAACTCTCACGTTTGGTACGGCTATTTTGCTGGGAGTTCAACTTGATGCTACAACGGTCTTCACAACGACAGCCGTGTTCAAGATATTGCAGGAGCCTATTACAACATTCCCACAGTCTATGATATCTCTCTCACAAGCATTGATATCACTGGAGAGGATAGATAAGTTCATGTTGAGCAGGGAATTGTTGGATGATTCAATTGAGAGAAAAGAAGGATGTGGTGGACAAACAGCAGTGGAAATCGCAGATGGGACTTTTAGTTGGGATGATGGTAACACGCAGCAGGACTTGAAAGATATTAATTTGGAGATAAAAAAGGGGAATGTTTCGGCTATTGTTGGGACTGTAGGATCAGGAAAGTCCTCTCTCCTCGCATCCATTCTTGGAGAGCTGCGTAAGATTTCTGGAAAGGTATGATTTTCTGCTTCAGAATTCAGAAATATATATATTTTTTTATTTAAATGTTTATAGTTGAGTCTGATTATAGTAATAATATATTTCTGTGGAAGGTTCGGGTTTGTGGGAGTGTTGCTTATGTTGCACAAACATCTTGGATTCAAAATGGGACCATTGAAGAAAACATTCTCTTTGGTTTACCTATGGACAGACAGAGGTACAATGAAGCTATCAGGGTGTGTTGTTTGGAGAAAGATTTGGAAATGATGGATTATGGGGATCAGACAGAAATTGGAGAGCGTGGTATCAACCTGAGTGGAGGCCAGAAGCAGCGTATACAACTTGCCAGGGCTGTGTATCAAGACTGTGATGTATATCTTCTTGATGATGTCTTCAGTGCTGTTGATGCTCATACTGGTTCTGAAATATTTAAGGTCGCTATTCTCAAAGTTGAAGTGTTCTACTTCGCATTATTTTCAACTTTAATTTTACCCATTCTGTGCTAGTTTGTTGAGTGAAGATTTCATGTAATCTTCATCGAATTGTTGCATAAGTGGGTTTAAGTCATAACCTAGTCAAGACTCAAATGTCTATTTATGGGATGATGGAATTCATTCGACACCATAAACTAATGTTTATTCACGTAAATAATTTCTGTTCGTTAGATACCAAATATGTGACTTTTAATGTTTATCATATGCCTTTTATACAGGAATGTGTGAGGGGAGCTCTGAAAGGCAAGACCACTCTTCTTGTAACGCACCAAGTAGATTTCTTACATAACGTGGATCAAATATTTGTAAGTCTGTTTTGCTCATGCTGTTATGCTTCGTCCTTTGTAATCTTCAACTTAATTAGATTGTTACTCAAAAACTTGTGTATGTGCTTGATAAAGGTGATGAGGGACGGTATGATAATCCAATCAGGAAAGTACGATAATTTAGTAGAATCTGGAATGGATTTTAAAGCTCTGGTGGTTGCACATGAGACCTCCATGGAACTGGTAGAGCAGAGTGTGGTCATGCCTGCTGAAAATTTCAACAAGCCAACGAAATCTCCAGAGGTGGCTTCTATTTACAAGGGATCCAATGGTGAAAGCAATTCTCTTGAGCAGGCCAGATCTAGCAACAAAAGTTCTAAACTCATCAAAGAAGAGGAAAAAGAAATCGGCAAATTGAGCTTACATATCTATAAACTCTACTTCACTGAGGCTTTTGGGTGGTGGGGTATTGCATTAGTATTGGTTCTTTCTTTGTTATGGCAAGGGTCTTTGATGGCAAGTGATTATTGGCTGGCGTATGAAACTTCAGAAGAAAGTGGAATAGTTAACCCTTCTATGTTCATCTCCATCTATGCAATTATTGCCGCTGTTTCGCTTATCTTGGTAGTGATGAGATGTTACTTCTTTACAATCTTGGGTTTAAAGACTGCACAAATTTTCTTCGCACAAATTCTTCGTAGTATCTTGCATGCGCCAATGTCTTTCTTTGACACTACTCCCTCTGGAAGAATTCTAAGCAGGGTAAGAACTTTAGTGCCGCCAAGTATGTTGAGTTAATCATTAAATACGTGCAAGATTCTAATACTTCATAATATAAAATTTATATTTAATATGTTAATCACACACTTATAATGACTTTTTTTTTTCCTCAACTTCTACAGGCATCCTCTGATCAGGCCAATGTTGATGTCCTTCTTCCCTTGTTCACGGGAATTGTTATTTCCATGTACATTACAGTGATCAGCATATTTATTGTCACCTGTCAAAATTCATGGCCAACAGTGTTTTTGATATTCCCTCTTATTTTGTTGAATATGTGGTATCGGGTATGAATTTTATTACCTGATTGTCAAATGCTCTGCCTTTGATTGCCAATTTGTAGAACCCGAAAATATGTTTCATCTAGTCACGTGAATAAATGTATCTATATACTATAACTTCTAATACTATTTGCAGTGTTTTCTGTTCAATATGCAAGTAATTTGAATGGCTGGTTTCATAATACAGAGAACAATATTTGCTACAATCACTTGTTTGACGTTTTATATCCATATTAAATACTAATCAGAATGTAATTTGTTCACAATTTAATTTTCGTTACATACTTTTGTTAACAAATTGTGTTTTCTGTATCTTTTATGGACTTCCAGGATTACTATCTTGCATCATCTCGTGAATTAACTCGTTTGGATTCAATTACCAAAGCACCAGTTCTTCATCACTTCTCTGAAAGCATTGCAGGGGTCATGACAATTCGTGCATTTAGACGGCAAAAGAATTTTTGTCGAGAAAATCTCAAACGGGTGAATGATAATTTGCGTATGGATTTTCACAACTATAGCTCCAATGTGTGGTTGGGAATACGCTTAGAGTTGCTTGGAAGCTTTGTCTTTTGTATTTCTTCCATGTTCATGATCATCTTACCCAGTAGTATCATAAAGCCAGGTAAATTGATTCAGGAAATCTAAATATCTATTGAAATTAGTTATGCAATATTGTCACTACAGTAGTGCTTCTTTAAATTAATCACCTTGTTCATGTAGAAAATGTCGGCTTATCCCTCTCTTATGGGTTGTCCTTAAATTCTTTCTTGTTTTGGGCAATATACTTGAGTTGTTTCATCGAAAACAAGATGGTGTCTGTTGAGAGGATAAAGCAGTTTATAAATATTCCTTCGGAACCAGCATGGAATATCAAGGATCATCTACCTCCTTCAAATTGGCCAAGTCAAGGAAATGTAGATATAAAAGACTTGCAGGTAGGTTGAGTATGAATATATTGATTGTGTTTTACATTTGAAAGAACCTTTGTATTTGCGAAATAATTCATTGGTTTCTATTGGTTTAAGATACTAATAGAGCACCATTTCCAATTTTGAGCTTTCCATTAGTGCAAACTGATATGATGACTTGAGCTTCTAATGAACAGGTCAGATATCGTCCAAACACTCCTCTGGTTCTGAAAGGAATTACTTTAAGCATTAGTGGAGGTGAAAAAGTTGGTGTTGTGGGTCGAACTGGTAGCGGAAAGTCAACTTTAATTCAAGTATTCTTTAGGCTGGTGGAACCTTCGGAAGGAAAAATAATAATTGACGGTGTTGACATATCCTTCTTGGGACTTCACGATCTTAGATCACGGTTTGGTATCATTCCTCAAGAACCAGTGCTTTTTGAAGGAACTGTGAGAAGCAACATTGATCCAATTGGAGAATATACAGATGAAGAAATATGGAAGGTAAGAAATGGGTCAATTGAAATCCATCTACTTTCCTGATGATGGTTTTGAATCCAATATCTAAAAACTTGTTATTGTTGTAGAGCTTGGAACGTTGTCAACTAAAAGATGTTATTGCCGCCAAGCCTGAAAAACTAGAGTCTTTAGGTAGATACCTCAACCATATTTCTCTGAGTTGTTTGTGTTTAATTGTTTTAGTAATGGGGATGTTGTTTAAACTTTGAAGTGGTGGATAATGGAGAGAACTGGAGTGTGGGACAGAGACAGTTACTTTGTCTAGGGAGGGTTATACTTAAGAAAAGCCGACTTTTGTTCATGGATGAGGCAACAGCTTCTGTTGATTCTCAAACTGATGGTGTGATTCAGAAGATCATAAGAGAGGAGTTTGCATTATGCACCATCATCAGCATTGCTCACAGAATACCCACAGTCATGGACTGTGACAGAGTTTTAGTTGTTGATGCAGGTATCTATCATATTCTCTTTGCATTCTATTGCTCACTGGATCATCCTTATCCTTTCACCATTGTAGCCTAAATAATGTTGTTGTTTTGCTTGTAATAGGGCGAGCGAAAGAATATGATAAGCCTTCAAATTTGCTTAAGAAGAAATCTCTCTTTGGGGCATTAGTTGAAGAATATGCCAACCGCTCCAGTGGACTATAAGAAATTAAGAATCTCTCGTGCTCCTCCACACACATTTGTCTTGGTCTTTTAGCCAAATATCCTTCTCAGTTAAAAAAAAAGGCCTGGCATTGCCAAATTATATCACAGTATATATTGAAAGTGTTGGACGAGACTCTATGCTTTGGGTGCTGGTTTGTGTGCTGCATTGTGTGTTGCATTGAGTGAAATTCAAAGATTTTTTGTCCATTTTTTGTGAATACAGTTGAAGTAAAGTCACTTTTGTGGAAGTCAAAACAAGGGAGCTATTTGTGAACTATTTGTTGGCTATTGAAAGAAAATAGTCACAGTTTTACGGTGGCATTAAATGCCAAGCAAAAAAAGAGAAGTCCCTTCTTCTCTATAAATAGTGGCTTCCTCCTATGCTTTGAAAACACATCCTAGCAAGAGTGACTAAATCAGAGAGAATATAAAGTTTCTCCTGTGAGGTTCTTCTAACAAGTTATTTCTCCTATTTTATGAAGAGAGAGAGAAATTGTTCTTTCTTTCTAATTTAGAGAGAAATTGTAATCTTTCTTTCACATAGTAAAAATCTTTCTCTGGTCTTATCCATAATTATTTCTTTATCTATTGAGAGTTTTTCACGTAAAATATTGAGTGTCAATTCCTAATTTTCTCATATATATATTTTAGCTGAAAAATATTATTTCGCTACTTTGAAACCTAACAGTGGTATGAGAGCCACTAGGTGTTAGAAAAGTAGTTTTAGATCAAGAGGGGGGGTGAATTGATCTTTGAAAGTTTTTCGCGAATAACAGATTATCTAATTCGAAAATTAAGTTTACTAATCTATTCTTGCATCACAAAGCAATCAATCAAAATAAGCGCATCAACTGAATTTAAAGAGAGAAAGGTTAAGAAAGATTTCACCGGTAATTTATACTGGTTCACCCAATACCAGGGCTACGTCCAGTCTCCAGCCAAATTCCAGCTGGGTTCCACTAGATTAAATGTTTTACAGATTCAACAATCTTACACCTAATCTAACACAAGAACCAAATTCCAGTTCCTGCACTTAACCTCTCCACCAAGAACCAAATTCCAACTCTTGATAACCTCTACAACCAAATTCCAGTTGCAGAGAAACCAAGTGCCCAAATTCCGGGCACCAAACCTTTCACCAAGAACCAAATTCCAGTTCTTGATAACCTCTACAACCAAATTCCGAGCTTGCAGAGAAACCAAGTGCCCAAATTCCAGGCACCAAACCTTTCACCAAGAACCAAATTCCAGTTCTTGATAACCTCTACAACCAAATTCCAGTTGCAGAGAAACCAGTGCCCAAATTCCAGGCACCAAACCTTTCACCAAGAACCAAATTCCAGTTCTTGATAACCTCCACAACCAACTTCCAGCTGCAGAAAAACTTGTGCCCAAATTCCAGGCACAACACAATACAAAAGAATGAAAAAGAATTTACAAAGAAGAAACTAGAAAGCTCAAACCAGTTTATCCAAATCTGCAGAGAGTTTCTTCTTCAAAAGAATGCAAGTTGCCTCAAGAAAGATTTTCAAAATAACTTCAAAAAATTGTTGCGAATCTTTCTTGAAAAAGTTCTAAGGTTTGCTTGAATGATTGCTTAAGGATGTGTAAAAACTGATATTCAAAGTATGTTTTAAAAAGTTCAAGCAACTCTGTTTTTAAAGAGTAATTTCAAAAACTGCTGCATTAATTAATCTGTTGAAAGTTTGTTTTAATCTGTTGAAATAGCCGTTTCAATCTGTTAAAAGTCCTTTCAATCCATTAATGCGTTCTTGATTCTTTAACAGATTTGTTTTAGCTGATACGATAATGTTTATATCAGTTAAAACATTTTACAAAACTTTTCTAAGTTTGATTCAATCGATTGTTTTGTGTTTTAATCGATTGATATACTGCAAAACCTTCTTATAAAACTTTTCAAGTTGTTTTAACTGATAAAAAGAAGTTTTAATCGATTAAATCTCTGTACAAAATTTTTCTAAGTTGTTTTAATCGGTTGAAAAGCGTTTTAATCGATTGAAACAGATCTGATCGGTCATAATTCAATTCTGATCGATCATAAACAACTCTGATCGGTCATAACTGCATTCTGATCGATCATTCTGACCCTTTAAGTGATTTTAATCGATTGAAACGTGTTTTAATCGATTTAAATAAGTTCTGATCGCTTATATTTCAAATTTGATCGGTCATGATGGGTTCTAAAGGGTTTTAATCGATTAAAAGCAATTTGTATCGATTAAAATATTGTAAAAACACTTCTTTGAACATTCTAAGTGATTTTAATCGGTTCTTTCAAAACTATATCAGTTAAAAACATTATTAAGAAAGCTTTTGTCAAAATGCTTTGTTTTTAATTGTTTAAAACGATTTTAGAGGCATTTTGCAAAATCATTTAAGTGAAGAAACTTCATGCAGCAGAAAAGATAAAGTGGTTTTACCTAAGCATTCTGTTAGACACACTAATCTTCTAACTCTTTTATCTGAGTAACTTGTTGACTGCTGCAAAGTTGACTTTTGACTTCATCTTTGACTTCATCAAATCAATGAGATCTTTGTCAAAGTATTTCACTAAGATCTTCATCACTTTCACTAGGTTCTGATATTATTCCACTGCTATAGTTACTAGAATAATGTTGGAGAAAATTCTTAATATGCTCTGTGGTTGTAGTTAATCTGATCTTTCACATCAGAAAAGAGTTATTCTTGTTACTGGATATAAAAGTTGTTTCAGTAGGCAATACTATTCATAGTAACAGGTGCATAAGTCAGTTTAAACCATGACGACAAAATTTGAGATAGAGAAATTGAGTGGGAGTAATTTCTCCCTGTGGAAATTGAAAATAAAGGCATGCTTCAGAAAAGAAATTTGCTTAGCAGCAATTGAAGGTAAGCCTGATGGTATTACCGATGATAAATGGAAGGAGATGGATAATATTGTTGTTGCTAATTTGCACTTGACATTGGCAGATTCTATCTTGTCTAGTATTGCAGAAAAGCAAACAGCAAAGGAGATATGAGATACACTCGTAAAATTATACGAGGTTAAGTCTCTTCACAACAAAATTTTCTTAAAGAGGAGACTCTACACTCTTCGAATGAGTGAATCCACATCAGTCACGGATCACATCAACAATCTCAATACACTATTTGCTCAGATGACAACCTTAGATGTCAAAATAGCAGAAAGTGAACGTGCGGAACTTCTACTTCAAAGTTTACCAGACTCGTACGATCAACTCATCATAAATATCACAAATAATATGATTTCCGACTATCTAAACTTTGATGATGTAGCCGGAGCCATTCTTGAAGAAGAATCTAGGCGCAAGAATAAGGAAGATAGATTGGAAAATTCCAAGCAAGCAGAGGCTTTAACGGTGGTGAGAGGAAGATCAATAGAGCGTGGCTCTAGTGGGAGTCAAAATCATGGTAGATCGAAATCTCGAGGAAGGAATAATTTCAAATGTTACTACTGTGGCATGAGAGGACACTTGAAGAAAGATTGTTGGAAGAAGAAAAATGCTGAGAAGTCTCTTGAGGCAACTGCATCTCAAGGATGTGTTGCTAGTACCTCCGATGATGGATAAATCTTGTATAGCGAAACAACGGTTGGTTCCAAAGGTGAAAAACAACTCACTGATGTTTGGATAATAGATTCGGGAGCAACATGGCACATGACTTCACGAAGAGATTGATTTTGCACCTATAAACCTATCTCAGAGGGATCTGTGTTCATGGGTAATGATCACACCTTGGAAATTGCTGGAATCGGTACTGTCAAATTGAAAATGTACAATGGTACTATTCGTATAATTCAAGAGATACAACATGTGAAGGACTTGAAAAAGAATTTATTGTCTATTGGACAATTGTCGGTTGCAAGACCCATATTGAAAGTGAGATCTTGAAAGTGGTGAAAGGTGCTCTAGTAGTGATGAAAACAGATAAGTTTACTGCAAACCTATACATGCTTCTGGGAGATACGTTGCAAGAGGCAGATGTATCAGTTTCATCAGCTAGTCAAGAGGAATCAACGACAATGTGACATCATAGACTAGGCCATATGTCAGAACGAGGCTTGAAGGTCCTTGCGGAACGTAAACTCTTACCTGGGCTCACATCGGTAAGTTTACCTTTCTGTGAGTACTGTGTGACAAGCAAACAACATAGATTGAAGTTTGAGAATTCAACTACTAGAAGCAAACACATACTTGACTTGATACATTCTGATATGTGGGAGTCACCGAAAATGTCTTTAGGAGGAGCTAAATATTTTGTATCATTCATTGATGATTACTCTAGGAAATTGTGGGTGTACCCAATCAAGAAGAAGTCAGATGTGTTTCCAGTTTTCAAGGAATTCAAAGCACAAGTGGAGCTTGAAACTAGGAAGAAGATTAAGTGTTTAAGAACAAACAATGGAGCAGAATATATAGATGGTGAGTTTTTAGCATTTTGCAAGCAGGAGGGTATAAGGAGGCAGTTCACGGTTGTCCATACACCTCAGCAGAATGGTGTAGCAGAGCGGATGAATAGAACTCTCCTAGAAAGGACTAGAGCTATGTTGCGAATGAAAAAATTAGCCAAATCTTTCTGGGCAGAAGCAGTAAAGACAACTTGTTACGTAATAAATCGATCACCATCAACTGTGATTGGTTTAAAGACACCTATGGAGATGTGGAAAGGAAAGCCATCAGAGTAATCTTCTCTATATGTGTTTGGATGTCTTGTGTACGTGATGTACAACTACCAAGAAAGAACAAAGTTGGATCCAAAATCCAGAAAATGCATATTCTTGGGCTATGCTGATGGAGTTAAGGGGTATCGCCTCTGGGATCCCACTGCCCGCAAGGTTATTGTCAGCAGAGACGTAATCTTTGCAGAGAATGAACTACAAAATGGACAGGTAAATGATAGCACTTCTTAAGATGTTACTACTGTACAAATAGATGGAAAGTCTAGAGAAGAAGATTCTTTAGAAGCAGAACTAGAGCATGAGGAACAAGAACCAGAAGAGGCCAATGATACAAAAGTTCGACGAATAACACATCAGATAAGGAGACCATCTTGGCACTCAGACTATGTAATGGCAAGTCATGATGCATACTGTCTTCTAACAAAAGAGGGAGAACCGTCAACCTTTCAGGAGGCTGTGAGTAGTTCAAATGCTTCTCTGTGGATGACAGCAATGCAAGAAGAAATAGAAGCCTTACACAGAAACAAGACATGGGAACTTGTTGCACTTCCACAAGGTCGGAAAGCCATCAACAAAAAATGGGTCTATAAGATCAAACATGATGACAATGATCAAGTGGAACGATATCATGCAAGACTGGTGGTCAAAGGGTATGCTCAAAAGGAAGACATTGATTTCAATGAGATATTCTCTCCAATGGTTAGACTTACCACTATCAGAGTAGTGTTGGCTATGTGTGCTGCATTTGACTTACATCTTGAACAATTAGATGTAAAGACTGCTTTTCTTCATGGAAAACTTGAAGAAGAAATTTATATGCTCCAACCAGAAGGCTTTGAAGAACAAGGAAAAGAAAACTTGGTTTGTAGGTTGACCAGATCTTTGTACGACTTAAAGTAGGCACCAAGGTGTTGGTACAAGAGATTTGATTCCTTCATTATTAGCCTCAGATACAACAGACTGAGTTCAGACCATTGTACGTATTACAAGAGATTTGATGATAATGATTTTATCATTTTGCTGTTGTATGTGGATGACATGTTAGTGGTAGGCCCCAACAAAGATCGAGTCCAAGAATTGAAGGCACAGTTGGCTAGAGAATTTGATATGAAGGACTTGGGACTCGCAAACAAGATTTTAGAGGTGCAAATTCACCGAGATAAAAAGGATAGGAAGATTTGGCTTTCTCAAAAGAATCTTCTTAACAAAGTCTTGCGGCGCTTCAACATGCAAGATTGTAAGCCAATCTCTACCCCATTGCCTATCAATTATAAATTATCCTCAGATATGTGTCCTAGCAGTGAAGCAGAGAGGATGAAAATGTCTCGAGTACCGTATGCATCGACAGTGGGAAGTCTTATGTATGCTATGATTTGTACGAGACCAGATATTGCACAAACAGTTGGGACGGTCAGTCGATTTATGGCAAATCCTGGTAGAGAGCACTGAAATGCTGTGAAGAGGATCCTAAGATATATTAAAGGAACCTTAGATGCTGCATTATGTTTTGGAGGATCAGAGTTTATTGTTAGAGGATATGTTGATTCAAATTTTGCAGGTGATCTTGATAAAAGAAAATCTACTACAGAATATGTGTTCTCTCTTGCAAACAGAGCGGTAAGTTGGTTATCTAAACTGCAGACTGTTGTAGCTTTATCTACTACAGAGGCGGAGTATATGGCAGATACCCAGACATGCAAGGAAGCAATTTGGATTCAAAGGTTATTGGGAGAACTCGGACACAACAGAATATCACTGTGTATTGTGACAGTGAAAGTGCCTTGTACATTGCAAGGAATTTAACTTTTCATTCCAGAACGAAGCACATAGGAGTACAATATCATTTTGTCAGAGAAGTAGTAGAGAAAGGGAGTGTGAATATGCAAAAGATTCATACCAAAGATAACCTAGCAAATGCTATGACAAAACTAATCAACTCTGATAAGTTTATATGGTGCAGATCCTCCTATGGTTTATTAGAAGCATAAGCAGCATGGAACAGGCAAGTAGAGAAAGATTTTGAAACTCACAAAAGTGACTTTAAGTGGGAGATTGTGACTACAGTTGCCGTAAAGCCACTTTTGTGGAAGTCAAAATAAGAGAGCTATTTGTGAGCTATTTGTTGGCTATTGAAAGAAAATAGTCACAGTTTTACAGTGGCATTAAATGCTAAGCAAAAAAAGAGAAGTCCTTTCTTCTCTATAAATACTGGCTTCCTACTATGCTTTGAAAACACATCCCAGCAAGAGTGATTAAATCAGAGAGAATATAAAGTCTCTCCTGTGAGGTTCTTCTAGCAAGTGATTTCTCCTATTTTACGAAGAGAGAGAAATTGTTATTTCCTTCTAATTTAGAGAGAAATTGTAATCATTCTTCCATATAGTGAAAATCTTTCTCTGGTCTTATCCATAATTATTTCTTTATAGAGAGTTTTCCACGTAAAATATTAAGTGTCAATTCCTAATTCTCTCGTATATATATTTTAGTTGAAAAATATTATTTCCCTACTTTAAAATCGAACATTTTTGACATTGTTAAACGAATAGACACATTTTCATTTCATATTTCTGAAGTTGCATTTATTTCATTGGTTACATTTTTATTAGAATGTAGAAATTCATAGGTTCTAAGTGAGAAATGTTAATCTAGCTACCGGCAAATTTTTTATTTTGTATGATTACCTCTTTTAACAAGTAGTATCAAAGTTGGTTATATTTTTTTAAAATAAATTTTTATTGTAGGGTAATATTTGATCGAGCTTGTTATTGAGATGGAATATTTTTTTGTTTTATAAGTTGAATGATTAACGATAAGAATGAGTTCATGTGAATCAAGAATTAAATAGACATTTACTTATAAATCAGTGATATTTTAATGCTCAATTTAATAAATAAAAAATAAAATAATAAATAATTGTAAGTGGTTGATATATTGGAAACCCCTACACCGGTAAAAAAACTAAATCTACTGATATAAAATGGGTTTAAGGTAATTTGTTATATTATTATTTAAGGTTGTTAAATGGAAGCTTTTTTTAAAAGCATGTATGTTAAAATATAATTTTCGTAATTGTAAATGCCGAGAGATTGTATTCAAGTCAATTTATAAAAGTATTTTTATATACACTTCAGTAAGTGATATCTTACTTTAATAAAAATAATATGATTATATGAATTGTACTATGTTATTATAACTAAATCCTATTATTATATTATAATAAATAATAGTTAAATTATTAGATTTTATCTTTAAATATAATACATTTTTTTAAATTAATGTAGTTGTACACGTGTAGATAGAACGTACCCATGCATGAAAATGAGGTTAGAATTTTTGGTGAGTGAATGAAAAAAATAAAATAAAAGGAAGTTATATGCTTAGGCTAATACATTTATCATTTTATTATTTTTATTTCTGTTAAAACTTCCATCACTTTAAAAATAAATAAATTCTTAAATAAGGTTAACAGATATATCGTAATTAGAATACTTAACATCTTAGAAAATTATTAAATGATAAGTTTATATAGTTATTAATTTAGTTTTCATGAAGGAACTATAAACATCTTGATATTGATTGTCATATTGTTAGAGAGTATCCAATACCTTAAAGTTGGAGGTTGATATATACTCTAACCACTAATTTACTAGAATTTGTTGATAATAATTTACAAATAAATTATATTTATATACAAATAAATGTTTATCCGTGTAAATATATAAATACAAATATATTTATATATTTTGATATATTTATATGTTAGATGTGAGGGCGCTACTCGAAGGTAAAAGTGCGTGTCGAGTGAGTTTTCAAAATTTTGATGTCAAATTTGTGAGCGTGTCTCTTTATATGAGTTTGTAATTTAATAATAAAATATAATATTTATAATTTATTTATATAATGATATAAATAATTTTATTTTATTTTATTTTAATTTATTCTTTTTATCTTTTTTTCCTTCTATTATTTAATTAAAATTCTTATATTAAAATAATTTTTCAATATTAAAAATACTTAAATATTTATTTTTAAAATTATTTAATTTAACAAATTATTATAAATTAATCTAATTATGATTAAATTAAATTATTAAATAAAAAATGTATTTAATTTTTTAATTAGGTGAATAATTAATTTATTAGAATATATTTAAAATTAAATAATTATTATATAATTTTAAATATTTATTTTTTTAATTTAAGGTTGATTTTTAAAAATATACTTTAAATTCGTTGGTAATGTTGGTCTGTAACTAATTGTTAATTTATCGATGACTATATCCGTCGATAACTAATTGTTTATTTACCAAAATTGTTAATTTATCAACAGATATATTCGTCGCTAATTAATTGTTTATTTACCGATGGATATATCCGCTTAGTAAGACCAAAATTCACACCTACTTTAAAATTCGCCGATAATCATTTTCCGACGACTACTTATCTGTCATGTAATTAATAATTTTCTTGTAGTGAGAAAATAATGACAATTATATATAATTACATATTGACTCAAATGATAAAGTTCAATTTTCTTTATAAGAAATGGATATATTAGATTCTAAAGTTTTGTAATACAATATTTGAGATGTTTTGTTTTATTATTACTTTGTTATTAAGTTTAGATTTATCTTTTAGTCTAAATAATTTAGTCTTCTGGTATGGAATGAGACATTCAAAATTTTACAATCTTTCACAATTCCTGGAGAGATAGTTTACTAAAAGACCGAGGAATAAGTAATTCGACTCATTCACATTCAGATCATGAATGCTATAAATCCATATTATGCAAGGAAACATTATTTTTGCTAATTTGAAGTGAAAGTTAATATAAAATTGGTACATTTCTAATATCATATCCATAGTTAGCATATTCGTGATAGTTAGAAGCTCTAACTCCATATTAAGGTTACGGTCGATATCGTCATTATCATCAATAAAAAAAACTCTTAGGCTTGTTATCCATGAACTTGTTCAAAAATACTATAATAAAAGGAACATAGGTGTTTGTTGCTAAGTATTTGACTAGATAGGATCGTCCAGTTCTTATGTACAATACTTTTATTTTACCATATCCGAAAACAATGAGGTCACTCTCAATCAAAATCCTTCAATGTCTACAACATTTATTCAAGTGAAAGTTTTTCCTTAGTAGTTATAATATTGATTCTTACTATAATAGATTACAATCATTTTCGAAGACCACGGTAACATTGTAAGTGCACAAAGTGTAATAATACCTTATTCTTTAAAATAATTAAACCCCAATATCAAAAGTTAATTGCTCTCATTCGTAAGTTTAATAACTTAAGAAATTTGGAATAAGATGATAAATCTCACACACTTATGGTTAAAGTGAATGTTTAAAATTATTTTAAAAATCTTAAAATTGATTATATCATTTGGTGGGAGATAGATTTTGTTTTAAGAAATGTTATTTAATTTTAAAACTATCTTTTATGAATAACTTGATCGGAAATCATCTTATTAAAATAGTTCATGATATTTACAAGTATTAATTAAAGTTTGATGCTGGAGGGGTTGTTGGTATGGAGAATGTTCCATAAATTGGTATCATCATATCCCTTCAAATACCAACTAGTCAAAAGTAATTGACCCGTAAACAAATATTTAAAAAGTTTATGAAATCATAAAATCACAATTTAATATCTATAAATGACGATCAATGTGTATAAAAGGAAATGCTGGATAATGAAATAAAAAAAATAAAAAATGAAAAGCTAAAAATACTCCATAAATATCATATTGAAAATTAAAATAAAATGTGTTTGGAATTCTTTAATTAACTGCAATTGACGAGAGACATCAAAGAAAAAATACATAGGAATGTTATTTTACAATACTTAAAGAAAGTTCGATGGTTTTAAAACACAAAAAATCAATTTGTTTCGGAATTATAGTATTATACCATTTATTTATCATTGCACCATATTTGAATGGTAAGTGAACTACTTATAAAAGAACATAAACAACTGTCACAATTATTATAGAACAAATTATTGTCAATTATTAAATTGTATTTAAATTATTTTTTTTATTTAACCAAACACATATTTTCATTTTATTTTTTGTTTTATTTTTTCCCTCATCTACCTATGTCCCCCTCTATTATAGAGATACAAATAAATAAAGGAAAACAAGTAAAAATAATAAAAAATGTTATTTGATTAAATATATATATATATATATATTTACTTATCATTGTAATATTTTTTACATATAATTTAAAAATGTATATTATAACAAGTAAAAATAAAAAGTTTAATTTTACACAATTTTTTTATATAAAAAAATTTACGACCAATATCCCATTTAACAATTTCATTTATTAATAAAATAATAATTTTTAATTACTTTTATTTTAAATAATTACTTTATAAATATAATATAATAATATGGATATCTTATGAGGTGTGGAAATATCAAAACTTCACTTTACAAACATGTTTTGACAACTGTTTTCAAAAACATTCTTCCAACACCCCGGATAAACTATTATAATAAGGAGTACGGGCTGTCAATTTATAAACATTCTCAAACTTTTTCATCCACTGCTACGGACTAATTATTCATTCTCATGATTTTTAGTGCAATTTTGTCTGTTCTAGCCAAATGCAGTATTTATAGTGCATTTTTGTATAATTTTTCCTGATCTAGCCAGATGCAGTGTATAATCATTAAATAGTATTTTACTCCATAGCTCAGATTCTCTAGTCTAAGAATTATTTCACTAAGACACATAGTCGAAGGTGAAGTTTATCCTAATGGCAGAAACAACCATGTCCGTCGCAGCTTCAACATGGATAACATCCCTCTCATGTACATTCCCTGTGAAGCAAACCTCAGGGGACACGTTTATCTCAACAATGCTGCAATGCCTGAGATTTCTCTTCCTCTCGCCATGTCCTCAAAGAGCTATATTATCTTTCCTGGATGTCATGCTCCTCTTGTTTCTCTTCGTGTTTGCTGTCACCAAGCTCTGGAAAAGGTTCACCTCCGGTGCCGGTTTCGCCACTCACCTCAATGAGCCACTCGTCAGAAGTAACCGATGCATTTTCTTAACAACTATTCGCTTCAAGCTATCCTTAACCGCAGAGGTTGTTTTAACTATACTTTACACGGTTGCTAGCGTTCTTGCGTTTAGAAGTTCCTCCAAGGTGCCGTGGAAACAAGTTGACGACGCATTTTGGTTAGTCCAGGCCATAACGCATGTGGTGCTTGTAGTCTTAATCATCCATGAGAAAATATTTGAAGCCGTTACCCACCCTCTTACAGTTCGAGTTTATTGGATCGTGAATTTCTTTGTCACTTCGTTGTTCACGGTTTCTGCGGTTATGCGTTTGGTCACCGTGTACGTGAGTGAAAGAAACGACTTCATTGTGGATGACGTGGTCTTTTTCATTTCACTTCCTCTGTCGTTAATTCTTCTTTTTGCTGCGGTTAAAGGGACCACCGGCATTGTTTTGTCGACAGAAGAAATTCAAAAACCTTTTTTCGAGGAAACCAAATTGTATGATGGGAGTGAGAGAAAATCTGAGGTTACTGGCTTCGCTTCAGCTTCTATATTATCTAAGGCTTTTTTGACTTGGATTAATACCTTGTTGCGTAAAGGGTACAAGTCCGCACTGAAGACTGATGATGTTCCAACGCTTTCTCCACAGCATAGAGCTGAGAGAATGTCGTCTATTTTTGAATCAAAATGGCCTCAACCAAACGACACATCAAAGCATCCGGTTAGAATGACTTTGCTTCGGTGCTTTTGGAAGGAGATAGCCTTCACTGCCTTCCTTGCATTCATTAGGCTCTGTGTCATGTTTGTCGGGCCAGTTCTAATACAAAGTTTTGTTGATTTCACATCAGGGAAGAGAAGGTCTGAATATGAAGGATACTACCTCGTGTCGATTCTTCTCATTGCTAAGTTCATTGAAGTCATGGCTTCTCATCATGTCAACTTCCAATCTCAGAAGCTTGGGACGCTTATACGGAGCACTCTTATCCCCGCTTTGTATGAGAAAGGGTTAAAACTATCATTCTCCGCTCGGCAGGATCATGGGATGGGAACCATTGCGAATTACATAGCTGTTGATACCCAGCAACTCTCTGACATGATGCTTCGGCTAAATACTGCGTGGATGATGCCACTTCAGGTTGCCATTGGCTTGGTTCTGCTTTACAATTGCCTTGGTGCTTCAGTGATCACCGCGTTTCTTGGTCTTCTTGGTGTTTTTGTGTTTGCTGTGATTGGTACCCGTAGGAACAATCACTTTCAATATAATGTAATGGGGAACCGTGACTCAAGAATGAAAGCTATGAATGAGACGCTTAATTACATGCGCGTGATCAAATTTCAGGCCTGGGAGGATCATTTCAACCAGAGAATTATGGGATTCCGTCAGACCGAGTTTGGATGGCTCTCCAAGTTTATGTTCACTACATGTGCCAATATGGTTTTGATGTGGAGCGCGCCCTTGTTGATATCAACTCTCACGTTTGGTACGGCTATTTTTCTGGGAGTTCAACTTGATGCTACAACGGTCTTCACAACGACAGCCGTGTTCAAGATATTGCAGGAGCCTATTACAACATTCCCACAGTCTATGATATCTCTCTCACAAGCATTGATATCACTGGAGAGGATAGATAAGTTCATGTTGAGCAGGGAATTGTTGGATGATTCAATTGAGCGAAAAGAAGGATGTGATGGACAAACAGCAGTGGAAATCGCAGATGGGACTTTTAGTTGGGATGATGGTAACACGCAGCAGGACTTGAAAGATATTAATTTGGAGATAAAAAAGGGGAATGTTTCGGCTATTGTTGGGACTGTAGGATCAGGAAAGTCCTCTCTCCTCGCATCCATTCTTGGAGAGCTGCGTAAGATTTCTGGAAAGGTATGATTTTCTGCTTCAGAATTCAGAAATATATATATTTTTTAATTTAAATGTTTATGGTTGAGTCTGATTATAGTAATAATATATTTCTGTGGAAGGTTCGGGTTTGTGGGAGTGTTGCTTATGTTGCACAAACATCTTGGATTCAAAATGGGACCATTGAAGAAAACATTCTCTTTGGTTTACCTATGGACAGACAGAGGTACAATGAAGCTATCAGGGTGTGTTGTTTGGAGAAAGATTTGGAAATGATGGATTATGGGGATCAGACAGAAATTGGAGAGCGTGGTATCAACCTGAGTGGAGGCCAGAAGCAGCGTATACAACTTGCCAGGGCTGTGTATCAAGACTGTGATGTATATCTTCTTGATGATGTCTTCAGTGCTGTTGATGCTCATACTGGTTCTGAAATATTTAAGGTCGCTATTCTCAAAGTTGAAGTGTTCTACTTCGCATTATTTTCAACTTTAATTTTACCCATTCTGTGCTAGTTTATTGAGTGAAGAGTTCAAGTAATCTTCGTCGAATTGTTGCATTAAGTGGGTTTAACCCATAACCTAGTCAAGACTCAAATGTTTATTTATGAGATGATGCAATCCATTCGACACCATAAACTAATGTTTATCCACGTACATAATTTCTGTTCGTTAGATGCAACATTAAGACTTTTAATGTTTATCATATGCCTTTTATACAGGAATGTGTAAGGGGAGCTCTGAAAGGCAAGACCACTCTTCTTGTAACGCACCAAGTAGATTTCTTACATAACGTGGATCAAATATTTGTAAGTCTGTTTTGCTCATGCTATTATGCTTCGTTCGTTTGTAATCTTCAACTTAATTGGGATAGTTACTCAAAAACTGATGTATGTGCTTGACAAAGGTGATGAGGGACGGTATGATAACCCAATCAGGAAAGTACGATAATTTAGTAGAATCTGGAATGGATTTTAAAGCTCTGGTGGTTGCACATGAGACCTCCATGGAACTGGTAGAGCAGAGTGTGGTCATGCCTGCTGAAAATTTCAACAAGCCAACGAAATCTCCAGAGGTGGCTTCTATTTACAAGGGAGCCAATGGTGAAAGCAATTCTCTTGAGCAGGCCAGATCTAGCAACAAAAGTTCTAAACTCATCAAAGAAGAGGAAAAAGAAATCGGCAAATTGAGCTTACATATCTATAAACTCTACTTCACTGAGGCTTTTGGGTGGTGGGGTATTGCATTAGTATTGGTTCTTTCTTTGTTATGGCAAGGGTCTTTGATGGCAAGTGATTACTGGCTGGCGTATGAAACTTCAGAAGAAAGTGGAATAGTTAATCCTTCTCTGTTCATCTCCATCTATGCAATTATTGCCGCTGTTTCGGTTATCTTGGTAGTGATGAGATGTTACTTCTTTACAATATTGGGGCTAAAGACAGCACAAATTTTCTTCGCACAAATTCTTCGTAGCATCTTGCATGCGCCTATGTCTTTCTATGACACTACTCCCTCTGGAAGAATTCTAAGCAGGGTAAGAACTTTAGTGCCGCCAAGTATGTTAAGTTAAACATTAATTACATGCAAGATTCTAATCCTTAATGATATAAAATTTATATTTAATATGTTAATCACACACTTATAATGACTTTTTTTTTCTTTACTTCTACAGGCATCCTCTGATCAGACTAATGTTGATGTCCTTCTTCCCTTGTTCACGGGAATTCTTATTTCCTCTTACGTTACAGTGATCAGCATCTTCATTGTCACCTGTCAAAATTCATGGCCAACAGTGTTTTTGATATTCCCTCTTATTTTGTTGAATATGTGGTATCGGGTATGAATTTTATTACCTGATTGTCAAATGCTCTGCCTTTGATTGCAAATCTATAGAACCCGAAAATTTGTTTCATCTAATCACGTGAATAAATTTATCTATATACTATAACGTCCAATACTATTTACAGAGAACAATATTTGCTACACTCACTTGTTTGACATATTATATCCATGTTAAACAGTAATCAGAATGTAGTTTCTTCACAATTTCATGTGCCTTATATACTTTTCTTAACAAATTGTGTTTTCTGTATCTTTTATGGATTTCCAGGATTATTATCTTGCATCATCTCGTGAATTAACTCGTTTGGATTTAATTACCAAAGCACCAGTTCTTCATCACTTCTCTGAAAGCATTGCAGGGGTCATGACAATTCGTGCATTTAGACGGCAGAAGAATTTTTGTCAAGAAAATCTCAAACGGGTGGATGATAATTTGCGTATGGATTTTCACAACTATAGCTCCAATGTGTGGTTGGGAATACGCTTAGAGTTGCTTGGAAGCTTTGTCCTTTGTATTTCTGCCATGTTCATGATCATCTTACCCAGTAGTATCATAAAGCCAGGTAAATTGATTCAGGAAATCTAAACTTCTATTGCAATTAGTTACGCAATATTGTCACTACAATAGTGCTTCTTCAAATTAATCATCTGGTTCATGTAGAAAATGTCGGTTTATCCCTCTCTTATGGGTTGTCCTTAAATGGTATCTTGTTTTGGGCAATATACTTGAGCTGTTTCATCGAAAACATGATGGTGTCTGTTGAGAGGATAAAGCAGTTTATAAATATTCCATCGGAACCAGCATGGAATATCAAGGATCATCTACCTCCTTCAAATTGGCCAGGTCAAGGCAGTGTTGATATCAAAGATTTGCAGGTAACTTGAGCATGAAAAAATTCATTGTTTTACATTTGAAAGCACCTATGTATTTGCAAAATGATCTCTACAGGATATTGCAATACCGTTCTAAGTTTTGCAATACCTCTTAATTTACAACAATTCTCACATATTGCAAAACAAAAAAGAGATAAAGAAATAAAAAAAGAAAAATCTTGGGTCTCATAAAATGTAATGCATCAGAGCTGGTACTGAAAAACTTAACACATAGTGTAGTTGGTATAACAAGCTATATGAACCAAAACATTTAATGTGTGTTAGCGGTTTTAATAATCACAATACACCTCCACAGTTCTTGTTGTTATCAATGTGTTGCGCTTATTAGGTCATGCGTGTGTCCGGTATTCATGTGTGCTCTAGAAATCTTGCAAAGATCTCATACAAGTGGCCCCACTCGACACTCATATAGGTGACTCCATCAAGCGTATGCTGCAAATCATACACCACCCTTAAAAGATATGAAATCGTTAAAAACTTTGTTTATACTAAAATTTGTACACCACATTAAATTTTAATTACAAAGTTTAACCTCTCAACGATACAGTATCTAGCACTTTCACATATACACCATAGGAATGAACATAATTGATTTTAATCAATTTTAGTGTTAACAGAACTAACAAGTAACTTGTTTTTACCCATATGAACCTTATTCATGGGATGTCCAATCACAAAGGTTGGGTTACCGTCACCTGTTTGTTTACAAGTTGCTTAAGTCTCATTCCTCTCGATGTTTTTAAAGTCATATTTCTCCTAAGGGTTTTGTAAGAGGATCTGCTAGATTCCGTTCTGACTTCACATAATCAATGGAAATTGTTCCATTCTTTAGCAGCTGCTTCACTAAACTATGTCTCAATTGTATATGTCTGTTTTTTCCATTATAGTTCTTATTTTTAGTAATAGTTATTGCCGATTGACAATCACAATGTATTGATATAGACGAGGTCGGTTTCATTCCTAATGGAATATTTACTAATAAGTTTTTCAACCACTCAGTTTCACTACCAGCCATATCGAGAGCAACAAATTCAGATTTCATTGTTGATCTTGCAATAATTGTCTGCCTGACTGATTTTCATGTAATCGCACCACCCTCGAGTGTGAATACATAACCACTAGTAGATTTTGTCTCATCTGAATCAGAGATTCACTTAGCGTCATTGTACATTCCTAGTACAGCGGAAAATCCACTATATTCAATGAAATAATCCATTTAACCTCTTAAGTATCTCATAAGTCTTGTAAGTGCATTCCAATGTTATTGATTAGGACATTGAGTGTACCTATCCAGTCTACCTACTGCATAAGCAATTTCAGGTCTAGAAAAATTCATTAAATGCAGTAAGCTCCCAATTATCTGGGCATATTGAGGTTGAGAGATTGAGTCTCCTCTATTTTTCTTTAACATAAAATTAGCGTTGTAAGGGGTATTCACTAACCAGTCCAAACTTCCTAAGAAGTTTCTCAATATATCGTGCTTGGGATAGAAAAATACTATCAACATTCCTTATGATTTTAACTTCCAAAATCACATTGGCTTCACCCATATCTTTCATTTCAAATTTAGATTCCAAAAACAACTTAATTTTGGAGATAATGTCAATGCATGTACCAAATATTAACATGTCATCTACATATAAACATAATGACACATTCACCACTCTCAAATTTAGAGTACACACATTTATCAGCATCATTAGTTGAAAAGTCATTACAAAGTAGAACATTATCAAGTTTTTCATGTCATTGTTTTGGTGCTTGTTTTAATCCATACAAGGATTTTTAAAGTTTGCACACTTTGTTCTCTTGACCTGGAACAACACACCCTTCAGGTTGAGTCATACAAATTTCCTCCTCTAATTCACCATTCAAAAAGGCGGTCTTAACATCTTGGTGTATAACTAGTTTATGGTTAGCTGCTAGAGGTAACAAAACTCGAATAAAGGAAATCCTAGCCACAGGGGCAAAAGTGTCAAAATAATCAATGTTGGATTTTTGAGTAAAACCCTTTGCTACTAATCTTGCCTTATATTTATCTATGGATCCATTAGGATGATACTTTTTCTTAAAGATCCACTTACAACCAATAGGTTTTGTTCATTTAGGCAAATCTACCAAATTCCAAGTATTATTTTTCTTAATTAAATCAATTTCATTCTTAATGGCCTTATCCCAAGAGCCCTAGTAGCCTCTAAAAAACTCATTGAATCATTTTCAACTAGATAAGTATAGAAATTATCTCCAAAGGAGGTTTCTTTCCTCTGTCTTTCACTTCTCATCAAATCCTCATTTATTTTATTACTGTTAATATCTATAGATGGTTTAAGTGTCTCACTAACCTTTAAATATGTTAAAATAATTCAACATTTTTTGTCTCTACTATAGTATTATGCTCAATTACATCACTTTTGAGGACAAAAAACCTATAGGCAGCACTATGTTCTGCATAGTCTAAGAACATACAATCAGAAATTTTAGAACCTATTTTCCTTTTCTTATTATTGGGTAACATTACCTTAGCTAGACACCTCCACACTCTTAAATGTTTAAGATTAGGTCTATAACCTCTCCATAACTCATAAGAAGTTTTACTAGTTTTCTTTAAAAAAACACACTGTAAGTATATCTTCTCTCAGAGGTTATTTGGTGCACTAGAGTTGTTTGATTAAGTATACTTTGGTGTATGTAGAGTAGTCATCTATAAATATCACAAATCATATGAATCAATAATATAAGCAGAAAAACAAGATTTATTAACAACCTCAGAGATGTTAAGTACAAAAAAACCTTGATCACAATATCCCTTCCCTACAAACACATTATTTTTTGTCATAACAATCTTATCAGATTCGAATGACACTTTAACCCTAACTTTTCTCAACAGTGTTAGAGAGATTATATTAGCTCTGACTAATGGCACATGTAGCATATCATTCAAGGCCAGAGTCTTTTCAAATGTGAGCTTTAGAAGAACTTTTTCATTTCCTAAGACAGGAGTTGTCCTAAAATCACGAAGATAAACATGTTCTTCTCCATCCCCACACTAGTGTAGGAGGTAACAACACTTCTGTTTGCATAGATGTGTCTGGTAGCACGAGAGTCTACCACCTATTTGAGAAACGACCGCAATAATTGTCTCTTCTGCTTTGGCTAAATTTGCGTTAGGAGAATTGTCGTTTCTTATTTTATATATGCACTGAGGTGCATGATGACCTGACTTTCCACAGACAAAATCATTTCCCTTCTTCTCGAAGATAAAGTGGGGTTAGATTCATTACTTTCATACAATCTCAAACTTTCTTTTATAAGTATGTGCAAAATAATATGTAGACAAAATAATATCCTACACACGTATGAACAAAATAATTTGTAGATCTAAGTCATGCATTGCATACATGTAACTGCTAATTATTCACAAAGAAAATCTCGCATAACATATAATAATTTTGCATAATTTCTCCCATAACATAAAATAATTATGCATAATGCATTTTTCATTTTCTTTATTGCATTGGTGTAAGAAAAAGGAACATGTGTTTGATGACATCACTCTGCTCCAAAAATTTTCTATCATAATTATAACATCCAAACATTTTCTATCATAATTATAACATGTAGTGAAACCAATTTCATACATGATTCACTTTAACCCAATCACATCATTTGTCTTTTAATAAGAATTACAGGGTCATTCACATTTCAATAAGAAATTGATTGTAACTGAAAACATAAATTAGGGTTCATGTTAATATGATATAGAAATCCTAAATTCTTAATTAGGATTTATCTTAAGTTGGGAAAAGCGTAATTTAAAAATGATCACAAGAGAAAAATCATAAATCTAATAAGTATGACTCTGATACCACATGTATTTTAATTTGTAGTTTTTATAGGTTATTAATTCTATAAAACTACTCTTCAGGTTTAGATTATTTATTCTCACATAATAACATACATGAATCATAATCATATAATAATAACATACATGAATTGATTTTCACGTAACATACGTGAATTATAATCAGAAGACTAATTTTGATCCATGAGCACTTCATAATTTTTTTTTTCAATATCCAATATTATAAAACTGTTGAAGGAAATTGTTGATATTCGTATTGTCAACTATAAGTGCTTAAGATTGTTGTAAAATCTGACAAAAATACGAACGAACTTTATTCCTGAAGCGTGTTAAGAACTTATCCGTGGTGTATTGCGCAAGTCCTCCAAGATACAACAGAAATTTCTCAAAATATCCAACGATCTTAGAAACTAGCAAGAAACTTTCAAAAGAGTAAATTTACCCAGGAGAACAAGAAGAAGATTAGAGTAAAGAAGATAAGAGAGGTGTGTTTTTGAAAAGTGTGAAGTGATATCTATTTATAGGAGAAAGTCTGCAGCGGAAAAATTTGGTAGTGGGTCTGTAACGTTCTCTGTAACATTCTCTGAAATAGTCTTTTGCAACGTATGAGAACACGCTCTGAAATGGTCTTTTGCAAGTTGAGTTGTGAGAACACTATCTCAGTCTCTACAGCTTGGGAAAACGTTCTAAGTTTTGTAATACTCCTTAATTTAGAAAGCACCTATGTATTTGCAAAATACTTCATTTATTTCTAGTGGTTTAAGCAACTAACCCCAGCAATATTTCTAATTAAGAGTTTTCTGTTATTAATTTGCTGTGCAACATTGTTATGATGACTTGAGCTCCTGATGAACAGGTCAGATATCGTCCAAACACTCCTCTGGTTCTGAAAGGAATTACTTTAAGCATTAGTGGAGGTGAAAAAGTTGGTGTTGTGGGTCGAACTGGTAGCGGAAAGTCAACTTTAATTCAAGTATTCTTTAGGCTGGTGGAACCTTCGGAAGGAAAAATAATAATTGACGGTGTTGACATATCCTTCTTGGGACTTCACGATCTTAGATCACGGTTTGGTATCATTCCTCAAGAACCAGTGCTTTTTGAAGGAACTGTGAGAAGCAACATTGATCCAATTGGAGAATATACAGATGAAGAAATATGGAAGGTAAGAAATGGGTCAATTGAAATCCATCTACTTTCCTGATGATGGTTTTGAATCCAATATCTAAAAACTTGTTATTGTTGTAGGGCTTGGAACGTTGTCAACTAAAAGATGTTGTTGCTGCCAAGCCTGAAAAACTAGACTCTTTAGGTAGATACCTCAACCATATTTCTCTGAGTTGTTTCCTTTTAATTGTTTTACTAATGGGGATGCTGTGTAATCTTTGAAGTGGTGGATAATGGAGAGAACTGGAGTGTGGGACAGAGACAGTTACTTTGTCTAGGGAGGGTTATACTTAAGAAAAGCCGACTTTTGTTCATGGATGAGGCAACAGCTTCTGTTGATTCTCAAACTGATGGTGTGATTCAGAAGATCATAAGAGAGGAGTTTGCATTATGCACCATCATCAGCATTGCTCACAGAATACCCACAGTCATGGACTGTGACAGAGTTTTAGTTGTTGATGCAGGTATCTATCATATTCTCTTTGCATTCTATTACTCACTGGATCATCCTTATCCTTTCACCATTGTAGCCTAAATAATGTTGTTGTTTTGCTTGTAATAGGGCGAGCGAAAGAATATGATAAGCCTTCAAATTTGCTTAAGAAGAAATCTCTCTTTGGGGCATTAGTTGAAGAATATGCCAACCGCTCCAGTGGACTATAAGAAATTAAGAATCTCTCGTGCTCCTCCACACACATTTGTCTTGGTCTTTTAGCCAAAAAAAAATAGCCATTGCCATATTATATTGCGGTATATGTTGAAAGTGTTGGACGAGACTCTGTTTTGGGTGCTTGTTTGTGTTTTACATTGACTGAAATTCAAAGCCTTTTGTCCATTTTTGAATTCTTTAAAATAAAGGGACACATTTTCATTTCATATTTTTGTAGATGCAATTATTTCATTTGTTACACATCTATAAGAATGTAGAAATTCACAGATTGTAAGTGTGAAATGTTAATCTAGCTACGGAAATTAAGAATTAAATGCAGATTTACTAATAAATCAAGATGCTCAATTTAATAAATAAAAAATAAAATAATAAATAATTATAAATATTAAGAGATTGTATTCAAGTGAATTTATAAAAATATTCTTATATACAACTCAGTAATTTATATCTTACATTAACAAAATTAATATGATTGTAAGAAATTGTAAGATGTTATTATAACTAAATAATATTATATTATAATAAATAATAGTTAAACTATTAGATTTATCTTTAAATATCAAACCTTTTTATTTAAAATTAATGTAGTTGTATGCTTAGGCTAATACATTTATCATTTTATTATTTTTATTTCTGTTAAAACGTCTACCACTTTAAAAAATAAATAATTTCTTAAATAAGGTTAACACATATATATCACCTTAGAAAATAAATAATTTTCAAGGAGTAACTATCATGCATTATTTTTAATTAATATCGGTTTTTTATTTACTACTGAAAATGATACTCGTGTTTTCTAATATGTGTTTTATCTAAAGAAAAATTATTAATTTATTTAAATTATTCTTAAAAAGATAAGTAACTATTCACTCAAAGTTTAAGTTTTTCCAAATAAGTATATGTTCTTGAATTTATCCAAGTTTTGATTAATTAGTTTTCTTCCTTTTGTCAAATAGTTCCTACTATAAAAAATAGAAAATAATAATAATTTGCAAGCAATAAAAGCTGTGATATTAATAAATAGAAATAAAATATAAAGAATTAAATTTTTTACCAAAAAAACTGAAATGTTAGAAGAATTCTGACTCCCTCCCTACATTATTTTTCTGCATCCAAAATCTTTTGTGCATCACATCTTCATCCCCTCTATTTATTACTAAGTAATTGCAAATTTAATTAATATATTGGATATTAGTTTAATGAACTCTGGCCCCGGTACACAAAAAATGTTCATCTATATATTACATACAAAAAATTAAAACTAATATTTTATTGAACCAATTTAACACAAACTCTTTATTAAACTTTTGAAATTGAAAGCCATGTCATTTAGTATATGTCCTGTTATGTTACGAGAACCTTGTAAAACAAAAAAACAAAATAAAAAAGTAGCGGCAGAAAAATTTTCCATATATATGCACAAACAAATTATTTTAAGGTAGTCCCTTATCTGTCTGTACCTTGCATGACGAAGAACTCAGGAACTGCAGTTAATTACTATATTTCGGTTACACGTGAAGTACGAAACACATGAAAGGTTTTGCTGGCAAAAGGCATATTCTGATAAAAAATGCAGCTTTTCCTTCTTCACACTTCCTATTTAACTTCCAACACATATTTGAGCTGTAACTTCCAACACAAATACCGCAAATTTCTAATTCTTTAAATTTTTTTTTATCTGTAACCAGTTTCATTGATTAGTAATTAGTAATTCATAAATGTAAAATACCACAGAAAGGGAAGGCAATACTTGGCCTGATTCATGTCCTTTTTTACATTTTAAGAAACTCAATCATTGTCTCGTGCAAATTTGTGTGCGTTTTAAAATCTTATTAAATACCCGTGTTTCTGAGAGGTGCATGAAGTAGCAGAGTCTCCCTGAGAGAAAAATTGAAGGTGAAGTTGAACCAGGGTAGGCAAACATGTCCCTTGCATTTTCAACTCTCCCATGTGCATTCCCTGTGAAACAAACCTCAGGGGACACGTTTATCTCAACCATGCTTCAATGGCTGAGATATATCTTCCTCACACCTTGTCCTCAAAGAGCTATAATGTCTTTCGTTGATGTTGTGCTCCTCTTGTTTCTCTTCGTGTTTACTGCCACCAAGCTCTGGAAAAAGTCCTCTTTCAATGGTGGTTCCTCCACCGACCTCAACAAACCATTAATCGGAAACAATAGATTCGTTTTCTTGACAACTATGCGGTTCAAGTTAACCATAACTGCAGTGGTTGTTTTGACTATACTCTACACGGTTGCTTCCGTTCTTGCGTTTAGCAGTTCCTCCATGGGGCTGTCGAAGCAAGTTGACGAGGTGTTTTGGTTAGTTCAGGCCATAACACATGTTGTACTTGCACTCTTTATCATCCATGAGAAAAGGTTGCAAACCGTTGCACACCCTCGATCGGTTCGAATTTACTGGATTGTAAATTTCTTTATCATTTCGTTGTTCACTGTTTCTGCGGTTATACGTTTGATGTCTGTGGACGTGGATGACACCAAAGGCTTCAGGGTGGACGACGTGGTCTCTTTCATTTCGTTCCCTCTATCGTTATTTCTTCTTTTTGTGGCCGTTGAAGGATCCACCGGCATGGTTTTGTCGACAGAAGAAACACGACCACTTGTTGAAGAAAAAACTAAGTTGCATGATGGTACTACTAGAAAATCCGAGGTTACTGGCTTTGCTTCAGCTTCTCTATTATCCAAGGCATTTTGGATTTGGATAAACCCCTTATTGAGTAAAGGGCACAAGTCCGTGCTGAAGATTGATGATATTCCGACGCTTTCTCCAGAGCACAGAGCTGAGAGAATGTCATCTATTTTTGAATCAAAATGGCCCCAATCAAAGGAGACACCAAAGCATCCTGTTGGAATGACTTTGCTTCGGTGCTTTTGGAAGGAGCTAGCCTTCACCGCCTTCCTTGCAATCATTAGGCTCTGTGTCATGTTCGTGGGGCCGGTTCTGATACAAAATTTTGTTGATTTCACATCAGGGAAGAGAAGCTCCGAATACGAAGGATACTACCTCGTGATGATTCTTCTTGTTGCTAAGTTCGTTGAAGTCATGAGTACTCATCACTTCAACTTCCAAGCTCAAAAGCTTGGGATGCTTCTACGGTGCACTCTTATCTCCTCTTTGTATAAAAAGGGGTTAAAGCTATCATGCTCTTCTCGGCAGGATCATGGAGTAGGGACAATTGTGAATTATATGGCTGTGGATACCCAGCAACTCTCTGACATGATGCTTCATTTACATGCTGTGTGGATGATGCCACTCCAAGTTGGTATTGGCTTGGTTCTGCTTTACAATTGTTTAGGTGCCTCAGTTGTCTCCGCGTTTCTTGGTCTGCTTTGTGTTTTTGTCTATTCTGTGGTGAGCAACCAAAGAAACAACAAGTTCCAACACAATGTGATGGTGAACCGGGACTCGCGAATGAAAGCTGTGAATGAGATGCTTAACTACATGCGTGTGATCAAGTTTCAGGCTTGGGAGGAACATTTCAAGCAGAGAATTATGGGTTTCCGTGAGACGGAGTATGGGTGGCTCTCCAAGTTGATGTTCTCAATTTTTGGCTCTATCGTTGTGATGTGGAGCACACCATTGTTGGTGTCAACTCTTACATTTGGAACGGCTATTTTGCTGGGAGTTCAACTTGATGCAGCCACTGTGTTCACGACAACAGCTGTGTTCAGGTTATTGCAGGAGCCTATTAGGACTTTCCCACAGTCTATGATATCTCTTTCACAAGCAATGATATCACTGGAGAGGTTAGATAGGTTCATGTTGAGCGGGGAATTGTCGAAGGATTCAGTTGAGAGAGAGGAAGGCTGTGGTGGACAAACGGCAGTTGAAATCATAGATGGGACTTTTAGTTGGGATGATGATAACATGCACGAGGACTTGAAAAATATCAATTTGAAGATAAAAAAGGGTGAGCTTACAGCAATTGTTGGGACTGTAGGGTCAGGAAAGTCATCCCTTCTTGCATCAATTCTTGGAGAGATGCGAAAGATTTCTGGAAAGGTATGATTTCTGGTTCAGAATTTATAACCTTTTTTAAGGATGTTTATGGTTGAGTCTGATTCTGTAAACATATATTTCTGTGGAAGGTTCGGGTTTGTGGGAGTGTTGCTTATGTTGCACAAACATCTTGGATTCAAAATGGGACCATTGAAGAAAACATTCTCTTTGGTTTACCGATGGACAGACAGAGGTACAATGAAGCTATCAGGGTGTGTTGTTTGGAGAAAGATTTGGACATGATGGATTATGGGGATCAGACAGAAATTGGAGAGCGTGGTATCAACCTGAGTGGAGGCCAGAAGCAGCGTATACAACTTGCCAGGGCTGTGTATCAAGACTGTGATGTATATCTTCTTGATGATGTCTTCAGTGCTGTTGATGCTCATACTGGCTCTGAAATATTTAAGGTGATTATTCTGAACGTTAAAGACTCATACTCTGGATTACGTTTGAGTGTAATTTTACTTATTCATATATTGCTACCTTGTATCGGGCATGTGCTAATCTGTTGCTTGAAGAGTTTAAGTCATTGAATTGTTACGTTAAGAAATGATGTATAGTCTAGTTTGATTGGTCTCAAATTAGAGAGGATTGAACTCAAAACTTTGTCAAGATTCTAACTACTAAGGTCTTGGTCATGATCCAATTTGTTTGACATCGTAAACAAACTTGAGATATCCCACCATTTACGAAAATAACTCTATATCTACATAAATAATCTTCCTTAGTTTAGGTGCAAAATATATGATTTTTAATGATTATCAAATGCCTTCTATACAGGAATGCGTGAGGGGAGCTCTAAAAAGCAAGACCACTATTCTTGTAACACACCAAGTAGATTTCCTACACAACGTGGATCGTATATTAGTAAGTTTCTTTTTCTCTCGCTACTTTGCTTCATTTGTTATATTCATCAAATTGATATGAGGAGTAATTCAAATACTTTTGTATCTGTTTGATGAAGGTGACGAAGGACGGTATGATAGTCCAATCAGGGAAATATGATGATATATTAGAGTCTGGAATGGATTTTAAAGCTCTGGTAGTTGCGCATGAGACCTCCATGGAATTAGTGGAGCAGGGTATGGTCATGCCCGGTGAAAATTTGAACAAACCAACGAAATCTCATGAGGCAACTTCAATTCACCAGGGAACCAATGATGAAAACAATTCTATTGACAAGCCTAAGTCTAGCAAGAAAAATTCTAAACTCATCAAAGAAGAGGAGAGAGCAACTGGCAAAGTGAGCTTACATATGTATAAACTCTATTGCACTGAGGCTTTTGGGTGGTGGGGTATTACAGTAGTATTGGTTATTTCTTTGTTGTGGCAAATGACTTTGATGGCAGGCGATTATTGGTTGGCATATGAAACCTCGGAAGAACGTGCTAAAATGTTTAATCCTTCTCTGTTCATGTACGTGTATGCAATTACTACTGTTGTTTCCATTATTTTGTTAGTGGCAAGATCCTACTTCTTTGCACTCCTGGGGCTAAGGACTGCACAACTATTCTTCACGCAAATTGTTCGTAGCATCTTGCATGCGCCCATGTCTTTCTTTGACACTACGCCATCGGGGAGAATTCTCAGTAGGGTAAGAACTTAGTGCCAAGTATGCTGTGAGGAACATTCATTATATTGAAGAATCTAATCCTCGTCAATATTAACTTTTATATTTCATATGTCAATCACACTCTTATAATGACTTCTTTTTCTCTCTCTTTTTTTTTTTTAAACTTCTGCAGGCATCCACTGATCAAACCAATGTGGATGTCCTTCTCCCCTTGTTCACGGGAGTTGTTATCGCCATGTACATTACAGTGCTCAGCATTTTCATCATAACCTGTCAAAATTCTTGGCCAACAGTGTTTTTAATAATTCCTCTTGCTTGGTTGAATATATGGTACCGGGTATGAATTTTATTACCCTGATTGTCAAATGCTTTGCCTTTTTGGTTGCAAAGGTGTAAAACTGAAAATGTGTTCCATCTTGTAATATGAATGGGGGATTTATATCTTGTCTAGTTTATGTTAACGCTTTCTGTGTTTTCAGGATTACTATCTTGCATCATCTCGGGAATTTACTCGCCTGGATTCAATTACCAAAGCACCAGTTATTCATTACTTCTCTGAAAGTATTGCAGGGGTCATGACAATCCGTTCATTCAGAAAGCAAAAGATATTCTGCGATGAAAATCTCAAACGGGTGAATGCTAATCTGCGAATGGACTTCCACAACTACAGTTCTAATGAATGGTTGGGATTTCGCATAGAATTGTTTGGAAGCTTTGTCTTTTGCATTTCTGCGATGTTTATGATCATCTTACCCAGTAGTATTATAAAACCAGGTAAATTGACACCAAAAGAACTCTAAGCTTTGGTGTCTATTGTCTATTTATAAATTAGTTTCTCTTTCGAATCACAATCATACTTCTTAAATTACATGGTTCTTACGATTGTGTCTATTGTCTGCATACAAATCAGTTTAGATAATAGTACCTGGCAGCAGTCTTGCATGCGGTCATGTTGCTTTTTTTCGCAAACCAGTGATATTTATGTCGCTACCAAAATTTTATCATAAACTGACTGTTAATCTGGTTGACGTAGAAAATGTTGGTTTATCTCTCTCTTACGGGTTGTCCTTAAATGCTGTCTTGTTTTGGGCTGTATACATGAGTTGTTTCATCGAAAACAAGATGGTGTCTGTTGAGAGGATAAAGCAGTTTACAAATATTCCATCGGAACCAGCATGGAATATCAAGGATCATCTACCTCCTTCAAATTGGCCAAGTCAAGGAAATGTAGATATCAAAGAGTTGCAGGTAAGTTGAGTATGAATATATTGATTGTGTTACATTTGAAAAAACCTTTGTATTTGCGAAATAATCCATTGGTTTCTATTGGTTTAACATACTAACAGAGCACTATTTCCAATTTTGAGCTTTCCATTATTAACTTGCATTGTGCAACACTGTTATGATGACTTGAGCTTCTGACGAACAGGTCAGATATCGTCCAAACACTCCTCTGGTTCTGAAAGGAATTACTTTAAGCATTAGTGGAGGTGAAAAAGTTGGTGTTGTGGGTCGAACTGGTAGCGGAAAGTCAACTTTAATTCAAGTATTCTTTAGGCTGGTGGAACCTTCGGAAGGAAAAATAATAATTGATGGTGTTGACATATCCATCTTGGGACTTCACGATCTTAGATCACGGTTTGGTATCATTCCTCAAGAACCAGTGCTTTTTGAAGGAACTGTGAGAAGCAACATTGATCCAATTGGAGAATATACAGATGAAGAAATATGGAAGGTAAGAAATGGGTCAATTGAAATCCATCTACTTTCCTGATGATGGTTTTGAATCCAATATCTAAAAACTTGTTATTGTTGTAGGGCTTGGAACGTTGTCAACTAAAAGATGTTGTTGCTGCCAAGCCTGAAAAACTAGACTCTTTAGGTAGATACCTCAACCATATTTCTCTGAGTTGTTTCCTTTTAATTGTTTTACTAATGGGGATGCTGTGTAATCTTTGAAGTGGTGGATAATGGAGAGAACTGGAGTGTGGGACAGAGACAGTTACTTTGTCTAGGGAGGGTTATACTTAAGAAAAGCCGACTTTTGTTCATGGATGAGGCAACAGCTTCTGTTGATTCTCAAACTGATGGTGTGATTCAGAAGATCATAAGAGAGGAGTTTGCATTATGCACCATCATCAGCATTGCTCACAGAATACCCACAGTCATGGACTGTGACAGAGTTTTAGTTGTTGATGCAGGTATCTATCGTATTCTCTTTGCATTCTATTGCTCACTGCATCATCCTTATGCTTTCACCATAGTAGCCTAAATAATGTTGTTGTTTGTTTGTAATAGGGCGAGCGAAAGAATATGACAAGCCTTCAAATTTGCTTAAGAAGCAATCTCTCTTCGGAGCATTAGTTCAAGAATATGTCAACCGCTCCAGTGGACTATGAGAAATTAAGAATATCTTGTGCTTCTCTTTTCCATGGTTTCCTCCACCACGCATATATCAGTGGCAAATAAAATGTCTTATGTGGTCATGACATAGAATGTATAGGAAGTGGTCATGACAGAAAATTGATGCATGGAGGTGCAGACTGTGTGTTCCATTCCAATGATGTTCTATATTTTTATTGAGCATGGAAAACGTATGACATAAAAGTTTACAACTCTCATTAGCTTGTTAGGAGGCAACAAAAAAAATAAAATAATAGACACCGTTTATGGAAAAACTCAAAACTGGACAATTACAAACTAATAACGTAATAACGTAATGTAGCTTTTTTTGTAGTTAGTAAACATTTACTATTATTATACTGTAAATTGTAACTTATAAAAGACAACTTCAATGCACGGCTATGCACAAGTTTTAAATATGAATGAAATATTAAGAGAAAGTTTAAATTGTCTTCCTCTATTTCTTTTATTATGTGAGTCTTTTGAGAAAATATTTGTCCCACTGATATCAAATTGATATCAGAGTTGGTAAGATCCAGCATTAGTTTTGTGAGTTTGTGAGAGAGCCAGTAAAAAAAAAATATACTGAGTGTGTGACGAACAAAAGTGTTCTCACCTTAACAAAAATTTTTAAGTCTATTTGAGAAAGAGAGATGACCACAAATTTTAATATTATTTGGTCTGATCCCAAATTAGATGAAAAAATGGATTACAATTACTGGGAATTGTTGATGTCCACCCATTTGAAAGCTCACAATATTTGAAGTTTTATTGAACCAGGTTTACAAGAAGGAGCTAATGTAGAAAATCAAAGGAAGGGGCAGTTGGCACTGTCACAAATTCAACAAGGAATAGATTATTCAATTTTTGGCAAAATTGTAAACTGCAAGACTGCCTGCATGTGATACATTGAAGTTATCATACAAAGGAGTAGAGAAAGCTCAAAAATCTAAACTGCAGTCCTTGCGAAGAGAATATGAAAGATATGATATGTCCAGTTCAGAAACTGTTCAACAATATTTTTCACGTATCACAGATCTTGTCAATAAGATGAGAGTATATGGAAAAGATATTTCTGAAAGCAAGGTGGTTGAAAAAATTCTACACACCATGCCGATGAAGTTTGATCATGTGGTGACTACAATAATAGAGTCTCACAACACCGACACCATGACAGTTGCAGAATTGCAAGGAAGCATTGAAAGCCATGTAAGCAGAATATTGAAGAAAACAGAAAAAGGAACTGAAGAAGCATTGAAAAGTCAAGTGAATTTCATTAAAGTTGTGGAGTCTAGTCAAGATGCAGAACATAAAGGTCGTGATAATTTCAATAATAGAGGAAGAGGAAATTTCAGAAGTAGGGGTTGTGGAAATTTTAGAGGTAGAGGTCGTGGTAATTTTAATCAGTAGAGAAACAACAAATCCAGACCAAACAATCAAGGAAGAGATAGAGATAATTTTGTATCTGTCAATCGAGGAAGAGGTAGTTATCAAGAAAGAAGTAATTTTAATTGCTTCCAATGTGGAAAATTTGGCCAAAAGAATAGCATATTGAAAATTTCGACAACAAACAAACATTGCATAAAATTAATACGAGGATATTGGTGAGAATTCTAATAACCCACAAAGTTTGTTTTTGACAAGCAATAACTTCTCAGAAGATGAAAATATATGGTATTTAGATATTGGGTGTAGTAATCATATGTGTGGAAAAAAGGAATTATTTTCTTTGCTAGATGAAACAGTTACTTAACAGTTAAATTTGGCAACAACAACAATATTCCAATTTTGGGAAAAGGTCAAATCATGATTAGATTGAAAGATGGTTCACAAAATTTCATTTTTGATGTTTTTTATGCTTCTGGTCTTCATCATAATTTATTAAGCATGGGACAACTATCAGAAAAAGGATACAACATGCATATTCATCATGGGAACTGCACGTTGATTGACAAGAGTGGGAGATTTATAGTCAAGGTAAAAATGACTCTGAATCACCTATTCCCTTTGAAAATTCAACATGAAAAATATCCTTGTTTGAGTTCTATCATACCAAATGATGATTGGTTGTGGCATATGTGCTTTAGACACTTTCATTTTTCTGGATTAAATTATCTGTCAAAGAAAGAATATGTTTCTGGTTTGCCTATTATAAATATTCCTAATAATGTTGAGAATTTTTAGGGTTTTGTGTATATGTATTTTTAATATATCATGTGGGTATATTTCTATTCATGTACTCTATGTATATATAGAGTAAAAATATTACAAAATATCAAATATCAATAATATCTCAATCATAACTGCCTAAATCAAAATAATAACCTAATGTCTTTTTACTTTCTCTCTTAAAAGATAATAAAATCTCTTAATACCTAATTTAAATAAAAGATAATAATGTAATATTCTCAACATTCCTCCTTACTTTAATATCTATTTATTTGAATTTGATAATTTTTCTTTTTCTTTTATTTTGCTTATAATTTTTCCTCATTTTTAGTTTATACTTCTGGTTAGCTTCTTTCTTGTATGAGATCACATCTTCATTCAACTTCACTTTCTTCATCAACATATTTCTTCCTTTATCAACTTCATCTTCTTTGTTTCTTTCAAACTTCATGGTAGTACTGTTGACTCTTTGATGGACGTTGAAAACAGTTTCTTCATCTACATCTTTATTTTCCTCCTTATTATCAAGTTCCTTCAAGAAATATTCTTCATGCTTTTTCTTTGACTTTTCTTTTATATCTTCGTTTGTAATCATCTCTTCTTTCATCAAATTTAAAGTGAAATTTTTTTCTTTCATGTAAACTTTGAATATTTTCAAGTTATTTGTATCTTTAATCACACAAAGTTTGTGTTCAAAAGACACCTTATAACTTTTTTCCAATAATTAAGCAACACTTAACAAATTATGATTTATATTAGGAACATATAAAACATCAAAAATCAATTTGATACCCGAATGAATATTAGACAAATCTTTTGTGTTTTCCAATGAAGCAATAGATGTTTCATATCTCTTCGGCACAATTACCAGAATTTTCTCAACTATTATGGAATCAGAAAATTCTTTACCTAACAATTTAATTTTATTAGCAATACCCAACAATTTATTTGAGTATTCATTAATGGTTTGAGACTCTTGCATCTTTTGTATCTCAAATTCCCTTATCAAGTTTAGAACTTTCATACCTCGAATTTTCTCATCCCCTTCATATTGATCTTTTAAATAATCTCAAATTTCTTTGGGTGACTTTAGCGTCATGATTTTGGTGAGGATCATTTGTGATATACCAGCAAACAGATATGATTTAGCTTTTGTCTTCCTCATTTTTCTTTCTCTGTGAAATTTCATTTCAGCTATGATGGGATTTTCAGGCAGTGGATCAACAATATAATCTTCTTCTACAGCTTTTCATACATCCAATCTTTCAAGATATGATTGCATTCTTAGAGCCCATAAGTCATAACTTTCGCCATCAAAAACTGAAATAGCTGTGAAAAATTTCTTTCTCCTTCCATTGTGTCGAACCAAAGCTCAGATACCAATTTGTTGAGAATTTGTAGGGTTTTATGTATATGTATTTCTGATATATCATGTGGGTATATTTCTATTCATGTACTCTATGTATATATAAAGTAAAAATATTACAAAATATCAAATATCAATAATATTTCAATCATAACTGCCTAAATCAAAATAATAACCTAATGTCTTTTTACCTTCTCTCTTAAAAGATAATAAAATCTCTTAATACCTAATTTAAATAAAAGATAATAAAGTAATATTCTCAACAAATAATGTGTGTGAGATTTGTCAATTGAGAAAGAAGCACAGAGAATCATTTTCTACAGGATAGGTAATAAAGTACTTACTACCGTCATTTGTTGGGATTTCAATTGTGCATAATCTGAATGAACAATCTCCAGTGACTTTCTCGCTCTCCATGTCTTTCCTGTAGGAAATGATTCTCTGTGCTTCTTTCCCAATTGACAAATCTCACACACACTATTGGGAATATTTATAACAGGCAAACCGGAAACATATTCTTTCTTTGACAGATAATTTAATCCAGAAAAATGAAAGTGTCCAAAGCGCATATGCCACAACCAATCATCATTTGGTATGATAGAACCACTACTAAAAAACTAGTTTTTTTTTCTGCCAATTTTCTTGTAAAAAATTGTTTAAATTTATAGAAAACTTATTTCTTGTAATTTTTACAAAAATTTTGCAAAAATATTTCCATCAAAAATGAGAAGTGAACTTAAAAAAGGATATTTTTCATGTTGAAATTTCAAAAGGAATAAGTGATTCAGAGTCATTTTTACCTTGGATATAAATCTCCCAATATTGTCAATCAACGTGCAGTTCCCATGATGATTCTGCATGTTGTATCATTTTTTTGATAGTTGTCCTATGCTTAATAAATTATGATGAAGACCAGGAGCATAAAAAATATCACAAATGAAATTTTGTAAACCATCTTTTAATCTAATCATGATTTGGCTTTTTCCCAAAATTGAAATATTGTTGCTATTGCCAAACTTAACAGTTGAAGTAATTGTTTCATCTAGCAAAGAAAATAATTCATTTTTTCCACACGTATGATTACTACACCCAATATTAGAATTCTCACCAACATCCTGGTACTAATTTTACGCAATGTTTGCTTGCTGTTGGAATTTGCAATATGTTATTCTGTGGCCAAATTTTCCACAGTAGAAGTAATTAAAATTACTTCTTTTTCGATAGTCACCTCTTCCTCTTCCTCGATTGGCAGGTACAAAATTATCTTCATCTCTTCCTTGATTGTTTGGTCTGAATTTGTTGTTTCTCCACTAATTAAAATTACCACGACCTCTACCTCTAAAATTTCCACAACCCCTATTTTTGAAATTTCCTCTTCCTCTATTATTGAGATTATCACGACCTCTATTTTCTGCATCTTGACTGGACTCTGCAACTTTATTGAAATTCACTTGACTTTTCAATGCTTCTTCAACTCCTTTTTCTGTTTTCTCTAATATTATGCTCACATGACTTTCAATGTTTCCTTGCAATTCTGCAAATGTCATGGTGTTTGTGTCGTGGGACTCTATTATTGTAATCACCACATGATCAAACTTCATCAACATGGTGCGTAGAATTTTTTCAACCACCTTGCTTTTAGAAATATCTTCTTCATATACTCGCATCTTATTGACAAGATTAGTGATACGTGAAAATATTGTTGAACAATTTTTGAACTGGACATATCATACCTTTCATATTCTCTTTGTAAGGACTGCAGTTTGAATTTTTGAGTTTTCTCTACTCCTTTATATGATAACTTCAAGGTATCTCACACATCTTTGGCAGTCTTGCAGTTTGCAATTTTGCCAAAAATTAAATGATCTATTCCTTATTAAATTTGTGATAGCGTCAACTCCCCCTTCCTTTGATTTTCTACATTAAGTCTGGTTCAATAAAGCTCTAAATATTATGAGCTTTCAAATGGGTGGACATCAACAACTTCCAGGAATTGTAATCCATTTTTTCATCTAATTTGGGACCAGATCAAATAATATTGTAATTTGTGGTCATCTCTCTCTTTCTCAAATAGACTACAAAATTTTTGTTAAGAGTCCTCACACACTTAGTATATTTTTTTACTGACTCTCTCACAAACTCACAAAACTAATACTGGATCTAAGCTGCTTTTATACCAATTTGATATTAGTGGGACAAATATTTTCTCAAGATACTTATACACTGTACAAAAAAATAGAGGAAGAGAATTTAAAATTTCTCTTGATATTTCATGAACCAAAAATAACATAATTTTGTAGTAACTTTTCTTAAATTATTTTATAATCCCATTCAAGCCTTCAAATTTCCAAGTGACGAAACTTGTGGTGCAAAAGGCAGAAAGAATATTCTCAGCATGCATGCACAAAAAGGAAGATTTCTTATTTGACTTGAAAATGTGGACATCAGTGTAGTTATTCATTTCTAGGTCTTGGATTTAAAAGTTACAGTAATGGGTTATTAAGGTTCTTGTTAAATTATCTTCATATTTTAAAGAAATATATATATATATATATATATATATATATATATATATTTATAAATAAAATTACATTTTTACTTTTTTTAATTTTTAAATATATATTAATTTTCATTTTTATTTTTTAAGGAATACTGTTTCTTTAAATTGAAAATTTTACATTTTTTTGCTTTTGAAATTGATAACTTGTTAAATTTATAAAATAAAATGTCAGGCATTTATTTTGTTTATAATATTATTAAGGATATGAAAGAAATAATGGAGTTACAACGTAGAATGTACCCAAAAATAAACAAAATTATTACCGACTTAATTTAAAATAAACCAGGTCTAGTTTGCATAAAATTACTTGCTTTTCAATTAGGGTTTCTATGCCTCTCCTCCTTGTAGTTTTATTTTTAATAAACTTCTGTGAAAACTTCAATTCATTATTCTAAATTAAAAACTAAAAAAAAATATATATATATATATATATAATAATTATTCAAGTAAATATGTGTTCAGGAAATTTGGCGTAAGTTTTGATAATATTTAATTAGTCAGTAAATTATTTCTTCGGAATGGAAAATTTGGGATAAATACAACTTTGAAGAAATATAAACTCTTAAAAGAAGAATATATATTAATAAACAAAAGCTTCAAAAATTTATTAGAAAAGCCTATACTTTAAAGGAGATAATATGTCAATAAAAAATTAACTAGCCACTACTATTTAATTGAACTTTCACTTTTAAAATGTGGAAGTAAAAAAAGGTTTAGAACAAATAGTCAATTCATTAATTTAAGCATTTATCACTAATAATCACCTCTTTTTTTATCCATTTTTTTTTTCATTTTACATGTTTGTTACAAGTTTTCAAAATAATGAAAAAGAAGGAATCTAATTATATATATAGAATTTATTTGAAACGATTTTTCATAAAATTGGATTTCATTCCTCTAAGAAAAAGAAAAATGAAGTTTAAAAAAGGTTAAAATTATAATCATCACTTTTTGAATAAAAATAACCGTTTAAATTTTCATAAATAAAATACTTGTCTAATAAAATCATCACTTTTTATAATTTATAGCTTTATTTTTTAAAAGGCATTTATCACATTTCAAAAGGATCAAATTCAAAACCAGTTACTTTAAAAAAAAATTATAAACAAACATAAATTGATTTTTTTAAATCTCTAGTAGTTATAAGTAAATTATTTTATATCATAATCATTTTTTTTTGTTTTAGAAAAACTGATCACTATCGTAATTTTAAGTCTCAAAACCCCAATAATCTAAAATTCTATACGCATTATATTTTTTATTCAATCACTCGTTATTAATTAATTCCTTCTATGATTCACACTTTGATCACCTCTCATCTTTGTCACTTTTAATTCCTTTTATTATATAATTTTCTATTTTATTTTATTTTTTTCATTTTCAATGATAACCCATCAAAACGAAGAGCAATTTTTAAGTTAAATCTTTAGCTGGGATTAAAAAAAGGATTTTTTTTTAACATGATCTTCCGTTTAAAGAAAAAGTATATATTGAAAATTATTAATTATCTATTATTTAAATTAGTCATAAGAATAATTTTCTTATGTTTCAGTTATTTAAAATATTGTTTAGATAAAAAGATAAGTAAAATAGATTGTTATTTTAAGTTAGATAATTAAGATTAATTTATAAATAATATTCAATATTTTATTATATTTTTATCCTATATGAATAAAATAAAATAGTATAAAACCTCATTATATATCTCTTATCTTTCAAAAATATTTTTTCTAAACCCAGAAACCTATCATCCCAATATATAGAGAACGAGGTTGATGAAGTTCTCAAAAGAGATTGTGAAATTGAAGTTGAGAAATTTTATTACTTACCAAGCATGAAAAAATTCACTAGAAAATAATATAACATCTCAAAATAGTATACTATGGGGTTGATGAAATGAGTAGGCTTTCCAACCCATTTTCATAGACAGGAAAACTCATTCCATTTTTGGAAGAATCGGTGACAATTCCCTTAACTATTTCTCTATTGGTTAAGATAACTTGTATGGGTTTATGAGTTTGAGTGGCAGACAGATAAGTCTCTTAATACACCAACACCACCACTCATGTCTTAAATAGAATCCCTTACTATATAAGTCAGTCAGGCAAGAAGTAGAACATTGCCACCAACAAACTTATGCACAATTTAAAAGTAGCTTCACCTTATTCACAGTGTTACAAGCATAACAACAAACAGATGCATATCTGCAATTCAGATTATAACTACAAAGCTTACACTCTACAAAAGAAATTAAGAAAATTGCATGCTGTACTTAGACGCCCACAAATGCCCTACACTGTGAATTCCAGTGTTCCTTTATTTGCTTAATCCTCTCCACTCTCTCTGTCCGAAGCCTCTGCTCCCAGTATTCCTGACAGCTGTAACAGGATTGAAATTAGTAATGATTAAGGATTTAGCAGAAACAAGATGATATAAAAACATTTTCAAATAACACCCATCTCTTTCTTTACCAGTTATGTACTAAGCCCCCAAATAATTGAATAGATAGGACCATACCTTCTGCCTAACAAAATATTTAGTTCTTCCAAGTGCACAGCACCTTTATATACTGCGCCCTGCGATAAACAATAGTAGAACTAAGCATAAGTAGCCAATTGTTTAAATTGGTTCATATCCAGAAAAAAAAAATAGAAATAAAATGATTTTAGTAGCGAATTCTTAAAATCCCTATAGTTGTTCAGAACTAGTGTGTCTAAAACAAGTGAACAAAGCTTCCTTTAAACTCCTATTTATAACTTATCTCATGATTTAAATAACCAAGGACAAGATCGGAAGAGGGGATGCATAAACTTGAGTTTAGCCTATTGGAAGATCTTAATATTAGACCGTAAAACTGGTTATAGTGCTTGAACGCTCTACAAAGTTTGATATAAAATACGCTCTTCAAAGTTAACATTAAATGAAGCTTAGAGTTTGATCTGGATCTCATCATGAGAACAAGTTATTAACATGAGACGGATGGACACTCTTAATGACCAATAGAGACATGAGTTATTGACATGATTTATTCACATCTTTTGAAATAAGTTATGGAATCAATTAAAAATTAAATTTCCCTTGTTTTACACACCCGTTACAGTAATCAAGTCGTTGGAGAGATTGCAATAAAAATGTCACATATCTGGATTGTGGAAGCTTACCTTACGGCAGAGAGGACACTTCCTTTTAGAGTCTGCAGACTTAAGTCCGTTAACAATAGATACTGATGCAGCCGAGCAAGCACAAATATAGCAGAATATGTGGCCACAAGTCAGAGAAACTGGATCAAACACTGTGTCCTGTAACAGGAGCCAGATGAACAATGTCAGTGGATAAATGAAGAACAATCTAGGAAAATGCTTTTCCAAATCCCATGGGAAACATACTGTTTCACTTGGAGAAATCTAAACTGATATTGTCAATTTACTCCATCTTTTTCTGAAGTTGCATTTTTTATTCGGGAAAGTGAAAATCACTGATATATGTAAGATAAATGAAACCGTATACAAATAAAATAGTTAAACAATAATCACTCATTCTTTTGGTAGGAACAGAATTTGATTTCAATTTAAAATTCTAATGAATAATCTTTAACATAACAATCCCTTTCTTGCATTCGCACAACAGAAATATTTAAATACACAAGAAATAACACACTAAATTCTTCCATGACTAATATTAAGAAACTTACCAAGCATATAGAACAAGTCAAGTCAATGTCCACTTTGATAGAATCAAAGAGCCCACAAGTAAGCGATGGTTTCCCATCCTTAATTGTGAGAGAACATCCATCGAACAAAGCATGTGCCTTCCGCGACTTGACCTTAGTTTCCCTTAAATTGATGTGGAAGGCCATAAGCTCACAAAGCCAGGGACTCTGAAGAATCTCCTTGTGCATACTCTGAACCTGCGACTTGAATAATTGTCCTTGCTTGGAATAATGAATCTGCAGTGACAGCAGTAGAAATAAGAACATACAACAAAACTCATAAATTTTCACCAAAATGAACTAAACTTACGGCTAGCACTCCTACCAAATAAAACAGATTTTTAAAAATTCAGATTAGATTACTTAATTTTGAAACTTCTATTCAATCAAAATCAGAATTTTTCCATAATAATTAGTCTTGATTTTAGCACGGACCTTAAATTCCCTTGTGTGGTGGAAATCCCCAATTCTGATGGAACAGAACAACACCTATATCCAAGTTCTTTTCTAGTTAAATATTGTTCGGGGAAGCATAAGAGATAAGCCTACCATACCTTATCATATTTCTTCAGTATTTTTCGGATTGCAATGGCATTTATGAGAGCATAAATGACAAGATCTTTGCCTTCTTGAATCAGAGCAGTATGTTTCCCTCGCAATTTGCCTTTGATCCAAAAAAAGTACTTTCTGAAGCCAGAAGCAAGATGTAGCTCCAACAATTTCTGTGCACGCTGATTAAAACACCCGACTACAACTGACATTTCATTGAGAAGGGAAGGGAAGAAGGTTCCATCGCACACTGAATACTTATACCAAGTTAGCTACAGGATACATAGATGAAAATGCATACATCAAACAATAAAAGTTAAAACATCCTCCCAATAATAAAGACAAAAAGTTCCCTTAGGCCTCATTCAAAAATGCTTTGGAATTGGTTAATAGAGCAGGAAAACAGAGAGAATAGTCTCTCCTTTTTTTCCCTCCATTTTTCCACTCTATCTCCGGTGGATGGTAAAAATCAAAACGTTGAAGCATAGGAAATAGAAAAAGGACAACAACAACAACAAAAAAACGATACCTGGGCAATGGTCGGGGCAGGTTTTGGTGGCAAGAGATGCATTAAGGGGTTTCTGGGGTGGAGAGTTTTTCCTGCACTTCTTCAAGATTTTCTTGAGCTTCTTGAATCCTACGCCTGGAAGCTTCTTCTCTTGGCCTAGCATGTATTCCTGGTATTTTTTGCAGAACTTCATGTTTCCCCAGTGATGAATAAACGACAGAACGGAGTGAAGGGGTGTGAGAAAGAATGTGATTCGGTTCAAGAGTTAGGATCGAAATTTGGCTTGTTTGTACCATCTCTCTCCTTATTATATTTGAACACTTCCCTCTGTTGCCATATGCCAGCAGTTTGACGTGTGAAACACAATAATCTGAGAAAACGACACCTTCTGACTCTGTCACGGTGAAAAAGTCAACATATCGGATGATACTCTCACCATTAATGCATAATTAGCATAAACCAATACTTCAGCGAGAAAATTAAGGACTCGATAATGGGTTGAAATTGAATCACAATTTAAAACATAAATATATTTGAAAACATTTGGTTATTCTTAATACAAAAATTAAAACACGATTAAAGATGGCATGCATAGGAAGTGATTGACATGAATCGGTGTGTGCTGTGGTTATCAAATGCTTGAGAAATCCTGCTACGAAATGTTACCTTTCCACAAAGCAAAGACTACGCATTTAAACCCAAAAACAAACGCAGGAGTTTAAGTTGAAAGACTCGTGGTCAGCAACAAGAAAAAGGGTCACGAACGTTACACTTTTGGTGTGTAAAAGTGAACACCGGTTACGTAGCGTCTACGATACAACGAAGTCCCCTTCAAACTACAAAGCTTTTTTTCGCCGTGGTCGTCAACTTTACCTCAACATATTAACCACGAACTTTTTAACATCTATATTAAGACTTCATTTTATTGCACGTTTATATTTTAATTACATATTTTTATATTATTATTTTTTATTTTAAAAAAAAAACTAAATCTGTTAAATTTTATTTAAAGAAAACACCTTTTTCAATTATTTATTTATAATTATTATATTTTTGAGACTTAATGCAATCAAAATTTTATAAGGATTATAAACATTATCAACACCACAACATCATCATTCATAATAATAATAATAATACATAAATTATAAATGTTATTTGTCTTTAAAAAATATTTTTGTATGTGTGTTACTAATATTTTTAATACCTTATTAATTATTCCAAACTTCACATATGTTATTATTATTTTTTTTCAAGTAAATTCAGAAAGACAATGTCATATAGTCTAAAAATAAATATAATAATAAAAATATTTTTTTAAGGTATAACTTTTAAAATTAAAACATTACAATGTCTTATAATTATCATATCAAAAGACTTTTATTATTATTTATAATGGGGTCAACAAGTTCAAAAATATAGTCTAACAATTTAACAAAAAAATATAATAAAAGAAATTAACTGCTTTAAATTTAATAGAACTATATTTATAAAGTTACCAGTCCATAAAATTATTTTAAGTTCATAAATATAGTCTAATAATTTAATTATCATTAATGTGGTTAATGCAATTAATTATTTCTGATAAAAAATAATTATTTATTGTAAGGAATAATAGTAATTTCAAACCAAAATATAATAATTATTTTTTTTATCAGTTATACAATAATTAAATTGATTGTATTAATAATATTCATTAGATTAATAGTAAGTATTTTAAAGAAGAACAATTAAACGTAGAAAGTTGTAACAAAAATTTATGTCTAAATTTATTACATATTTTTTACATTGTTATTACTTTATTAATAGTATGAGAAAAATAATTTATTTTGAATTAATTATATAAATTTTTTATTCTTAATACATTGGCACTAAAATTTATCTATGACTAGTTCTTCCCCTTTTAATCATTGTATCTTTGGTTTGTAAAAAACGTGTTGAGAGGAGCTGATCTATTATAATCATAACATATTAATGCGTCTCACCTAATGACGGATTGGTTCTTCATAATTTAAAAAAAAATAATTAGTTTATTTTTAATCAAAATTTTGAATAAATTTAATAATAAAATTATCATTTATTTATTAATAGTTCAACATATATTTTAAGTTAATAATATAAATCAATATATTATTTTAAAAAATTATAATTTAGAATAATAATAAAATTTATATAATAATAAATATATAAATAATATTAAAACTTATAAAATTTATATTTTTTATATTAAAAAATTCAAATACTTAAAAGGAAAGTTATATTATAACTTTTTTATTTGATAAAAATTCATATTGTTTTTCCCTTGATTAATGAGAATAAGAATAATCATCTATGACGAACAAGAGGAAATAATAAACAAAAGACAAGATGAGACAGGAGTTTGTGTTTAAATAAGGAGAATTTTCCTATAATAAATAAGAATGAAATTTTTTTAATTTTATTTTTACAAATTTTATGTATTATCTTTATTACTAATTGTATTATAATAAAAAATAATATTTTTATTAATTAGGTTGACAGCAAGTTATCCTGCACCATCCTATAAACTAGCCTAACATACTAATAGGTTGAAAACACCAATCTGTTCATCATCATATTATAGCGGATAAGTAAAATTTAACATATTTTATCATGCCGAATTATTACCTACGCCAAATAGAAAAATTATAAGAATGGTTTTCAAATGAACTCACCTAGATCTATAATGTATCCATGACGAATATATCATAAGAGGTTTCTTTCCAAAGTTGACAACTTTTAACAACACTGATCCGTATCTTTTACTGTTTTATACTCTTGCATACAATCAAATCATTGTTATCATCCTTTCTTTTTGTGCATCTTGTTATGATCTTTTAAATGGATGGCTATGGTTGTGAACTTGTGACCCTTTATTCATAAACCAAAATGGACAATAAATCATTGCCTTTTGACCATTTAGGGACAGAAAGTGGAAGGATCACTGATAGGTGTCCAGCACTCTCCATTATCTTCCCAATAAAAACCAACATATGAGACTAATTTTCTCACCATTATTAATGGTGGAATGAGATCAGTTTTTACATCATAAAATATTCCATTTCTTCATATCTTCATTGTTCTTATCTGCAATTCCAATAACAACAACCCACTTTAGCAAAAGTCACAATCTTTTTTCAGTCAAATACAGCCCATTGATTTGCTATATATAATTTGTATATTCGAGTCCTTTGGTATTAATTAAGTGCTTTTCTCATTTCTTCATGCCTTTCATGTGAGTTTTAATCTTAAATTGAAGATGAGATGTATAAGATAATAATATTTGTTATATATTTTTTTTTAATAACTTACAAAAGCAATAATATTTTTTAGTATAAAATCTGAAATTTGTAAGGAAAACATAATAATTATATTAATTTACACTAAAATTTTGTACATAATTTTTATTAAATTTATATCTATTAAAAAATAATTTTTTTTCTTTTAAAATGAATTTTTTCACTTTTAATGAGTTGAGTTTTGACTGCCAATAAGGTCTGGGCATATAAAATGTTAGTTAAGTAAATCTCAAATTATGGGAGACTATAAGAGGATGGAGTGGATAATAAAATAGATATGAAAATAGTAATATTTTTAAAATAGGTATTAATATTTTATTCTATTATTTATTGTATCACATAATCTTTCTTGACTTAGTTTCAAAATATTCTTTATGGTATTCCTCTCAAGATCAAGAACATAACGGTTCAACCACTCCAAAAGATTTGTGTAAGAAAATAACAAAAAGATCACGAACCGAATAATAATGGAACGTTCTAGAAACAAAATTACATTTTTTTAGTTAAATATATTTTATTATTATTGGTGATTAATGATATGAAAAAATAATTGATATTAGAAGAAAGGTTATTTTGAGTACAAAAGTGAGCTAGATGGAGATATAATCCCAAATTAGAAATTCATAAAGAATGGGCCTAACACACCTTTTGGTTCATGGATAATTTTGCTTGGGCCACTGTTTCACTTTAATTAGATCATTCTAAATCAATCCAACTTATTTTATGAAAGGTCAGAAACACTTTTTTTTTTCCACTGTTTGATTTGTGAATTTTTTATGAAAAAAAAAACTTCTTATTAATTTTTTTTAAATTTTTTAATAAATTTGAACCAATAAAAAAGAAAGTGTTACATTAACTTCTCAATTATTTTAAGTTGTACAAGTTTTTCCCAATAGTATTACTTTAAACTTGAATTATTATTGGTCTAATAATAATAAAATAAAAATATATAGACATTACATAAATTTACAAGTTTGAATTTTATTTCCATATGCATGAAATAAAAAAAATTGAACAACTATTATTTTTTTCCTTGACAATTTTCTAGAATCACTTAGACCAGAAGTATTGATAGAAGAAGAATATCATGCAGCAATATTTCATAAATAAAATTATTATTATTTAATTTAATATTTTACTTTTAAAAACACTGTATCATACTGGGGATATATCTATCTATTAATCAATGTGTTTCTTTGATTGATGTTGATTGATGTATCATGAACCTGAAATTCTAGAGGAATCATTTCTTTATTTATTTATAATGATTAAAATTTGGCAGAGAGTATAATCCACTCAAGAAAGACATGTTCGAAATGTAGGTACATGGTATATTTTATTTAAGAACAGATATTCATTTTAAAAATAAAAATTAGAAATTTGATTTTTATCTTCATAATTTATTTAAATTATTATTTTATATCATAAAATATAAAAAATAAAATAATCTTAGATAGAATAAATAAATATTTATCTTTATTTAAATCTAATTTTCTTTACCATAAGTTTAGTTTTACTGATTAAAACATTTATAATCCTAAACCCTAAGCACATGTCAGAGTGAATAATACTAATAGAAACATTGTAAAATTGTCCTCCAAATCTTTGTTTTTTGACAAAGAGGAATGTTAATGGAAACAACTAGAACTTGCCACGAATCGTGCATGGTTAATGGATTTAGACTCATTCGGCCTAAAATAGAAGTAAAATTACGTGGTTGGTTTAGGTTAAAAGTGCTCCATTGCGCAGATCCATTCACCTAGTAGTGAAGTCTAGAACGAGATAGAATAGAACAGAATCCCGAACAGTACGATGTTGTTCTCTTTTGGCCCACGAACTCAATTCAAATGCTCCTCTTCTTCTACTCTTTTTTTAAGAAATTCATACATTCCAGGGCATAAAGCCATATGGTCTTTTTCTTGCAAAGTGAAGTAGTGTTGCACGTAAGTAACTCACTCCCATTATAAACTCAAAACACAGTGCTTGCTGCAACAATAGAATTGGATCCATGGCCACGAGTGGGTCAGAGAAGCCGGTGATTGTGGCTGGAATCGACGACAGTGATTTCAGCAAGTACGCTCTCGAATGGATTCTTGATCACCTTCTATCCCCAGCACTTAATTCTATCTTCAAGCTTGTTCTTGTTTATGCCAAACCTTCTGCTTTCTCCAAGATCGGTTTTGTTGGCCCTGGTATAACTCTTGTTAATTATCTTCTTATCACTTTCTCATTTTCAAATAGGTTTTTTTATTTGTTCGTGGTGTTGATTCATAATTAATATAACATGTTCATAACACTTGCATTGCATGAGAGCAAAATATATATTTTATGTTTAAATATATATACTAAAAATTAAAACATAAGATCACTAATGTTGATCTTAAAAATACAAAAAGTTTTTTTAATACTCTATCAGTTTAATAACTTTTTTTTTACGGTACAAGCACATAAAATATGATTTCACACCTTCTAGAATTAGTTATATAAATAACTTTCTTTTTAAAAATATTTATTTTTATTCATAAAACTGATAACACTAAAAAAAACTACCTTTTTCCTTTCAAGAAAGTGGGATGAATAGGAATGATGCTGACTCCTCTTAAATAGGAACAACTATATATACCACTTTTTAGTGACTGATTTCATTGTATTTTTAGATGTTTTGAAATCCTTTAACTTTTTCATTTTTAAAAATATTTCAGTGATGGTATTTTGTTTGTGTTGCCAACAACTTTGTCATGATGTTTTGCAGGAGCCACTGACTTGTTTCCTGTTGTCGAAGCGGATTTGAAGAGAACAGCAGCCAGAATCACTGATCATGCTAAAGAACAATGCATGGAGAAATCTGTACGCTAATCAATTTTATGCTCAGTTTATTTCCAAACTCTGCATACTTTTCAGCCTTATCTGTGCACATTGCATACACCAGTTCTTTGGATTGTGGAAAAGGTTAACCTACTATATAATTTATGTATTTTGTCAGTATGGGTTATTGGATTGCTTCTCATGGTTGATTGGTTTTAATTAAAGAAAAATATTTTCAACTCATTTTTACAAACATCTTATTAATAACTTAAATTTTTTTATTGATTAAAAAAATAAGATAGATAAATAATAATATAAAAATCTAAAAATAAATTGTTGAATGAATATTTTTGAAATATCATAACTCTTTAAATAATGGCTTCAATTGTCATAAAAAGGTGATAAAAATATTATCAAAAATGAAAAACACTACTGAAAATTGCCTAATAGTTCACCCATATCCTTCTAAGAAAATGCGGTTTGCCTCTAAAATTTTCCAGTTTGAGGGAAAAGAAAGAAGAAATTACAGAGTAGATAAGATGCTGTATCATTTTACTTCATTTTTCTATGTTGAAGATAGTCAAAATTCTATCTTTTGTGTGCGGCTGTGTATACCTTTGCAATTTATCCGATGGCTAATTTAAACAGGTAAAGGACGTAGCAATGGAAGTGGTGGAAGGTGATCCTAGAAATGTTCTTTGTGAAGCTGTGGAAAGGCACCATGCTTCAATGTTGGTTGTGGGTAGTCATGGTTATGGGGCTCTAAAAAGGTACATTTTGATCCCAGATATTGCTTTGCAATGGTATAGTTCACGTGTGAAAAAGTTGTTAATGGGGTAAGATATAATACCATGAATATACCAGATTGTGTTTTTCTGGCATTCTGAAATGAACCAACATCACTACAAATCAAAATCTTCGAACAAAACGAGTGAGATATTTGTCACCAATCAATTACCACACCTTAAATCCGGGCAAAGCATAGGCTGCTCCATCTGCTCCTTTGTTTTTTTGTTTGTTTTTTTCCTGCAGAATCCAGCTTGGAAATTTGTTAAGCTCATCTTACCAGTTATCTACAATAATCATTCTCACTCAATTCACGGCAACACTGTTCTTATTCACACATTAATGGTGGAGAATGCCACATGTGTCTACACTTCAAAATATCTTAATTCAGATTTGATTTAACTTTGCAGGGCGGTTTTGGGCAGTGTAAGTGACTATTGTGCTCATCATGCACACTGCACTGTCATCATCGTGAAGAAGCCAAAGGCCAAACACTGATCTCTTTTGCTGCACTGGAATCAAATAGCACTAGCAATGAACATAAATATTTTCAGCAAAAGGGAAAATAAAATTTCCTTAAAATTCCATAATATTGTTTGTTTCATGCCTAGTTAACTTTCTGCTTCAAGGTTCGTTTTAGTTTTTAATTTTCAGAGTTCAAACCGACAAATAATGTATGTAGCACAGTACTTTTTCTCTTCCCTGCCACCTGGTGGTGCTTGATTTATTTTGTTCAATATCAGTTTGTTTATATAAACGTTACTGGATGTGTGTATAGATATATAACTCGTGAAAGTTGTGATTCCATCACATTAAATACACTTTTTTCTGGTATATGGTTTATGAACAATTGTCAATTGTCACGTAGGTTTTCGTGGTAGAATGGTGGTGGTAATTGATGAACAATATATGATAAAAACGGTGTACATAAGTGATGGTAGAAGAGGTTAAATTTGTGTTGTTTAACAAGATTACGTAGAGACACCTACAAAAAGTTCACACAAGACTCCAAAAAATATGTATAGTTTTCTTTTCCTACCAAGGTATATATATTCAACACTCAAAAAATAGTTATGACCAATTGAAGTGAAGATGATAATGGTAGAGAAATATATAAACAAGCAATTGGTACGTACGAATTGTTCTCACCTTAAAAAGAAAATAAACAAAAAAACAAATAAATACTTAATTATTCTCAATCAACAACCTTAAATAATTTAATACAATAATAAATAATATTTTTATATTAATATATTTGATTGTTAAATGGATTTTTTTACAAGACATAGATGCAAAAACATCATTTTCCAAAAAAAAAAATCACAAAAAATTCTACAAACCTCAAAGAGGAAAAAATGAAAAACTATATTAGCCACAAGTTTGCTGCTACTCAACAAAATAGGCACTTAAATATTGTTGTTGTTGGAAAGTTTTGAAGGGACAAGGTTCTCCATTGTTGTAAGCTTCGTTATTATCATTGCTATTTTTCTGCTGGAAAATATATATTTGACAAGTTTTGATAATAATCAAAACAAAATGATAGATTTTTGAAGGGTGAGTCCAAAACATCTCCTATCTTCGATCTCCAAACAATTAAGTTAAGCTGACGACAATGAAAACTGTGCTGAATGAACATGTTGTCAGTATCAAACATAAGGTGAGAAGATATATCTTCTCCGTCAAATGGTTCGGTTTTATACAAAGTGTAGGACAATAACACACTCATATTTATCAAAAGAAATATTGAAGGAAATGTTATTCTCTCACGAAAACCCTTTATTGTGCTGAAAATATGCAACACATAATTCAATCTCTATTTTCCTGTGTTTTTCTTATTATTATTTTACTGAACTTTAAAAAAACAACTTCAAAAGTCACATATATAGGATAACCTAATTAAGATGAGCTACTTGAATAATTTATTGATTGAAAGCTTTGTAAAGATTCATAAAGAAATTTATTGGGCGAGCTAATTTATAAACCTATAAGCATATCAATAAAAGTAGAGACTTCTCCCAAAATTGCAAAAAAGTGTTTTTAAAAACTAATCAAGTTTATCTTAATTACACTTCTAATTCACATATTTTGGTTTGTATCTCATGCCATAAAAATACAATCAATAATTAACATAAATATAACAAAGTTAAAGGTCTCCTTTTTAAAGCCAAAACAACAAAGAAAGCAATGTAGTGACCTATAACAGAAAGAAAAAAGCATGATAACTTGTGTCCACAAAGTTACTAAATTTGCTCCCCAAACTATGATGGCACTGAAGAATTTGGTTAACTTAAATTGAAAAAGAAAAAAGTGACGTGGCTTAATGCAATCCAAGTAAAAATCATAAACTAAAATAACTCAGAAAGAATAATAGCACCGTTAAGGGACGTGCGATTGTCCTTTGCACACATGTTGTAAGTAAAAAAATAGGTGAGAGAATTCAATGAATGAATCATAGTTGAAGATATGTGGCAAGATTATCAGACAACAATATCACAAACGCCTTGCTTTTCACATCATCTACCCTTTCTTTCCCAGTAAATCCTTATTATGTATGGTTGAGTGTGTATGGAGGTATCTTGTCCGCTTTTTTTTTTATTATTAACAAAAAAATTTATAATTCAACTCGGAAGTATAAAATAAATTATTTATTTTAATCTCTAATCTGTGAGTGTTTATCATGATTGTGAAAGATAAAAATAAATAAATTATTACGTTTTTAAAAAATTTAAACACTAAAATTATTAATATAAAAGTATAAAGACATCACCGTGTTTGAATAAAGATATAAATAAAAATGTATTGTTTTTCTATTATTAAAATGGCAAAATTAGAAAATGAATGCGAAAAATAATAATTGGAGACCGAAAAAGCAAAAGGGATCTAATCTAACAACAACAACGATATACGTGTTGTATTTCTAAGAAAAAAACGAAAACACATGGCATGTCAGCATATAAACATGAAATGAAATCCTTCTTAAATTCTATGTTATCAGTATAGTAATATGCTTCTTATCATATTTCTTTTAATACATCTTTTTATGAATTAAAATTTATGAGAAACTAATTCATGAATAAAACTTTTTCGACAAGACATGAAACTTACGAAATATTATAAGTTTTTGTATATAATAAAATACTGAATTAAAACTTGAGATCAAAACACAAACAAAAATGGTTAATGCGAATGGAGAAAGAAGAAACTTGAGCAATGGTGAAGAGAAAGAAAAAGAAATCTGCCAAGAGAAGAATACTTCCTGAGGAATTTGGCAAGCAAAGATTTGGAATCTGAAATGTAAGCAGTCAAAATAATCGAATGTCAATCACTAACGTGTTTACAGCAGCATATGAAGCTTTCTTAGAAGAACATGGAAATGAAAATCACAGATGGATGGATAGATGAAAATAAAATGAAGTACAAATGAAATGCAGTAAAATGCAAAGTCTGAACGAGATATGAAATAGAGAATTGTAGTGAGAATGAATGAATCAAGTGTACATGGGAACATCGGTCCAAGCACCAGAGACATGTCCATTCTCACAAACATAGGCTCTCACCACAGGCTCTCCGTCGTCGTGGAAGCCGAATACGCGGCGGAGGCAGAAGGCCGAGTGGAGATCCCAGGTGAATTTGCAGGCGCAGAAGGCGCAGGGCAGATCCAGCTTCTTTTTGTTGCCGTCGTGAATGGTTCTCCAAACCCTAGTACGTTTGAAGTTCTTGAAAACGCCTCTGAAGAGCCGGTACTTCCTCTTCTCCTCCTTGTGCACGCACCCCGGCCAGTCGCACACGTACAGGATATCGTCGCGGAACTGCCTCCCTAACAGCTTACTCCCCTGCTCCCGACTCAGGCTCCAGCTCCCCGACGCCAGGTGCGACCGCCACGCGCGGGACACCTTCCGCCTCTTGCACGCGCCAATCGAAACCACGCCCGCGCTCACCGGCTCCGCCAGCCGCGGCGTCTCCGATTCCGTCGGCACGTAGAGCGTGTCGTAGTAGAGGTCATCAAAAAGCGACCAACACGAAGAAGAAGAAGAGGAATTCGATTCGGATATTGTTTGTTGAGATTGAGGTTGTGGTTGCGGTTGTGGTTGTGGTTGTGGTGGCGGTGGTGTAGGATAGGAGAGGGAAGAGTGATTAGCAAGGTCAAGGCCGAGGTCGCGTTCGAGGCCGAAGTCGGAGGTGTCGAAGAGGAGGCCGGCATGGCGGAGGCCGGGGCAGCAGACGGTGAGTTTGTGGAGGGAGAGCGGAGGGTGGTCGGAGGCGGAGAGGAGGTCGGTGGGGATGGTGCGGGAGCATTTGGTCTTCCAACAGAAATCGGTGACGAGGGAAGAGAATTTGGTGCAGACGCAGGCCAAGCGAGCCCAGTGGCGAGGATCGTCTTCGAGGTTGTAGAAGATGTTCAAAACGATGTCGTCGGTTAGTTCCGAGAACACGTTTTTGTCTTGGTTACTGTCCATCTTCTTCTCTTTCTCTCTGAAACCCTCTTTTTTTATTTGCCCTTTTCTCACCCTTCATTCCATCATTAAATTATCGCACACAACGCAACTCAAACCACACGATTCAGGACCATACAAAAAAGGCCATTCAAATTCTATTTTTTTATTTACTTACGTCACCTTACTTTCTTCTTTTTAACTATAAAAATACAAAATATCTGCCCACAAAAATAAAATATTAATAAGAATGTTACAAGCTCAGGCATTCCTTCTGTCCACGTTATTTTTATAATGAACCATAAAACAGTATGAAAAAAATAACGAAATTTTTTTAATAGCACACATTTCTAATCTCCACTATTAATTAATATAAATTTTAGTAAATTCATTTTTGTATTTAACTTCTTATAAATAATAATTCAATTCTTAAAAACGATGTGTTCAAATGTATCGCACTACTCGTTAGCATTCCTCTTATATAACGTATAAATGGATATTCCTTTTATTGTATTTCATATTAAAAAAAATTATTCATGTCAGGTAAAAAACTTCTTTTAATATTTTACTGTAATTTTTTTTTTGAAATTTGTAGATTTTACATATTTAAAATTCAAAATGTACTAAAAAAAGTTTAAAATTGAAATTTAAGAATATTACCACTTAGCAGAAAATAACCGTGTATAAAAAATTAAATTAGGTATATTGTATGAGTAATTTTAGCCAATATATTTGAAACATAAAAAATTCTTTATATATAAAAAAACTAAAATAACAAATCTTAATGTAATATTTTATTCTGTAATTAAAACTATTTATTTATTTTACTAATTAGTATTTGACTTTTAATTTATACCTTTTTTTTATTATGCAAGTAGATAAACTTAAAATTGAATTTTAATTAATTATACTTATATTCACATGTGCATAAACCTGTTTGTTATATGTATGTCCTACAATGGACATCGGAATAATATTCTGATACTGCCTCATCAAACACTTTTCATTATATTAACTTACCTTTAAAAAATCCAAAATATATTGGTTTCTTTTTTCACTTTATAAGATGTTATTTTTAAAATTTAAACTATATTTTTACGTCATGCATGTGACAAATGCTAACCAAAGTAAAAAAGAAAATGAAATACATAATTAACTATATAAAGATAAGTTACTCGTAAATGCTATTAAATTACTAAAGCTAACTTTTCTTATCTTTTCTATTATATGGTATCCACTTAAATTTAATTTTGTAGATGCTATACGTCACGTACATTTTAACATGTTAAAAAGAAATTCATTTAAATATTAGGATCTTTTTTATGAATTTTACTATTAACTTATATATTAATACTTGAAATATTTTATTTCTCAACATTCGTCATCATGACAAATTATTTTAAAAGACAAAATAGCTTATACAAGAAAATTGCATAAGCAAATTCAGCTTAGGTATTCCAATGGAATTGTATCATAAAATATTGTTTAATTTATTGAAATGACATTTATAAGAAACCCCGTTAAAAATAAAATAAATAGTTGAAATTTATATTCTTTAACCTTTATCACTTTGGTAAGCTTTCTCATTAGAAAAAACATCCAAACAAGGACTACAGGTAAGTGGGTGTGGAGAAGCTTTTGAGAAGAAAAATTGAAATGGAAGGAGATGAAGTTTTGAAGCGTGAAGAAGAATTTGTTAAATGAAATTGAGAATATCCTTAACACACGTTGAGAGAAGAATTAAGTTGCATTTATGTTTGGTTGATGGATTTGAGAGGGAAGGGAGAAAGAGAAATAATGGAAGGAGGAATGGGGTCCATGAAAGGAGGTAACGGAGGAGTGTGTGTTGAAAGAAGAGAGAAGAGAAGACATGACATGAAATAAAGAAAAAGGAGAACCACAGAAGGAGGACAGGCCAACAACCAAAGCAGGAGCGATGCATTCTCATTCACTCATCCCCCACTTTTATTTTGACTTCACAATCAACTTGTCCTTCCCCTCTCTCTCCATTTGCCAATCCCTCCTCGTCTCCACACGCTTAACATCTTAACAAAATCTATTCTGCTTTCACTCAAACCTCATTTTATTTTTTTATTTTTTTATTTTTTATTCTTTTCATAAATATTTGTAGAATAAATTATTCAAATGAACCCTAACCTAAACTTATAAATATCGATAATCTAGGCATAAGTTTTTCATATTTGAGCTACACCATTTGCTAACCCATTTGACTCAGATTAAAATAAAGGATAACAGAATCTAAAACATAACTAAAAATTATAATTTCTCATACCTCTAAAAATTATCGTACATCACAATCACTTCATTTTCAAACTGGAGAACACATACTTGTTATATTTTCAAATCGACCACGACCTTGGAAAACGGGACGGAGAGAAAGAGACTTAAGAGTTTCTTTCACTGTATGATTTTATATTGCAAAGAATCATATTCCTTTTAGAATATTATACTTTAGAATATTATTATACCAAATAAATATATTCCTTTAAAAGTATATTCAATTGATAATTATTAGTTTTAAGCGTGCAGTTAAATTAAAGTTGTAGACAATAACTTGGATTATTGTCCCACGATAGAAACAATTATAAACGTGAAAGCATACTTCTCCTGAGGATAAAAATACTAGAAAATGTACTATCATATCGACATGACTATTCATTTTCAACCTGTCTTTCCCGGAAATATAAACAAATAACAATGGACAAAACAAACATCCCAAGAAATTCGGATAATTTAAAGAAGTCTTGTATTTGATTAAAACTAGCAAAAGCAACTTCCTCGATTTATTAAAATTTATTTCAATGAACTTCTGCATATAGTTACCTAAAATAACTTTTTTCTTCTATGATTCCTTGTTAAATTTGAAAGTTTGACAAATAACCAGAATAGTGAAGCGCTTTCGGGTCCTTTCTCCGAGTGTGAACAAGAAAAAAATCAATCAATCATATTATTCTTAGTTCTGGCAATATATGATATCGTCTAAGTAACTCAACCAAATAATAATAATAATAATAATAATAATGTAAGAAATGGTGCATTTTTTAGACGTTAATTAGTCTATTACAGAAATCTAAGGTCCGACAAATCCTTAGTATTTAAAACTAGGTCACCAATAGGCAGAAGTCTCAAGTCCAATATCAAATATAAAACCAAATAAGTGTTTTTCTTGGCTAATGTCAATTTTACTAGAAAACATGGTAGCACTCACCACATCCACAACTTCATCGACTGCAACAATCAGAGCTCACCTGCAAAACCAAGATCAATTATATCCATGGAAATAAAAGTTATATTGACGAAGTCAAAGAACGCATAGACAAAATGAAGCAGAGAAGTGTCAGAGTTCAAGATAGAGACCGAGACAAACTCTTGCTCCTACTTCTGCTCCTACTCGGACTCCTGCTAGCACTGCGCCTTTTGGGACTTTTATTACGCTGCCAAAGAATAACATTAATTGGGAAAGGGAAAAAAGATTCCCCAGTGTACCAAAATTGTACTTAAAAACGTTAAAATAGGTTTTCTAAGAACACTACACAATACCCACCATTAATTGGGAGGGAGAAAAGATTGCAAAGTGTACCAAAACTGTGCTTAAAAACATTAAAATGTGCTCTTTCTAAGAACGCTATACAATACCCATCCCCACAGTAATATAAAAAATTTCTTCTAAACCCTAAATCCTAAATTCTAATGTTCCAATGAAGTTCAGAAGTTTCACTCACAGACGGCAATGGAGATCTGGACCTGGACCGTGATCTGCAAAAGTTCCACAAACAACAGAATTTAAAATCCGCAAGTTCCCTTATCAAATTGATCCAACAGCCTTGATGCCTCTTCCATGTCACAGTTAACATGTCCAAGGAGGTAAAAACAAGCATCACAAAATATAAAACAGACTAACACAGAAGACTAAAAAGGTAAAGTAACATTATGCATAGAATGATGAAAAGTGAATAAAAGTAGACCATCTCAAGGCGACATATTAAGGCACCAATTGTTGTGAGAAAAGAAATCTTCCCTACTGCACCACAAAATCCAGAGAATCCAGATGGTGCATCCTATTGGCTTGGCAAATCTTGAAGCCCACAATTGTAATGAAATTGTCCCTATTGCTCATTGAAGGTGATTTTCAAATCCCAATTGCCTTTATACACAATCCAGCTCTATATGGCAATCCATGATCTCCTTGGTCCCCAATCTAGCACCCATGGACATTTACATGCTCAAAGTATTAGAACAGATGAACTGTGAAGGTATCTAAAGTCGCCCATTCTAAAAAATATCATACCTCCACAACAAATGAGTTGCAGACAATTGAACCAAATCCCACCATGATCCTAATTTCCATTTTCCAGAATGCTGCATGTTTCCATATCTAAGAGTTAAGAAAACAAAGGAATCTTCACAAAAACAAAAAATGGAAACTGAGAACACTCTGACACTGAGGCAAGTTTCACCAAGTTTCGCACGAACAAAGCAAGATAGGGTAAAATTGACTGAGGGAGGGAATGTGAAGGAGACAACAGTCTTGTGTCAGGAAAACATTATTAAATCCGAATTTATAGAGAAAAAATAAAATAATTTATTTACAAGAGGAGCCTCTGACTTTCAATTTTAATAAAATGTTTTATAAATGAAGCAAGTACCCGTCTTTGATGCCTATCAACACAAATAACTGTTAAACAACTGACTTCACCAGGACAAATAAAATGAAATTAAGTTTATTCAAGCTAGAAATTTGCTATAAGATGCATATGAATTTAATCTAATAGATTCATCAATTGATCTCCATTTATTCCTATTTTATTCATTACCAAAACACAATTCCATAAGTTAGCCGTTTCCAATCATTAAAATGCCTCTTCTGGTGGGCCCTTTTCATCCCTGCACATTGGTGAAGAGGCTACGAAACTCTAAACACATCAGTAAGGTGACCAAGGAGGTCAACCATACTGTCCATGCATCAGGATACCAAATAATTTTAGCAATAAAACAATACATTGAAGATAAGTCACCAGACAAATGTTTTCCGACAGAAAAGACTACACATTCAAAACATTTCATACCCTGACAATGATCGAGACTTTGATCTTGAGCGAGATCGTGAGGGAGATCTTGATGGAGATTTGGCAGGTGATCGCTGTGATGATTTACCCTTTGGAGATTTGCTGCATAAAGAACAAGTTGGTTGAGAAAAAGATCAACAGGTTAACAGTGAATATTAAAATAAGAATTGATTTTTTATTTAAAATACATAATGCATAGACCTTTGGCTCCGATCCCGACTGTAACTTCGGCTTCGGCTGCGACTATAGCTTCTTCCTCTAGAATGAGATGGGCCACGGCTAGGACTTCTAGATGAATCCCGCCTAGAATCATATTCCCTCACCTATATGGAGGTAAAGAAAAAATATCAGCAGAATAACATGCATAATATATATATATATATATATATATATATATATATATATATATATATATATATATAATTTACAATGCATCAAATCCGAGCCATACGCGAACATAGCCCTTGGAAAATGCATTCCGGAACTCAGAGTCATCAAGCTTCTTGATCTGTAGTAACAAAATACCAATGATTAGAGATGACAATTTGCAAAGCTTATGACTGGTTATGCATGATGTACTTTGAGATAAATAAACAAAACATAGCAAATAAATAACTCACAGCATATTTCATATCATCATAATTTGTGTAATCCACAATACCAGTAGTACCTGCAAATAATATACTAAATCAAAGAATCCAACAGACAATATAAACTTAAAAATAAGGAAGATAAAAAAACCTCTAGGACTCCATATACAGGCTCAAATGCCACTTCTCATTAATAGAACCAAGAAAGAAGAAGGGAATATGGATGCAGAAAAAATAAATCAACAGTTTAAAAGCTGTTCAAATACAAATACTTTTAAACAATCTAACACAATTAAGAACCAGAAACTTCATCCATGTGTTCCATACCCCTTCCATCATGAAAAACTTGGGAAAAGCAAACATCCCCTGCCTTTCGCATGTGGTCCTGCATTTATGAAAACCATTGTTTTAAAACAATATCCATAAACACCCCAAAACTAATCTGATAGAACATAACTCTGTTAACAGCTCACCTTAAGATCTTGCCAGGATGCTGAAGAGGGCAATCCAGTAACTAGAACTGCATAAGGTTGAGCGAAAAATTTAGAAATATACCAAGAGTTCTAATATAACTAACAAACAAGGTTATCTATGGCAGATGGATGGCAGCTGACCAAGAATCCACCATATAGGCATGGCCTTGCCCCCCATGGAGCCACCATAGGCAGGGCTTCTCTTCATAAATTGCCTATGGTGGAGGGGTCAAAATTTCTACATTAAAGCATTATGAAAAGTGATAAATATTCAAAATATATACACACCACGATATTCAGAGCGCCTGGATACCCCACGACCAGCACGGCCATTGCTGTGACTGCTGTGTCGATCTCTTGAGGATGAATGACCACGTCCACCATGGGCAGGCTCCACCTATAAAGATACAAAGTTAAACCATGTTGCTCAGGTATTTAAAGTTATCCTTTCTTTTTCCACTTCTGAAGACAGAATTTGTTAAATATATCATATTATTGAAGCTTGTAATTAAGAAATATAACCAACCCGTAACCGGTGCCCATCAAAATCATAGCCATCCCGCCCTCGAATTGCATCTTCAGCATCTTGAGCATCTTCAAACTGCAATAATCAGTTATGAATGAAGATAATGGGTGGAGGGAAGAAAAAGGAAATTTATGACAAACTTAGTGGCTCCAAACTCACCTCTACAAATGCATAACCAGGTGGTCTTGGGGGAACTTTTAGGTCAATGTGAGTTATGTGTCCATACTACAGGTGAAATAATATGCACAAACAACAAGAAACCTCACAATTATGAAAGAGAGTGAAAATCAACACTTCCACACAACATTAATTATATAAAGTATTCAACAGAAAATCATCAACAATCAGATATACAGCACACATCCAACATACAACATAGAAAATTGCATTTTAGTATCTTAATGCAATTAGAAACCAATATTATACTATAATGTTGACCCCATCTAATTGTAAGCAATGATCAACCCCTGATTGCTTTAGTCCCTTAACCTCACAATACCCTCGCTATAGGCCATCCTGACATAGGAAAAATCATTCAAGACAAGTGAATATCATTTTACAAGCAGCCTGTTGGCTTGCCCGTTGGAAAAGATGGTTGTAGAGCCATCAAAAGTAAACTGCATTAGCTTTTCCGTCAATACAGTGAATTGGATATGAAAAGTTGGCAACATGAGAGCAGCTGATGGCCCCAAACACACAAAGTCAAGGACCAAAGTGGTGACTGTCGAAGTCATAGCTTACAATCTCAGGGACTAAAATGGGGATTATTAACATCAACCAACCAATATCCTCAAATAGCTGAAGAAAATAAATGTAGGCATAGGTCCTAGCAAGCTGATGACTTTCAATCCCAAACACATGTAACATTAGTCTCAGTAAATTCCCCTAACACTTCCATACCCAACCCTTGTTCAGTGAAGTCTAAGTCAACTCCCTCAGCCTACAGCGAGTACCACATTTCAGATCAAACAGAAGACGAGCATAATTTATCAACGCACCTTCAGAAACAAATCTTCAACTTCTCTTTCACGGATATCACCAGGTAGATTTCCAACGTAGACAGTTCTGCTCGAGCGTCTGCTCATGTCTTTTTTTTTTTTTTTTTTCTGCGACACGTGAAAAAAATAAGAAATAAGCGATGCGTGTTACAATTAGTGAACATTTATGTTATTTTACAAGTTCGGGTACCTAATACAAGACCCGAGTAAAGCCAAAAAAACCACAGTAAAGGTAATTGAGATAGAAATTTAAAATTCGGAATAGAACAAAAACATGACAGAAAATGGAGGAGGGATCAACAAAATCAAAATTCATGGTCGCATAGAACGAAATGAGAGTGAAGAAGCGGTGAGGTGTGCAATTGGCGGAAAGGGACTCACCTTCGATTAGTAGAGATAGCGAATCGGTGGCGTTGCGGTGAAAGGTGTGGAGGTTAGGGTTTTTGATTGTAGTGTACGAGAGGGAAATCGGATGCGAAAAGTTGTGTCATCTTATACTAAAACGCTTCCAGAGAGATAATGACCAGCCCCGCCCGCACGATGCGTTTTGTGCGTCACACGTGCGTGATTCTCACTTTGCTTTGGATATTTAATTATCACAAATTTTCTTCTTATATTTTAAAATAGTCTTTAAAACATTAGTAAGAATGTTTATGTTAAAAAAACTATTTAAATTTATTTAATTATAGACTGTACATAGTTATCGTTCTCTATCTAAATTTATTTTTCACATATTTTATAAACATAATTTTTTAAAAATTTTACCATAGTAATCCCTATCATTAACTATTCTTTATGTGGAAATTTGAGTAATGAATAACCATGAACTTAATAATATTTGGGAATTGTATTGATGGTTCAAGTCACAAAATAGCATATAATAAAAGGATTTATATTTAATCTGAAAGAAAAATAAAAAAAATATCTACGAGGTTAAATGACTCAAAGACATAACAAAAATACGAAAAAGTGAAAATAGAAATCAATTAAAAAATAATATTTCAACATTATTAATGAAAGAACATTACATGTGTCATTGGACGACATGATTTGCAAGTCACTTTTTCATCTGGATGATGTAATTTGTTGAAGATACTGATTCATAAAAATACATTACTTATAAAATATATGACTAATTTAGTTTTTTTTTTTTTCATTTTTCATTGATTTCTATAAACACATGTTAAGTTGAAATAAATAAAAACTTATCAGTACGTCACTATGTCTACCTTTGTACTTTCATGTGTTATTATGATGTCTTTTATTCCTTGATTTTTCCTTTTCATCAAATTTTAGAAAGAATGTTGGCAAAATTTAGGTCATGTATATATATAATACATAATTTAAATGTGTTAGGGTCATTATTTATTAAGCCAAATAATAAGTGATCTGACTAAATTAAAGTTTTGGCTAAAGACATATGTCATGAAAATAAAATTGTGTAGAGACCATAGAGCAAATTCTAATTTGATGAGGGGCTAAATTGGAAATATTAAAATTTAAGTAATTAACCTAATTCTGCTTATCTAAAGGGTCATGGTCCCCTTCTGGGAGCACACACAGAACGTAAGCATCGAGTCTCGTTCCTTTCTTTCTATCCTCATCAAGAGAGAAAATCAAGAGGGAAATACATGTGCTTCTTCGGTGGAAGACCATAAGATCAATATAGTGCTCTACAAAGACATCATCATTATGGCTAATTCAGGTACGCTTTCGCATTCAGTTTAAAGCATGTTTATCAGTATGGGATTACGTTTATGTTTGATCGTTAGAATCAAAATCAGGATTATTATTATTATTATTATTATTTTTTCCAACAATTGGTATTAGAGCCGCCCATATTTGATTCATGTCTATTTAATTTATAGAACCCTAATTATGAAAATTATGATTAATTTTGTTTTAAACAATTCAAATTACCCAATTTTATGAACCCTAAGTGGAGGATAATCTCTAATTTTTGTGAACCCTAAAATTTAAATTTGGGGGTAACATCCTCAATCTGATTCTGCTTGCTGATGGAACCGTGGAGGAAGCTATGGATTCTTCTTCTTCTTCGTTTTTCCCTTTTGTTTCAGCTTAAGTTTCAAGTTTTACTGAAAAAGGAACAGTCTTTCAAATTTCAATTTTTTTTGTATTGGGTTCTCTGTTCTTTTTTGAATCTTTTGTTTTTATTTAATTTTATGGGTTTGGAGTGGGAGTGGTGTTTGGGGAATTCCCAACATAGAGGATCTTAGGCAACTGATGAATGTTTCCACATGTGTGGTTGTTATTATTTTATTGCCTCTATCCCCTAGGAATTTAAGGAAAATTTGATGTTAAATTAGGGTTTGAGTGATTACTGTTTAATTCCCTTTTAGGGTTTAAAGCAGTATGCTAAAGAGACTCAGAACTATCTCTGTTTCATCCCTAGTGTGATTTTAGAGAGATGTTCATCCTTTATGTATTGGTGGAAAATGAGGCATTTTTTCATCCTTTGATTTATTCAAATGAGGTGTTCATCCCTAATGAGATTTTAGGGAGGTGTTCATCCTTAATAGAATTCTAATGAGATGATTCTCTTTTGAATTAGTTTGCAAATATTAAATATTTGGTTTTGTTATATAAATAAAATATTCAATTTTTTGTAGTTTAATATTTTTTGTGAGCAAATTGAGTCAAGAAGTCACCAAAGTAACTTCTCTTGAAATGGGCAGTTCATGAAAAATGTTGAATGTTAGTGTTTGTGTATATTCATGCGAGTATTAGTCGGCCCAAAGGAAGATTAATATTTGGCCGAATTGCATACACACTTGTAATGATAAACATGTGATAATTATAAGGATTTGCTTTGTCGATGATAAATCAATCCAAAGACTGGTTTGTTGTTGGACGTGCTTTATTGTCAATGTTTGATTATTACAACAAGATACCTCTAGCAGTTAATATTACTGTCCAAAGACTTGATATTGATGGTGCATTAGGTATCTTGAGATGGGTTAAACCACTATTTGAATATATATTATTTATTTTTTATATAATGTGAGCATAATTAGTTTATTTCTCGTGTTCTAAATTCAGCTACAATTACTTTTGTATCTGCCAATTTAAATTCTGTTCTGGTCCTCAATTGAACAAATTTTAAGGACTGGAAAGAGAACATTATTATTGTTCTTGGTTGCATGGATATGGATCTTGCGTTAAGGACTGAGCAACCCCCTACTCCTACGGATTCAAGTACCTCTGAACAGAAAAGAGATTATGAGAAATGGGATCGCTCAAATCGCATGAGTCTAATGATCATTAAGCGTGGCATCCTGGAGGCGTTTAGGGGCACTATTTCTGAAAACATCACAAGTGCCAAAGAATTCCTTGCTGAAATTGAGCAGCGCTTTGCAAAAAAAGCGATAAGGCGGAGGCAAGCACTCTTCTTCAGAACTTGATCTCCATGAAATATCAAGGCAAAGGAAATATCAGGGAGTACATTATGAGCATGTTTAATATTGTTTTTAAACTCAAGACACTAAAGTTTGAACTCTGAGAAGACTTGTTCATTCATTTGGTGTTGATTTCTCTTCCTGCAATGTTTAATCAATTTAAGGTATCTTACAACTGTCAGAAGGATAAATGGTCTCTTAATGAGCTCATTTCAGATTGCGTACAAGAAGAGGAAAGACTAAAGCAAGACAAGACAGAAAGTGCTTATTTTGTAAGCACCTCCAAGGCTAAGGGCAAAAGAAAGAGATCAGAGGATCTCGAAAAAGAAGGTGCTAAGGGTCCAGAACAAAAGAAACAAACTCAAGAAAACAAATGTTTCTTTTGCAATAAGACTGGACACGTAAAGAAGAAATGTGCTAAATATCATGCTTGGCGTGAAAAGAAAGGGTTGCCTAAACTACCGGAACTCAATTGATTCTGAAAGATGGATTTATGCTGGAGATGGCAAATCGGTAGAGGTGGAAGCTATAGGGCATTTTAAATTGTTATTAAGTACTGCTTTTTATTTGGATTTGAAAGACACTTTTGTTGTGCCGTCATTTAGAAGGAATTTGGTTTCAGTTTCTTATTTGGACAAATTAGGTTATTTGTGTTCATTTGGAAACAATAAGTTCCGTTTGTCTTTTAATTCAGATATTTTTGGAATTGGTTCACTTTTGATTTATGATAATCAGTATTTACTTGATATTGTGGTCACCTATAATGAAACCCTTAATATAGAATCACGTGGTACTAAACGTAAAATTGAAAATACTCACTCAGGTGCATTATGGCATAAGTGCTTAGGTCACAATCGAATCATGACGTTTGAGCTTGTGTTACACTCTTAAGGATATGATAAAGAGTATGATTTTTCATTCCACCTTACCGGAATCACTTTGGGGAGAGACATTAAATACGACAACTTATATTCTAAACATAGTACCAACTAAAGCAGCTACCAAAACACCTTATGAGCTTTGGATTGAGCGACAACTTAGTCTGAAGCATTTCCATGTGTGGGATTGTCCAGCTGAGGCAAGACCTTACAAGCCAAATGAAAAGAAATTAGACTCCTGAACAGTAAGTAGTTATTTTATTGGTTATGCTAAAAGATCCAGGGGATATAAATTTTATGATCCCACATTAAAGACAATTTTTGAGACGGGAACTGCTACGTTCTTTGAAGATATTGAGTTTGGGGGGAAGAATAAGATTAAGAACTTCATCTTGCAGGAAGAATCGGTAACAATTTCAGAACCGATTCAAATAGTTACTTTTGATCAAGTAAGTTCGGAACCTCCAAAAGGCATTGTTGATGAACCCCTCACTCAAGATGATTTGATTGTTCATGAAGAACAAACTCAAGATCCTCAAGAACCTGTGCATCATGAGCTAATAACTTTGCAGAGATCCACTAGAGAAAGAAGAAGTGCTATTTCGGATGATTACATGGTATTTCTTCAGGAACATGAGGAAAATAATGATATAATGGAAGATGACCCAGTTAACTTCCGTCAAGCTATACAAGGTTCTAACTCTCAAAAGTGGTCAGGTGCATTATGGCATAAGTGCTTATGTCACAATCGAATCATGACGTTTGAGCTTGTGTTACACTCTTAAGGATATGGTAAAGAGTATGATTTTTCATTCCACCTTACCGGAATCACTTTGGGGAGAGACATTAAATACGACAACTTATATTCTAAACATAGTACCAACTAAAGCAGCTACCAAAACACCTTATGAGCTTTGGATTGAGCGACAACTTAGTCTGAAGCATTTCTATGTGTGGGATTGTCCAGCTGAGGCAAGACCTTACAAGCCAAATGAAAAGAAATTAGACTCCTGAACAGTAAGTAGTTATTTTATTGGTTATGCTAAAAGATCCAGGGGATATAAATTTTATGATCCCACATTAAAGACAATTTTTGAGACGGGAACTGCTACGTTCTTTGAAGATATTGAGTTTGGGGGGAAGAATAAGATTAAGAACTTCATCTTGCAGGAAGAATCGGTAACAATTTCAGAACCGATTCAAATAGTTACTTTTGATCAAGTAAGTTCGGAACCTCCAAAAGGCATTGTTGATGAACCCCTCACTCAAGATGATTTGATTGTTCATGAAGAACAAACTCAAGATCCTCAAGAACCTGTGCATCATGAGCTAATAACTTTGCAGAGATCCACTAGAGAAAGAAGAAGTGCTATTTCGGATGATTACATGGTATTTCTTCAGGAACATGAGGAAAATAATGATATAATGGAAGATGACCCAGTTAACTTCCGTCAAGCTATACAAGGTTCTAACTCTCAAAAGTGGTCAGGTGCATTATGGCATAAGTGCTTAGGTCACAATCGAATCATGACGTTTGAGCTTGTGTTACACTCTTAAGGATATGGTAAAGAGTATGATTTTTCATTCCACCTTACCGGAATCACTTTGGGGAGAGACATTAAATACGACAACTTATATTCTAAACATAGTACCAACTAAAGCAGCTACCAAAACACCTTATGAGCTTTGGATTGAGCGACAACTTAGTCTGAAGCATTTCCATGTGTGGGATTGTCCAGCTGAGGCAAGACCTTACAAGCCAAATGAAAAGAAATTAGACTCCTGAACAGTAAGTAGTTATTTTATTGGTTATGCTAAAAGATCCAGGGGATATAAATTTTATGATCCCACATTAAAGACAATTTTTGAGACGGGAACTGCTACGTTCTTTGAAGATATTGAGTTTGGGGGGAAGAATAAGATTAAGAACTTCATCTTGCAGGAAGAATCGGTAACAATTTCAGAACCGATTCAAATAGTTACTTTTGATCAAGTAAGTTCGGAACCTCCAAAAGGCATTGTTGATGAACCCCTCACTCAAGATGATTTGATTGTTCATGAAGAACAAACTCAAGATCCTCAAGAACCTGTGCATCATGAGCTAATAACTTTGCAGAGATCCACTAGAGAAAGAAGAAGTGCTATTTCGGATGATTACATGGTATTTCTTCAGGAACATGAGGAAAATAATGATATAATGGAAGATGACCCAGTTAACTTCCGTCAAGCTATACAAGGTTCTAACTCTCAAAAGTGGATTGAAGCAATAGGATAAGTATAAGTCCATGCAAGACAATAAGGTTATTGAGAACTTGTCCCATTACTAGAAGGTATGAAACTCATTTGGCTTTAAGATGAATATTGTTGATGATTGTGTGTATCACAAGTTTAAAGGGAGACAAGTTTAGTCTCAATTAGTGCCCAAAGGGAAATTTGGAAATTGAGGAAATGCAAAAGATTCCCTATGTATCAATTGTAGGGAGTTTGATCTATGCCCAAGTATGTACGCATCCAGACATAGCATATATAGTTGGGGTTCTAGGCAGATATTTAAGCAATCCAAGAATGGACCATTGGAAAGCAGCAAAAAGGGTCATAAGATATTTAAAGAGAACAAAAGATTATATGCTCACATACAGGAAGTCAGACCAGTTGGAGATCGCTGGATTTTCTGACTCAGATTTTGCAGGATGTCAAGAATTTGTAGCATGTTATGAGGCATCAAATCATGGAATATGGCTGAGAAATTTTGTCATAGGGCTGCAAATTGTGAAAGGCATTGAAAGACCACTTAAGTTATATTGTGACAATAAATCAGTTGTATTGTTAAGGAAAGAGTACAAAGTGGACAGATTTCCATAGAACGCTTAAGGACAAACTCCATGATAACATATCCTCTAACTAAAGGACTTCCGCCCAAGGTCTTTCATGAGCATGTTGCTCACATGGGTGTTTTACAGTCTGAGGAATTTGTGGTTTAGTGGGAGTTGGTCACTTTCATATATTCTATGTTCTATGTTTAATTTCATATATGTATACATTGATTTTTGGACATATTTGGTTATCTATAGATATGCAGTTTTTTCGTTCATTCAGTACACTTTGTACATTAAGGATATTATATCGATCTCGATAAGTTAAAGTTTGGACCAGTTGAAAATAGACGTGTACAAATCACCTTCACGTAATTTTTCATGCTACACATTTCATGATGAATCCATGTCATTTGGTTATGTTAGGATGAGTAATCATTGTTGGTTTTAATTGCGATGATGCAATGAAAAGCTGGTTTAGTTCTATATCTTGATATGATTAATGGACAGGACTTTTGGAGTATGCTAAAGGAATATAATGGCAATTTTGAGCTCATAAAGTCTAACACATTTGTAAGGTTGTAAGGACATATATATTTGTGACCAGTAGGAGATTGTTGGCAAAATTTGGGTCATGTATATATATGATACATAATTTAAATGTGTTATGGCCATTATTTATTAAGCCAAATAATAAAGTGATCTGACTAAATTAAAGTTTTGGCTAAAGACATATGTCATGAAAATAAAATTGTGTAGAGACCATAGAACAATTTCTAATTTGATGAGGGGCCAAATTGGAAATATTAAAACTTAAGTAATTAACCTAATTCTGGTTATCTAAAGGGTCATGGTCCCCTTCTGGGAGCACACATAGAACGTAAGCATCAATCTCGTTCCTTTCTTTCAATCCCCATCAAGAGAGAAAATCAAGAGGGAAATACAGGTGCTCTTCAGGTGGAAGACCATAAGATCAATATAGTGCTCTACAAAGACATCATCATTATGGCTAATTCAGGTACGCTTTCGCATTCAGTTTACAACATGTTTATCAGTATGGGATTACGTTTATGTTTGATCGTTAAAATCAAAATCAGGATTATTATTATTTTTTTTTTTTTTTTTTCCAACAAAGAAAAATTATGAATAATCTTTTAGTTAAGCTTTTGCAAGATTATGTAGAAAATTGGAAATTAGTTTGATAAATAGATTTTTCGAAACTTGTAATTGATACATAAAAGTATTTTTTGATGGAATTGCATGTGCCATTTGTATATAATCTTTCATTCAAATAATTTTTGTACACTATTGTACTAATGTAAATTTACCTCAAATTTGTTTCCTTAAAAACAAAGTTGCATACTCTTTTTTTTTTTTAAGTTTTATTTTAAGATAAGTGTTATAAGAATGACAAAAGGATAATATATCATTTTGATATAAAATCTTAAAGTTTTCAATATTTAAATCAAAGATCTAATTATTTTTCAGTGGAAAGAAATAGATAATTAAATATGCAACATGAAAAGAAATAGAACGCTAACATATATTGAGATGGATAAATTATATGTAGTTAATATTCGTTACATTTAACCCTTATAAAAAATAAATTAACTACTACATAACATTAGAACATAGAGAATGAAAAAAATGAAAAATTTAAAGTTTGATAGGACGAAGAAGCTAGTTTTTCACTGGACGAAAGTAAATGATGTAATCATTATAAAATTCTTCATTTTCATTTAAGAGAGAATTTTCTTAAGTTGAACAACACATTTAGCTGTTAAACAAGAGCATAAAGTGATTACTTCCTTCATTTGATATCCTCAAGTTTTCAATTCTCTATAATAAAAAAATATAGAAAAATAAATAATAATTTATCCATAAGATCATAATTACTTTAACTAAAATGAATTAATTTTTAACATCAATTGAAAAGAGCGTTTGTGACATAATTATAATATAATTTCATATATAGCATAATCTTCTCTATATGTAGAATTAATTACTTTTTCACAAGTTATTTTGTAATTTTTTTTTTGTTAAAGCTTACATAAAATTTGTATCATGGTTTTCTTAAGGATGTGCTTATACATTATTAACTCACTTTTCTCTGATAGTGAATGATAGGTCTAGATACTTAAGTAAAATCGCATGCATTGTTAATTATTAGCAATATCTTTTACTAAGTCACAACTACCTGTGCCAATTAATACTGGTTACTAAGTAGAGTCTTTAGTGACGATAATATAAAGCCTAAGAAGATTTTATCTTGTAGTTTGTTTTCATAGAAGATGAAATAAGAAGGAATAAATAAAGAAAATAAAAAAAAGGAAAATAAATGAGACTGAATTTAAAATGAAATTATGTGTTGACCGAATAAACAGAAATGAAGAAATAAATAAAGGATTTTACACAGATAAAATTAAGCGTTGGGTAGCTACTATCCACCAGAAAGGAGGAAAGAGAAGGCAACATTTGATCAGGCAAAGCCAAATAAAATTTAAACCGGTGTTATTTTTCATTTCGTGGATTTCAATACTTTCAAGCCAGCATGTTTGCAATTGAAAAGACATTTACCAAATTGACTCAGCAAACATTTAGTCTATCTTGCAGTCCCAAGTTGACCTCTAAATTATTGCATAGGGAAAAGTAGCCCGCAAAGTCAAAAAGTATAAAATATGGGCTGACAGAAGACGCAGGAACAGTGATCCAAGCAAATTACAAACGTTTTAACAAAATAATTGTTCAAAAGGTTAAATTGAAAATCTGGACAACGGGTGCTAATGATGTTCATTAACAACCCCATCATCCTTGCCTTTCCTGGCAGCAGCCCTTATTTTGCGCTGCTCCTCCTTGTAAATCCGGTTTCGTCGTTGAAACTGCATCAAATAACAAAATCAACCACAGTAATTTATTTGTCTATCAAAGGCAACAGCGTTACAAGGTTAACATGGAGTGTAAAACAACCTTTTATACGAAGAAGGAAGTTAATTCCCATACGTTTTTGGGAAAAGTAAAAATTAACATTTTTTTTTATAATATGGCATTCTATGTTGCTTTCAAGAGTTGAACTAAATAAATATCAGGACATACTACTGGCAGCACAGTAAGTTTCAGTGACAAAACATTATAGGCAGGATACCTATGTAATAAGGAATTTTGATGATTAAAGTTTACTCTAGTCATTTTCAGCATCCTGCACTACCCTTTCCCAAACAAGTTATACAACTTCCAGGAAGCATTGCCTTCACTGCTCCCAAGTAAACATTACATAAGTTTTTTCTTTTATATAAAAGGATAAAATATTGATGGGCATGCTTTTAATGCAACGAGGGGCAATATAGAAAGTAAAATACAAAAACTTCAGTTACAACACAAGTTTTTTACTTTTGGTTCTATTTTTTCCATTTGGTGGTCAATGCATAGCAGATACAAGTTTTAGGGAGATCAGAGGATGAAAGTACAGAGGACAACGTCTGAAAGGGCCTCAAGGAAAAACAGGTTGGGAATTGTTTCTTAATTTTGAAGGGTAATGTGTGTGGCACAAGTTCCCACGGTTTATATAATAAAAAATCTTACACTTTAGTATTGTGATTCATCTTTGCTTTGTTTATGTCCCATGGCTGTGTTAGAATGCAAACTTGACACAAGTTTTGATGTTGTCCAATTCTTTATTTTTTAGCAAATCAAATTTCTCCCAAGAGTATTGTTCCGGTTTAGGTTCCCTCGATGATTCTGGAGACCTATCCAGAGCATTCAATATCCGATGTGTTCTACAGATACCCCTAACCTTCAAAGCTTTGTAGGTGGCTAAGTTTGTGACTTACCTCCCCAAGATATGCAGGAAGTCCCTTTTTGATATTTCTGGCCTAAAGCGATTACTTAAGATTCCCTTTTTCTCAAATTACATAGCCATGTTGTTGGGATGTGATTATAACAGTTAACTTACACAAGATTATAACACAGTATCTGATTACTAGATTAAACCATACAAAATGATATGCTTGACTACATTGGTTAAAGGGTTTAAACAGATAACAGCAGCAATATAAAAGCACAACTTTATCACTGTTGTTGATTTCTTTAGCCAATATTTTCATCAAAGATTTACCACCATGTATTGTGAATATAATGACTCAACAGATTAATCTGTGAAAAGTTTGAAATTCATGCACCAGAAAGTTCATTAGGATTTGAGTCCCTCAACCACATGAAAGTTTTTAAAATTATAGAGTAATAATTAAATAGCCCTGTACTATATTAACATCAAAACTCTAAGATTAACCACCATAATATTGTCAGTCAACCAAAGGACAGGATTTTACATTCTCAGAGTTGTGTCTTGACTATATAAAAGGGTCTATGAATAATTTTAAGCCATTCAGTTAAGCCAAATAGCTAACAACTGATATCCCATTATCCATTGTTAATTAAGTATAACCACCACATGAGCTACAAATGATAGATACACAGATAAAATATGATGTGAAAGCAAGAGAAGGAATTAAGTTTAGAACTTAAAAGGCTAACTGTCTAATCAAATATTTGAAGTCTAGCTGTATTCAAAGATCACAACCTATGACCAGATTCTGTTATGCAACAAATACTTTTGGTCACTGGCAACAAAAGAAGCACATGGTTGTCAACAAAAAGAAACACAAATATAATCAGTGAATCTCAAGTAATCAGCACAATCCCAGTGTTTTGTTTATATAATTCATTGGGAATTCCAAGACCGAAATAGAATGTAGATTAAAATGTGATTACTGCAAGGAAAAGGCCAATCAAAACTTAAAAAAGGTCATATGTTGAAATTGTCAAGGCCACTCAAAAAGTTTCATATTAACATCAAATCAAAATACGATAGGAATACGTTAATAGCATAATATACAAAATTTGAATTGAAGCAGGGGGCAGAGAATAAGGACATAACACTACCCAGTACCCATACTTGACTCTACGTATCAATTGGGAGAGGCCAAAATGCACACAGGAAGAGAATGGATGGAATGCAATTAGCAGTGCATGAAGAAATTGCATGTATTATACATTTACTAGAAATTATAAGTCCTTTCACAGTATCAATCCCATTCTCACATTGCTCAATTAGTTGATTTGTTAAAGTGCTACTAGATAACATATACAAAAATAAAAAAATAGCAACAAAGATATACTGTGTCTCTTATGTGTAACTTATTGAATGGATATGTTTTCTCAAACATAAACAAATGTCTTTGCACTTCACTTATACGCAACAAATTATAAAGGAAAAAAAAATGAAAGATCTTACTAGTTTTAGATCAATTCCGACCGCAGAGCTAAAAGATTTTTTTATTTTATTTATTTTTTGTTAATGTCGCAGCAGTAAAATCATATTCCACAACTGCACCAGCTATCAAAAGGTTATAACAGTAACAGTGGCCAATTTAATCACCTGCATTTCACCTTACAATATAAAGAGGGCTTATTCAATTATTAAAATGAATTCTCTTTTAACAGTATAAAAACCCAGTTCCTTTTTCATCATATTATTCACAATTCTTAAACGCCACATTCATCTTCATTTTCCGATGTGATGCAAGCGGGGAACTTGCAAATTCAATTTTAGATTAGACACTTCTACAGCCGTCTCTTACGTCCAACATAATTAATGAATCAACAACAATACAAGATCACAAACACTGGACGAAACCACAAAAGGCGATCTAAGTAAAACAAAAGAGAAATGAGATGAGAAGTCGCGCAATGGAAATCGATAGGGTTCGTAAACGGGAGGAATGCAAATAAGTACGAATTAGGGTTTCAATAAAAGGAAGGATGCGAATGCGATAAACGAACGGGGAATGAAAAAAAGGGACGGGATGGGGAAGAAACCTCTTTGGAATGGTGGAGGCACTCGAGGTAGTCTTCGCGGAGAAGAGCACAGTCCTTGGGCTCTCGGCAGCGAGACATGCATTCGCTGAAATCCATCCAGAAATCGTAACAGCGACCCTTGTTGCCTGTAATTCCCCACCCCGACGCCATATCTCTCTCTCTTTCCCTGATTCTTTCTATACCCAATTCCTCCTCTGATCTCAGTGCTTCCTCCAACTTCAAACCCCCCCTCTTCGCTTTCTTCCAAACCTAAATTACCAAACTACCACCATCTCCCTTCGCCCTCACTGTTATTTTTTTTTTAAATTAAATTACTAAATTTCAACTTAACTAAAATATATGAATAATAAAAATTAACTCGGAACTTACCCTTTATACGCATTATTATTTTTATATAGCAATGTTGTTTTAAGTTTATGTTCGGATTAATGATAAAAAAATAATTGATTTATAGCAAATTATGACTTTGCAAGTTGATAAATTGTAAACAAATTTAGAAAAAAAAAAAATTTATTTCTCAAAATGATAAAATTGGTAATAACAGAGACAGTTGTAGGTCACCTATTTATTAAAATTGGTCTGGTTTGATTGAGTTGTGAGAGTTAGATTAGATATAGAGTTTGACATTGCAGCATGTTACATGTCTTAGAACTGTGATGGATTCCTTGTGCCCCTGACCTTGTATTTAACATGCATGCACACCATATAACAGAAGGTTACTATTACCCTTTTGACCTTCATCATTGGATCTTTTAGCTTGCCATATTTTTGTTCAACAAACATGCAAAAATTGATGTTCAACAATTTTGTTTTAGTTAGATAAACTTGAATTTAATTCATTGTAATTTAAATTTTGCAACTTAATACAGTATATATCATTTTTTTAAAGATTTAAATATATTTTTAATCCTTGTAAATATAATTATGTATACTTTTTATCCCTTTAAAAAATATTTATAAGTTTAAAATTGTAATTTAACTATTATTTTTACTCTATATCCTTAATTATTGTAGTTTAATACTAAACATAATATATATACATATATATATATATATATATTATGTAATTTAATTAAGTAATATATTTATTATTTAATATAAATGAAATAATTATATATATATATATATATATAAATTTATGCAAATGATGTGCATATATAAAATCAAATTTTGTCCCTCTAAGTGAGAATAACATGTGAAAATAGTGGTCTATACAACTACAAATCGTAGATATCTCTATGTTTTGGTTAAGTTTTTAACTTCTCTTTTAGTTTTGGTCTTTTGTTTGAAGAAATTCATTGTTATAGACATTAATTATCTCTAATCATTGTAAGATGAATCAACATAGAAACAATGAGCCTTCACAAGAATAGAAAAATGGAGCATAATTGTTGGGTTATTCGTATCGAGACAATGCGAAACTCACTTTCTGTTCACATGTTCCTAACTTTTCCCCTATATCTCAGTTCACCATCCATATCCCTTTTCTTAATTGCACTCACTAGCCTCATGCCTATGCAACAGTTCTATCTACAAAAAGGTCCATAAAGTGAATCATAACATGCTGCTTTTAAAAACTCAACCTTCAAAGCCAAATCTCACACTTCTCTGATATTATATCATATCACCACATTTCTTGACACCCTTGTGTTCTTAATTAGTACCCAACTTCATCACCACATTTACCTTCTTTTTTTCTTCCTTCAAATTGGCATCCCAAAATGATTGTTATACCACTCCCTATGTTTCTGTTTGCATTGTTTCTTTCACTCCTAACAAACACGGGCCAAATGGTATCTGCAAAAGGGAAGGACAATGTTAGAGAGGCTTGCAGTGTGACAAGGTTCCAAAGCCTTTGTGTTCACTCTCTATCACCTTTCTCCAACACTGCTGGAAGAAGCCCTAGCAAGTGGGCACGTGCGGGAGTGTCAGTATCAATAGGGGAGGTTAAGAATGTTAAATCCTATCTTGCAGAATTGAAGAGGCATGGACACATGAAGGGAAGAAACAAAGTTGCCGTTTCAGACTGTGTTGAATCCTTTTCCTATGCCCTTGATGAGCTTCACAGATCTCTTGGTGTGCTTAGGAGACTAAGCAAAACCACGTTTAGCACCCAAATGGGGGATCTCAACACGTGGATCAGTGCAGCCCTCACTGATGAAGAAACTTGCCTCGAAGGATTTGAAGACAACAATGAGAAACATGTTAAAGTACTGCAAAACCGGGTTCAGAATGTGTCTTACATCACCAGCAACGCTCTAGCTCTTGTCAACAAACTTGCTACCACAGGTCTCGGAAGCGTCAATGATCCATAGAGTTGAAGTTCTGAAATGGTTAAAAGTACATCTATGAATTCTCTATATTAAGGTTACATAAATAATAGCTCTGAACTATAGATATGTTTTATGTGTAAAATAAAATATACGCTTATAGGTCTGTAATCGTTCATGAAAAGTGACCATATATGAGACTTGTTATAAGGTTTGGATATGTTGTTTTATTAAAACTATGATGCTGCTTGCTCTTTGTAAATATGATATATTAAAGCTCTTCTCTTTTTGAAGATCATTGTTTCTTCAGATGTTTTCTCTTCTTGCAGATTTGAGTACTTCATGTTGGCTCAGTTGGTCACGTATTTAACTAGTACCAGTCAAATTAATATCCATTTCAAGGAAAATTATATTTGGACACTTAAAACACCAGATAAAAGTGTATAGAGATTCAAGAGAGATGAACATTTGTGATGAGAGTGTGACAGGAAGATAAATATGAAAAGAAATAATAAGTGCTGTGTTTGGTATTTGAAAATTTTTGTCTTAAAAATCATGGCTCGCTTCTTAAACACAATTAGTTGGAGAGGCAATAATTTATATTTCATTGATTAACTTGGCTATTAAAAGCCGGAAATAATGAGATTTATGTAAATAGTAATTTGAAATAATTTATGCAATATTATGTTTAGCAATTGAACGAATGAAAGTGTTCTCAGTTTTCTTGGATATGATAATATTGTTATGGTATAATATCATATTCGCATTATTTTTCGAGTAGTCAAGAATATGATTTATATGTTAGATCTTTTAAGGGGAGATTTATCACTCCTTTGAACTTACTTGTAACAATTTTATCTATCATTGTTCACTTTAGTGGAACATGCTTACTCAATCAAAAACTTTAAGATTCACTAGTAATTCTGCACCATCGTTCACTCTAATAAAATACGTTTACTTGACCCATTGTCGTTGGGTCTTTGGAGGGAGATTTACTGAGAAAAGACAACACCAATAAAATATGAGTCTAACTCACATAAGAGATTGACACCACTTTCAACCTAAATCATTTAAGACATTAGATTATGAGTCTTTATTTCTTATATGCTAGTCAATTTTCTTATTCTTACTCAGACTCACGTTAGATTTTCCAACAACGTATATGATCATCATTATCACACAAGATGGTAAAGTTAGCCTAAAGGTATGCGTTTGTTTGTTGTTGTGTTTCTACAATATACTTTAAAACTAGTAATAATAGTGTTTGCATTCATATTCAGAAGTATTAAGCTTGATGATTGTCTTGTCAAAACTTTAAGTTGTGGTATAGGAGAAATTTTACCTAGTCTCATGATTAACACTAAATGCTCTTACATAGATTTAAAGGTTTATCGCATATTATAATGTGTCTTCTTACCTATTCTGATATGTGTTAAATAGGAGAGGAGATTCAACTGCAAATATTTTTTTAATGTTTAAGTCAATAAATATATAGTATAAAAAGAATATATTAAGTGCTGAATAAAAGAAATATCAAACATTTTAGGACATCTCTACAGAGAGTTCTTAGTAAGAATTACTTAAAAATAAAATTAAATATTTTATTATAAGTTTTACTCATGAGATACTTAAAACTTTGCCATAGTTACTTATATAAATAATTTTATTCAAATTTTAAGTAATTTTTTTCTAATTTTAATTATTTTTTCTAATTTTAAGTAACTTAAACGTAGAATTCATAATAAAATATTTATTTTTATTCATAATTCACTCTTATTAATAGTTCCCTTTAAATGTATTCTGATAAAATAATATATGAATATAAATAAATATCTCGATTAATTATATATCACACATAAATAAATACTAAATAGTTTATATATAAATTAATTTGAAGTTATTCATGTATTAAAAGAATAAATATTTTATATTATTATTTCATCACGATTAATTTATTGATTTTAATAATATGACATGTAAAGAAATTATTTATTTATTTACATTGAATATGTATGAAAATTAACTCTTGTCACAAACGCATGTCAGTTTATTTTATAATTAAAAAAAACGTGTTCTTTAAATAGAGGTATAAAAAAAATATTACGTGCTTTTTTTTTATAAAATTTTAAATAATCAATGTTTTCTTTCTAATGTAGTGTATGCAATGTGTTTTGTAAATTCAATTTAATTTAGCATTCCATAACATCATTTTTTTTAAGTATGTGCTAATTAATTTCATTATTAAAATATAATATATGGAACTAATTATTAAATTAAATAAATCTAACAATAACTATATATAGTGTTAATTGATCTCCCATTTTATATGAGTTGAGATATTAAAATAATAAATTAACAGAATAAATTTGCTAAATGTTACTTTAGACAAGGATGTTGAAAGTTGAAATCTAAACTTGATTTTCCTACAAATTTGCCGAACAAATAAACCGCACTTATATATGTGTCCACATTTCCAAATAACAATCTCATATGTCAAAAAATAAAATGCATTTTACAAAATGGGTCAGATTGGGCGTGGCCAATTCAAACCAATCGGAACTATTAGGCTTATGCTATTCTCACCACCCTTTTCTTCCAGTTCACATATCTAGCTTTTTGTTTAGTTTTTCTTAACAAAAACACCATTAACACCTCCCGTATCAACGAACTATCCAAGAAAAAAAAAACTTCACAACAGAAGCAAGCTTATTACATTAAGGAAAAAAATTTATATCATATTTAATTTATATTAGAGATAATATTTTAAAAAGTAATAAAAATTTCGAATTAAAAGAAACAAATTTGTAACCATGTGTAGTTCATTAATATAAGGGCATTTGTCTATAATACACACTAAAAAAAACTGCATTGTGTTAAATTTTTATGAAAAAATTAACAAAAAATATTTTTACGCGTGTGTTATTTTAAAACAATTATATGATAAAACTTATTTTTATTGTTCCATAAAAATAACAATTTTTTTTATAACTTAGATTTATTAAATTTTTTAAAATTTTTAATAAGATGAAAATTAGTTTCTTAACTGGTAAGCCTAATATATAAATAGATTAAATTAAAAATTATGATTTATTTTAGAATATTGATCAAATTGAACCATCATTTTTTTTATTTTGTAGTAGGATCAACCTTGTTTTGATAGTTTTACTTAGTGTATAGTCTCGCTTCACTTCTATCCCTTTGTACTCGACTAGGAAGTTATATTTTGCTACACTCATGAGTCTCATATTAATTAGGAGTTCAGATCAAATGTAGTTTAATCTACTAATACGTCTTTTAAGGACACAACAGTGATAGACTATAATTTCAAAATGAACAATATCTCAAACATGTTAATTGATACTAAAGATGCTATTATAGTGAACATTAGGTCGGAACATTATCTGTTCTTAGATGGAACATTGACGTCCACGGTGAGATTGATAGTAGAATCTTGCTCAACTTCTACCATTTTGTCCTTAATTAAGGGACTATGTTCATGAGTCTCAGATTGCTTAGGAGTCGAGGCTAATAATAGTTTATATGCACCCTCTCGCTTAAGAACAAAATAATAATGGATTAGAGTTCAAAATAGATAATACTTCGAATGTGGTAAAAATAAATATTTAAATACAAAATAAAAAAATATTTTTAAAAATTTAAATTATATTAATAAAATTAGTTTTTATTTATTATATAATGATTTAATATAAAAATTATTAGAAAATTGATCATTCAATGTCAAAATACGAGTTAAAAACTTATTATTTGTTATTATCATTTATTTTTTAGTAGTTTATTAATCTAAAATAAGAATTAATCTTAATTATTAGATCTTCAAATAAGTAATTGTTAGAGACTTGTTTTGATATTAGTTCTTAAATTATTTGAATCCCTTATAAAGTTATTTATAATACATATATTTTTTAATAAATAATATTATTTCTATTTAAAAATAATAATTATTTTATAAAATTAGTCTCGTCTATACATCTACGTCTATGGAATAGTCTAACCTAAGTCCATGTAGATTACTATCTAAATTAGTCAAACAAAAATAGACCAATTTTTTTTTATTTAATCTAACTTATTTGTCAAATATTTTGAATCAGTTTATCGAATTAAGTTTATTTAGAAATGATAACTTTAGATCTCACGCTGGACGTCACTATTGTATATAGAAACAATTAGTATCTTGAATTTATTCTACTGTAATAACATTTTTAGAGTCAATTATCACGTCTGAGGTATTGTCTGCTTTAAAACTTTAATCTATCATATTTTTATCTTTAAGAGACGGATTAGTATATTAAAAAAACATAGTATATATAAACTACATTTGATCTCAACTTTTAATTATTCCATACTTACCAAAATAATGATAATTATTGAAATTTTATTTAAAAATTATGAATTTATACTACTTAAATTAACTTAACTAACTTAAGCTAAAAATTTATTACAAGATATTAAAAGGGTAGTATTAATCATTAAAACGAAACTTATGGTTGAGATTAAACCACAACGGTTTTCATTACCAACATCGTATTAAAACCACGTAAATAAATATTTTTTAAATAAATATATAAATGAGATATTATTGATCGTATAACCATCAACTATATATAAAAAAATTTAATTATGGCCAGTTTAAGATATTATTAAAAACATTATCCTAATTTTAACTAAAAACTAAAATATTTTAAAAAAATTCAAAATATTATTAGAAAATGTTATTTTTATTTTTTGACAATTTTTTTTCCACTTTAATAGTAATATTTATTTCACTAACCTAAACATTAAAAGAAAATAAAATAAAATTTCTATGATAAAAGAACATAAAAAATTATTTTAAATAAAATTATTAACTTTTTAAAATATACATTATAATAATTTTTGTATCTTAAATTTATTTTAAATAAAATTACATCATAAAGTATTAATATAAATAAATTAATCTTTATAAATATTAATTTAAATAAGTTATATAACAAAGTATAAATTTAAATAATACAATTTTTTAATTTTTTGTAATTTCACAACTTTAAATAAAAAATATAAATTTATAAATATAAATCTTAAATAATTCTTTAATTAGTTTTTTTACAGTAACTTTATTTTAAAAAAATATTATTAATAAGTAGACAGCAAGAAAATTATGAGTTGGTAAAATATTATTAACATAATTCGTTGATAATATTTGTCGAAAAATATGTCTCTATTTTTCTTAATTTTATTGATGGATTTTTTCGACGGATATTTTTGTCAAAAGGGCCTAATCCATCGGTAATTTAATGTGTCAGTAGGTAAACAATTTTCAAAAAAATTATGGGTTCCGTCGGTAATGATGTAATATCCGTTGATAATATTATCAATAGATTTATTTCGTCGAAATACAGGGAACCTCTTTTTTTACCTCTACCCAAGGATATTTTCATCTATAATATTTGTTGGTAAAATATAGGTGAGGATATCCGTTAGTAATGTCATTTGGTCCGTCGATAAGTGGTATAAAACAACTTAAAAAATCTAGTCAGTTCTCCTCGCCACCAAATTACAAGAAAAATTAGATTTTTCGATAGACAAAATTTGTTGATAAATACATATTATCGATGGATAGAAATACATCAAATTATATTTTATTTTTTACTACACTTTTGAATTATTATTGCCACCAAATTACAAGAAAAATTAGATTTTTCGATGGACAAAATTCGTTGATAAGGTTCCAATATAAAATCAATTGGCAATATATGGAGTAACCTAACATGTATTTAAACCATACCAAATGACATGAGTTAGGCGATGTGAGACTTTCAACACACCCTCCAACGAAGTCTGCCGGACGAGGCAAAGGGTACTTTTGACCCAACTAAAGGGTAGGCGATGTGGAACTTTCAACACACCCTCCAACGAAGCCTGCAGGACGAGGCAAAATGTATTTTTGACCAAACTAAAGGGTAGGCGATGTGGAACTTTCAACACACCCTTCAACGAAGCCTGCAGGACGAGGCAAAAGGTACTTTTGACCCAACTAAAGGGTAGGCGATGTGGGACTTTCAACACATTCTCCAACGAAGCCTGTAGGACGAGACAAAGGGTACTTTTGACCCAACTAAAGGGTAGACAATGTGAAACTTTCAACACACTCTCCAACGAAGCCTGCCGGACCAGATAAAAAGGTACTTTTTCTGATACCATGTTAAGGTTTCAACATAAAACCAATTGACAATACGTGGAGTAACCTAACATGTATTTAAACCATACAAAATAACATGAGGTAAACGATGTGAGACTTTCGATAAATAATTTATTATATTTTATTTTTTATTACACTTTTGAATTATTATTTAAATCTATCTAGAGGTCACATTATTATGGGATTAAAAGAATTGTCATTGACAAGTGATTTGAACCCAATACCTTCAAATTGGAGACTAATACTCCAACCACTAAGCTACTACGATTTTCTAATAATAATTTACTAATAAATTATATTTATATACAAATAAATATATATGTGTATAAATATATAAATATATAAATATAAATATATTTATATTTTTTAAATATTTATCGATGGATATATCTGTCGGTAACTAATTGTTAATTTACTTGACGAATAAATCATCGACAATTTCCGTCGATAATCATTCATTTTTTGGCGACTATATATTTGTCAATAATTATCTGTCGGTAATTAATGATTTTCTTATAGTGCCAAAAGCCTTAGCCACATCGTGTGGCTTCTATCCAGCATCACCATGACCACCGCTAAACCAGTCGCAACCCCCACCACCCTCACTTCTCCTCACTTTAATCTCGCATTCACCGGAACCATCTTCGCACGTCATCTCAGTGGTCGCGACTAGGGATGACAATTAAATCGATATCCGTGAGGACCGACCCATCCTCGCGTCGAGTTTGATGGGAAAAACCCGAGTTGATCGGGAGCGAGGATGGCGACGAATTTTCCTCGCTTTAAAAGTCGGGGCGGGATGGGTAATGCAATCCTCACCCCGACCCCAACCCCGTCCCCAACCCCGTTCCCAACCCCGTCCCGACCCGACTTTATATTTAAATTTAAATTTTAAAATATTACTATCTTAAAAGTGTTTCCTTTTCTTTTTTTTTATTACATATAATGTCATTTTGTTATATTTCACCAATTTTTTTTCTTCTACCCACTTTTTAATTTTTTAATTTTTTTTAATCTTTTATATCAATTAATTTATTACATTATTCTCTCTCTTACTTTTCAGTTTTTCACATTTCATTAATCTCTCCCATCAATTTGTTTTCTTTTTCCAATTTTTTTACCAATTTGATGAACACAAAGTTAATTTTTTTTATCTTTTTCTAAATATTTTACATAAATCTTAGTAGTAACTAATATTATTTTATTTATAATTTATATTTATTAGGTTTTATTATGTCATATTTTTTTATCTTATTATTCTTATTTATCATATATCAAATTTTATCTTAATAAAATAATTATATTTTAAATAATTAAAAGGAGTTGATAATTTAAACTTTTATTACTTCGAACTAATTAAATAAGAATTAACTTATTAAATATTTCTTTATAAACTATATATTTCATATTTTTAAATGAAAAATTAAAAATGAATTAACTTGTATATATAATTAAATGTTTGAATACAATATTATAATAATAATAATAATAATGTTACAAGTATTCAAATATTTAAATACAAGTGTTATAATAATAATAATAATGTTATAAATATTCTATATATATATATATATATAAATAAAAAATGATTAAATATTTCTTTTACATGCATATTTTAATATAAATATAATAAATTAAAATGTATATTTAATTAATAATAATTATAAATTATAAAATTATAAATATTTATTTATATATAAAAAATACATAATAAAATTAATTTATTATAAATGTAATTATCTTTTTAAAAATAATATAGATCAAGATGGGGATGCAAACTTAATTTCTAACCCTGACAGAGACTGAAACGGGGATGAGGATGGTTAAAAAAATCGGTGGCAGGGATCGGGGAGGCAAAACCTGCCCCTGCCCTGTCCCATTGTCATGCCTAGTCACGGCCTCCACCCATGTTCCAATACCCGTTTTCCCTCTTCGCCAAAATCCTAGCCATGTTAATCCCATTGCGGCCTTCGCACCTCTTCGCTACTCACCACCTTGGTCACGCCTCCCCCAAACCATCTTAACTCGCTGTGAGGATTTGTTCACATTTTTCCTTTCCTCATTGCTGCACTTATTCATTGTATCTTTGTTGTTTGTCTTTTTTTTTTTTCTTACAATTATGCATTATTCTGCTTGGATATGGAAATGGTTTTGTTGGTGGTCAATTTATTTTGTTTGATGCAGGATGGGTCAAGATTGAATTTGAACTTGATTTTAGATTTGTGTGTTTGTTAGATTGGTTTTGTTTGGAGTTTGGTCTTGGTTTGAATGAGAATATTTTATTTTTGTCTAGTCTAGATGAAGTGTAATATGATAGGGTAGTGTATTTGGTTATAGTTTATGCTTGCTCTGGTGTATATCTTAACTGTGTGGATCATGCTGTTTATGTTGGTTGGTGGACACAGTTGGAGCTAAGAATAAAGGAATATTGTATAAGGATGAAGAGTTTGCTCATGGTTATCAGGGTCGTTTTGATAGCCTCAAATATCAAACTCAAGCATTCAACTCCTTAATTGACTTAGAAAAGATGAATCAATTGAGACAACAATTGCCTGCACAAAAAGAAGAAATTTGTCGAACAAGGGAGCATAATGACCGACTAAAGCACCAATTTAGAGAGTTTCAATCCCTTGTCGGTGCAGTCGTTCAATTTGTACCCCTGGTGCACAATCACTCATTCAACAATGTCAACATAGTCAACCTGATAGTGAAGAACAAACACAATGATAAGAAGTGGATCAAGAGCAGCAAGATAACCTACCACAGAAAGATAACATACTAGAATATCATTTTTCTGATTATTCTCACTATTAAATGTTGTAAAAACAATAATAGATCAGTATTTTAGTTCTATTTATATATTTAAACTCTTTTTAGGATTGTACATTATGTTAGAGTGTGGATAATCTATAATACATTTGAATTTAGATGTTACTAATTTAAGTTAGATTTATGTTGTTTAATTGGATTGTTGAATAGATGGTTAAATTGGATTGTTGAATAGATGATTAAATTGGATTCTTGAATTAAACTATTAAATGGACTGAATGTTATATATGTTACAGGTTATATAAGAAGGAAAAAAAACAATGGCTATTAAAAATAAAGATAATTTTATTGATTGATTTACCGATCGAATAATCAATCTGTAAATGACTTAAAAATTATAACTAATAATTATCCACAATATTTTTTATTGATATTTTTGTCAATAATTAACAATAAACTATCCATCACTAAATTTTAATTACCAATAAATTTTTATTTGTCGATAATCTGTAAATAATATTCATATTCTTGGTAACCCACGAATTTGATCCGTCCTAATTTTCATCTAGTGGTAGTTAACATTCTCGTATTCACGTCTACGGGTAAATATGAATTGACAGAGTATTTTTAAAAGGTAAAATTAGAATTTGATTAAAATTTTATAATTTTAAAAATATAAAAAATGAATTAAACTATTAAAACTACTTGTACCAAAATTATCCTTTTAATAAACGGTGTGAACTAAAACTAAAATGAAGTGTAAAAAAAGTGATTATGTAAGTTCCTTTAAACATAAGTTAAATATGTTTACCATTAATAGAAACATACGAAACCTTTGTCCCTTTCTACTCTACTATGATATTACTTTTTTTTTTGAGTAAAAAGAGATGGTTAATGTTGTTGTTCAAAAGTTTTTTTTAACAATAGTAATTTTTTTAAATTATGTTATGTATTTTAATTTAATACTTTCTTGTATTTATTATCAATAGTGGGTTAGGACTTTCGTGGATAATCCTTCGTATTCAATCGTTATTTCCTATTCGAATTTCACATGACGAGATTGATTACTTGAAGGTTATAATAAATATATGTGATCTCGAGCAAATTTTATTTTTATTTTATTAACACGTTTAGCTTATACTATATAGTGAGCCACATTTATAGGGCTTAACTCATGATATAAAAAACCTTGTATTACGTTAATGCCTATTAAGAATGGGAAAACAAGTAACTAAAACTCAAAAAAGAGGAGTGATATTTTGACAACCGGAAATCATACAACTCTTCAAATAACTCACTTTTATTAATATAATAATCTATAGACTGATTTAATAAAAATAAAAATAAAATAGAGTATCGATATTTTGACAATCGGAAATCATACAACTCTTCAAACAACTCATTTTTATTAATATAATAATCTATAGATCGATTTAATAAAAATAAAAATAAAATAAAACTATTATTATAATATTAAAACAGAGTTGTTTACAGGAGTTGTATGGATTTGGGTTGTCAAAGTATCATTTTCTAATAAAATAAAACTATTATTATAATATTCTCGTTTAGAGGAGTTGTATGGATTTGGGTTCTCAAAATATCTTTTTTTCTCAAAAAATTAGGTGCCAAATCCAACAGATTATTTAATGAATAAAGACAAAATGTCAACACCACTAATTATCTGCATCAATTTAAAGGGACTTTTTTTTAATTTATTTTTATTTCCATCATGTTATTTATTTTATTGCATTTATTGTTATATCTATACATAAAATTGTCATGGGAAGTCTTTTTTTATAATAATTTATTTATTTACTAGTTAGACAACAAGTTGGTACAAATATTTACTAGTTACTGGTATAAATATAAATTTAAACATGTTAGGTAACATCAAAGTACAAATGGTTGGTTAAATGAGTTAACTTGAGAACCAATTTTCATATTACAAATTAGTTTTAACTTATGTTAACTTTAACTAAATTTAAAAGTGATTATGACTTAGTTCAATTTCACTTGAAAAACCCGATTTCAAAATGCCCAACCTAAAGAAATTAGGGTTCCATTTAGGTTTTTAAAAGCAATTTAATTCCATTAAACATGGATAATAAAGAAATTAATGTTCAGTGATTTCTTAAACTTATTTTTTTAATACATTTTTTCGTCATTAAGATGTCAAAAGTTTTTCAAACTCCACCTAACCCTACCCATACCTGACTCTAGTTAAACTAGTATTTAGAAAGAATTAAATTGAAATATCATAGTTGACAATAGAATCTAAAAATATGTTAAATTCTTCAATAAAGAATGATATTTTTGAACATGTTAATTATAGATTTAATGTTCATTCTTATTGTCAAAGTGTGGTCTCAATACTGTTACAGTCTCATTTATTCACATCTTTGTTTTTTTTAAACTGGTAAAAAAAAATGAAAAAAAAATCAAATCTTTATTTCTAATGTAATCTTGGTTATTAAAAATATTTATGAAAACACATTTTTGTTTCTCTTGAATAGTGAAAGGGAAGAAAAGAATGAAAGAGTATTAGTTGTCATGGAAAATGATGATAAAGTAATGTAAAACAATTTTATAATTGATTATGAGAGTTTCGAGATCGGTTATGACGAAACTAACAAAATTGAAGTGATTTTTAATCAGTAGAATATATTATGAGCCATATCCGCAATCAATATAGCTATATTATTTATTTATAATAATAATAATAATAATAATAATAATAATAATAAATAAAATATTTTTTATTTTCACTTATTTATTTTAATCGATTTCTTTTGTATTATTTATTATTTTCTTCTTCTTCTTTCGACTAAATCGAGCCTAAATAATAGAATTTGGTCAATGAAAAAATAAATATAGGATAGATAAACATAAGAAGTGAAATATATATATATATATATATATATATATATATATATATATATATATATATATATATATATATATATATATATATATATATGAGAGAGAGAGAGAGAGAGAGAGAGAGAGAGATAAAATATAAAAATGATTAATGAGTTCAAAATTTTTTATTTCTTATATTTTTCATTTCCATGATGTGTTTGTCTGATGTCTAATAACCCATTCAACATTCACTACTACAAAATATACTTTCTACGTCGTTATTTAACGTCGGTTATAGCTGAGACGACGTAGAAAGTACTTTCCACGTCGGTTCTCAGATGAACCGACGTTGAAATTGAATATTAAACACATTCTACGTCGGTTCTTAGTCAACCGACGTAGAAAGTACTTTCTACGTCGGTTCCCATATGAACCGACGTTGAAAGTCTTTTTTATTTTATTTTTTACTTACTCGATAGCGGTTATAAGGGAACCGTTATCTAAAGTGTATATTAGATAGCGGTTATAAGGGAACCGCTATCTAATATACACTTTAGATAGCGGTTATGCGGTTCCCTTATAACCGCTATCTAATATGCACTTTAGATAGCGGTTCCCTTATAACCGCTATCTAATATGCACTTTAGATAGCGGTTCCCTTATAACCGCTATCTAATATACACTTTAGATAGCGGTTATAAGAGAACCGCTATTATATCCTCTCAATTATGTTCGATCATTTCAAGTTATGATCGATCAGAATCTAATTTCGCTCGAGCGAGGTAGTGTCGCTCAAGCGAAATACAACCCGAGAATGCTAATTTTGTGCAGGGCGTTTAGCTCGAGCGAGAAGGGTGTCGCTCAAGCGAGATACATTTTAGATAGCGGTTAACCCGGAACCGCTTATTATATTGTTTCAATTATGATCGATCAGAATGTAGTTATGACCGATCAGAACTATTTTAATCGATTAAATCTCTTTTCAATTGATTAAAACAATTTACTGCAAGCGTTTTAATCGATTAAAACTTATTTTTATCAGTTGAAATTACTTGAAAAGTGTCACGAGAAAGTTTTGCAGTATTTCAATCGATTGAATCGCGAAACAATCGATTAAATCAACTTAGAAGATTTTTTGTAAAGTGTTTTAATTGATATAAACGTTGTCGTATCAGTTAAAACAAATCTGTTAAAGAATCAAGAACGTATTAATGGATTAAAAGAAGTTTTAACATATTAAAACTGCACTTTTAACAGATTAAAAGAATCTTTTAACAGATTAATTAAACCAGCGATTTTGAAAATCTTCTATAAAAACAGTTTGGCTTGAACTTTTTTAACATACATTGAATATATCATCTTTTACACATCCTTGAGCAATCAATCAATCGCTAATTGCGACCGAATTAAAGTGGGGGTTGGCTCGAGGTTAGAGTTCGACGTCACTAGGGTATGCGTTAGGGTTCGAGCTCCGCTGGGTTTGCGTTGGGTTTCACGAGCATGACAATTGGGTTTGGCTTGACATTGGGGTTCGATGTCGCCGGAGTTGGGGTTCGGCCTCGAGTTCGTCGAGGTTGATGTTGGGGTTGAGATTCGAAGTTACTATTTGACATTTTTCTAGTAGTGAAATTTACACGGATATATATTTATTTGTATATAAATATAATTTATTTGTAAGTTATTATCAAAAAATTCAAGTAGTTTAGTGGTTGGAGTATCGGCCTCCAACTCTAAAATACTTGGGTTCGAATCCTGCCAATGACAATTCTCTTAAAAATTAAAAAACTTCTAAAAAATATAATATAAAGAGATGGAGAACCTAATAAAAATATAATATGAAGAGAGGGAGACTTCTAGATAAATAAAAGGGGGTAAAGGGGTTGTAAATAAATCAAAATTATTAATTTAAAAAATCATACTTTCAACGTCGGTTAAAGTTGACTTATAATCTGTATATTAGATAGCGGTTCCCTTATAACCGCTTATCTAAAGTAAAAACTTTAACGTGGATTTTTTAGAACCGACGTTGAAAGTTACGACTTTCAACGTCGCTCGATACAACGTCGGTTATTAAGCTGACGTTGAAAGCCTTCCGAACCGACGTTGAAAGTTTTATTTGTAGTAGTGATCAATTCATTATTTTTCTTCAATTACATTTAATTGTGTTGAATATGTAACGATTTTGTATTAAAAATGTTAAAATGCATTTTTTTTATCATAGGTATTTATGTTAAATATCTAACATTCATTAACTATATTTTTTTTTTACTCCTCTCAAATAATATTGATTAATTTTCCCCAATTTCAGTTCGTTTTTAATTTTAATATATGGTGTCTTTCTTTACATAAATTCTTCCTATAGTTTTTTAAGTTTCAAAAGTCTCCAATTTATTTTTATGCCACAAAACAGAATCATCATTATTATCAACAATAGAGTCATATCTAATTACATTGTATTAATCACTTTGTAAAAATTTGTAGTCAAATTTAATTAGTGACCAGAACATTTTGTATTTTTTATAATTATTTTAACAAACAGTTGTTTTATAATTATAAATGTAAGCATAAGAAAACGTTCGGAAGCTATGAATAAAATAACATTTTATCAAATGAAAGTGGAATTTCCAAGATTTGTTAGAATAAAAAAAAAAGAATGTATTTGACATGTAGTTTAGTTGCAAATTACAGAATTGATGGAACTTGAGGTACGTTGGAGGATAGAACCTGCGTAGCTTTATAAACAAACGAAGACCTTTGGATCTGAAAAGGAGACCCAACCAGCACCACCACGACTTTCACTCCCCGTCTTCTCCGCATTCATTCTCGTCTCTTCACATCAAATTCACAACCACGCATTCAAACAAAAAAACTCCATCAACAATTAATATCGTGAATTGAAGCAGCGAAAATGGCTTCGAGCTTGGTTTTCCGAGGGCACGAGGTTCAACCAGTGAACGACGGGTATTCCCCGAAGCCGCAAAAGCCATGGCTCTCCCTCCGCTACATCCTCCGCGAGCAGCGACTCCATTTTCTCCTCCTCGGCGTTCTCCTCGCCTCCCTCTTCTTCCTCCTCCTCCCTTCCTCTTCTCCTCCCATCCAGGCCCACGACCCGTTCCCCGCCTCTTTAACGCCCACCATCAACACCCGAAGCTATGACGTGGCGGTGCATTCCGTGGGGAAGATTCCCCTAGGGATTAAGCGGAAGGGGCTCCGGATCGTGGTGACGGGCGGGGCCGGATTCGTCGGGTCGCACTTAGTGGATCGGTTGATTGCCCGAGGAGACAGCGTGATTGTGGTTGACAATTTCTTCACTGGAAGGAAAGAAAACGTGATGCACCATTTCGGGAACCCCAATTTTGAACTTATCCGACACGACGTCGTTGAGCCTCTCCTCTTGGAAGTCGACCAGATCTACCATCTCGCTTGCCCCGCCTCCCCTGTCCATTACAAGTTCAATCCGGTCAAGACTATCATATCCTTTCATTTCCTTCTCTTTACTCGCATCATAACATTCAATGCGTCTTAATTATTAGTACTTACGTTTAACCACTCTTTAGTTTCCTCTCCCAACTATTTTACCTTGAATTCAGTATTTTAATGGAATTGGAATCCTTAATTGGGGTAGTTTGGTTCACAAGACCAACGTGGTGGGCACGTTGAACATGCTGGGGCTAGCTAAAAGGGTTGGCGCGAGGTTCTTGTTAACCAGTACCAGCGAGGTTTATGGAGATCCTCTGCAGCACCCTCAGAAGGAGACTTACTGGGGCAACGTCAATCCCATCGGTGAGCCCTCTCTCTCTCTCTCTCTCTCATTTTGTTTTCCTTTTTTTATATTTTGGACTGCACGTTAGCGTGTGAGCCTCACATGCTCTGCACCAGCGATGGTGGTTACTAGTTTGTTTAAATTGGAGTGATTGAGTGTCACGTGGCAATCGGGGCATTTCGACATCACAGCGTTGTCCCTGTGTTTCTCTTTTTCAACCTGGGTACTTTCTCTAGGTGGGTGGAGAAAAGGTGAGTCAAAACACCAAGGTTGTTGGACTATGAGACACGTGGGAAATCTTAAGAGGACCACGTTTCGCACACCCTGTCAAAATTCTCATGGTCCACGTGAAATCCACGGTTCCAGGGTTCGGATCTTCGTTGGTCTCTGATGGTAAAAAACTAAAAATCCTTATCCTGAAAGGTGAAAACCCATCAGGTTTGGTTGGTTGGTATTGGTGTTTTCAGTGAGGGTGTGGTGTAACGGCTAACCTATAAGCTACAACATAGAAGGGTCAACACGATTGTTTGGTGTGCTAAAACAAACAGGAAAGAAATAGTACTTATCATCCAATCAACATAAAGAAAAGTGAGAGTTATGTTCAAACTTTTTCTTAGTTTGGTAGTCTTTTTCACTGTCATCTTTAGTATTAAAACACAATAAAAAATAAAATATGGATAATTTTTTTAAAATAGAATATAAATGTGAATCAGCTTGTTTTTACTTTATTTTTATTTAATAAAAATAATGTTTCACAATCTAAATTCATATAATTTTTATAAATAATTCTTTTTTAATATTATAATAATAATTTTGCTTTATTTTTATTAAATTATTTTATAGATTATTATATTAATAAAAATAAATTATTTAAAAAGTAGAATGATTTCTTATTTTCAAAATATATCACTTTTTAATTAAACAATGAATTTTATTTTAAGTCAATATATTTTTTCTCTCACCCTCCAACTTGTACAACTAAAGGTCATTAAAGAGAGTGAAAATACTCCAACCTTATTAATATAATAATAATATTTATTATTATCTTATTAATATAAGAAAAAATTATATTTTTATAATCTAAATTCATACAATTTATATAAACAATTTTCCTTTAATATTATAATAATAATTTTATTTTATTTTTATTTTTATTCAATTATTTTATAGATTATTATATTAATAAAAATGAATTATTTAAAGGATTGGATGATTTATTGATATCAAAATATCACCGCATTGGCTGATAATTAAATGTTTAGATGTGAAAATATCATCCCTCATAAAAGAGCGGTGGTTTCTTCGTATTAGGGTGGGTTGTCTGACATGACATGGTTGTACATGTTTGTGATAGGTGTTCGAAGCTGCTACGACGAGGGAAAGCGTACGGCTGAAACGTTGACCATGGATTACCACAGAGGGGCTGGAGTTGAGGTATTTTCATTCAACCCATTGTATCTACCACTTAATTGTTTCCGTATTAAATTTATTTAATTATTATCTAGATATTTTGTCTTTACTAATTAATTTCATTGTTCTAGCAAATTTAAAATAATGATAAAATTTTCTCTATTTTTTACTTTTTTTTTCAGGTGCGAATAGCTAGGATTTTCAACACCTACGGGCCCCGAATGTGCTTAGACGATGGTCGCGTTGTTAGTAACTTCGTTGCTCAGGTAAGCCAATTGTTTTGAAGTTTAGATGGGTTACATAATTTAATTCGTGTTACAATGCATCTTGACTTTCTTAGTAAACTAATATCGCTAATTGGTGGCGTTAATGCAGGCACTGAGGAAGGAGGCTTTGACCGTTTATGGGGATGGGAAGCAAACTCGAAGTTTCCAATACGTTTCTGATTTGGTAAGTCATATATATATATATATATATATATATATATATATATATATATATATATATATATATATATATATATATTTTTTTTTCTCTCTCTCATCTATTTGGTAAACTTGTTAATAAGTTTTATCTAATTAAATATAAATTCATGCCTGAAATTGGAATTGGAGCTGGGAACAGGAATTTCAATCTAATTTAAGAGAGTGACGGCGAGGGCGAGGGTGGTGACACTTAGGATTTGTTTGGACTGAGTGATTTGGGGAAGTGAAAATGAAGGAGTAGAAAGGGAGGAATTTGAAAGAAATGGGAGGAGAAATTAAAATTCTTTAGATTTATAGAAAGTAAAAAGAAAGTTTTTAGGAAATTGTGATTGATATAGAATATAAAAATTATAATTTTAATTGATTATTTAAGAAAATTAATTATGTATAAAATAAGATTAAAATTATTATAAATATAATTTTTTAATTAATTATCCATATTTTAATATTGAGTATATATTTTAAAAAAATAATAATAATTTTTTTTAAAACTGTTTGTATGTAGAAACAAATTTAAAAAATTATAATTTTTTAAAATAGTTATTAAAAATTATACAAATAAACAATTACAAAATTATTTATTATAAATTCCGTCTTTTACCTATATCTACGTGATTTTCCTTTTTTTTTTTTTCTTCTCACTTGAGACAGGAAAGAGCTTAAACATATTCTTGCATTTCTTTTTTCTTTTTTTCTGCACAAATTTATTTATTTAAATACAAATTCTCGTTCTTTTCAGTATAAACAGTCTTTCATCTCCATCAAACATTAGAATAACAGTATTAGTGATGACAATGGTTCATGGTAATTCTGACTGACAGTAAGATCGATAGTGGTGGGTCTAATATTGAGAATAGACGTAACAGTGACCAGAAGGTGGTAATAATAGCGACCAAGAGTACTAAAAGCAAAGAATAGTTGTGTAATGTGTGTCAAGTTAAAAGTGTAATTGAATGGAAGACACTGTCATGTCAACGTTAATTACACTGCAATTCCATAAAATTTAATTTAGAAATTTCCATTTTAATTTTTAAAAGATACTTGTAATTTTCAAAATTATAATTAAGGTTAAATTATAATTCCAAACCTTAATTTCACGCTCTTTCCAAAGGGCCGAAGGCTCCACCGTGCGTTGCGTTTTCGATGTTCTGCGTGAACCCGTTTATCTACAGAGGTATTGCCATGTGATGGAGAAGGTGATTGTGCAGGCCATTAAACAAGTGCTCGTGGGACAGCAAAGTCTCCACTCTTCAAACAACGGAGAAAAGGGAGAGGCAACCTCGTTGTATGATAAATGCATGATAGTGATTATTTCATTTTAAATAATAAAATAACGTCATAAATTAAGTTCTTGATCAGTACCAGTAGGATTACTGGTGCCTGGTCACAACTGGACTATTAACTATATGCTTTCATTTTTTTTTTTCGACTAACGGGGTGTTTCTGATGTCGTAGGTGGAGGGGCTGATGCGCCTTATGGAAGGAGAACATGTGGGACCTTTCAATCTTGGAAATCCCGGTGAATTCACCATGCTTGAACTTGCCAAGGTAAAGTAGAAATTCTTGCTCTGAATAATTTCACTTTACGCTGACAAAACAATGTCAGAATCATGGTATGTTAAATGAAACAAAGCTTACTTATTAGGCGTCATTCTTAGCAAGGAACACCAGTTTATTCTGCTATTAATGTCTCCTTTTCTTATTATCTTAAGTAAAACCAGGAATAGATGCCTCAACTAAACCACACTATAAAATTAGGTAACGTGACTAAAAGTTTTGGGGTAAAGGCCCCAACAGCGAAAAAAAAAGGAGGTTTTGTGATCAAATGTTTTATGGCTCACGAACGATAACATAATATATTTGGCGATGGTGATGCAGGTGGTCCAAGAAACAATAGATCCAGAGGCTAAGATAGAGTACAGGCCGAACACAGAGGATGACCCACACAAGAGAAAGCCTGATATTAGTAGGGCCAAGGAGTTACTGGGCTGGGAACCCAAGGTGGACCTACGCAAGGGACTCCCTCTAATGGTTTCTGACTTCCGACTACGCATTTTTGGGGACCAAAAGGACGGAGCAACCTCTACCTAATTCTTGCTTGGAAAATATACCTCATACTAAGTGCGAAAGGGGATTGTAGTTTACATTTTTCATAGCATTAGCCAGAAAACAGTTAGTGAGTTTTCCCACCTCTTTTCATAGTTCATTAGTCACAGTAGCATATCAACCATACATAAATTTCCCCTTTGTCCTTTATCCTCTACCATTTTTTCCTAGTATGTACCATTGATGTCCTTATATTATATATTTCTAGAATTGCGACCCTTGTTCCCCCCGTTGTTGGATGGATACACACTCACAAGATGTAATACGCCATGGGATCTATTCTGTACTAAATAAACAGGATAAAGTTTATGAAACGGAGGTATTCCCAGACAATCTAACTTTCCGACACCAACTGCAATTTCATTGAACCTGTTGAAGATGTTCCCCATATCAAATTATTCGAATTAAACAGACACGGGAATTGTCTTTTCTAACTCTCCTGCGTTTACATCCTTGTTATTGCATTATAGGGGGACTTACACATTGCTTTTGTTGGTGTTATTCTATTATAATAACCCTAGTGATAATATCATAAAATCTTATTGGTCTTTCCTGTGAAAATTTTATTAAACGACGCTAACTGGAGCTTTGGCACAAATCGCTCTACTTTCGTAATCAAGTTGGACTCGTATTGATCAGGCAACCATGGGGAAAACAGCCATAATAACAGCACATATGTAGGTACATGCTACATGGTCACAATCTCAGTCCCTAAGACTACAATCTAAATTGCTGAATGGTATAGCAAGCGGTTTCCTTTCAAGCAACAAAGATAGCTTCTTCGCCCGTTTGCTTGCTTTACAATCTTTGCTGGTGATGTAATTGTGGTCAATCTCTCAATGCCAGAGTTATAAGTTTCAACTTGTTGTTGGGAAGCATGAGTGGGATTGCTGGTGTGTTTGTCCAGCCACATTATAATGTCCTCAAAGACTTCTTCGATGTTCTCATCAGTCTCCCCCGATGTTAAGCCATGCCACATTCCTGGGTACAATTTTATGGTTTTATCTTTGCTACTCGCCCTCTCATATAATGCCCTGCTTACTTCTGGGTCAGTCACTGTATCTGCTTCTCCATGCAATACAAAAAATGGCAGTGTCACCTGCTCAAGACCCATCCAATGAATCTAACAAAATCAGGTATATTTAAAAAAGTGGTAATTTGATTATGAACTAGATTCAATATAAAAACAACCAAGCTTATATTATAATACAACCTTATATAAGCTGTCTTCTAGACTCATGCTGATTCTTAACATTTCTAATGCTGTTTTTAGCCTGGGCTTGTCCTGGTATATCAGCTTGTTTTTTCTTATCTGTAATGACCCTCCAAGGAAAGGAAGAGACACATTAGTTAAATCCAGCACTATATCAGAAAGATTTTGACTCATTTAAGCAAGCCTCTCAACTCAATAACAATACAAACATTAAAGGTAATAAATATTGATGAAGGAGGTTGAACCTCACCCTCTCTCGTTTAGCAGGGTCTTTGAAGGCTGAATTGATGACGTCCTTTGTGGGAACTATCTTCCACTTCGGAATTATATCTTCCACTTTAGTCAAAATGTTGACCACCACTGGGTGTGGCTTCACCTTCTCTGATATCTTGCTTATTGTTTTTCAACATTTAGATAAACAGTGATCAATTTATGTTTAGAAACAAAAAAAATTGTCAAAAGAACATTTTGTTTAGCTCAACAAATGTTTCAGACAGTCATAGTTTCATACCTTACACATGGGAGCCACCAGAACTGCACCGTCCCAGAATGAAGGGTCCTTTCTATGCAAAAGCAAGCTCACTGCCCCTCCCATGGACTCTCCATACAAGAACCTAGCCTTTCCCTTGTACTCTTGGAGCACTGAAATAAGCAATAAATCATAAATCTGTACAAAAATCTCATGTTTCGATTGAGTTAGGAGTTTAAATTATGTGAATCCTTACCACTAACAGACTTGAAAAAGTCATCACAATCATTAACTATGTTATCAAACTTCTTGATGTAACAACGAGCACCTTCAGAACGTCCATGTCCTTCATAATCGATACCGTACACAGCATACTTGGCACACGCTAGTCTTACCCCACATTCTACATCCATCATCATTATCATGAAACCATAACAATTACGTAACTCTACTGTTAATTTTTATTTTCATTTTATCGTAATCGTATTATTACTCTACAAAGTTTTACCATTTAATTTACACAAGAATCTAATTAGAATCTATGTTATTGTCAATCATGTTAATAATTGCATGAAAAAAGTTTGATCACTGTACCAGCCATCACAAATGAGTTTTGTATTGTCAGTTTTTTTTTTTTAAATAATTGTGTTGATAATGAAAAAATATTTAAAATTAGATGATTTGATAAAATAATCAAAACTTGTTAGATCTGTGAAAATATTAATATAAATTAAGTTTACATTTTAACTTTATTTATGTTTTAATATGTACATAATTTCTTTAAATGCTTAAATTTAAATAACTGTTTAAAAATATTAAAATAACTAAATATTTCCGTACACTGTACTGGTAAAAACAAAACTAGTAAAGTTAATGATCCATTCACTCCTTTTTCAATCTTATCTGTGTTTGTAGTTCTGTTTAATTTGATTTTTATTAAATAATCATTTATATATATATATATATATATATATATATATATATAATGCATTTTGATTTAGTTTAATTTAATATAAAATTAAATTAAATTAATTAATATTTTTTATTTGATTTAAATAATTTTTACAATTTTTATTATTATAAAATTTATAAATATAATTTTAAAAATTATATGACATTCTTTTATAAAATAACTATTAAATATTTTATAATAAAAAATAAATCAAATAAAAAAATATATTATAATTTTTATATAATTATTATTATTTTTAAATTTATGAATACATTATAATTTTATAATAAAATCATGATATAAATTAATCATAATACTTTATAAATATATTATTAATATAATGTAATTAAATAAAAAAATAATCTTAAAAAATAAACTTATATGCTTTTAATCATAATTAACTCTAAAATATATTATAAAATATTTAAATATAACAAATAAATTAGTTTTAATCAATTAAGTTTTTATTTTTAATCTAAATTTTGAATAAACTATGTTGTTAAAATAAAAATATTACAAAATAAAAAAGAATGATTTTTAATTTTTTTTTATTAATTTGATTTGAAACACCTAACTCACCCTTATGATAGTCTTCCTTACTCTCTCCCTCTCCTCTTTTATTTTTATTAATTAAATGTCTCATAAAATAAATGAAAGAAGTGATAAAATTTAAAGAATTCTACCTTCTACTACTCAAACTATCCTGGTTGTGAGATTCATGGAGTAACTTTTAGTGACAACAAAAAATCTTAAACTCTAAGAAATGGCAGAAAATTGTCGTTTCATTTTTGGGTAGTGGTGTGAATTATGGTTGGATCACGACAGTGTTATAGCTACCTTTTGGTTACAACACGCAATGCCATTAGCATCAAATATTGGTAGCCACACCAACCAAATTTGTCAAAGATCTCACTTTCACAATCACAGGTTCTGTTTTGAAGATTGACCAATGCAATCAAATCAAACCTACTCATCATCACACTCCAAATTTCGGTGAACGAATCCCTTTCCTCAAAAAATAAATAATCAAATAATATAATATATTATATTAATAAGAACGAATTAATATTCAGGTATACATTTTCCTTTGTTCGTGGAGGTAGGTTGAACCACCTACGACCACAACCCGACAAATAACTTAAAAATAACAAAAATTGATGTAATTTGAAGTGTTTCAAGTAATTATTAATTATACATAATAAAATTTTCTCTAATTCTACTGTGCAAAAATTAATTTTGCATTGAATTTTATTTCATGCAATTTTTTTTCTTTTGTTTAATGTATTAAATATTACATTAAAAAGGAAAGGACTAAGTAAAATATAAGACAAAACTGTAATTTTGAAATATTTTTGAAGGAAAAGAAGATCATTAATTACCTCTCATGAAGCTACTGCACTCCATGCCATAGCCTGCAAGAAGTAATTAATGAAAGGCAAGTAAATAAAACCACACCTACTACTAAGAGAGAGAGAGAGTAAATGGAGAAAGTGGAATTGCTTACCATGGCAGAGAAAAACCAGGCCCCTTGGAGAGGACGACGACGGCAACCATCTACAGGTGAAGAGTTGCACTCCTCTCGAGTTCGTCCTGTACTCCTGATGTTACAAATTGTACTCATTAGATCAGCATAACAAGGGGAGGATGACGATGAAGAAGAAATTAAGAGAGAGAAAGGGAGGAGTTACTTCTTGATATTCCAACTCTAAATCCATGGAAGAGGAAGAAACGAACACCTTGCTTGCTGCACCAAGTGTTTGTTGATGGATCAGCGTGTCTGGTGCAGGTGACAGTGATGGAAGTTGTGAATTGAAAAGTGAGGAAGAAAGAATAGCAGAAAAGGGTGTGAAAGAAGAGGAAGAGAAGAAAGTATAAAGACTCGAGTTCTGTCCCTTTGGAAAGAGACTGTCAACAAGTGTCGTATTTATAATATGCTTTTCTAACTGTTGACCTAATTAATCAATTATTTTTACATATGCATAATGTAACAGAACATTATATTCAATTTTAATTTTAACCCATTGATTAGTAAGTTTTATATTTTATTAATTCTCCTTTACAATTAAACTAATTATTCGTTAACTTTTAGTTTAGTGTTAATTCTAATATTCAAAACTTCACTTATTTAATCCAAATACTTCTTCTGTTTTTATTTATACAAAATTAAAAATAATCAATTATACATTCAATTTTACTAACTCTTTCTAGAAGGTTCTTATTATTATTTTTGTGAAATAAAAATACAAATAATAACTTTGCTTAAAAAAGTTAAATATTGATTCAACCGAAGATATTTTTAGAAATATAATGAAATAAAAACAGATTAACTTAATTATATGTGATTTTTTTAATTAGAACTGAGGAGATTATTTCTTTTATATAAATATATATATTTGATCTTATTTATTTTTTATTAATTTTTCATTTACACTTAATTTTGTTTCAAATTAATTTTTTTAAGCAGTATAGAGTTTATTTTTAATATGTAATACATATTTTTTGAATAACTATTTTTATATTTTTAATCACAAAATAAAAAAATAAAATTCTCTGTAATCTAAAATTAATTTATTTACAAGTTATTTTGCAATTTTTTTTATATGTTTCTTTATTAAAATTATACTTTTAACATGTGGATAAATTACATTTAACTTATATAAAATATATATATATATATATATATATATATATATATTATTTTTTTAAAATAATTATATAATTTTTCTAAATAAATTAATGAACTTATTATAATAAAAAATACTTTATCTTAAAATAAGATACACACAAATTTCTCATGATCTTTAAGAATATTTTTGAGCACAAATTTTATCATTTAAAATCTATTAAAGTTACAAATCATCAAACTAGTAAAAAGACGCAACTCCTCATCACACATAGTGATTTCTAATGATTTTAATAAATGAAAAATATTTTTAAAACACTCATGCATTTTTCATAAACTACTACCAAATGCTAACTAGTTAAATAAATTAAAGTCAACATGCATTAATAGTATGTTTTATATGGTAAAACAGATAAAAATTTGTAAATTTTCTTCTTATTATGTAATTTATTTTAATGTTAGTTTAAAAAAAAGTATAGAATTATATGTTGAAAAGACGTAAAGGATGTAGTAATAATGAGGTAGGGTGAGCGTTGAACTCAATAAAAAGACCTAATTCCGTGTGCTCCTTAAACTTTTCAAATTTCAATCTCTTTTAATAATGAGGCTCCTTGTTCCATCAATCCTTACAAATTATGCATACAATATGATAGCTGTTCTTGGAACTCTCAAACATTGCATCATTGTCTGGATATATGGATGAGGATGCTCTGCAATATTTCGTGTATCAAGAAGAAAAATTATGATGTTTCTGAAATTGTTTACTTTTAATTGTGATAGTTATGTAATCTTAATGATTTCTACGGGAGAAAATGTATAATGGGTATAGGAGAAACATGGACATAGATATCTATTGATCTCTGCATGCACATACTCATAATTCTCATTTTTAACATAAGGACCACTCCAATAATTAAGGGCTCTTTTATTTATTTTAAATTGTGATGGATTATAAATTTTAATTTTCTTTTGTAATGTTTGTCTATGTAATCTTTAAAGAATATTGAAAGAAAGATATAATTTTGTAATTAATGAAAATGAAAGATAAAAACAGAAACATTTACACCTAATGCATTAATCTGGTTTGGAATTGCAGATCACCAAACACTAACCTACTAATCTTATGTATTAATTTTGTTATTTGTTGTTGGCTAGCTAATTTCTTTGATAAACACAATTTATAGCCAGAGTCACAGATTTCTATGTGTTACACTTTTTAAATGATAATTTTAATAAAAATGAATTAATTATATTTTTGAAATTTTTAAAACCATTTTTAAAATAAAAATTTGTCACTTTGAGATATTTAATTTCAACTACATTCCAAAATTATTGATATTATTATTAAAATATTTAATCGTTACAAAATTTGCATTTTTATTAAAAGTGTTTAACATATCGAAATTACAATAAATCACTCAAGTTTTTCTAAAATAAAATATTTTTACATTATATCTAACTAGTTTGTAAGTCATTCAAACCAAGTAACACACTGAAAAATCAGTTTTTTTTTTTAATCTTATTGTTAAGAGGAATTATTATTAAATTGAAAAAAAATACCAATTACGGAATAAAAAAAACGTCTAATTCTTATTTTTTAAATAAGAGATTTTATTTATTCATTAAAAAAAATTGTGTGTTAAAGAGTGTTAAATTTGTAACATGCAGAAAGCAATGGGGGAGGGAAAGGTGAACACCGATTAAGATAAACTGTTTTGGACTCAGAAGAGTCTTAAAAATCCTTATCCTTTTTCAAATGCTTGATGGGTTTTACGCAACCTTTCCCTGTAACTTGTATTAATATACTTTCCTCCCTCTTATGCACCTCTAAAAGGAAACTCTGTCTTTCCACTGCAAAACTCAACCGAGACAATGACCCATTGCTCCTTTCTGCCACTGCTTCTGCTTCTCTTCGTTACCATGAATCTCTTCGACCAGGCAAATTAACCCATCTCTTCCTCTCTAGGAAATTCTATTTCGTTTAGACATTTCATCGAGCATTTCAAGGGTCTTAATGGATAATAATAATAATGCATGAGTATGGTTGGGTTTTTTTCCTTCGAAAGTACAAAACTTTATACAGAGTGGTCCAATATATGGTAGTTGTAGGTTCATCGTGCTAAGCTAGCATTTTATTGCCACCGAAGTAGGTTGTTTGAGTTCACTGTACACGTTGGGAAAATATTGGTGGAAACCAAATGCTTTGTAACACCGCGACAGGAAAAACATAAAAAGAGACAAATGTGGTTATGATAGGTATTGATGGAGTGCTTGATTTAGGAATGTATGTATCATTACTCCCCCCCACCCACCTTCTCTCTATATATTTATCACATTTTTCGAAGCAAATAATAAATTTATGCCGTTTAGATGCTGCACATTTTCATGTCACGTGGTGTAGAAGATCAATATGTCTCATAGTATCACTTCTCTGCAGAGCCTCTGTTTCTAGACCCATATGCTGGTTGTTTTGTCCCTGATAATACACCCGAGGATGTGATTCGGGACTTGCATCCCTATTGTCTTGCAACCAAGTTCATTGATGATAAGCTGCTTCATACAGTGAGTCTTAGTGATGAACTAAAGCAGGTACTTGCTTAGTGGATGTATGTTAGTGGAATGTATGTATCATTACTACTTTTCATTTAATATTTGAAGTACTTTGGTGGTTATTTGGATGATATTGCATAGTTTGATAGGGATTTTCCTTAATTGCAGCTAGTTTTGTTGACTGATGGCATGGATACACGCCCATACAGACTCCAGTGGCCCAATTCGACCATAATATTTGACATATCCCCTGAAAGTGTATTTAAATTTGCAGCTGAGAAGCTTAAAGGTGACATTTGTCGATTTAGTAGACGATAATATTTTAAGCATATATCATTGTCGAAACTAAATATCATTGAGCAAAGTTTATAATAGGGACAGTAGTGTGAGCAAAAAAGCTGTAAGTATACATGCAAGCTAGATGGTCAAGATTTGGATTCTCTTAGGTAAGTATTTTCAAATTATTACAGCATACGAAGAGAAAAATAGACACAAAGTATTCCAATATAATGAAATATCCGTCTATTTCTCTCTCATGTAAGTGAAAAGCTTAGGAAAGAAACCCAATCCAGGTGGAAACTGATCCATAGACTACAACGTTGTTTTTATAAATTCAACAAAACCAGGGTTCTGCTAGGTTGAAAGAGTTGTGCCTCACAAAGATCTGTAAATACGAATTTTAGCTTGTTTTCACAATTTCATGCGTATCATTCACCATGACTTTCATTTTTGTATCATTTTATTTTGTAGTTTGCGTTCTCTACAATGAAAACATCTAATTGTGTCTTTTTGAACCTTCAGATGCTGGGGCTAAGATCCCCAAAGGTTGCATATTCTGGCATATTCCACAGGAGGCATCTGAATTGGAGAAGGCTATTCAATTAAAGGGCTATCGTGGTAGTAGACCAAGCATATGGGTCCTACAGGTGATTAATCCTATCAATTTTATCCCAATTAGTAAACTCTTGAGATCAAAAGCAAAATTAGTTTTGGGGCAAGGGGAGTCTTTGCTTGAGAGGTTAATCACGTGGGTTTATTCCTGCTCAGGGATTTCCAATGATGACACTGGCAAATTTTCAAGAGGTTTTGTCAATGATTAGCAGCTTGGCCATGAAGGGATCTCTTTTTGTGGGAGAACTTCCTGCCTGCTTAGCTGAGACAGAAACAGAAATCAAGGTTAGCGCACAATTAATTTAATTAATTCATTAAAATATTTTTCTTGTCAAAGAAAAGATAGAAAAAAGAGAATCTTTTGTAGTCTCTTGCACAGTCCAATACAAGGCAATGGGTGGATAAACTATTCATGAGCAAGGGATTTCGGGTGGAAATAATCAACTATGAAGGGGTTGCAGGGAGTTATGGTAAAGATTTTGCAACAGGGCACAACAATAGAATACTGTTTGTTGCAGAACAGTTGTTACATTCTGATGATCAGGTGAGGCACTTTATATTCAAATTGACTTGGTATTGCACAGTAATAAGGCATAACAAGGCATTAATATTATGGCAGATGGAATCATGGAGACGAGAATTCCAAAGGATAGAGAATGAAGGAGACGAAGACGGTTTTGAGGAGTTATAGAAGAGCATATAAGCTTCATCTCACCCTCATTAGCCTCAAAAGGATGCTTCTGTTGCTACAAGGGTCTTAGCTTCATAGCATTATCCTCTATACAATTGATGGTATGTACTTGTATATCTTTGAAGGAGTGTTCATTTATGAATTGAAGTGCAATATAGTTTAGGGGAGCTGATTCAAATTATTATATTAGCTGGTTGTATTTGCACATCAGTAAGCTTCATCATGGACGATCTCACATGGCATAAATGAGTCCTAGTGCCAGGCCAAACACGAGTGTGCATATGCACCTTAACCTATCTATAAAAATGTGCTTCCCAGACCCAATTCTTGAATAGGGCACTAGAATATGACAAAGAAATCTGTGCCTTAGGTCATATATGCACATCTACAAAGAAAAAAGTGAGAGACAATAAAAGCGATCCACCACCAATCACTTTAGAAGCACAGGCAAGATCCACCAGCACATAGGTTTCAAACAATGGTTGTTGGAGAATAGTGAAACAAAGCTATAGTCAACAGATAATAACTTGGTGGAACGGAAACTCATCTCCAGTTAAAATAACAATCAAAGGGTCTAATTCTCACATGGTCCTTAGTATGATGTATAGATGTTCTTCTATAGTAATTAAAAAGAGTTTTATATGCATTATAATTGTACAATTTTTGTATACAAATATCTCTTTACCGCACAAATTTAATGCACGACGAAACTGTGATAGAGTAATTTTTATTGAACATTATACATATAAAAAAATAACTATACATTATTAATTCATATAAATTAAATTTAAAAAAGCTTTAGAAGACACACTTGAATATATTATTATAATGATAATTTTTTCAAACTTAAAACAATAAGAATCTTTCCTTTATTTGATCGTTGGAGTATTTACAATATGAAAAAAGTTATATTAATTAACATCTGCAAGTCTTAAACCAACCTATAACAATCATATATCATCAGTTTTCTTTTAAATTTAAATAATAAAAGTTATTTTTATTAATAAAATATAATATATGATAGATGTAAATTGGATGATTTGTGAACTTGAGGTTGTCACAACGCTGAAAATATACTCAATTTTATTATAGAATTCGGTCAAGCACCGAGTATTTAAACAAGTTTTAATAATGCTTTTTTCAAGAAAATTAATTACACACTTTCCAGTACAATATTATTAGATATATTTATAATATAAAAATTATTTATCCAATGGATACGATCGAAATAAGGACCTCCTGAATAAATAGTTTACATGTTAAATGCCATGTTAGAATACATCTTTAGCACTTAGAAGGGGATAATCTAACGAAAAAAATATTCAAATAATGAAATCAAAATAAATATCATTTTTTCCACAACCTTAATATAATACTTATTTATACCTATTGGGCACAAAAAATAAAAAATGCCATTTTTCGTTGGTGAAAAATAATACACAATTGAACCTGATAATGATAATAATTAGGGGGAAACACCCCGGCAAAATACAAACACCAACTGATCTATTTCTACCCCTTCGTGCATGCCCATAGGCTTCCGCGGCTACTAAATTCTCCACCTTTTCTTTCTTTTATGTTTCATCTTTTTCTTTTAACCTGCAAAAATGAATATCGTCTTTCTCCAAAGAAAGACAGAAAACTAAATATTTCAAGAAATGGATCAGAACCAATACTCCTGTCCATTAACTTTTGCCTCCTGCTTTCGCCTTTTTTATGGATTTGCCACCAATGCGACTATTTTTTTTTAACTTTCGCTTATCACCACCACTACGCTGTTCTGGTTTTTCATGAGGATTCACGTCTTCAAACTCTATTGGTTTTATAATAACACCTGGTTTCTTCACCACCTGCATATGGAAGATTATATTTAGAAGACAGCTATATTTCTTGGTAAAAGGATAAGAACCTACTAAAATCCTAAACAGTATCCAATAAACCAAAAGGTCTTTCCTTCTCCAAGGGGAAGCAAGACTGTCAAAACACTACAGTGTGATTATTTTTAACACAGGAAAATTAAAGGAATAGAAACTTTGATAATGAAGTGTTCCAAAGTACTTACTTCTGGTCGATTAAGAAGACCAATTGCAGATGCTGGATTAAATTCAGGTCCGACAGGCACACGCATGCTCTGTTCAAAGACCTCTTTGGAAGTAAACGGGAAAGGCAATGATTTAGTATGCAGTTTCTCAGCCTGCCATATCCGAAAGGGAGTATAGAATTAAAACCAGCACAAATTACTCGACAAAGAAAATTTAACACGTACACAAAATAACAAGTATGGAACTGGACAGCATATACTTAGGAGCACGAGGGAGTTGGCAAAATTACTAAATTATTCGAGCCACTAAGTCATAAAACTAGAATTAGAGCATGAATACCTACTGCAAAAATTTCGAGCAAGAGAAACCAAATAATAAAGACAGGAGTTTTGAATAAAGAGGTAGGAGTGAATATTTTACTACAAGTAATAATGATGATAACATCTATTAATAACATTGGTGTTGTAACAAGTCATGATGAGGATAACTTCCATAGCAACACCAATATTATATGACAATCCAAATAACTACACAAATTTCTAATTCGAATACGAAGATTTTTTGCAGGCATTGAAAATAATATAGAAGGGTCAAAACCCTTGTATATAATGCCACTAACCTTCTTGTCTATCTTCTCAGATATAATCACATGTTTTAGCCGAGCATCCTTCCTCTTTTTGAGAGCCTCTGCCCTCTTTGTTTGGGCCTCTTCATGTTTTTTCAGCATCCCCGACGGTAAACCTTTCTTTTCCTGTATATGTGTCCACTGGCCCCAGCCAGGAAGTAATAGAGGCTTTTCTGGCTCAGGATTTTCTAGGTTGAGGATTTCCTGCTTGTCCTTTTCAAAATCATCTTCTACATCATCCCCAGCAAAAGTTAGCCGAATGAGCTCCTCTTGAGAAGGAAGTTCATAAGGCACTTTAGAAACAGAAGACAGAATTCCATCCACCATCTGTCCTTCACTATCGGTATCACTATCCTCTCTAAGTTCCTTTTCAGTATCCTAAGGAAAAAGGATAAAATATAAGGCCAAACCAGCAACACGCTTTATACTCATAACAAAATAGAAAGAGCTCATACTTTTATATCTTGCCTAACTGGCCCTGTAAGCTTTGGAGACTTCTTCATAGCTGTGTCTTCATTTTTGTTTTTTGCCTGCTTATCACAAATACATCAGTGCAACAGAACAGCCACTTCATAAATGGAATATATTTTTCTGACAAAAGAAATTAAAATTTAAAACAAAAACAATATATTAAAAGCATTTGAACCTTTTTCCATGAATCTGACACAAACATGGAAACTTCATATGTAGTTTTTGGCCCAGGATTTTCAATAATATCATCAATGTTCTGTGGACAAAAAATGCATTAAATGTATCATATTCATTGAGCAAGACATTATCATAAGAAAAAAAGACCAAAAAATAAGAATTTCATCACCTTAAAAACAGACTTCTGGAGAGTATCGGTTTCTTGTTGCATTACAACTAAATCCTCATTATGCAAAAGGTCACTTTCCATATTCTCCATGTTGCCACTTTTGCCGATTCCCAAATCATCCTCACTATCACTGCCTTCATAGCAGTTATCTGATTTTTCCTTAATACTGGTACCAGATATCTGAGCTTTGGCTGGTCCAAATACTCTTCTGCCACTGGTCAAAGCAGCTTTTAGATCTTCTGAGCCACCAGAATTCTCAAGCTTCTTCAAAGAATCTTCATATTCTTGGAAAGCAAGATTAGCTTCTTCAACAGCTTCCTCTTTTCTTTTCTCCAATCCACGCCTCTACATCAGAACAAATCAATGTAAGACCAAAAACCAATAAGAAAAACAAACTTTCAATCTCTCAGATACTAAAGAATCCGCAAAACGAAAAGTAACATAAACCAGAGACAAAATTAATTCAACAAGATAATTCATGTGAAAATAATCTAAGTATATATTACAGTTTTATCAGGATTAAAAACAAGAATTGACATAAGAGACTAAGTTACACAAAAGTTCCCTTCATGGGAAAAGGAGAAGGAAGATGAGAGCAGGTATGGATAATACCATAAAAGGCAAAGAAAGCAATCCTGATTTGGGAACTTCATCTTCTTCCTCCAACACTTTCATTGTTTTATCTTTAGCTTTTCCCAAAAGCTTGTAAGCTCTATCCTGATCAGAAGCAGCAGAGTTCTCATCCTCATCCTCATCACTGGTATCTTCACTGCTACTGCTGCTACCGTTCATAGAGTGCATTTTTCTTGTCAATTCAGCATGCCTTAGATGTTGTTCAGCAATAGCAGCACGAGTTCCTTCATCTTGACTATTTAAACCACGCTGTATAATACGCTTAGCCCACCTATTATGGTTTTTGTGTTTTAGAGTCATGCGTTCCTGCACCACCAAGTTGAGAATTGAAGTGAGAAAGGGATTAATAGAAATAATTTTCCTGTTTTAATCAAAAAGATACGAGATATCTCAGCAAACAGCGTTTGTTTAGCAAAATTTCTTGAGCTATTATTTCATCATGCATGATGATATACCTCAGCCCTTTCACGCTCTCGTTTCATGGCATATTCTTTAGCAGCTTCGGGGTCCATTTGTATCTGAGAAGCTTCTGCCTTTAACCTATCTTTCTTCAACAGACGATGAAATGTTCTGGACTTTATCTTTTTAATATGCTTTTTCTTCATTTCATGATGAAAAAGAAGGCTCCGCATTTTAGCAATCCGATTTTGCCTATCCTTCTCATCTTCAATAGACACCTGTCAGATATAATAAACTACATAAAATAGTTGAAAAGAAGCAGTACACCAATCACTTCATGCCACTTGCATAGAAAAACATGGATTAAGAAGAATACTCGGCAAACAAACCTCTAAAGATGTAATCAAGTGCTCATTTTATTCTTAAACTCCAACAGCCACACATGGAAACATTGTGTGGCACTTAGAAGTTAAAACTAAAACTGGGATAAATTGAAGGCATCACTCTAATTGAGACTTAGAATTTTGTCTACGTCCATGAAGCTGCCTGAATCACAAAAGTGCTATTTCAGCTTATATAGTGTGTTTGGCAGGAACCCATTATTACTTTTAGGTAGAAGTGATGCATGTTTGGAGTCTTTAGAAATTGATATCTATTCATCGAAGTTACTGTGTTTCAACATGGTACAGTTAGAAGGTGAAATAATAGGAATATTGAAGGAGGTGAGATTGTTTAAAAAGTAAGGCCTTATGAACAAGCCTGATCCAAGTCTCGAGTGTAGGGAGAATGATAATACTTGTGGGACTGTGCAAGATGTTGGTATTTTTTTCAAAATGTCTAGCACACCTCCACCTTATATATAAATCAAACATTTTTTATGCACATCACTGAAACAAGTCCCATCACCTCCTCTCCAGCCACGCAAAAAAAAAAAACAATCCAGTCATGAAAAAATACCATCTAATTTCCCCCATAATCATTCCAGCTAGTATGAGTTCAACTTTTTCAATCTTAATAGGCAGAAGAAAAATCATTTGGGACGGGCCTTTTTCTGTTGTTGTAATAACCCGAAGAAATATCTTATTTGAATCAAATGTATATCCAAGCACTTTAATTTAACAAACAAATTTGAGTTTGACTGTTTGAAATACAAGCATGCCAAACCACAACTGATTCAACTTTACCAATGACTAATCAAGACATTGCCATGTTGATATCATACAATAGAAAAGGGAAAAATGAGAATAAAAAAAAAAGGACAAATTGAATCAGATCCCGATTCCATGATCAGCCACTACCACTAATTTCAAACTCAATTATCAACAATATATCAATAGAATCTGTACCTGGTTCATTTCAAGAAGCTTAGAACCATCCATTTTATGAGCTTCCACAACTTTGTCATCATAAACTAGTGCAGCTATTTTCTTTTCAAATTCAGTTCTAGGTTCAAATTCAGACGCTATTGCTCCTACAGTTGAAAATCCTAGATTTACATTTTCATCAAAGAAAATAGTTGGTGCCTCTCTATTTCTCTGAATAATAGGCTGCCACTTGGTGACATCTTTCTTTGATCTCTCATAGGCTGTTGTTCTCTCAACCTTCGATTGAACTGCCTTTGAAAGTGGCGCATGAACAGTTCTAGTATTCTTCTTAATCTGAAGCTCTCTCTTCCTAAGTTTTCCATAAGTAGGCTTCTCACTAAGAGGATTCAGTAAGTCCTCTATGCTAATGCGTCCATCACCTTCCACAACATCACGACTAGGATTGTATTCAGACTCTGGATATAGCTCCGGGATAACAGAGTCATTCATCGTCTTCTTTTTCTTCTTATTCTCTGCATTGTGATTATTAAATTTTAAAACATATCATTAATATGAAAACACGACAGAGAGAGAAACAACAGCAGGATTATCTCCTTATCATTCATCTACAAAATCTGGTTCAGCTTACTCCCAAGTATGGCTAAACTAAGTGTGTTCGGATATCATCAATTGACATAAAGTGTCAAACTTGACAAAACAAACCCTTCTATAATTTTTAAAATGGTAAAACTTAGATACAAGTTCTAATGAAAACATTAAGTCTGATTTCATACAATTTCAAAACTGATATTTCATCACATCACTTTATTTTAACACGTATTATACTATTTAAATTATAAATACATTTCTACAAATATATTGCATATCTATGGATGTCTAAATTGTTTAACATTTGGTAGATATGATCATTGGTATATCATTATATAATTCAATAGTTTCACCGACAAAATGTAATATTAAATGTGCAGTGTAAAAGCTATAATGCAATATTAAAAATTTCTTCATAAGCATCTCCAATAACTAATTATGTTCTGTAATCTTAGGAGAAGAAAATTGACAGCATGCCTCTAAGTTCTAACATAAATAATGGGTAACACAAAGGTTTAACAGAAATTTTTACCTTCAAAAGCCTCCCTATGCAGACCAGTAATTGCTTGCAGCATCCTTGCATGTCTCTCGTCATCTTCTTCTCCAGAATCATCACTTGGAACATTTTCATCTCTCTTTGTCCCAATGTAATCATTGTCCTCACTTTCATCATCAGATTGCACATTCTCATCCTGAAAATACCAGTGAACACATAAATGAACACTATCTGGTATAGACAGAATAAGTTAAACACAAATTTAAAAATTAATGAACCAATCCAAACCAAAGGCAATATTCCAAATGTGTTTGAATATATACATCAAGAGCGTGAGATTCAATCTAATTTCATTAGGCATTCTAAAGTTCATCACAGTAACACATGAAGTTTTGTGTTTTTTACACTTTACAACACTAGAGTTGGATATTTATACAGACTTATTTGGTCTAATAATTAAGTTCATGGGTGAAGTTACTCTTTCTTTGTAAAATTAGTCCATACAAAGTATTGCAAGCCTCAAATGCTTTCTCTTTTAGACCTTCGAAGCCACATAGTTTTTTTATTGGGCGTATGTAAAAAATATTCTAAAGACAGCGCTGGACAATACAAAACTGCAGACATTTCTTCCTTTCTGGGTTTGCGGGCTTCCACTACCACTGTCAGCGTTATCTTTGATTGCCGGCAACCATGGTAAGGTGTCGGTTTTTCATATTAAAATTAAAACTACATGGTTTCCACTGTATTTGATTGCTGAGTGTATGTGTGAGTGTATGCGCGTGCTGCAAGTAACAGAGGAATGAGAGGAAGAATGCACACACGAAACTAAAAAGGGTCATAAGCCATAATGGGGAGCATGCATATTCTTTCTATTAACACTAATTTTTTATATTTGTCAACACGTTAAATTAGCTTCCATTGTTAATATTTTAATTAAATCAATGGATCTTAAAAACATTCCATTCTATCCCCCTCTCCTCCATCTCCTTCCATCCATCCAAACATACCCTTAACTAAAGGGAGCTCCAAGAAAAACCATCAGATAATAGAAGACAGATTTCAGTATAAAAAATTGAAAACGGAATCAAATATGCCCTAATATGATAAGCATTTAAGCAACTTCAGCACACAAAAACTATGAAGATTGTAATAACAGCATTACTGTATTTAAAAAAAAAAAAAAAAAAAAAAAGGAAAGAAGAGAAAAACCTCAATTTCTTCAGAAAAGTCATCGTTAACGGAAGCAGGGTCGTAACGCTTATTCTTCCTGGACTCCTCCTCGGCCCTTTCTTCCTCGTACTCGTAAAGGTCATCGTGGTCATCGGAATCGACGCTGTCTAAGGAAGTGGTAGGGTTTAAACTGTCAATATGTTTTTGCAAAGAAGAGGGCAAACGAGGACCTCTCTTCTGGCGTTGAGTGTTTGGCTTCTTCGTCTTCAACTTCTGACTTCGCCGGGTACCTCCGTCCCTTTCCTTCCGCTTCATGGTTGCGGCTCCTTAGTGTTTTGGTTTCAGAACACTCAACACTTTCCCTGCACCCACTGACCCACGAGTTTTTATTGTAGTAATTTGTTCAATCTCTTTTGGTATGGGCCTGACCATCTCAAATCCCATTTCACTGTCAGGCCCAACTATGAAGCCTTTTTCTTTTCGCACCACTCTCCTTTCTAAATTTCTATACTACGTCAACCCATTCCCACACCGATGCCTCTATATGAAGCATTAGTAGTTTTTAAAATAAAAGTGATAATATATATATATATATATATATATATATATATATATATATTTAACTTTTTCATCTTTTATAAACAGGAAGAACCAATCTCATTGGAATAAAGTGAAACTGACTGAGACACATGTTATTCTTAATTGACCTAAAATAAAAAGATAAATCTATATTTTCGTTATAATCAGAATCGTATTTGTATTCTTTATTCTTTGACATATTAGGTGAGGATAATAAAGAGTAATTTAGTTCACTCATTAAAAACACAGTGAAAATAATAATATTTCATTGTAATTAAATTAATGATAGTAAAATGTTAAAAGATAATTGAATATTATCTTAAATCAATATATAATATTTATTTTATCTTTAAATTTTATATTTTTTGCATACATGTTTTCCTGTTAAAAGACTGATCATGTCATTGAAAAAACTTAAAAAAAAAAAACTTATATTCCATTTAACTTGTTTTCTAAAATCAATATGTTGTTCAAATATACACATAATCAAATCTAAATGATATGTAAATTTTTACTATATATATATTACAAAAATAATATTTTTAATTTAGAAATAAAATTGTTAGTTTTAAAAAAAGTATTGGCTAAAAAACTATTTTTCCAAATTAAACTCGCTAACCTACAAAATAAATAAGTCGAATAAAAAAGAAATTATTTAAATTTATGTTATTATTTTTTCCGGTTTCTCTGAATGTATTTTACAATATTTTGGCGTAGCCACCATGGAACCAAACCTTTCACATTTAATGAGACCAAAACCACGACCGTGATTGATTTGGCAGCAACGAATTTAGGTCAAACTCTGATTGGTTCTCCTAAAATTTGAACTCGGATGCCTATTGACCGCAAATTGTGCACGAGTTATTCATGGCTCAGTGGAATATTATAGACTTTAGTAGTAAGAGTTGGGTCCAAGAACACACCCAGGTTCACTTCACCTACGACTCATCATCGCTATACGTCTTAACTTTCTTGTTCATGTCGTCATCACAATTTCGTAATCCTTATTCCAATCACTTCCACGATTCTTATTCCACTCCATTTCCCCGTCAAATTTCATAATATCAGACTTGAAATTTTGAATTATTTCTTCTATATGATATAATGTGATATGAGTTAAATATTTGTTAAATTACTCCATGTATTATCAATTAATTTTATGTTTAATTTTAATCTCTTTCCGCTTAAGACCTCTTTTTCTAAAAATATAACTTTTTTAACATATATTTAGTATCTCCTTGTCTATGATACTTCTGAGAATTCAAGACAACAAAAATTATTATTTATTATATGGGGCAAACAAAAGACTAAAATGATTAAAAAAATAAACAGATCAAACAACTCATCTCAACAAGTTAAAGAAATATTGTAAATAAGATGATTACATAATTTGTATTTTTATAATTTGCTTCTACATTTATATTTTACTGAAAATTTTGTATTTTTTTAGATAAATGTATATTATTTTATACATATCCGTGTATTTATAATCTATCTAATCTATCATGTAAACCTATCTATTTATTATTTAAAATTAAAATAGAGTTTCTAATTATATATAAGATGAAAAATAAGTTAACTATTTTGTTATAATTATTTTTTTCTTAAATTTATTTTTTAAACTGTTTTTTTTTTTTGCTTCACAAAAATGGTATTTTTTACATAAAATATTTCAAAAAATATATTGAATTTTTATTAAACCAATCAGTATGGATATTAGATATAATAAATTTATGGATGAGTCGGATATTTATTTATAAACAAGATTAATAGTTAGATTATATTTTCCTTTTATGAAAACATCAACGAGATTGACGCTGCTGAATTGCGCGCATAGATTCTGGGCTAAAAATTCCGCAACTGATTTTGGTGATTAGTTAATGTTGAAAAGTACAAAATATTAATGTTTCATCAAATATTTTAAAATGTAAAAACCTTATTAACATTATAATGAAACATAAAAAATATAATCAAAGATTAATTGGTATTTATAGATTATATGAATGTCATGGACAAATAGGGTGGTTTAACGCACCATTATAGACCGATATAGCGATTAAAAAGCTATTAAAAAAACTGTTCATTTATTGATGTGGGATGCTTTAAAATAAGTATTAAACAATTAAATAATAGTAATAATATTAAGAGAAAATATGATGAAAAATGTTTGAATATAAAAAAGGCAGAAAATTAAATTACAAGATTAGCATTGATTCTTCTTCCATTTGTGAAAGCCTTTTCTAATAACAGGCATCTCAATTTGATTTATGTGGGTCCTTTTCTGAAAATTGTTTTTGCGATTTTATTAGGTGGAGGCAACCAGAGAGAGGTTCCAGATCAATTATTATTTTCGTAATATTTTTACGCGTCTAAGATTTTTCTCATTGAACCTTTGAAAAAAAATGTGTTTAAATTTCTTTACTTGCCTACAATTTCTTCTATATATATATGACCCACCACCCTTCTTCTTCACAATACAAATCAGAAATTTTGAGAGACTGAGTCATCGTTGGCGATTGCAGAGTCTGTGGGAGCTTCTTTTTCTTCTATTCCGCTGCATAAAAGCTCTCCACTATATTTCAATCACCAATGGCTCGTTCTTTCACTAACGTCAATTTTGTTTCTTCTCTCCTTCTCCAAGGATTTGCAAATGCTCTCACTAGGTACCCTAAATGTTTCACACTCTTTAAATTGATCTTTGCTGTTATGTTTTATCATTGTTAAGTTGTTTGGGTTGTAAATTATATTATATGATTTATAATGTGTGGCTCTTGAACAGACGCGGATACGCTGTGGCGTCGCAAAACGCGACAAGGGGAGGGGTGGTTTCCATGAACAAAATTGGAACACCAACGTCAGGGGAAGACAAAGGGGTGTCTCCCTACAAGGTTTCGTGGGTTCCAGATCCTGTCACTGGTTACTACAAACCCGAGAACATCAACGAGGTTGATGTTGCTGAATTGCGCGCAACGCTTTTGGTCAAAAAGTTCAACAACTGATCTCATTCAGTGAATTACAGAAACATGGGATCAAAGATTTAAACCGTGGATTTCTTCAACATTCGAGATTGATTAGCGTCTGATGGGTTAATGAAGCCTTGATTGGTTAATTAGTCACAATTGGCACGGAATATTGATGCTGATATGCTCTGTTCTCTACTCTGCTGCAGGGAGATATAAGCCCTGTTTCACTTATGTGGTCTTTTGCTTTTTCCATATGCATCTGATGAGTTTGCCTTAGTTCTAGAAGTCAATAGGATGAAAATTAGCATAATTTATTATTGTGATGTCTTCTGATGATCTATTGGTTATATAATTTTATCTTTTCAAATTAGATTCAGTGTGATGAGTTTAATGAAGGTTTTTTCTTTTTTTATCTTTTAAACAATTCTCTGAATTATACATCACTCCTTAATTTAAAGATTAAAAAAACTACTTGACTGAAACATGATATAACGTGATTTAAGAGGTTTTACATGTTTAAACAAATGAAGAATGAAAAGCAGTTCAAAGGCGAATGGGAAACAATTGGTGTTTTATGAGGTAGAAGAAGCGTGTGTTACAAGTATGTTTCAGATGAAGCCAATAGTTGAGGGTTTTGGTCGTTTTCATTTTGTTGTGGATTCTGGCTTGGACTGTGGTGGAAATGAATGAAGCAAATACAATTTTTTCAATTGAAAAGAACATTGCAGTGACAGAATATGCATAGGGCAGCGTGAGTGACAGGGAAAATTTTGCAGGGGCCAGAAAAGGCAGGGTGGGGATTGAAAAGAAACAGCAAGGTGTTTTATTTGAAGAAAGTTATGGAGCATGTGATATTTTGCAGAGATTGTGAATCGCATCACGCGTAAGAAAGGAAAAGTATGAGGAAGAAAAAAAATAAAAGGTGAAACTTTCAACATTGACGGCTTCGATGCTAAAGAAAACGTAATTAAAAGGTGCTTTTCCTAAAAATTAGTTTCTTTGCAAATTTATTCATGGCAGGTTACCAAACATTAAAAATAAGTGTATAAGAGTGATGATTCACCGGAATTTGTCGTGTAAAATATATTCTGATTGGTGATTTAAATATTGTAATAATAGTATTTTATTGTTATATTAATATACTGAGTTGTTAATAAGTTGTGTTTTGTGATTATTAATTATTATTTTATCTTTTTAATAGTATCTTATAAATAAAAGATTTAAAGTTTTTATTTTTTCTAAAAATTAAAAAATATATTTTTCGTATAGAACAAGGTTGTATGTTTTTTATATCTAATCTTAGTAATTACTTGTGTTTTTTATTTAATTGAATACGTAATCTTTTACTAATCCATGTCCTTTTCAAATCAATTCTCATTCTTAAATAAATTGAATAATATCCTCTTTATCATACTCTCTTTAAATAATTATCACTATTCACATGGTCTTTCTTGTGGAGAAATGAAAAAATTAATGACACTATAAAAAAATCAACAGATAGTTAACTTACTTTTATAAAATTAAATTTATATCTTATTTATATGATTTAATTATATTTCTATGAGATTTCAAAATGTAAAATGCTCAATAATTTAATATTTGTTGATTATAGCATATCATGTAAAAAAAATGCATTTAAAAAAAACTAAAAAAGTAGTGTAATTCAAAACTCAACTAGTAAAAGAAAAATCAAAATTCATTAAAATCAAATTTTAATTATTTTGTTAAAACTAAATAATTTAATTTAAAGAAATCAATTAATCCAAATTAAATTTATAATATATTATTGAAATAAAAACCTGAGGTCACAATTCATATGAGTAAGACAATAAATCTCTTATAATTTTAAACAAGTATTATAAATTTGTAAATTAAATATAAAAAAATAAAAATTATGAATTTTATAATTATCTCTACATTATATTTTTATAATACATTTTTTATTAAATATTTAATAATTTTATAACAATAAAAAATAAAATCACAAAATATTCATTTATTTTGTTTAAAAAAAATATTTTATAGTAATGATTTTTATATATCGTTTTAATAATTGAAAAATGGTGGAAATAAATTCGACAAAATCTTTCTACACTTCTAAATTTCATTAGACCTAAAAATAATATATTGGAAAATCATCTTATTTTCGGAACATTAATAGGTTGATTATTCGGTTTTTTTATTTTTCAAAAGGACAAAATTTTTGATAAATCTCTAATACAAAAATGAAGATATTACTTGTAAGATTTTTTATTAAAACAATTAAACATACTACTCATTTTTTTTATTTGCTTAGTTATTTACTTTTGTATGGAAGTTTTTATATCTTTAAATTTCAAGGCGTTCATTTGATCCATTTGTCTGAATGGATAGCATCTTTATTTTTAATCTAATAATTTGTAAACCCCATTTATTTATGTAATTGATTTCTATTTATTTATTTATTTATTTTCTTTCGAGTCCATGCTCACATACATTTCTTGGTTGTGTTAATTTATTTTTTTGTTCTGTTGATAATTTATTAAAAGTAGGTATAACATGTATATTTTTTTAATTTTTAATTGATGTTTCTAAGCATATCAAATGTACTTTAAAATGCAATATTATAACTCAAAGCAAATGTGATAAATTTAAAATAATAACTATTGGGAAGTGTAAATATTAGTAAATTATCTGACACTATAAAATGATTTGGTAATACGAAATGTAAATCTAAATCTATTTGTAAAAGAGCACTATCTTAGAGTTTAAAAGACTGTTTGTACAAAAATACTCAAAGTTATTTACTGAATACTAAAATTATAATTTCATATTATATTTTTTTTAAAGATATTTTTCATATTATATTTATTTAATACTCAAAATTTATACTCGAACAATTATAGTTTATATAGTTTATTGATTATTTAACATGGTTAAAAGTACTAATAATAAATGAAAAAATAAAAATATAAAAAATGTGACTTTCAATGATATTTGAAGGAAAATTTTCACTAAGGTAATTTAGGCACACATAATTGATTATATCTTATTTTTCTGAATAATGTAGGGAACAAGTCTTTAAAAAATATATATAAAATAATTGCATGAGAGGTTAGCACAAGAAGAAAGTAAGTTAAGTGGACCGGTCCAAGAAGTCCGTATCCTAAATAATCTAAAAACTTAAGAACTTGTGCTGGGCTGAACTGATAGTCCACAAATCTAAGCCCAAATCTTATTTCTAATTATATGAAATATAATTGATTGTAATAACCAATTGAATAATTTCAATTTAATCATTTGATCAATGATGCTTGTCTTGCATGAAAACTTAGAATTATTCCAGAATATCCATATAATCCACCTTGTTTTCTAAAACACAAGTGGGTGGGAGGGAGAAAAGGAATGCAGAATGATACTTGTCTTGCATAAACATGAAGGATAGTAATTATTATGCAAAGGAAAAACAACAACATCATCGTCGATAATAATTAAGGACACAAGAAACGCAACAAAAGATCCCAATTCCATAAGGAAGAGACCTAACAATTAAATCTAAAGAGAAGAAAAAGCAGGAAGCGAAATGTTACCGTTTAGGTTGAAATCGTCACAAACGAATCCACAACCACACTGAGGGCTCTCGGAAAAGCTGTCGGTGCTAAAACCAGCAGAAGCAACTCCGGCGGAGAATTTGAGGTCGTCACCGTCGCGAGTGACCTGTGTGATTGGGATCCACAACACTTCAATTTTCACGCTGACACCCTTCAGCTTCGACAACTTCCCCTTGGAGATCACGCCTTTGATGGTGGACTTGTACTTTAGCTCATACGATTGTACGCTGAAATAGCATGTTTCCTCAAGATACGCAGTGAAGTGGCCGTTTTTTTGGTTTAGCTCATACTCTGTCACACCTTGCGGAAGCAGACCCACTGGAAGGTCATATTTCTCAAGAACCTCGTACGCTGATAATTCCTCTGAAACCGTCACGTATGCATAAGCCAGAATGCAAAGAAATATGATCGAACGCCTTGCTTTCATTTTTGTTAGATCCCCAGTGGAGCTCGATTGAAGCGTTGTGTGTTAAGATCCAGGAGGAACAGATACTAAACCAAATCATGAACTTCAATAATATAATTGCTTTTATTAACTTCAACTGGAAGTGTTTTGCTTGACTTGTTCCGTATGCAAGTTTTTGTCCTACTCGGTATATAACGTTAGTATTCTATTAATGCCTGCAACTCGCGAAGCACGTGCAGTGTACAAATGGATTAGAATATGCCACACCAAAAGGGGCGAATATTGAACTCATTCGCGACCTATGGAGATATTTTGAACGCAAATGATTAAACTTTGACGCTTATTTTTAACCTATTGAATACTGAAGAAATTTAGAGAGAGAGATTGTTTTCTTCAGAATGCTTTATATATTGTTTATATTTTTAGCACGTTATAAGCTATTATTGCTATCAGACATGTCAAATTACTACGTGACAGTTTTTTTATACTTTTTGCAAATGCACTTTGAACACGTATTGAAAAGATAGTTTGGAAGTTTTATTTAGACATACATTCTTATAGTCTTAGAAAATGTTGAACGTTAGGCGCGACTTCCATTTTAAGCATTTACATATAGAAACTAGCATATAAAACTTACAACATGTGATATACTTAGAAATGCTACTTCGACCATAGAAGAGGTTTTGAATAAGGATGTCGTAATTTGTTGAGTTTTTCAAAACGGGGATCATTCCTTTTTTTCCTTAATGTAAACCCTATTTGAGATGAGGTGCCGAAAGGAGAAAGAAGATCCTTAGCAAATGCAACCTACGAAGAAATGGCCATCAATCATACTTATCGTCCTTTTACTTACTGAAAATATGAACCTATCGTCAAGCAATAGGCATGATTACATCAGACGATGTGAGTAATACCTCCAAACTTCATTAGCCAAACAACTATTTTCATTCTCTTTTTCGTTTTAAAAGGGGCAAAAAGGGTTCTTAAATTACATATAGAACTTTTTTCTAGAATGGCTCTAGACCAAGAATTGCAGCTAAAAAGAAACTCTCTAATTCAACTACGTCTCATGGAGAAATTAAGATTACTTATATAAGATGAAGGCAGTGAAACTGCCTCCTTCGATAAGGAAACGCCCTTAGTAGCCGTTGGAAATATAATTTTGAATAAATATTTACCTTTTTCCCTAAATAATCCTTAAAATAGTAATGCTATACAACTAGTTCCTTGGGTATTAAATATCAATTAATTTAATTCTTATGCCAATATATTTTACTATGTTGAACGACTAATAGGATTTCTCATTAAGTAGCATGATTTCTAATACTTAAAATAATTACTTATATAACTATTTGACTACAACGACTTTTTAGGAGAAAGAAAAATCCTTTAAGGACTATCATATAATTTTGAAAAGCCAACCATCGAAAAATATGCACAACCTGTACTTGACTATTTCAAGTAAAGTTTTAATATTTATTCAATAGGGTATACTTTTGACACAATTTATAATTTTAGCCAATTTAATATAATATATAGTGTCATTGGATTTTATATATCTAATTTAATCTTAACTACAGACACTTATACCAGATCTACCATTTTTAATCTCGTTATAAATTACTCAGCATTACAACATGACGGCAGTTGAACACATAGCACATAATGGAAATACAAAGGATGAATCAAAATCAGTAGAAGTGGCACTCTTTTGAAGATAACACAGGCACGGGACTAAAACAAACACAAGATATAAGAGAAAATGTAGAAACAGCTGCCACCTAGTGTGCAATTAGTGTATGCTTCAAACTTGTCTAGAAGCGTGTCAAGTCAAAATGCTGTCATCTTTACGAGAAATTTCATGGTTCTTTCATTGTGTGTTCAAGGGCGCGGTGCAATTCGGTGAACAGCATACTATATTACTATATGCAATGGTTAATTAACGCTAATATGCAAACAATTTCTGTTCGCATCACTTCACAACCTCAATCGCAAAATTGTTTTAATTGGCTTGGGATTGACTTTAAGAGCTTCTTTAATTCAATTAGCCTTAAGGATTTCAATATATTATGTATATTATGCGTTGTGTTTGATGGTTTCTTTCCAACATTGGTGCTTTTTATAGACCCACATACGATCCTTAGTAAAACCTACAATCGTGACAACAGGATTGGAAAAGTAACCTCACTACAATGATCTCAACACTCATCTATCATTGGCCAAAGTTGGACAGGCAATAGGTTAAGAAGGCCATTGTGGTCTATGGTGCCACCACAAGCATACCTTCACAAATTGCCATAGGCGGAGGTGTAAAAAGTCCCATGTTATGGTGTTATGACAACGGTTATTTAATATCGTTGAGTGGTATAATACAAGGCTAAGGCTGATTAACAGACGCAAATCGCAAGGAAATTATTATGATATTTCCAATAAATCTGAGGCAATTTAACAGGAGTTCATGCAAGTTGAAAGAACACCAGCAGCTACTCAGGAAAAGAAAGCATAATGTTACAACATCAAAGACAACTTAGCAAACATGAGGGATACAGTTCATCACAAATACAAAAAAACTGAAATTGAAGTATTTAAATCAAATACAAAAAAAGAACAAAAGAATTGTACATTCAAACAAATATGTGGAAAATCTTAAAATGCATTTAGAAGACAAGACACTGATAGCCCCACCTTAAACCAAATAAATTTATCAACAACTCACTATTAAATAATTCATAGTCAAAATGGACTAGAGACGAAACAAGAAAATAAAACAAGAGAAAGTAACTTACATACAGCTCTAAGCTTAATTAGTTAACATCCCTAAGTCTTTTTATTAATGTATCCAATGATTTCCTTTTCGGATTCTGCCTGGCTCCACGACTACCAAAGGTTCCAAACAGCCGATCTGAAGGATCCCTCAACTTTTCTGAAACAATCACCACTTTCTTGTGGTCCAAACTACTGTAACTCCTCTCCCTTATCACTGGATTCAAGAAATTCTCTGGATGATTACTCAATAGCAAATTAATCAGTTGCTTTGAACTGGCAAGTGATGCTTTCAAAACATCAACATCCCCGTCAGAGAAAAGAGAGGCCTGATTATCAGCAAATGATTCTAAGAGCCGAATGTCTACTTCAATTCCATTAATAGCATTGACATTAAACCTCTTGACAGAATCACTAACTAAAGTCCCAACTATCTTCTCGGATATGTGAGCAAAAACTTGCTGCAATACTCTCTTAAGGACTTGAGATGGCAATATCTGTTGAGCAGTTGAAACCAAAATTTCCAAATAAATTATAACCTCATTTACATATTCATTTCCACTCTGAGGTACCTCGTCACACATCCAATTTACATTCTCTATCAAGCTCATAAATCCATCAACTTTGGCTTTGAGTAGCCCAGAGAGCATCTCTTCTGCAACTTCACGAGCTTTTCTTAGGGGAAATTGCCTTCTGCTTCTCTCCACCATTCTCAAGGGAACACCCGAAAGCTGTGCAGCATGGCGAAAGAAAAAATCACAAGCACGCTCCAAGACAGCCATATTCGCTGCCATTTGCATGGCCTGGGAGACACCACTGATCGATGTATTGATAAGTTTCACTAAAGCTTCATCCAAAACCTCGATCAAAAGCCTGTCTAAATATTTCTTAACAACTTCATAGAACTCAAGCTGCCCGCCATAAGACATGAAACTCACAGAATCCTCAATGAATGACCGCACAATCCTACAACAATCCGGCACAGTGGTTGAAAACGGCGCAACATAGGGAAAAGCCGGTATGATATCCGTAGTCTGTATCTGGAAAGAAAGCACATTCATGGAATACTCATACTCTTTCTTCATTAACATCTGCTCAAATTTATCAGCCGCAACAGCCTCCGCAATCTGCTTCCTACAATCGGACAAAAGCAGCTCGTGGTACTTATCCCTGTGTTTGCTCAAAACATCAAGCAACGCATCAATGGGATACCCATATCTCCGCAGTGTTACTCCTAACAAACTTACATAGTCCTTAATAAGCAAAAGATGATTAGCAGTTTGCATTCTGGAGAACTGATCCTCCAACACAGAACACATCTTACTAACAGCAATATCCCACAGATTCTCAACCTCCATTTTTGATATCAACCCACCTCCGGTCCTCAACACGCGATCCTCCACCACAAAGAACCCTGCAATCTGCGCAAAGAATGTTTGATGCGACTCCAGAAAAGGAGTCATCGACGAGACCTGAAAGTCCGAAGTCAACTGAAGCTTCCGGTTCTCATAATAATACTGCTTAAACCGATCCTCTAACCCTAAAGTCTGATGAATATGGTATGCCCTGTACAACGAAGTCAAATCAAACCCAGCGACTCCACCGCCGTCTTCGCCGATCCCGCCAGCTATGATTCCGTCTTCATCTTCTTCCTCCAAAGCGTAAATACAGTCCCTAACGCTGAGTCTACTCTGTTCCTCTGCTTGGCGCTGCTTAATTCTTAGATCCTCTTCTCTCTGCCTCGCTGACGAGGCTTGACCTATCGCCAATTGACCTAAATTGCGACTCACGACTCGGATCTCCACTAACCAGTCCCCGAATTCTTTGTTCACCTTCCTCTCGATGTACGACCGAATCTCTGGAATCTTCTTCTCCAGCATCCGCTTCAGCGTGGAGGACGCCGTTTTGTCCAAGTACTCCCGCTCGATCGCGTCCATGCACTTCAGCGCCATATAGAAGTTGTCCTCCGCGAGATGGCGGTTGGCCCGCGTGCAAACCTCCATCAGCTTGACGCAAGTGCGGACGGAGTCAATGGCCAGGTTCACGTTCTTCGAGACGTTACGCGTCTCTACGAAGGCGTCAAGCGACGAGAGGAGCGGGCGCGCGACGGACTGGAGCCGCGAGTTGGAGTCAGAGAGGGAGGACTTCAGCGAATCGACGTCGGAGAGGAGGGATCGTAGATCGTCGACGGCGAGGATGAAGTCCTGGTAGTGAGCCTTACACACTTCCTCGATCTCGGACTCCTTCGAGCGCGCGAAGTGACGCAGGTGATGGTGGAGCGTCTCCGGCTTGCCCGAGGCAAAAGCCTTGCGGATGAACGGGCCTAAGTCCTCGTTGTTGCATATGGCAGAGGATAAGAGAAGCTGGTCCAGTTTATCGGCGGACTCATCACCGTTCGCCGGAACGATTTTCCGGCGCGGGGGTTTGGAGGATAGCATTGTCGTCGGTGCGCCCGTGGCAGGAGGAGAAAAATTAGGGATTCAGAAAATTTTCGGACACGCCATAAGAGTCATCGGAAGTCTTTAGTTTGGGTATTCCGTAATCTTCTGGGGGTATTTTGGTAATTAAATAGATAAACGAAAATTCTTTATTTCAGACTTGGCAAAATTATAAATGATTATTAAACAATTAAATATTAAAAATAAGCTTTATGCAATGCGGTGGGTGTAACTACTCGTAACAAACTAATTATATGATTTTAACTATTCTATTTTTTAAATGATATTTATTTTAAATAAATATGTTAAATAAAATGGCAAATGAGTGAACCAGTCAACAACCAGACCAAGAAAGAATAAGCATAGTTCAATTTTTTTTCCATTTTTTAGTTCAAACAAATAAACTCTTAACTTCCAGAAGAAGATAAGGTTTAAAATCAAAAGAATGTTTTGTGTGCATTTTAAATATTGTGTATTGTTAAATTTACTTATTAAATTAATTAATTAATATTCATGTATATGCAAAAATCTAATTAATCATCTAGATCAAATGTGTTATTATGAATAAACAGTTTCCTCTCGATTGTTTTCATCTCATTTCTTATTTTAATTTTTTATTATACTATTTATCGAATCACTTGTATTTTTTTACTTCTTTTTCTCATTTCCACCTGATATAGAGTATGGATGTATATTCGCATCATTCTTATGCACGTGACACTCTGAAAGCAGTGAATGTATGAAAGAGAGATAATTGAATACAGATTGTGATCACCGATGGTGACTCAAATGCCTCTGGACAGCATATTTGATGAACCCCCTTGTCTTGTCCCTGCTACGCGAATTATAATTTTTTTTTCCCAGATCGGTATAATTTATTTTTTATTTACGAAAATAAATTTATTTTAAAAATAATATTGTGTGTAAAAAGATCATTATACAAATTTCACAATTCTAGACTCTACTGCTTTAAAAAAAAACTATATAAAAAAACGAATTTCAAACATATTTTATGTTTTGTTTAACTTATATAAACAAAAATGCTTCTAAGTACCATTTTTTCTAATGTGTCCACCTTATTATTGAAAACATTGCACTATTTTTGTTTGTTTTTATAAATATGTCCATCTTTGTGAGGTATTTTTGAAAATATATAGCCAAGAATAATACCCTAACAGTTACAGAAAAAATTAGTTAAAAAAAATTGTTAATACGATTTTTACTTTTTTACAATTGACTTTTATAATTAATTATTAAATACATTTTATGTTATAATTATTTGATTTGACTTATATTTTTTTTAATATTTTGATTATAAAAGTGGCGTATTATTTTTATTATATTTTTCAAGCTTTAAAACTTTGTATATTAAATGGTAAAGTTAATTTTAATATATAAAATACATATGGAAAATATTTTCTTAAACAAAATATTATACTTTTTTTCTATCGAAACAGATTAATATGAGGTAAACCTTTAATTACTGAGTATCATATAAACGGAAACAAGTATTCTGGTCACACTGTAATTTTCGAAAAAAAGAAAAAACGATTTAGGATTTCAAGATACATGTTGCTGACTGATGGTTGTCGTTATTATACAAATTTAAGATATTTTTGTTGATATTTTAATTTAAAAAAGGATTATTATTATACTTTTTTAAATTCAATAAAATATAATGACAAGTTAGATAAAAAATATGGGATGGAGGGAACATAAAACTAATTAGGGATAAGAGTACCTGAAACGGACTATATAAAAAGAATTCAAAAATTAAATATGTTGTAAATTATAAATATTTTTAAATTCAATAATTGAAATTAGTTTATTCATTAATATTTTGCAATAGTCAATATTTATTTTGATTAGTTATAATAGATAGTATTTGATTACATTAATTTTTATTTGTAATTAATTAATTACTTAATTTCAGTTTGCCAGTTGATTTATATCATCTGAAGTGAAAAATCAATTGATTAATTTAGTTTTATTAATATTACGTTTAGGATAACATCATAATATAATGAAGGTTAATTTTTATTCTGAAGAATTATTTATTTATTTTAGAGTTCTGATTTAATGTTCTATTAAAAGATGAGAATATTCTAATTTTATATCCATTATAATATATTGTCCATTTTAAAATTTTTATTTATTATATTTAACTTTAAAATGTGAGAAATAGTTAATTTAACTATCTTTAATTTCAATTTTTAAGTTATATGAATAACGGAGGAGTAATTAGTTAATTTATAATACTATAAAATTAATTTAAATAAAATATTATTTGATTACCAAATACTTAATTATGTTTTGAAACTATTGTTTGTACATTATTCGACATAAATATGGTATATATTTCAAGCAAAATAAAATATGTATTCATTATCAGAATCAATCCAACATTTGTTTGACACAGTAGATTGTATTTCTCAATAAAGTATTCAAATATTTATCTTATCACTTTGGTACTGAATCAACCAAAGTTTGAAAAATGTAAATATTCTTTTTATCTGTAAAAATATATACAAATTATATATGTATATTATTGGTAATTGATAAAAAAAATTATTTATTTTTTTATAAAAATGTACACGATAAAAAGGTGTAGCATAAATTAGAAATATGATAAAAAATATAAAGAATTGTAAATTTTTTATTGTAAAATAAGTTCCTCAAAAAATTATTTCCTAAGATTTGGCATTTCCCTAAACGGGTCGTAGACGTGGCCCGAAATGAATCGGACTTTTAACCGTGCAAAAAAGTGATAAATAAATTCATCACACCCACTCCAAAACCCTAGCATAATTTCCCCCCTCAGTGACGGCAGCAGCAGTAGCAGCGGCGGCGAGAAGCTCCATTAGCAATGGTACGTTTCCCTTAACACCGTCACGCATCTATCCTCCGAGAGTTTGTCTGACTGTTTCAACTGTATTACAGGGAATCGATCTGAAGGCAGGAGGTAAGTCGAAGAAGACAAAGCGAACCGCCCCAAAATCCGATGATATCTACCTTAAGCTCCTTGTCAAGGTACTTCTTGTTTCTCGTGCATCACTGTGAATGAATGATTGAGGATTTTGTAATTGAAATGTTCGATATGTTTTTAGTTGTATCGTTTTCTTGTTCGGAGGACTGGGAGTAATTTCAATGCCGTGGTCCTTAAGCGTCTTTTCATGAGCAAGGTCAACAAGCCTCCGCTATCCCTCTCTAGATTGATCCGTTACACCAAGGGAAAGGTTAATGCCTAGCTTTTCTCTTCATCTATTCTATTTAATCGTAAATTTGTTATCATTTGAAGTCATAATAAAAACTGGCATTGATGCGTTTTCTTTGGATTTATTTCACTAGGAGGATAAGATAGCTGTGGTGGTTGGTGCCGTGACCGATGATACTCGTGTATACGAAGTCCCTGCTCTGAAGGTTACAGCGCTGAGGTTCACTGAAACTGCCAGAGCTAGAATTGAGAAAGCTGGCGGGGAATGCCTCACCTTTGATCAACTGGCTCTTAGAGCTCCACTCGGCCAGAACACGGTATGATTATTATTTGTTTTGTTTTATATATTTTTCTATGAAAACTCATTTACTTGCAAGGTTTAATTACCGATCTATTTCTTAGATGTTCAGACAGTAGGGACTAAGAGAGATTGAAAATTATATGTGATGATTAAAATGAATGATTTTTAAATACAAGGACGAGAACGTAAAGCAAGTATAACTATAAGAAGCAAATGAGTAATCAACCTAAATGTTGTTAGCAGCATTTTGGTTCCTTAACCGAAATCTGGGGTTCAATTCCCCCGGCTTGGGTATGGAGATTCCGCTTTACCCCCAAAATAGGTCCCACCCGGTGGGAGGGGCTATACCTCCTAGTTATTGAAAAGAGTAATTAAACTTTCTTATTATAAAAAGGTAAAATGAACCAAATATTTGTATATAAGGTCATCTAAATAGGTTCTAAGGCTTCTACTGTAACCTTGTAATTTATGAGGTATTTTTGTCAAAATTTGTCTTCTCTTGGTAGTTAGCTTTGCTTCCGGGACAATCTCTGATTAATAAACTTTATGTCACTGTATGTTATCTTAGCAAACTAGCAATTTTTTTATTTTATCCTCTGCTGCAAGGTGTTATTCCTCAGTATAACCCTGTGTGCACTTGTCCCATGTAATAGTTACTTGATACATTCTGGGTAATCTCGATGATTGTGTTGGCTTTTGACCACTTATCTTTGTGAAAGTGAAAATCAACTGGAAGATAAATGTTTATGCAGTCTAGAATTCATTTGATTTATTTTGCTCATGTATAGTACAAGGATGGTGCATAATTTTGTTTGTCAGCAATGTTTCTTCTGTTGTTCATACCAAAACTGTTGTGCTTTCTGTTTTAAACTTTCAATCTCGTTCATCCGATTTCATACCTATATATAGTTTTAAGTATGGATGAACTTTGTTATTGTTGTCTGTGTGATCCAGTATTCTTGCTCTTTCGTGTTCGTTATAGAAGGAAGAAAAAAAAAAAAATAATGCAAGCTCTGCCTTTTCCATGCTGTGAGGGAAGTGTTTGTCGCTTTGAAGCTGACATTTGTCATGGAATATTGTTTCAGGTTCTTCTTAGAGGTCCTAAGAATGCTCGTGAGGCTGTCAAGCACTTTGGTCCGGCTCCTGGTGTGCCCCATAGCCACACCAAGCCCTATGTTCGTTCAAAGGGACGGAAATTTGAGCGGGCGAGAGGGAGAAGGAATAGCAGAGGGTTTAGAGTTTGAGTTCTGGAGTTTTACCTTGTGATCATTATGTATTGTTTTATCGTGTTTGGAACAATTGTTAATTTTAGTTTTTACTTCTAAGGGAAAAATATTGAAGCTCCTTCCCCGAACAATTTTGAGAGGATTAATGAGTAATTGTTGGTCTACGTTTGATTTTACCGAGAATTCTTCTATTTAGTTTTGAAACCGTATTTTAGTCATAATAGGCCTGAGGAGGAATTAACTTTTGGGTAGGTGAGGAAATTTGGTCACCAATTCTCGAGCTTGATCTAAAGAGTGGGAATGTTCATTTTTCAGGAATACGAAGATTAAATTAGTGAAACTAATCCATCAAGACGCATGTTTTCCGTTTTAGTAAATCGGAAGTAGTGAATCCTTCAAATCAAACGCACGTCAAGTATTATTTTGAGACCACAATAGACATCTCTCTATTTTGCATTTTTTGTTACATTATTACTACCATTTCAACCTTTTTTTACCACATCTATAACTGTATACAAATTCAGGCAACACAAATAGCAAGTTTTTACATTTGTCACTACCATAATTTTTTTCAAAAACATTCAAAATGAAAATATGTACAAAACATACCTATTTTTAGAAAAGGACAAAGGACAAAGCTAGCCTTCTTCCTTCCATGTCTTTATCACTAAGTAATTGAACATTCAAGCGGTTAAATACATTGCTTAGAATAGTGTTTCAAAAGAAACATTAAATCTCTTTTGTTATACGACTTTCTTTAAGTAGGATTTTTATATGTACATTTAGATATGATTTTTATATGTACATTCAGATAGGTTATGTTATCTTTCTTATCGATTTACTTTTGGATCTAAATATTTTTCATTCAAAGGTTACCGATTTCGTAAAAAAGGTTACTGATTTGCTTTGATGTAAGGTTTTTGAATTTAAAAGTTACCGATTTACAATGTTTATTTTGTTTACCTTTAAGAGCGAAGTTGAAATTTTTTTCCCTAAAAAAGTTTGCTTTTTTATCACGATTAGGGTTCAATATTGTCTTCTTTAACCATCATTAGGGTTGTAGATTTGTTTATACCTGTTTCAGTATAGTTTTATGTAATTTTGCATACTGATGCATTTACTTACGAGTTAACTCAACCTGGAGGTATAAAAATTGCAACTTTTTAGATCATGACAGAAATATAACCCGATACATGAAAATGGTAATATCTTCACTTTACAAAAGTTTGAATTCAGACTACTTTAATATTATCAACATTTCAAATTTCAAATTTCAAATTCTAGAATACAGGCAGCATTTCCCTCTTTTCATCATGTTTATAAGTATACATCTGTGATGACAATATTTCAACGTTGAATGGGTTATTCTCCATCTGTTTTTTACTGTTGAAAGTCTCACATCGCCTACCTCATGTCATTTGGTATGGTTTAAATACATGTTAGGCTACTCCACATATTGCCAATTGGTTTTATGTTGGAACCTTAACATGGTATCAGAGCCAAAGCCTAACATCTTTCCGGTTATTGTCATGGGTCAAAAGTTGCCCTTTAGTTGGGTCAAAAGTACCCTTTGCCTGGTCCGGCAGGCTTCGTTGGAGGGGATGCGTTGAAAGTCTCACATCGCCTACCTCATGTCATTTGGTATGGTTTAAATACATGTTAGGCTACTCCACATATTGTCAATTGGTTTTATGTTGGAACCTTAACATTTACATTCAATTTGAAACATGTCTAATTTGCAAAAAAGGTATCACTCTATTTCAGAACTTAATGCTAAAAAAGAAAATTTGAATATATTAGCAAAGGACGCCTGTGGTTTATTTCAGATTTCACTAAACACAAATTGCAATTTTTCATGGATTTTGTCATGCAAGATATGAAGGTCAGTTGCACTACCATGCTTTCAATACATTTCAAATTACACTCATTTGTCATTTCATTTTCTTAATGCAGGGTGACAAAATTCAGGCTTCTATTAGGAGGTCTGTCATCTATAAATTTCAAAATGAAATTATTGAGGAGCGTGTGTACTCTATTCAAAATTTTGGTCTTGGATCAAATGGTGGTTCTTATAGAACCACCCACCCACCCATACAAAATCAACTTCCAGTTTGGAACCAAAGTGAACTTAGTTGATCGCCATGTTATAACTGAAAATAATGGTCAATATATACCGCTCTCAATTATTACGGCTCCTGAATTTGACACAGATTAATTGGTTGGTAAGTGCATATAACATGATGTTAAATACTTTATTTTATCATATACTATTTATTTATCATTTAGTATATGGCGTTATTCACATAAAACATCATTTCACAAATAGATATCATAGGAATACTTATAGGAGTTGGGACAGAAAGAGAGCTAGACAAGAATGAAAAAAAAAAAAAAAAACTAAACATGATATGCTTAGACGATAATGGGTAAAGTTCTTTAATTCATTTATTGATGCTTAAGGGTTTACTATTGAACAATTTAATTTTTGTTCAACATGTATTATTTTTCAAACTTAGTTTTAGAGTAGGGTGTATGTTGTTTGGACAATATGTTGATGATCTAAATACATTTCTTGCATAAGGAGATATCCAAAATCCAGTCATAATCATACAATTCGGCAAGGTCAAAATCTTCCAAGGTAACTAATATATTGGTGTTATAATTAGTTACGGTTAGTCACAATTATTGATATTATATTATAGTTTTATATATTTATGTTATTTAAAGTATATGTGCAAGATTGTCTTGATTGTACAATGATCATTTTCAATGCTCAGTGCGAAGAAGCTAGACAACTTAAAAAAAGGTGTAAATCAGAAATTTCACTTTAAGTGTTAACCAACTAAAATGTCCATTTAACTTTTCATGTTTTGTTAAATGTAATATGTCTTAGAGTATGGAGTCACCTACCCAAGGGTTAAGCCAACTTTCTGACTCTTCTAAACAAACCAATGAAGATGAAATCCTTCAATCTACTCCTAGAAATACAATAGAGGGTTTAAAAGATTGTAAACAGATGTCATAGTTATTATTAGTCTATTAATTAGTTCATTTCTATTAATTAGTGATGTTTATTGTGGTTATTGTCTATTCATTTTAATTTTAATTACTATTGTTCATAGTTGTTTTTACATGAAAAAAGTTAATTCTTGGCACTATAAAACATATTGTTCAAGATGATGATTGGTGATATACATAGAGATGGCAAACGGGTCAGGCTCGACGGCCGGCCCGCCAACCCGTTATAATATGGTGGAGCGAGTTAGTACTTTTAGTCTGTTTTGTCCCGTCCCGCCAAGCTCGTCGAGCCTACCCGGGCTAGCCTCGTGACCCGCTTTACTAATTTTTTTTATTGTGATACAATAAAATTTTATCTTAATTTAATTGTTCTAAAATATAATTTATTAAACTAATATATCAATTTATATTATTAACTTGAAATATATATATATATATATATATGAATTGTTGACAATGATAAATTTATTATTAAATTTATTGAAAGATTTGATTTAAAAATAATAAAATAAAATAAAATAAGAAATATGACAGGCCAACCCGCCAGCCCATCCTTTGGCGGGACAGCCGAGACCTGTAGCCTGCCCCACCCCGCTTTTGGCGGGACAGACTGACCCGTTTTGCCATCCCTAGGTATACAGCTTGCGTGTGCAACAAAGCAGTATATCGAGATTCCATAATGTTTTTATGTGAAAAATGTAATAAACATGTCATGAAAGTCATGCCTAGGTACTAATCAAAGCTATTTTTGTATCATCATATTTCAATTTTTTTATGAAATTATTTCAAATAATATATCATTGCTTATGAATTTCCCAAAGCAAAGGAAGTCATTTGGTTTGATCTCTATTCTTATTCTCATTCTTTTATAACTTCTTATCATTATAGTGATATTTTAATTTTTAGCTTTCAATCTTTAATAGGATTTGCCATTGGATTTTGTAGCTTATGTTCGTAGAGGTAGATTCAAAACTTTATTACTCTATGGAGAAGTAAGTCATGTTCGTTGTAAACTTCTTATTAGAGAGCAACCAAAAAAATCCTCCAAAATTAGAAAAAGGGTGGAAGTAATTTTGTCATGAAAACGGATTGAAGGAAGGTCATGAAGTGATATTTCAAGATGACAACAATCCAAAATATATAGTCAAAGTTTGGTTTTGGATATGATAATATGACTTATGTAATAGGCATTCTGTTTGTAATATAGTTAAGTTAATGTTTTAAGATTTTCTTTTGTAATATGTTTGTCATGACCTTTTGATTGATAATTGTTTCCTGTATTTTGAATCTTAAATGTTAAATTTCCTACTTCTACACAAAATAAATATATATTCTCTCATTCCAATCTATGTCCTCTTTTGTTATGACCAGAACATATAATATTATATACAGAAAATTATTGTCATAATTGCTACTATATCAGATATAGATGTTTTTGGCTGAAATTTTCCTTGAACATGTCAAAACAAACAAAATTGGAACACATTATCAAATTAGGGTAGCTGACATTACTAAAAAATTATGAAGCTCTGCTGCAACAATTTTGTATACAAATTAACAGAAGAAAAGTTACACATTGAGTGGCTCGAAAAAGCAATAAATATATACTTGTTATAGATGAATATGAATATTGTTTAGAGACAGTTTCTATTTTACCAACCATCTGCAACACACCAATTTTAGTATCAAATCCCCAGGTTATCTATTTGAATGTTCAATTACCTTTTTATTTTGCTACTTTTCACAAAATTTAGTTAACTGCTTTAGAATAAGAAAGACATAGTCTTGGCAACAAAGTGGCTGGAAAAGACAAAAAATATTGTACCTATTTAAGTAGATGCATAAAGAAGACACATTATGCCTTATGAGAAACTCATGTTCAGAAAGAATTACCTTATTTGTGAATCATAGATTGCAATGCAATATTCAAAGTTGACTTTGCTTTTTACCTTCTCCAAAATATCACACAAATAAACTTATTATTGCAATTCATAACCGGTAACTTATTTTAGTATTTTTGTTGTGTCATTACTATATTTTGTTACTCTTTTTTGTTAGATGAGTTTATGCAAGTATGTTGTAGAAAAAAAGTAACTATTATTGGAGAAAAGTACAATTGCTTTATACAAATAATCCAATGAGTTTACACTAATATAATAACACTTTTTGAGAGAGTAGAGATTATAACTATACTTTAATAGTAAATAGACAAAATATACTAGAAGGCCAAATACTCTTTAGTACATTCCTCATCTCTGTATATCTCATTCTCTTTGATACTCATCTTATATCACTATGTGTGTAGCAAAATTACAGATTTTAAAGTAATGGAACCAAATAATTTAAAACAGACAAGAACAAGAAGGAAGTTCATTCTGCAACAAAAGTTGGCTGCTAGAAATGTTCATATGATAGGTTTGATATTATTATGTTTTGCATTTCATCTTTTTTTATTCAAGATTTTATCAATTGTATGACTGTTGACTATTTTGGTTTTGAAATATCATATGAGAATGAGTTTAAACACCTGCACACAAAGAAGAGGAAAATCAATGTCATTCGCAATTTTTCCAGTCCTGAACCTTGCAGTATAGGTTTAACAAAGTTTTTTTTATGTAATTGCAAATTTTTTTTGTTTAGCTGAATTGAATATGCATTATTAATCTTTTTTTTTTTTCTGATTCATATTACAATATGATAACACACAATGTTAGATGAGAATCAAATAAACACTATTTTCTATGGAAATGCATCAAGTAAGAACTTTCACATTGCAACTGCAAATATTATAGTTATACCATTGTACATCTTCTTAATTATCACTCTAATGTTGCATCCTATATTAAAGTTTATTCAACAACTGACAATTGTACAAGCTACGGTAGTAGTGGAACACTTCAAAGTAGAAATAAGAAACCATTATCGAAATCTCATTCGGTCAGTTGTCTTAATTATATAGTTAATATGTAATTTAAACTAATATATTAATAGTAATTATAAATTTTTTCTAATTATTATTTCATATCAGAATCAAATAAACTGTAGCGACAAAATTATAAGGAAGACTATTCTTAATGAAAATTTAACATGTCATAATTCTCACAATACAGGTAAAGTATTATTTTTATATTGTTGTAAATTTTTGTTTACTACTTTCAATATAACTTATGATATTGAAATTTATACATCAAAGTCGAACATTTGTAGTGGAACACTAGGAAGTGGAAGGAGGAAACCATTGTCGAGTTGTTAGATGGTTAGTTATCTTTGTTAATTCAAACTGTTATGTTTTGAATATAACTTATTTCTTATATACGTTATATTAAAATCATATCTACATTGAATTCAGCAGCTAACGGTGGACAACAAAATCATTCTACAAGTCCAAACTTTGACAAAATGCCCATTAGTTTTACACGTAATGATAATCAATTTGTAATTACTCAAAATTCACATATATTGGGTTCTTCTTCGATGTTTTCCTCAAGTTAGTTACTTTTTATTCATCATCTTATTCATTAAATATTAGACTCACCCTCCCTCCCCCCCCCCCCCCAATTAATTACAACTATTAATATGCATTCTTTTTTGTCATGCATAGGTCAACTTTTAAATAAATTTATTCCAAATTCTAGTCAGAATACATCATCTTCAACTTAAGAAGTGTTAACAACATGTTGTTCTGTTTCTAATATGAAATATATTCAATATCCTTTAAACATCATCAATTCAATTGCCAAAAACTTGAATTATGAAGAAGAAAATGAGCAAGAACAAAATTATGGTAATTTTTTTAATTTTTTTTGTATTGTTTATATTAGTATATTAGTATTACATACTTATGTTTTTTCAAAATATATTAACAGATGAAATCCAATCTATTTTTGGTTTAGATGTTATTCAAAAGCTGAATGTCAAGGTAAAAACTCTTTCTATTATTCAATGTTCAGTTAACATCATTATTAATAAAATTATTTCCTATGTTTGTATTAATATAATATTGCTTATAGATATTGTAAATTTTGGACAACCTTGCATTCAATGTCAACATTGCTTAGCTGAAATATAGTATGAAGAAAGAGTTGAGAAGTCAAAAAGAGTGAAAGAAGTTTATTTCTCTATATGTTGTAAAAAAGGAAAGGTTCAACTTCCATTATTACAAAAACCTCCACCTTTGCTTGCAGACTTTATTACACTGTGTAGATCATAGAAGCAAACAATTTTTATAGAATATTAGAACTTATAATAACATGTTTTCTTTTACTTCAATTGGTGGTAAGATTCATTCTCCAGTCAATGATGGATGTGGTCCTCCTCAATTCATTATTAATGGACAAAATCATCACAGAATTGGAAGTTTGTTGTCACATAATGGATGCAGTCCAAAATTTGCTCAACTCTATATCTATGATACTCAAAATGAAATAACAAATAGGGTTTCTCATTTTAGGTAAGTATTATATTGCTTATTCTCATACTTATTTCTTTAAAATTGTCTTATTCTTATCTATATGTACTTTTTGGTAATAGGTCCAATATACACAACTTAATCTTTGATAATTCTTTAATTGTCGATTTGACAAGAATGATTGATGAATTCAATGTTCTTGCTCAATCATTTAGAAAAGTCAAAGATTTTTTACGCTATGATCCAAGAGGAGATTTTAAATTGTGTTTGTTTTGAAATCGATCCAAGGATTCTCGGGTATACAATACACCTTCATCAGATGAGGTAGCAACATTGATAGTTGGTGACTTGGATAACATGGATGTAGGCAGAGATATAATTGTCCAAAAGGTTTTTGGTGAATTGACAAGACTACATGAAACACATACAACCTTTATTCCTTTGCAATATCCTTTTATATTTCCATATGTAGAAGATGACTATCAAGAAGATATTCCAATAAGACAATTTGTGAGTCGTACTCAAATGCGTAAAAGAATTCGTATTTCTTTAAGGGAATTTATTGCATTTAGAATTCAAGAGAGAGTTGTTCAATTTGGTAACATTGTCATGACACGTAGATTATTCCAACAATTCTTGGTTGATTGTTATACTATGATTGAAGCTCAAAGATTGTCATTCATACGAGCAAATCAAAAATTAATTTGTTGTGATCTTCTTAACGGATTACAAGAAGCAGTTAAAAGAGGTGAAATTGATCCTTCATTATTTGGCAAACGTGTGGTTCTACCTGCTTCATTTACAGGTGGTATGAGATACATGTTTAATAACTGTCAAGATGCTATGACTATTTTCAAAAAATTTAGATACCCAAATTTATTTATAACGATCACATGCAATGTAAAATGGAGTGAAATACATAATTTTGTTCATGTAAGAGGTTTAACTGCTGCAAATAAACCTGATATTGTTTGTCGAGTTTTCAAAAGGAAGTTAGATCAAATGATGTCAGATTTCAAGAAAGATAACTTCTTTGGAAAAGTCAATGCAGGTTTGTATAATTCATTACTGCATATTACAAATTTAAATAATAATGATTTTATATCTTATTTCCTATTTATTTTGATGTTAGGAATGTACACTATAGAGTTCCAAAAACGAGGACTTCCACATGTTCACATCTTATTATGGTTGTATAGTGAAAATAAATTGCATAATGGAAAGGACATTGATAAGGTAATCTCTATTGAATTACCTCATTCAGATTTGTATTCAAAACTCTCTAGTCCATGTGGAGCTGCAAAATTCATAGTCCATGTGGAGTTGCAAAATTCAATTCACCTTGCATGAAAGAAGGTAAATGTTCAAAATATTATCATAAGAAATTTACATTTTCAACTACTATAGATGAAGATGGATATTCATCTTATAGACGTCGAGATAATGACTTATTTGTTACAAAGAATGGACTTAAACTAGATAATTGTAATGTTGTTCCTTATAGTCCATTTCTTTTGATGAGGTATCAAGCTCATATTAATACTGAATATTATAAAAGTCAAATTCAATCAAGTATTTATTTAAATATGTCAACAAAGGGCCAGATAGAGCAACCATTAACATTAGTAGTAGTTCTGTAGATTCTACTAATTCAGAAGTTGTTGATGAAATTAAAAGATACTATGATTGTAGATACTTATCACCATCTGAGGCAGTTTGGAGAATTTTTGGGTTTGATATTCATCATAGATGTCCATCTGTGCAAAGATTGACATTTCATCTCATAAGTCAACAATCATTTTTTTTTAAGATGATGACCATATTGATGTCATCTTGAATTCTAATGAAGATGTTCACACAATGTCCACGACTTGGTTTGAGGCTAATAAAAGGTTTGTTGAGGGAAATAACCTAACATATGTTGAATTTCCAAGTAAGTTTGTATGGATGCCTCAACAGAGAGAATGGAAACCAAGAAAGCAAGGATATAATATTGGACGACTTACTTATGTTCCTCTAGGTTCTGGTGAGTTATATTATATGAGGATATTTTTAATAATACAAAAAGGATGCATTGATCATGATAGCATAAAGACATTCAATGGGATAACTTACCAAACTTATCAAGATGCTTGTTATGCTTTGGGGCTATTGGAAAATGATAGAGAATTCATTGATGCAATCAATAAAGGAAGTAAACTTGCTTCAGGCAATCAATTGAAAAAATTGTTTGTTACATTATTAGTGATGAACACAATGTCTAAACCAGATGTTGTTTGGAATTCTACATGGAAATTGTTGGCAAATGATATTTTATACCCAAAAAGAAAGGAGTTAAACCTACCAGGTGTTGAATTATTGGCAAGCGTACCAAAATTATCAATCACAGTATAGTATTTCGATTAAATAAAAGTCGATCCCACAAGGAACGGTTTCAATGGAAATTACCAATTATATGCTTACTAAGTGGATTAAAACGGAATTGATTTTGCATAAAGAGTTGAATTGAAATTAAATGACAAAGAACTGTAAAGCAATTGATACATTCATTCCATTCCTGACAATTAATGTAACAAATATTCTTACCGTGATCTAGGGTTTAAGATATATTTTTCAATCATATCTCAAACATCAAGAATAAATCATTCCAAAGGATAAGAATAACAACATCAAAACATAGATTAATATCTCAAAATATCACCATGATACAAAAGAGTTCAAAGGAAGTGCATCAAATCCCAAGAGAATGAAGTTAGTCACTCATGTTGGCCATTGCAATGCTCCAAATGAGGAAGAAATGAAGAATTGATGAAGATTGGACGAAACTCTAACAGTAGTCGCACCTCTTATCCCCAAAACCGCTTGCTTTTCTCAAAATATATCTTCTCTTTTTATAGGAAAAATTGGGCTTTTGGGTTTCGTGTCTTTTGCTCAAGCGACAATTTTCGCTCAAGTGAAAGTTGCCTATTTTCACTCAAGTGACAAAACGCTCACTTGAGCGAGTGAACTCCAGAGAAGAATAACTAACATTCGCTCAAACGAATTTTCTTGCACTTGAGCGACTGACTTCCAGAGAAGAATAACTGATATTCGCTCAAGCGAGAGTCCATCCCGCTCGAGCGACTTCCATGGTGAAAATCTTCTTCCTTCTTCCAATTTTACTCCAATTATGCTTCTTACTCTTGTATCAAGGTATTCTCGAATTCATCCTATATTGGGAGAAAAATATATTAGAATTAATATAAATTAAGTGGTTTCATAACAATTCAAGACATAATTATATCAACTTTTTACCACTTAACACCAGGTATACAAATTTTTTTATTTGTAAATTTGTAAGTTTTAATCACTTATTTGATTGTTTATCATGTTATGTTATCTTCCAATGCAGGTTTTCAAATTGAAGAATCTGAATTACATGATCTTTGTCTATTGCAAGTAGATGAATTACTTATGTCAAATGGTAGGTCTTTAAAAGATTATAGTTTTTACCTCAACCTGATTTTTCAAATTCATTCATATTTGAAAATAAGTTTATTGTTGATGACTTTAATTACGATAAAGAAGAAATGAATAAAGTACATTCAACATTGTTCCAATCATTGACTCATGAACAACTATGTGTTTATGAAGAGATCATGAGAATTGTATTTTCATAAAAAGGAGGGTTTTTATTTTTGTATGGATATGGTGGTATTGGTAAGACATTCCTTTGGAAAACTGTGTCAGCTGCCATTAGGTCTAAGGGAATGATTGTTCTTAATGTGGCTTCAAGTGGAATTGTTTCTTTGTTACTTCCTGGAGGTAAGACAACTCATTTGACATTTTGCATATTATTATTAATTAATGAGGAATCAACTTGCAATATACCTTAAGGAAGTGTTCGAGCTAAACTTTTGATGGAAACAAAACTGATTATATGGGATGAGACTCCAATGATGAACATATTATGTTTTTGAGCATTTGATTGAACCTTAAGGGATATTATAAAAGCAACAAATGTAGAGAATCGTGATAAACCATTTGGTGGTAAAGTTATTGTGTTAGGAGGTGATTTTAGGCAAATTTTGTCTGTTGTTAGAAAGAGATCAAGACATGATGTGGTGAAGTCATCTCTAAATTATTCTGAAATATGGACAAATTGCAAAGTTTTAAAGCTTACAGAGAATATGAGACTAAATACTGCAAGAGCAAATGATAGTGCAAAAGATATAAAAGAATTTGTTGATTGAATATTAAAGATTAGAGATGGAGATATTAACATACCCATAGATCTTTTAATTAAAGACAATGAAAATGGTGAAGGACATATTAGCATATACCCAAATATCTTTTAATTGAAGGCAATGAAACACCTTTACTTTCATTAGTTAATTTTGTTTATCCTCATTTTGTGCATAACATGATGTCTGTTGGTAATTTTGATGTTGGAATCATATTTTGTCCTACTATTGATGCAGTTGAGGAAGTTAATAATTTTATTTTATCTTTGATTCCTAGTAAAGAAAAAATATACTTGAGTTCTGATACACCATGACAATCAGATGAGGATCAGGAAATGCAAGGTGAATGATTTACATTTGAATTTTTTAATGACACTAAATATTCAGGTATTCCAACTCATCGACTCATATTAAAAGTTGGTGTTCCCATAATGTTGTTGAGAAACATTGATGAAGCAGATGATTTATGTAACAGAACAAGATTGCAAGTGAATGATTTGGAAAAAAAAAATATCATTTCACCTACTGTGATTGCTGGGAAAAATATTGGAGACAAAATATTTATACCAAGAATGAATTTGATTCTTTCTGATCCTAGATTTCTTTTCAAGTTAAAAAAAAAGAAGACAATTTCCATTATTATTGTGTTTTGTAATGATAATCAATAAGAGTCAAGGTCAATCACTCTAAAGTTGGATTTTATCTTTCGATTCCAATATTCACTCATAGTCAGTTCTATGTGGTCATTTCTAGAGTCAAAACAAAGAAAGGATTGAAAATGCTTATATTTGATGAAGAAGGAAATGTAGCATATGTACTAAAAATGTAGTATACAAATAATTTTTTGAAAACCTCTAAACACATGCAAGTACACTATTATACCAAAAACTACATGTTTACTTCATTTATTTGTTTTAATTTTTTTTTAACTATTTACTCTATGAAAATGTAGATTTATGATATTTATTATTGCTTCAAAATTATATTCACTCAGTGATCATGAAATTATATAAGTGATTAGTCTTATTGATAATCATATAACTACTATACAAATTATAATTTGTCATTGCTTTTTTTTCTTCCTTTTTTTCTTCCTTTTTTTTAATTGCGTAATATGTGTTGTGTAGTATAAATTTACAATATTTCCTACTAAATTTATTTTTTCATACAATATATCAAATTTATATATTAATATACTAATATATTTTGATTTGTTATTATTGTATATTATACAAATGGAATGTATTATATATTATGTCCTTATAGAAATCAATCAAGTATTTTTAAAATTTTGGATTACAATAATTTCATCAATTATACTTTTTATTCAATATAAATTTTTTTATTTTATATAATCTTTTTTAATTTAACTTTTTCATTTAAAAATTTTACAAATTGAAGATCATTTATAACGTTTTTTTTCTTATTTTATTAATATTAAAGTATTATTTATTATTTATATAAAAATTCCAAGAATCCCGTGCATTGCACGGTTTATGATACTAGTTTTACTACAACTGTCAGTCAGTATGTTTTTTTTTTAATTGACTTTTTGTTCTATTCTATTCAATGCCAATCTTGTGTAAATGTCATCCTTGAACATGTATTGGTGTTTCTGGTGGAATTTCGATCGATTTCGATTCTAAACAGTATTATGGTCCTAATCGAAATCCTCCCACGTAAGTTTTTTTTACTTAGGCTAGCAGTCTGACTTTCAATCAAAAACGTGTATGAGGATCGAAAATCACAAGATATCAAGAAAACTGTTTTTGGTATTTTTGTATTTAAAGTACTGAAAACAGTAAAGTATCGAATCGAGAAACAGAACATTAAATTGCAAGAAAATATAAAGTGCAAAAACCCCAAAATTGCATTAATTGTAAATGACGAGGAATCAAAAATAGTGCAAATATAAATGGCAGGGAATCGAAATGTGCAGGAAATGTAAATGGCAATTAAATCGAGATTTGCAGAATATTAAATAACATGGAAACTTAAATGCATAAACTTAAATTTTCATTGAATTGAAATGAACAAGGAATCGAAAATACAGAAACATAAAACTGCTAAATTTAAGTTGCATCAAAATAAATTACCAAGGAAAATACAGAAAGTGGTAAATGTACTCAGTGAGCAAGGAAATCCAGATTGCCAGAAGCTTCATGGTGTTCGTCGTTTCTCCGGTAGACTTTTCACTACTGATTCTGTTCTCTGCCAATTTCTGCTCTCCTGTTCCTTCCTCCTTTGCTCTATTTATAGGGCATCCTTCAAGCCTTCCAAGAGCAGTTAACACGACTGCTACCACGTTCTACGTGCGTATGGCAGTTTATCTTCTATAGTTTCCCACGTTCTCATGATCTCCGACTTTTTCCCATGATTTCAAAACTGCTCTTTATACGTGCATTCGACTTACTTCCTTTCACGATTTGGCCAAAGTCTCGATGTCCACATTGGCTTTCTTTACTCTCGATTCTGTATTTTTCGAGAACTTCGAATTGATTACGATTCCTTTTTTAACCCTGGTCTTATATGACTTAGTTTTTATTCGACAACAGTCATTTGATTATTATTCATTCGATTCTCGATTGTGCTTCTCGATGCTATATGCTACGTATTTCTAATTAGACATCGAATGAATTTTTGTTTATCTTATCGAGTCACATTTCTTTCTTTCGATTTCGATCGTTTTTCTCGATTTTCTACTAACAAAATGCCCCCTTGGAAGAATATAAATGATTTCTGTTTTATATTCTTTCAATATTCCCGCCTTAGTGTTTGAAAGCCCACAGGATTTAGGGTTTAGGGTTTCTTGGGTTCTAGGGTTAAAAGGGGTTTTAGGTTTCTTTTCCACTTTACGTCGCCGTCTCGTCAGTCTGTTGCCTTTCAGTACAAGTTACATTAATTACCTATCCTTTCCGTCGCTTCCAACTCCCTAGACGATTCCCCTTTAACCTTTCCTTGGTCTTTACTCTGGTCTTTACGCGAACTATCACCCTCTTTGCAATCTCATCTTCTTCCTTGAGCTCCTGTCTTCATCCCTGTTACCTCATCCGTTAACTCCTCCCTTGCTATTTTTTATAAGCTCACTACAATGGCCAGCTCATCAAAATCTTCTGACTTTTCCGCTCCACCCCTTTCTTCACTACCCTCTAACCTGCTGGAGATCAACAACCAGAGGTTCGCTCCAGTTCCTCTGATGGAGGAGGCTTCCCGCAAGATTGCTGAGACGCAGGTACTTATTCCTTATACTGCTGAGGGGGTAAATTTTGCTTTTGGGGGTCCTCTCCGTCCTATCGATGAAATTTTTACTCCTCTTAACCTCTCAACTAGTCCGGCTTTGGTTCATCAACCTGAAGTTAGGGTTGATTTTCTGAATCTTACCTCTAAAGTGTATACAACGGGCCCTCCTTCCAAAAAGCCTCAATTCATTAGGTGGTTTGATAGGGTAAAAGCCAAGTTTGGGAACCATTGGAGGGATATAGGAATTTCTGACTTTTTGCATCTGTCTCAATGCGATCTATCATTTTTGGACATGGTGATGTTTTTGTCTGCGGTGCATTTATGGAACAAGGACCTACATGCTTTGGAGTTGCCTTGTGGCCCTCTGTCGCCTACCCTTTTCGAGATTGCGGCTATTACTGGGTTGAAGCCCATAGGGGAGAAGTATTTTAAAGGTGCATGTCCTTCGAGTAGTTCTTTGAGGTCCAAAATCGATTGGGAATCGAAGGCTTACGGACATTTCATTGAGAAACATTTTGTTAATGATCCTTCGATAGTTGTTACTGATGAAGAGCATGTAGCATTTTTGGTGTATTGGCTATGCACCCATGTATTTTGCCCCCGATCCATCCAAATCTCCTCTCATTTGTTTGACCTTGCATATGTCCTGCACATAGGCCAGCCTAGGATATGTTTGGCTAAGCTGCTACTAGCTCATGTGTATGCTACTTTCGACGAGGCTGTCGAAATTTTGAACACACCTAAAGCGTCGGGGAACTTTTCAGGCCCCGTTTGGTTTGTACAGTTGTGGCTCACTTCGATTTTTGAGAGTGTCCTTCCTCGAATTTCTTCCGTCCCCCCGAGTGTAAATATAGAAGGGGCCCGATTATCCTCTCGTCACCCTCGCCATAAGTCTGATGAAGCTACCTACTGTAAATACCTTCATTTTTTTTTAACCAGATTCACTTTCGACTCAACCTTGGCCCCATTTACTATAAATCTTGGACGAACAAGTGGCCAACTTACGGGGCCGATTTGGTTTAAATCTAAATTCCCTGCCTCGACTCCTGGGTTGCAATCGGAGCTGATAGATATATGGAGTAATTATTTGACCCATGATGTGTTGGTATCGGGTTTTCAGTCGAAAGATTTTAAGCTTGTCACCTATTACCCCCAACTCTTCTCGAGACAATTTGGGTTGAGCCAATCTTTGCCTTTCTTCTCTCTTGATACCTCCCCAAAGTCCAAACTAACTGAATCCACAATTAGTCGGGAGCTTGTTGAGCTTTTACCAAAAACCCCGATGCACTTTTTCCCTTACGCTTTCGAGTCAAATTATTTGTCCACTGTGGGTTTCTCTCGATGGTGGATTGATTGGTTCTCGAGTAGTCATGCTACTTTTGATGAAGTTCGACCGAAATTGACTGCTCAACCTTCTCTTATGTTGCAGGACAAGTCGAAATCGAAGAAAGGTACACACTTCCACTGCCTTCAAATATCTCGATTCGAGAACTTTTATCAAATATGTTACACCCCACTGAAATTAGAATCGACCTATTATGATGTGGTTATCTCCTTATCCAATAAAACAGACATTAATCGATCGAACCACAAAATAATCAATCCTTTAGGTAGAACCCCTTTTGAAATGTATTGCCCAAATCGCCTTCCCACTTTTCCCACAGCTCCTTTTGGACTTGCCAAATCATTAACTCATCCTAAATGGGTTCGAGAATTGAGATCCCTAAGGGAAACACTTCGTCCAAAACCCAAAAACAAAGATATTTCAGTCTCGAGATTGTTTTATTTCCCTTACCTTAACCTCCCTGAGACTCTTTTGCCTCCCTGGCTTGTACATATCAACCGAGTCAAGATTTTGACTCCATCACCTTTTGGTGAGATTTTACTGCTTTCTTATACTTTTTTGATTCTGTATATTATAAGCTAATCTGTCTTCTTTTATTGGCAGTTTCGAAATCTACCAAGGTCACCGCTGTCGAGAAGGGTCAAGAGAAGAGACAAGAGGACTGGAATCCTCGGATGAATCGGACCGTCCGCCTTAGTCGAGAAACGCAGACGCTCGGCCACCATTCCTACTTCTTCGAAAAAATCGAAGGTTCCTTTTGACTTCGTTTTGTCCTATTCATTTTTACTGTCGATCAATCCATATTCTTATACTTATCTCTTTTCTATCTTCAATTTTCAGAAACAAACATCGAGGAGTCCTCGATCTGTTCAACCAGTTGCTCTCGATCCATTATCGACGGACTCTAATACGATCCCCATGACAACAACGCCTGCCACTCGCTCAAGTCACGTAAGTTCCCTTTTTTATACAAATTTTATGTTCTTAAGTCTCGATAAAATTTATAACATGGTTTCAAAATTTGATTTTCAGGATCTTCCATCGGAGACTGTATCGACGAATGTCGAATCTCAACTATTAACACCCCTCATTGAGGTATGTTATATACCATTGTATGATTGCTTTAACTTTTTGTGCATTTCTTATTCTGATAATGGTTTTTGATTTACAGCAACCTGAGGCTGTACAGATTCTTCCTCCTGCCTCGGCACCACTTGCTCTACCTCCCCCTGGTATTTATACTTTTCATTGTCACTTTCATTTCATTCTATTACGAACTTCTCGCTTTACATTTCTCGATTTCTTTCCTTTCAGTAAATATTCCAATAATCGAAGTCCAAGGCTCTCCTTCCCCTGTTTCTGCGGAGCAAGAGGATTCTCCTCCTTTTGCGATGCCCCCTATCGAGTTGCTCTCGGCGTCATTACCAGAGATAGATGTGCCTGCTCCGAGCACTGTGTTAGAATATCGAGCTGCAATCGAAGAGGATCCTTTTTCTATCCTCGATATTCTATTATCTACAGAAGTGACACCATCGAGCTCTTCTAAGATGCCCATGACTTCAACTGAAGGACCATACCAGCTGAAGCAACGCTTCCGATCTTTCTTTTATTCCTCGCCCCTCGAAATTTTGGTGGAGTCGCGTGACAAGAAAAGGCAGTTCCAAGATATCATCACTGCCCTCGAGACGTGTCCTGATGATGATCTTCCAATGGGTCTCGTTGCGGAGGTCGCGGCGGCTGCCGATTTGTTCAACAAGGCATATGCGGCGAGGAAGAAAAGACAATCAATTTCGACTAAGCTCTCCGACATTGCCTCCTTCCAGGTTGAAAAATCAAATTTGTTGAAAACTCAGAAATTGAAGCTGGCGGAGGCATTGTCTGCACAAACTTCGATTGATTGCGAGATCGAGCAGCTGGAGAAGAGACTCGCTCAACTTAAATTGCAAAGGGATTTTGTTGCTTCAGAGATAGATACGATCAAATCCTCTGCAAAAGAAGTCGCATTATCTTTGAGGCAGAGCATAGAGCGTAAACAAGATCTGACCGTCGAAGAGCATTCGATTTCTTCATCTTGGAATCAATTGTTAATAGATTTTGATCAACTTAAGACTCGATACTTATCTTTGTAGAATATTATTCAATTTAATTGTTGAATGTTTATTTCTCTTATTCGAGGCTTATATATCTTTAAATACTTTCCATTTATCGATAACACTTTATCTTTATTATACCAATCAATAATCGAATAAGCGTTACTCGATAAAATTTTAACAACCTCGAAAGGACCTTCCCAATTTGGTGACCACTTCCCGTAGCTTTTACATTTCTTGTCTATTGGTAAAATTGTTTTCCACACTAAGTCACATTCGTTAAACTTTTTCTTTCGAACTCTTTTATTATAAACTCGAGCAATTTGATTCTTCTGCAACATCATACTATTCAACGCCTGCACTCTTACTTCATCGAGTTCGTTTAATTCATCATTCATCAAACTCCAATAATCACAACTGGGTAAATCATTCTGCCTTTGTATCCGGTTCGACTCAATATTTATCTCGATCGGCAAAACTGCGTCGTGTCCATATACCAACTTGTATGGGGTATTCTGTAAGGAATCTTTAGGTGAATTTCGATAAGCCCACAAAATTTGCAATAACGTTTCGTGCCATGTTTTTGGTTTATTACCAACATGTTTTTTTATTAACCCGATAATCACCTTGTTAATTGCTTCGACTTGCCCATTACCCTGAGCATAATATGGAGTTGATGTTAATAATTGAATATTTCTCAATTCAGCGTATTTAATTATCTTTCTACCAGTAAACACTGTCCCTCTATCTGTAGTGATAGATTGTGGGATCCCAAATCGATAAACGATGTATTCTTCAATAAAATCAATTACATCCTGCTGATCGACATCTTTCAGTGGTATTGCTTCTACCCATTTTGAAAAGTAATCGACAGCAACAATTATATACCTATGTCCTTTCGATGATTGTGGAAAGATTTGTCCGATTAAGTCTATAGCCCAACCTCTAAAAGGTCAAGGTTTAATGATCGAGTGTAATTCGCTCGCGGGCACCTGTTGTATGGGACTAAACTTTTGACATTCTTCACAGGACTTAGCATACTCGATACAATCTTTTAAAATCGAGGGTCAGTAATAACCTTGTCGAGTTAATGTCCATTTCATTTTCTGACCTACCGTATGGGCTCCACATATTCCATTATGTACTTCGGCCATTGCTAAGTAAGCATCATCATTTCCTAAACACCTAAGTAATACTCCATCGATTCCTCTTTTATATAACTCATCATTTAACAAAACATACTTTACTGCTCGATATTTAATTTTCTTGTCAATTTTCCCATTGGGATTCTGCAAATAATTTATAATCGATTTTCTCCAATCTTGATCGTCTAAGTCATTAATGTACAGAATCTCATTTTCTTGAGGTAATTTTTCTTTGATTTGAATTATTTCTTGTAACCTTTCCGGGGATATCTTATACTTCGATGCAATTTGTGCTAAGTCATTTGCTTCTTGATTGAATTCTCGAGGAATATACTCGAATATTATGTCATCGAACATTCTACTTAAAGTCATCACTCTTTCCAAATATCTGATCAAGTTGATATTAATGCATTTATACTCTTTTCGCACTTGGTTGATCAATAATTGCGAATCGCCTCTTATAACCACATGTCGAGCTTTTAATCTGATTAAAGTCTCGAGGCCCGCTATCAAAGCTTCATATTCAGCTTCGTTGTTCGAACACATGGGTTGAACCTCAAATAATAACTTAGTCGGAATATTGTTTGGAGAAATAATCAGAACTCCTACTCCAGATTTATCCGATGTACTTGAACCATCGAAATACATTATCCATTTGCTTATTTCAATAAACAAATTCTCGGTGGAATCAACTGTATGCTCGGCCATAAAATCGGCAATTACTTGACCTTTTATCGATTTTAAGGATTTGAAGGATAATGAGAACTTCTGTCAAAGCTAACACCCACTTTCCTATTCTATTATGCATAATTGGTTTCGACAAAAGAAACTTCAAAATATTATTTCTAGAATAAACCATTACATCATGAGGCTTCATTACATACTTGAGTTTTGTACAAGAGAAATACAAGCATAATCCTAATTTCTCGATATCACTATATCGAGTTTCAAGCATCATTTAAAATTCTACTTAGATAATACACGAGCACATTCTACACCATTCTCATCTTCTTGTGCTAATAAACTGGCTATTGTTCGATCTGATGCTGATACATATAACTTTAATGACTTGTTTCTCTTTACTGGGATCATAATCGGAGGATTCGTCAGCATCATTTTGATTTGCTCGAAGGCTTCTTGATGTTCCTCCTTCCACTTAAACTCTGCTTCTTTTTTCAACTTTAACAAAGACGAAAAAACATAAGTTTTGCCAGCCAGGTTAGAAATAAATCGTCTCAAATAATTTATTTTTCCCAAAAGATACTGTAACTCTTTCTTAGTTTTTGGAGCAGAGGTATTTATTATTGCTTTAGCCTTATTTTTATCGATCTCAATGCATTTTCCATGAACTATGAATCCTAAAAATTCTCCAGCAGATACACCAAAGGCACATTTCAAAGGATTCATTTTTAATCCATATTTTCTCATTCTCTCGAAAGATTTTCTCAAATTATTTAAGTGTTGATGTTTCTCTTTCGATACAACAACAATGTCATCTATGTAAACTTGCATAAAATCATTGATCAAATCATGAAAAATTAGATTCATTGCTCTCTGATATGTTGCACCAGCATTTTTTAATCCAAATGGCATGACTATCCATTCAAAAGTACCTAATGCCCCCGGGCATCGAAAAGCTGTTTTAGCTATATCATTCTCAGACACAAATATTTGATTATATCCTGAATAACCATCTAAGAGACTCAACATTTCATTACCCGCTACTGCATCTATTAACATATCAGCTATTGGCATAGGATATTCATCTTTAGGAGTGGCTAAGTTCAAATCTCGATAATCGATGCACACTCTTATTTTACCATTCTTTTTAATCACAGGTACAATATTAGAAATCCAATCAACATACCTGGCAGTTCTGATGAATTTAGCTTTCAAGAGTCTCTCGACCTCTTCCTTGATCTTGTTCATCACCTCAGGTGCAAATCTTCTCGGTGCTTGTTTTACTGGCTTTCTACCTTCGATGATGGGTAATTTATGCTCGACGAGACTTCGATCCAATCCAGGCATTTCTTCGTATTACCAAGCGAAGCAGTCCTTATATTCTCTTAACAAGGAAATCATGTCCCTCTTTAATTCTTCCTCGAGATACTTGCTGATATACGTGGGTTTCTGTTCCTCTTCACTTCCTAAGTTAACTTCTTCTAATGGATCTTGAGCCTCGACTTTTTTATAATTTGATGTAATAGATTTTTCGAAACCTAAAGGAGAATAATCATAAATACAATCAAGTATAACTTGATCGCTATTATTTGCAACTACGGTCGAGTGAATCGACTTATTTATCCCTATTTTACTACTACTACTACTTTCTTGGCTCTTCTTCCCATCTTCATATTTTCCCAATCGAGCCAAGAACTCTTCGTATTCTCTATTCATCTTCACCGGCCACTTCGAGGTTGGCCCCCTCTTTGATCATGATGAATCCTTTCTTCTCATTCATCTCTAGGAAACGCTCCTCATGCAGTTTTGAATTAAAATCTTCGACTCGTTTCGAAGGTGAATGGTTGAGCAAGCGCCAGATTCTGCAGTGCTCGACCAGCCTGAGATACGAATGTTACAAATTCGTGCTGATCTCCTGGGATTACCTCGAGATGTCCATCTCGATTCCACATAAATAATTTTTGATGAGTTGTCGAAGGCACAGCTCCGACTCCATGAATCCACTCTCTGCCAAGTAATGCATTGAAATTGGCATGCGACTGGACCACAACAAACACAATAGGTCTCGAGTAAGTGCCTACTTTTACGTCTAAGGCAATCATACCTTCTGAACTTGACGTCTTTCCGCTGAAATCGGAAATCATAATATTGTGCTTGACTAAGTCTTTTAGTTCAATGCCAAATTTCTTTAGCATAGTAATTGGCAGTATATTCACTGCTGCTCCACCATCGACAAGGACTCTATTCACCATCTGTCCTTGGATCTCGATGTTCAGTAATAATGGTTTCAAGTGGAACCTCATTTCCTCAGATGGGGGATCGATGAAAGCAGCGTCTCTATGAGGAACTTCACATGAGGTTTGTGTGACCCATGTTATTTTTGGCCTTATGTTTTCTGAATATAAGTCATCTTCTCGCTCGGCATCTCTTTTTTCTTGGTATTCTTTGTATTCGCTCACATACTCCGCAGGTAAAATTGATATTACCCCGATTTGATGTTCGTCCCAAGTATCATCATTCTTGTTATCGAAAAATTCTCTTGCATAATGATTCTCTATCGGTGCAACATTTTCTTCAAAGTTTCTGTAATTATTCCAATAGGGGATCCTTCCTCCTCTTCTCCAAGGCCTTCCTCGGAATCTTCTTTAGAATGTTGGGAATCTAGTGGTCGATTCATCATCATATGAGAGTCTTTCGAAGACATCATTACCTTGAAGTCTACCTCTTCCTCCTCTAGAAGGATACATCTCTCTTCTAATTCATTGCCTCCGATTTTCACTAACACCAGAACCAACGGATTTCTGCTGACTTTCTTCGATCGTTGGTCGGACTGTTTGATCTACTTTGTCATTTTTCCTTTTATTTTGGTTCTCGATCTTCTTCATCTGTTATGTTCTGAAAGCTTTGGTAGCCGATTTATCGAACACTACGCTGTAACGTGGGCATAATGACACATCTTCGTCTTTTTCCTTCTTTCTATTCAAAAATTCGATGAGAGAATCTCCTGATCGAGGGTATATTTCCTTTTCAAACTCTTTCTCGAATTCACTCAGGTCAAATTTCATATCTTCTTCAGATACATCCATCCTGACATGCTTAGGATCGATGTCTTCAGTGATATCTACCATGCCTACAAAGGCCGAATTTATTAATCGGACATCATCAGTAATGCCCGTTTGGGATTCGAGGTATCCTACTTGAGCCTCGAATGGACTCGTGTCAACTTTCATTGTCATTTCTTCGAATCTCAACCTTCCTTGATCGATCGCATCTTGGATTGTGTTCCTGAAATGTATACAATTGTTAGTCCAATGTCCATAAACATTATGAAATTTGCAATATTTTCGACCATTCCTTTGTTCTGCAGACGGCAATTTATGATCATCACTCAACTTAATCTGTTTGTCTTTCAATAAAATATCAAAGATTCTATCTGCTTTTGTTACATCAAAAGTATATGTTCGATTTGTCATTTTATCTTTTACTTCATTCTTTTGTAGCAATTTACAGGTATATGGAGCCCCTACTTTGAGTTCTGCTAAGTTTACTTTCTCATCGACAGTTTCTTCAATATCATTTTCTGTCATATTATCTGTCTCATATACATCATTTATGTATGCTATTCTTTCCTTTTTCAAAGGTTTCTCATATTTCTTATACCTTTGTTTCTCATACTCTATTTGTTCCACTCTTCTCACTTTATCGACTAATTGAGCCATGTCATTCAATGGTAAATTGACTAGTTTTTTCCTAATCGAGAATTCTAAACCTGCAGAGGCCATTCGACTAATTCATATTCGGGAATTTGAGTGAAACATCTCGATTTCATTTGTCTAAATCGATTCAAATAATCATCTATGCTTTCATGATTGTATCTTTTTATATTCATCAAGTCGATGAGACTCACTTGAGTTTCTCCTCTAAAGAATTGCTCATGAAAATTTCTTTCCAATTGCAGCCAATTATATATCGAATTGGGTGGCAATGACGTGAACCAAGTAAAAGCACTCTTAGTCAAAGAACTAGGAAAATATTTCATTTTTAATTCTTCACTCATCGCTAAATCCCCGCATTCGATCTGATATCGAGCCACATGCTCGATAGTCGATTCACCAACTTCTCCGAGCAAATTTAGTGAATTTGGGTACTTTATATCCTCGAGGCAATTCTGTCTCGAGAATCGCATTCGGAAAGGGAGACACAAAATATGTCTGATTGGGTGGTCTAAATTCCATCCCTTGTAAATTCATCCTTTGTCCCAACATATTATTCTGATTGTGTATATTTTGAAATCCTTCGTTCAAATTCCCATAAATATCATTCCTCACATGTTGATATTCATTTCCCATACGTTGCTGTTGATCATTGTTTCTATTTCTTCTCAATAGATATGGGGGATTAATATTAGTATTCTGATTAGCATGATTTTCTATCCTCGTTTGTCGAGGCACAGCCAAGGCATCCCCGATTCGTGACATTTGGTCTGCTAATATCTCAAAGCTAGCAGTAGTGTTTTGCACTAATGGATTTAAGACTGTAGTCAATTGTTGTGATAACATATTCACCATTTCAAAATTACTCTCATCCATTTGTTGTCTGAGTACCCCTAATGAATTACTAGATATTCCGGTACCCATGTTTTCGATAGAATCAAAATTAGATCGATGATAGTCTCTATCGAATACATATCTCCCATGATCTAAGTATCCCCTCTGATCTAGATTTGGAGGTATCTGTTGTGTGCCTACATTCTGTCCATTCCCTGAATCCTGTGAAATTACTAAGTTTTGAGACGTCCCTAAATTCGGAGGGATTCCAAAATTTTGTGGCATACCTAGTGTTTGGGACATTCCTAAGTTATATCTCGAATTCCTATGCGTTAAAGAAGTTCCAGCCCCACTCACATTATTAAGTGAAAACCCGGGCGGTCTTATACTCATACGTGGCCCTACATATGTGGTTGTGGGATTTTCTATAGTTTGCATATTATTTGGTATCACCGTACTAGATCCTACTTGGATGTTTGCTAATGTACCTGAATTTTGTTCACTACTCACGAGTATCGACATGCTCACGGTTGTCGATACTACGGGTATGTTCCCATTATGACTTTGCCCCCGAGTATTTGGTGGGTGTGACCTATTTAATCCCTCACTTGTTACCTTGGTTATTTAATGAACTCGACTCATGACTCTCCCACTCCTTAATCTCATACACCTTCGAACTAACCAATTTTGTGTTTCTCAACACAATCCCCCTACCTGGCGCGCCAATTTGTTTACGGTGGAATTTCGATCGATTTCGATTCTAAACAGTATTATGGTCCTAATCGAAATCCTCCCACGTAAGTTCTTTTTACTTAGGCTAGCAGTCTGACTTTCAATCGAAAACGTGTATGAGGATCAAAAATCACAAGATATCAAGAAAACTGTTTTTTGTATTTTTGTATTTAAAGTACTGAAAACAGTAAAGTATCGAATCGAGAAACGAACATTAAATTGCAAGAAAATATAAAGTGCAAAAACCCCAAAATTGCATTAATTGTAAATGACGAGGAATAAAAAATAGTGCAAATATAAATGGCGAGGAATCGAAATGTGCAGGAAATGTAAATGGCAATTAAATCGAGATTTGCAGAATATTAAATAACATGGAAACTTAAATGCATAAACTTAAATTTTCATTGAATTGAAATGAACAAGGAATCGAAAATACGAAACATAAAGCTGCTGAATTTAAGTTGCATCAAAATAAATTACCAAGGAAAATACAGAAAGTGGTAAATGTACTCGGTGAGCAAGGAAATCCAGATTGCCAGAAGCTTCATGGTGTTCGTCGTTTCTCCGGTAGACTTTTCACTACTGATTCTGTTCTCTGCCAATTTCTGCTCTCCTGTTCCTTCCTCCTTTGCTCTATTTATAGGGCATCCTTCAAACCTTCCAAGAGCAGTTAACACGACTGCTACCACGTTCTACGTGCGTATGGCAGTTTATCTTCTATAGTTTCCCACGTTCTCACGATCTCCGACTTTTTCCCATGATTTCAAAACTGCTCTTTATACGTGCATTCGACTTACTTCCTTTCACGATTTGACCAAAGTCTCGATGTTCACATTTGCTTTCTTTACTCTCGATTCTGTATTTTTCGAGAACTTCGAATTGATTACGATTCATTTTTTAACCCTGGTCTTATATGACTTAGTTTTTATTCGACAACAGTCATTTGATTATTATTCATTCGATTCTCGATTGTGCTTCTCGATGCTATATGCTACGTATTTCTAATTAGACATCGAATGAATTTTTGTTTATCTTATCGAGTCACATTTCTTTCCTTCGATTTCGATCGTTTTTCTCGATTTTCTACTAACAATTGGAAAAGTGAGATTATTGTAAAACAAACAGTACTGCAACAATAACATATGCAGACAGCAAGAGAGATTGGAATATATCTACCATTTGGTGGCTGCTCTTGATTGAACCGCTAAGTCATCATGGAAGGGGTGAACTTTTTTGAGACAGTATTTTTTTGGTACAGTAACTTTGAGATGCATTGAATTTGATTAATATGAGTCAAATTAAGACAAAATAAATCCTTGGCGTTAAGCCAGAAATTATGCAGACTCGACATTCATATAAGTTAGTGAAATAGTGCATCCAAATCCGGATTTTAGGAATCATTGATGACTTTTACACGGCATACTTGTGAACGGACTAAAATTTCTTGATGAAGTCGCATATATGCGCGCTGATCTCTTCTGGCCTTTCCTGATTTATAAAGTGGGCTACCCCTTCCATCACAACCAATTCTTGCAAGAATGGTACGTCTCTCTTAAAGCCACCATTATGTATATACTCCTTCACACCTGGAGTGTTATATGTAATGTCGAGGTCTCCCACAATAAACTTGACCGGTACCTTGATCTGTACTCCAGTCCATGCCGCTGTGAGCTCCCAGGTTCTGCAGACAAAACGAAATTTACCACACTACATACACATCCCCCAGTCCATGCAAGCATACAGTACTATAAACCAGGTTCAGGTAAACATGCCCCTTTTTTCAAGCTAAATTCCTTTTGAACATTGGAAATATATGTAAAAATACACTCACTTATTCTTCTCTCTCATCTTCTCATGCCTCTTTATTTTCCATTGTTTCACTTACGAATCTGTCCTTTTCTCTTCAAATTTAAACTTAGGACAGGACCTAACTTAGCCCAATAAAAACAAATGAAAGGTGTCTGTCCAACACTTGTACCAACTGCATTACCCGTATCTTTAATAGATGTGGTTTCTCAACAACCCACAGGCCTACGATTAGTTATCTCAACAACCTCTTACAACTAGGAATATACATCTTGATTCTAGAATACAGACGAATACATGAAAAAAATAGAAGTGTCCTAATAATCGAATTGTAAGCTACGAACTGTTTGTATTGACATCTCAACACTCTCTCTCTTTCTCCCTACTTCCTTTTTTGATTCTCTTTTCCTTCCATCCTATACATCCCCATTTTTGGATAAGTATATCAGTGTTCTAAATATTAATCATTCGGAACAATTTATTCATAATCAGTTTAAGCCAAAGGACATTTAGGAGCCAGCGGAAAACTACATGTCTAAATCGGATGTTTGAGGTGATCATTTGAGGTCATATATGTTCTGCTTCAAAGAAAAAACTTATTTCTTACTAAAATATTTTTTTCCAGACACATGTACACCATAGGAACTTGCATTGCAGTATATATAGCTATGTTACCTTCAAGGAATTAGAAGAAACTTACAGATCCATAGCGCGATAGTAGTTCAGTCCACCAGTGAAGCCTTTTTGTTCAAATTTGCTGGCATAATAATTGACATCTTCTTCAGACAGCCACGATGGCAGAGCAACATGAAGATTAGGTGAACCTCCAAATCCTATTTCCTTAGGAACAATAGGTGGACGTGGATCACGAGATGCAAGAAATGTCTTTATTATCCTCGCAGCACCAGCACGAGCAAATTCCTCTTCAACCTCCCCAGGTTTCTGCAGCAGAACCAAAACACAAAGATCTATACTGTAATTGACCCATATCTTTGAAATTTGTGAAGAAAAAAAGGAGTTGAATTAGTGAATTGTTTTACCTGAAACCTGCAGATATAGTAATCATCGCCCATCATGGCCCTTAAGCTCTGAATAGGCTTTCGTTTAGGGTTCCTGGGGCGGAATACGACACTCATGTTTACTAGGGCTTTCACACGATCGGGTCTCAACAAGCAGAAATACCAAGCTATGGAAGCCCCCCAGTCATGACCCACCAAAAACACTTGGTCGATGCCCAGAGCATCGAGAAGCCCAACGAGGTCCGCCACGATGTGGAGGGCGGAGTAAGAGGACGCGGAGGGCGGGGCGTCGGTGTCGCCGTAGCCGCGGAGGTCGGGGGCGATGGCGCGGTAGCCCACGGCGGAGAGCGACAGTAGCTGGTGGCGCCACGTGTACCATAGCTCCGGGAAGCCGTGGAGGAAGAGAACCACTGGGCCTGACCCAATTGATGCCACGTGCATATTTATTCCATTGGTACTCACCGTACTGTGCTCTATTTCCTCCATTTTTTTTTTCTTCACTCTCTTTCCCAATCTCTTTACTTCAAAGTTTGATAACGTGGTTTATTTGAGATCTTCTGCTTCACTTTTCTTACGTCGTTTTATTCGTGAGTACAATCTGCTGTTGCAGGGACTCTAGGTAAGTGGAGAGTGGGAAGAGAATTTTTCTTTTCCTTTCTTGAAAACAAATTCCAAATAATTTTGCGTGTCGTGATGTAATTCAAGACGATCCAAGTCTTGCCTTTTCCGCTCCGTCCAAAATTCAACGCTGGCCACAGAGAAATCATGCTTCAAATACTAATAGGTTCGAAAACATCAATAAATATGGATGACACGTATTTTATAATTATCATCTTCAATTCAAGATTTAAGTTTAATTTTTTCTAAAATCTGGATTAACTTTTAATATTTTTAAAAATTCAACTATTATTACCATTGACAGAAGAAATAATAATTAACATATTAATTTTCTTCAATAGAAAAAATATTATTGAATAAGAATGTAATTATTTACTTCATAAAACCATATTCTGTTCCATTTTACAAATATTATATGTTTATAATTTGTAAATTTTTGGAAATTAGTTTCAATTTTATTTTTAACAAATTCATGTGTTATATTCTTTGAGGGTTTTTTTTTCCAATCTGTCATGCAATTCAATTAAAATATTTTGGATAACACATTATGCGCAATAATTATATCAGTAGCACGGTTTTTAGGATGGTTGGAATTCGGCTAGCGGGAAACCGAATTTTAACCTTCAAAATTTGATTTTTTTTTCTAATCTCGCATAAAATTCAATTAAAATTTTTCGGATAACACACTATACACGATAATTACCTCAGTAGCACGGTTTTTAGGAATGGTTGGAATTCGGCTCACGGGAAGCCGAATTCTAACCTTCAAAAATTAATAAAATTTTAAAATATAATAATATTTATTAAATATATAAATAAATATATATATATATTATATATATATATATTTTTTTTAAGTTTGATATGTATATATATGAAATAAATATAAAATATAATTTTTTATATAACATAAAAATATATTTTTATAATTATATTATTAAAATACTTTTATAAATACAGTAAATACAAATATATTTAATATATATATAATATTTAAATATATTTTTAATACAAAATAAATTTTGTAAGTAAAAATAATATTTTTTATAGAAATATGATAAATACATTTTTATTAATATAATATAAAATAATTTTAATATAAAATTATATATAAATATTTTTAGTATATTTTAATATATTTATATTTTTTTATAAATATGATAAATACATATTTATATTTTGTTATATACATTATAACTTTATTAAATATAATATATAATAAATATACAAATATAATTTTATAAATATATATATATATATGATAATATAATATTTATATAATATTTAAGTATCAGGTTAACCACACAACAATTATCTTCTATCGATGACAAGGTATACTTTAAAAGACTATTTTAAATCTTTAAGCTATACATTAATGATTTTCGATATTGTAAATCACCCGTCTAAGTAGATAAGACATTTCTATATGGTAAATATAGGGACACCCTATTACTAGTTGTTGCACAAGATGAAAGGAACAATATATTCTCCATTATTTTTGTAATTGTTGAAGGTGAAATCCATCGAAGACATGTCTATGAGGCGCATGAGAAGAGAGATTTTGTTAGTAGGGTGTCCCTATATTTACCATATAGAAATGTCTCATCTATTTGGACTAGTGGTTTACAATACCAAAAGTAATCAATGCATGATTTAAAGATCTAAAGTAGTTTTTTAAAGTATACTTTGTCATCGGTAGAAGATAGTTGTTGTGTAGTTAATCGGTACTTAAATATTATATTATCATATATATATATATATATATATATATATATATATATATATAAAATTATATATTTATATTTATTATATATTATATTTAATAACGTTACAATGTATATAACAAAATATAAATATGTATTTATCATATATATTAAAATATAATAAAAATATTTATATATCATTTTATATTTAAATTATTTTATATTATATTAATAAAAATGTATTTATCATATTTCTATAAAAAATATTATTTTTACTTACCAAAGTTATTTTGTATTAAAAATATATTTAAATATTTAAATATTATATATATATATATATATTAAATATATTTGTATTTACTGTATTTATAAAAGTATTTTAATAATATAATTATAAAAATATATTTTTATGTTATATAAAAAATTATATTTTATATTTATTTCATATATATACATATCAAATTTAAAAAAAAAATATATATATATATATATATAATATTTATATATTTAATAAATATTATTATATTTTAAAATTTTATTAATTTTTGAAGGTTAGAATTCGGCTTCCCGTGAGCCGAATTCCAATCATTCCTAAAAACCGTGCTACTGAGGTAATTATCGTGTATAGTATGTTATCCGAGAAATTCAAAAAAAAAATCAATTTTTGAAGGTTAAAATTCGGTTTCCCCTAGCCGAATTCCAACCATCCTAAAAACCATCCTACTGAGGTAATTATTGTGCATAGTGTATTATCCAAGAAATTTTAATTGAATTCCATGTCAGATTGGAACAAAAAAATCATTCTTTGAGCGTTGGAAGATTCAGTCTTCCTCAAAACAAATTATGGATACGTGTCAATTTGTATTAGTGTACGTATTTTTATTACAACTTTCATTTAAACATTTATAATAATAACTGCATTAAAGAGTTTTAATATTTAATTTCAATTTAAAATTATTTAGAACATTATCTTATTAGGAAATGACTAAAAGATTGATTATCAAGTAGGATTTTATGTGTCATAAATAAAATTTTTCTTTGTTATCTTTCATTTTCTTATAACTTCTAATTTAAGTTCAATGAGAATACTTTTATCAAGGTAACTGATTGTCTAATATATGATACAATTTTTCATAAATAAAAAAGTTAAGTGTGCGTTAAAAAAAGGACTTAAAATGAAGTTTCACAAACGAAAAGAAAATAAAAAAACAAATTATGCAGTGAAGCAAAAATTAGTTTACTTCTTCCCAGTCTCTCTATATACCATTTTGTGAAAAGCAATTTTAAAAAATAATTTATTTATTTTTATCTCATTTATTTTATGATATTTTTTCCACAAAGCAACTTATAAGATAATTAGTGTCCGATTTTTTCCGTAAAATTGAATTTCGCATATTAGTCTTAAGAATTGAAATTTAACCAATAGAAAGTACTTTCCGACAAAAATATTTAAAAAATATAAAATAAAGAATATATTAGTAAAACTCGAAGATGCAAATTACAATTGCTTTCTTAGTATTCCAATTACTGCTGGACTGGCCCATTGATATGTTAACTGGGTTTGGATAGAGAGGCCCAAACGTGAGGGCACAGCAAGAGGGCGTATTTTCACAATGGCCATATCATTAGTTTTATTATAACGGTTATATATATATATATATATATATATATATATATATATATATATATATATATATATATATATTTTACTAAATTTATTTTGATCCTGTATTTTACGATTTGATCAATTAGTTTTTAAATTTTATTTTTTAATTTAATCATTCTTTCATAAATTATAAAAAAACTAAAAATTATATATTATATTTAATCATCTTATTAATTATAGACGATGAAAATTACCAAATATTTAGTATATATATATATATATATATAGTAATTAAAATTATATATTTTTAAAAACATTAACAACTTAATTCATTATAATTTAATCTTTTTTTTCTTGAAAAAAGTTATGATAGTTAAAGATGAATAAGGTGAATTATCAGGATCCTGTATTAATTAACGTGCACTGCAAGTACTTTCTATAGTTTCTACAAATATCAAATACAGCATCTGCTAATATGGAGCATTATAACAGTTTATAGTAAAACTGCAGTGGGAATGAAATAATTGAAATTAATGACTTTTTTCTGTTAGAACAATTCGCCACCTACACGATCATGGTGTGGGGTGGGGGATCTCACTGCATGAACCATCTTTCATTATCTTTGAGAATCGGAATCCCAAAAGAGTCACACTTGATATTTCCTCCGTTGCTTTTTCACTTTACACTCTGCCTTTTTTGCACTTTCTCATCCAAATTCTATCGCATACATATTCTGGTTTTTGTCTGGAATCTCAATTATAACGAGTAAAAATTATAAAATAGAAAAAGGGTGCACTGAATCATAAGGAACTTTGTAGCTAGACCAACTTGATCAGTGGCAGTGATGTTTTTTATGTTTTGTATATAGTGATGATAACCTGCTCCACTGTTATGTTCCCATAAATTCTGATACCATCCTATTGGATTGGATGATCCTGTTGTCCATATTATATTGTTTTTTACTCGAGGAGTACTTACAACTAACTGGCAGATAAATTTGTAGAATTTGGCTTTTATTCTCAACTATTGTGTCTTCGTTTGCAAGCATTCACTGATTGCACTGAATTTTACCTGTACCAAATTCGATTCTTGTACTGAGTGGGGGTCCAACAAATTTTCCCAAAAGAAATTCTAGAAGGTGGAAGGAAGAGAAAAAGAAACAGAAACAGAAAGAGAAGTTTTTTGTTGAAGCCCTCCAAAAACTTCAGAATAATATATAACTATAAAAAGGAGCTATGCTATATGAAGTGTTTCATTTTGTTACAATTATGCAGTAAGAGGCACACGGTACATTTGACTCTTCAAAATATTATTGTGGTGCTGCATTATTGTTGGGTTTGAAAAGAATAGTTGGATTAACACCACTTCTATTAACAACATGTTGTTTGAAAACAATCGAATTGCTTTAAACTTTTGGAATGTTCACTGAACTGCCCATCCATTTGGTGGTTTTGGAGCAAATGCGACAAACAACAAGTTGTGATTTTTTAATCCCTTTTTCTTTTTTTTTTTCCCATGCCTTGATTTGTTTTTGTTTTTTATTCTCTTTTAACAACCAGAGCGCATGAACAAAGGTTCAGAATTCTATCCGAATGACAATATACAAATAATATATAAACGCTTTAGATGTTTTCACATTTGCGCACAATCCTATTGCATGTAAATATTTTGCCGGAAAAGAACCAATCAAACATGATGAAGGGAGAGAAAAATGTCAGTATGTTACTTTTTGGATTAAAGCTCCAAGTGGTAGTAATACTCTGTTTCAAGTGGAGTATTAGTAGTGTTACATCAACCAAATAAGCACACTCCACATAATTTTACAGATCCCTTTTCTCTGATAAGACATTTATTTTTTGTTTGTTTCTCGAGTCTATCATGAGTGTTGATGCATAGACTGTGATGTATCTAACATTTCAATCTCAACATGCTTAGTGACAAAAAAATTGGTTCATTATCTTTGCAGCATATAATAACGTTTCAAATTAAAAGTAAAAGGTAAATGCAACTCTTAAAGAGACAGCGAATGCCTTCCATCCAGGAGGCCACACAAACATCTTGAATCAATTTTCATAAATAAATAAAAAAATTGCAATTATCAGTCCAACGAATCCGACCTAAGAGCCAAAGGCAAGTTATGATTTTGATTTTTCATTTTTGTATAGTTATTATGTTGCAGAAAGAGGAGAAACTCCATGAATATCAAAAGAGAAATGGTGGTGCTGCCACTGGGAAGGGAACACGTATTTTAAATTCGACCATTGATGTGCGTACCAATGAGATTGGTTTATCGCCTCTTTTTATTATATTTTTTTCTTTTTATATTTACTCATCTTCTGCTTACTATTCTCTTTTTTATCTTTCCGTCTTTAAAGAGTTTGGATACTTTTCAGAGTCCAAAAACAATATAGAATAAAATGAGGGTAGAATAAGATAAGAGTGTTGAAGAATCTTTATTCCTATCTAAATCAAAATTATAGATAAACATATTGAATTTGAGATAAATAAAAATATACACGAAAACGTTGGCAAGAATATAAATTTAAAAGTAGAAATAAAAAACCAATCAACGAGTGGTTGCAGTATTATATAAACGCAGGTATCGATCTGGTCCAAATATAAAATAAAAATCCCTCCTTCCACACTTTTCGAAATCACAGTACTTTCTTCACTCTGCTTCCCAATCATGACTATGGAGCCAGACATTGAATCCAAGTACGCTCATAACGGCAAGGTTATGGTCGGCACCGCCATTCTCCTCTTCGTTCTCATAATCCTCATTATTTTGTTCAACACCTACGTCCGCTTCTGCCGCCGTCGCCGCCTCGCTCTTTCTTCTCATTCGCTTCCGACAACTTCCTCCGCCGAGCCCTGCCTCGACCCTTCCGTCCTCAAGTCCCTCCCCACTTTCTCCTTCTCCGCCGCCGTCCACTGCTCGCTCCAGGACTGCGCTGTCTGCCTGTCGGAGTTCGCCGACGGCGACAAAGGCCGCGTGCTCCCCAACTGTAACCACGCTTTCCACGCCAACTGCATCGACACCTGGTTCGCCTCTCACTCCACTTGTCCTCTCTGCCGAACCCTGGTCCAACCGGTCGCGGCTTGCCCTGACGCTGAACCCGGTTCGGTTCCGGTTTCCGAAGCGGAGGAGGGTTGTTCTTCGTCTTTACCTCCCCCAATTGGGTGTCCGAGAAAGCCTTTGGGTATAATCATAGAGGTGGCAGAGGTGGAAAGAGGGTTGGATCCCGTAACCGGAGACGAAGGATTCAGATGCTCATTGAAGAGGTTTTGTAACGTTTAAGTGAGTAAAATCTTCGGCTTTTGGATCATGTAATCCTCTGAATCTAATTTTACTGTGTGAATCTAATATCATGATCCACGATGGAAGATTAATTTTTGTCCAATTGTAAAGATTACGCAATAGATTTTCTATTCACGTTCTTGACAACATAAGTATCTGTCCACTGGGTTCCATGGTTGTCATCTCCCAAACCAGAACATATTACAGACAAAAATTATTTAACAGTGAAGTGTATATGATTGAAAGAGAAATACTAACCTCTGTGTGAAGTACATATTTTATATTAAATTTTAATTGAAAATATTTTGTATGTATAAATTATTTAATTAAAAAATTTCCAAAATTTATAATTGTTAATTGAAAGGTTTACTTACCTGGTTGGGCGCATGTGCTTAAATTTAAAAGTTGTTAGGTTTGTCTTTATATTGTTAACATAATTTTTTTATTTTGTTAGTAATTAAATAAGTTATAAAACATACAAAGTTTTATGATTTTTAATCATTTAAAAAATATATATGTTAGAAAGAGTATTTTTAATGTTTCTCTTGTACGAGAGTCCAATAAAGAATCTTTCTAAACAATTATTCTATACATCAATGATAAACCTGTATTTTCCATTTAATATAATTTTCCACTTAGTACGTTTTAATAATAAGTGAATAATTTTATATCATTAATATTTTGTCAAATATCATACTTTTTTATTGTGTTATTTACTGTACTTACATTTTTTTTTTTCAAGTTCTTTCTTAAGCGTCACATTCATAATTAATATGGTAAAATCTGTAATTTTTTTCATTTTTTTTATTTCCTTTTCGGGTCAAATAAGGTTGTCAAATTAAACACGTAAAATGCGCATTCAGATAAGACTAATACAGTTTAGGAAAATTATAATCGAATAGTAACCAGAAGAATGTCAGTAATATGTTTATTTTAAAATATTTTTATACATTTTTTTATTTGTTTAAATTTATTGAAATCTGTAACTTCGTGACAAGATAATTAAATACAAAAAATTATTGATTTTGTATTTTTAAAATAAATGTTAATTAATAAGAAAAAAATATTTAACTATTTTGAAAATGTGGTCAAAGTAATCGATGCATAAGTTCACAATATTCTTAAAATAAGGAATGGGCTGATCCGAATGCATATTGGGCTGATTCGAACGCATATTGGGCTTTATTGCCACCTTATATGTATTATTGTTTCCCATAATATTTTTTTAAGGTCACCCAAATGGTTTTTTGGAATTTTTTTATTTCTCAAAAATACCTTCGATAATAGGAATAACAATGACCAAGATCCATCCATATTTTACAACCCGTATTGCGTATCAGGAATTATTTAAAGGAGTGGACATATCTAAAGATTTAAAGAAGTAAAAAAAACATTACGTCGTTATTAAATAATTTAGATTCAATTTATTTTTAATAATACAAATTTTAAATCATTCTAAATAATTTATTGTTTTATATATTTTTATTTAAATGTATATATTATACTATTTATTAATTAAAATTTAATAAAATAATCTTTTTAATAATTAATTAATTGATGTTTAAAATAATAAACTACTTTTTCTACGTGGAATTAAGTACCTTATCCTAAATTTAACTATCTAAAACATTTAACTTAACAATTAAAAACGATAAAATTATAGTTTTTCAATTTTCTTACATCTTTTATATTTCTACTTTACACCTATTATTAATTAGAAACAGTTTGTTCATGGTGACCTTCTCTTGAATTTAAAAAAAAAATTTCGCTTTGTTCTTGTTAGTGTAGAAAACTCATCGTTATCTTAGCTGTATTACTGAAAATTATGAGAAAGTCGGAATAGGAAAACACTCAATTTACTATAGGTTTACTACTTCAATGTTTTCGATTACCATTTTTTCATACTATAATATAGTGAATTTTCTCTTTCCTGGTCCATTTCTTTTCTCCTTCATGCATATGTTTCTCTCTTGGTTTTCTGTAAAAATCAAGAAAAGGCAACTAGGTCACTTTATGATATTAAATATTATAACCGTATTAGAATTACAAGTGTTAAAGTGAGTCAATCTTACTTACATAGGTTGGTTCATGACGGATTACATTAAAAATGAATTAGTTCAATTCGATTCATTTTTTTTGAGTTAAAAATTATACAACCTAGTCCAACGCATCATAGATTGGTGGATTAGATGGATTAACCTACTTAAGTATGTTTTTTAAATAACATTTTTATCTTTTAAATTTATTAAAACATGTGTATTAAATAAGTTGACTTATTAATATAAGTGAATTTATTCACTAAATTATTATTTTCCTCATGGATTTGCACGAACATATAAATAGAAAAAAAGTACAGTATTAAACATTGGAAAAAACATTGGAAAAAACATGTTAACCCAATTTAACTCCCAGGTTAAGTTAGTAGAACTTGCTTTAATCCACTATTAAAAATATTTAAATTTTTTCAACTTAACTTACCTCAAACCTGTGATGAGTGTATTTGACTCACGAGTTGAAACTCACATTAACAACCCTACCAACATAATGAGCAGTAACATATGAGTTATTTGATAATTTAACACGTATATGATCAATTTTATAAAAATTAATAAAATAACAAGTATCATAGGTTATATGATTAGTTGTTCTAAAATAAAAAATTCAATAATGTGTATTATGTTTATATGCATGAATGGATGACTGACCAACAAAGTTGTTGCCCTTATAAGTGTAGACACTTTTGGATTTATTCAAAAGTTTGAGAATTTGTTTCATTTGTTCTTGAATAAATTCAACATTATCTTAATTATGATCATGTTAATTTTCTTGCACAATTTCTTTTTTTTTTTTAAGTCACAAAAGTCTATATTAGTGTTGATATTGTTCGTGACATGTTCAATTTTATGTTTATACCACGATTGAGAACTATGTTTAAAATAATATTCCTTAACTGTATGATTCATTTTAAAATAATTACTACACTATTTTCTTTAGTTAGGATTATGACATTTTCTCTTATTTTATGTTCTTTAATCAATATTATTTCCCTTACCCTATTGTTTCAAGTTATTTTGATTATTCATAACATTGGTTATTGTTTATCTCTTAATTAAATATTTTCCACTAAGTTGTCTTTTCTGTTAAAGGACGATTGAAAACACAATTAATCTCACATAATAGTTTCATGAGTAAATTTTGTATCTTTATAATAGTGTATATCAGGAAGACACTTTAGAAACCAAATCACATATTCTTATTCTTTATGTTTAATAAGATTACAATTATATCTAATTTCATAAATACGTGAAATAAATCTTAAATATTAAAGTTTTTTCAAAAAATATTTTAAGTCAATAAAGAACTAAAACACAATCATCTTTATTGATGAATGGAATATATATATATATATATATATATATATATATATATATATATATATATATATATATATATATATATATGTAAGAGGTTAGAAATTATAAAATTTTCCCATTTGAAAAACTTTTCCTTTAAATCATCTAAACTCTTAGCATTTCTTTTACGTCTCCCTTCCTTTTCCTCTCTTCATATTTCATTTCCTTCTCCTTTCTCTATTATTCTCTTGTACTGTCTTTTCATTAAAATAATAAAATAGTATATTTTATTTCTTTTAAAATAGTCATTTTAACAAATAACCTTTTTCATATTTAAAACAATTTTTTATGTCATCTCAACCTCTTCGTTGAAAAGTATGCTTAAAGCTGGACATATTTCCTAAACACTTTTTATTAGAAATGCACTCAAAATCACTAATTATATTTATGAAAATTTAAACTCAACCATGAAAAATATATTTTTCTTAAGGTCTTTACGTTAAACAAATAAATACACGATAGGAAAAACATTTTTCAAAACAAGATATTCCATCTTTCAAATTTTTTTAACAAATCAATAAGTTTATTTTAAACTAATATCATAATTAAAATGAAACGTGTTAAATCAAATTTATTAGTATTATTATAATATATATATATATTGAAAATAAAAACATTATTATTATTAGTTTATTTTACAAATTTAAATTCAATAGTAACAACAATTTTTCAAAATAATTTTTTGACTAAATTATTAATATAATTTATATTATTTTGACTATTTTTTTACTTAAAATTATAAAACAAATTATATATTTTTTATTTTCTTTTTTAAAAAAAATTTATATTGATGAGTTGGAGGCTATGTGTATCACAATGTTACACTTACACGCACATGAATTATTTATTAATATTTTTATTAGGTTAATTTAAATTATATATATTAAATATTTCATAGATAACCCTAATTTTCAATCATATTTCTCATTATATGTTGTCAACCATTTCGTCTCTCAAACCATAAGTTGAAGTCATGGGTTAAAGATGGGTTCATAGTTCGTGGTTTTGACTTACTTGCAATAACAATATGGAGGATTTGAGGTATTAATCTAATCCTACCACTTTTAAATTTGTTAGTTTCTTAGTATTTGTGTTGTTCTTAGTCTTTAATTTTGAATGCTATAAGATATTTTTGAACAATAATGAATAATTAGATGGATGATTTTTTAGTTTTTTTTTTTATGATTTAGATTTTATAATTGGAAAATATATTGCGATATGTGTTTGTGAATATGTTTTGAGTTATGCTACAATTGTAATGCTAATAAAAGTAAAAGAAAAATATTATCGTCGACTTAGAATTTTGGACATGTCTATGTAGAAAGTTATTTCAAGAGAATTTATTGTTTATGATAAATTTGTTTGAATATGTTATAAGTTGTGTTTTCAATGTTTTACGATGAATAAAAATATGAAATAATAAAAGTAGAAAGAATACAATGAGACAACAATGTGATAAATGGTGAATTAGGATTTTTATTGTAGTTTTGTTAAAAATATTGGTGATGTGAAGTTATTTTAGTTTTGAGGTTTATGATGCGAACAAAAAAAGTTTAGAAGTTTCATGAATATGTTTTGAGTTAAGTTTCAAGTTTTTTTTTTTAATTGAAATATTAAGGAACAAAAATAGTAGAAGAGAAAGAAGGGTAAGAATAAATGAATGATATCATTAATATTTTTATTTTTTAATTTTTTTACACTGTTTCTATTGAATAATTTGAAGGGAAAACAACTTATCCATATCAATATTTTTTTCTTTTCATTCTCCAAAAAGTTCTGAGTTTTTGTAAATTTATAGGACTTCGTACACATGCATTTCAAATATGAATTCTGATGGCTTTAAATAAATCTTACAATTGCAAGAAAATTTAAGAATAACAAATTTAACAAACTAACAAGCCTATATTTTAGTAACAACTCTTTATAATTTCTAATAAAGATTCCAACAAATTCCTCCCCTTAAATTGAAATGCTCAATGAGCATACAATTTAATCTTTAAGTGGTTGTACTCCCAATAGCCTCCTAAGTTTCACAAACTGATCCAACTTCATTAGCTTTGTCATAATGTCTGCAACATGTTCTTATGTTCCACATAAAACTAACTTCACTACTCCCTGACTTGAAAGATCACGTAGATAATGATATCTAACATCAATGTGTTTAGTTCTCCGATGTATCACAGGATTTTTAGAGGGTTTGATTGATGAAGTGTTGTCACAAAAAATATAAATACACTCACAATTTTTAATTCCAATCTGTTCCAGAACTCCCTTCAATCAAACACAGTGGCAAGCACACAAGGTTGCTGCCACATATTCAGCCTCTGTTGAGAATAATGTGACTATGACCTGTTTCTTTGAACTCCAACAAACTGCTGCATCACTGAGCAAACAAACATACCCATAAGTACTCTTTCTGCCATCCACATCTCTTGCATAATCACTGTCAGTATATGCAAAAAGATTTGAAACTTTACTTTTTCTATAAAAAAGCTAAAATCTAGTGTACCTTTTAAATACCTCAAGGCTCTTTTAGCAATCTGCATGTGTTCCTCCTTTGGATTAGCCATGTAACGTGAAATTAAACACACAACATACATCATATTTGGGCGTGTAGCTGTTAGGTACATTAGACTACCTACCAATTGCTTGTACAAGGTTGTGTTGACATTTTCTCCACCTTCTCTTGACCACATAGTTCCAGGCACTATTGGATTTTTGACAAAATTACAATTTCACATATTGAATCTGTCTAGAACCTCTCTAACATATTTCTTTTGGCATAAATGGATTCCATTTGCACTCTATCTTACTTCAACTCTAAGAAAGAACTTCATTTTGCCAAGGTCCGTCATCTCAAATTCTTCCTTCATTGACTTTTTAAACCTTGCACACAGTTCTTCATCATTCCCAGTATACATCAAGTTGTCAACATACAGACTTACCATAATTGTTCTTTCTTCTCTTATCTTGATGAATAGGGTATAGTCATGACTGCTCTTTGTAAATCCTTTTCTCTGGAAATAACTCTCGATTATGCTAAATCATGTTCTTTATGCTTGCTTTAATTCGTACAAGGCTTTGTTCAGCCTATATACCTTGTCTTCTTCTCCCTTTTTGATGAAGCCCTCAGGTTGCTCTACATATACTTCTTCCTTTAACTCCCCATATAAGAAGGCACTTTTTACATCCAGCTGGTACACATTTCATCCTTCTTGTGCTGCCACAGCCAACAGAATCCAAATTGTGTCTCATCAAGCTACCAGAGCATATACTTCATTGTAGTCTACCCCTTCAGTTTGTGTGTAGCCTTTTGCAACAAGTCGTGCCTTGTATTTTTCAATTTTACCCTCTTCATTTAGTTTAGTTTTGTAAATCCATTTCACTCCAATTTTCTTGGCATGTGTTGGCAAAGTCACTAATTCCCATGTCTTATTTTTCTCGATGATATCTATCTCAAGTTTCATTGCTTCTATCCATTTTCCATCATTCACAACTTCATTATAATTTGAGGGATCATTATTTGACGTAAATAAAACCATACCTGCCTCTTGTTCTTCTTCAGAGAGGCCCTCACCAGTTTCGTAATCATGCAACCAACTTGGTGTTTTTCTTTCTCTTCTTGGTTGTTCCTCAGGTTCTAGAGTATGCTTAAGGTTGCTAGCATTACTCACTTCTATTGGTTCTTCATCAGAGTCCTCCATGCTAGTACCACCATCACCCCAATTAAGAGTATTTTGTTTTGTTTATTCTGAGTTCAGGATCCAATTCCATTTTTCTCCTTCTTCAAATATGACATCCCTGTTGTGATCATACAAACAGTAAGCCTTGGGTTCGTCACTCACTCCAAGTAAGATACATTTGTAACTTCTGTCGTCCAATTTAGTTCTCTTATGCTCAGGTATATGGACGTGGATAATGGATCCAAACACCCTGAAATAGTTAACTCAGGGTTTCAGTCTGCTCCATCTTTCTTCTGGTACCATCTCCTTTACTGCTTTGGTAAGGCTTCTGTTGATCACATGGTTGATCCACTTTGCATCTTCTGTCCACAAGGTCTTTGACATCTCTTTCTCAGTGAGTAAACAACACACCATATTCATAATGGTTCGATTTCTTCGTTTGGCTACTCCATTTTGTTGTGGTGCGAAAGCAACTATTAATTACATTTTAATGTCATGCTCTATACAAAACTGATTGAACTTGTTTGAGGTGAATTCTCCTCCCCTATCTGCTCGTAAACAACATATTGCTTTCTGAGCTTCTTTTTAACCAGATTCTTGAAGCATTTGAATATTTCAAATGTTTCACCTTTTTCTGCAAGGAAATAAATCCAAGTTTTACTAGAGTAGTCATCTACAAACACTAGCAAATATCTTTTACCACTATTAGAGATTGGAGAGATTGGACCACACAGGTCAACATGCACCAATTCAAGTTTTTTTTATGCTCTCCAGTGACTTTTCTTTGGTATTTTGTCTCAATGTTGCTTGCCAATATTACACAGCTCTCAGACCTCAGCCACTTCCTTCAATTTTGGTAGCCCCTTCATCATTTGTTTCTTCTGCATGGTAGCAAGGAACTTATGATTGACATGCCCATACCTTCTATACCATAAGTCCTCCAAGTTCTCCTCCTCAACCTTTATGCATCTCATTGGAAGTGGTTTCAATGTAGCATGAATTACAGACATCCGGTTCATGGTCATCTTGCTCTCTAAAATTTTCCCTCTCTAAGGATGATAAATTTTGCAAGTATCTTCTTTTATTATGATGATCACGCGTTTTTCTTGGAGTTGACCTAAGCTCATCAAATTGTTGGTTAGGTCTGGAACAAAGTAAACATCATTCACAGTTTGAGTTAGTCCTTCCACTTCAAACTTGACACTACCTTTTCCTAATACAGACATTATTGAGTTATTTCCCAATCTAACAATATGTCTGAAACTTTCGTCTAGTTCAACAAACCACCTTTTATTTCCTGTCATGTGATTCGAACAACCAGAGTCAAGGAACCATATCCCTGTGTCCTTAGTACCCTAAACTTCAGTATGTACCATTAGAAGCAACTCCTCTTCCTCATCAAACTTAGCATAGTTTGCCTTTTCTAGATTTGGACATTTAAACTGGTAGTGTCCTTGTTTTTGACACCGATAACATATAATAGTATTTATGTTTACAAATGTCTTGACTCTTCCTCGCCCCCTCACATCACATAGTTGCTACTTCCTCTTTGAGAGTTGTTTCTTCCTCTCCCACGTCGAGAACGTGTGTCATGCTCAACTTGCATAACTTGTTCTTCACTGTTTTTCTCTCTTATTTTTTGTTCATGAACAAGTAGTGAACTCTACAACTCATCCACGATTAAGAAATCAATGTCCTTAGACTCTTCAATTGAGCATACAACAAAGTTGAAGTTGTCTGTCAGATACCTAAGTATCTTCTCAACAATTTTCACATCGTTCACATCCTCCTCGCAATCCCTCATGTCATTTGTTGTTTTCATGACTCTTCCAAAATAATCATTCACCTGATTCTCTTGACTTCATCTCTAAGGTTTCAAATGTCCGTCAAAACCTTTGCAATTGTATACGTTTCACCCTAGCATTCCCTTGATACTTGATCTTCATGGATTCCCACATTTGTTTAGCTGTTTCTTTCTATTGAATAGTCTTGAGGATGGATTTGTCAATGGCTTGAAATAGATAGTTCTTTGCTTTCAGGTATTTGAGCTTTGCTTCATCCAATGCCTTCTGTTGCGCTGCACTGAATGATTCATTCTCCTTTGGTTATTGGATTCCAAATTCAATGACATTCCAATACTCCTTTGATCGAAGTGTATTCTGCATGAGTAGACTCCAATGATCATAGTCTCGAACAAATTTGGGTACACATAGTGTGGTGAAATTGCTTGATTATGCTATTTTACTTCCATCACTCACTCTAGTATTTTTCCTCTCAAACATTCTTGTTTAACTCACTTACTATAGTGTTTTTCCTCTCAAACATGTGTAGTTTTCTCACTCTATTAGGCTCCGTGGTGGAGCTCCGATACCAAATGTAAATTTATAGGAACTTTTTCAGATAAATTGATGTACACTTTCGTACGCATCCATTTCAAATATGAATTCTGATGGCTTTAAATAAATCTTACAACTGAAAAAAAAATTAGGAATAATAAACCTAACAAACAATTCAATGTAACACAAAGTAACAAGCTTATACGACTCTTTCTAATTTGTAATAAAGATTCCAACCGTTCTGGGTTTGAATGATTTTTTTGTTTTACTAGTTACTTAGCCTAGAATAAAACTTTAAAATTCTATTATTCTTAAAAGAAAAATAATCAATTAATTTTAACATAATTGAAAACTTCAAGTCTTTTAGAATACTAATTACATTTTTTTTATTCAAAGTTTTTACTATAATTGCTGTTTACATTTAAAAAGTAGTTATTTTCTGATTACAACTGAAAACCGGAATAATCCATTTTATATAATTGAAAAAACTATAGAATCATTGTCCGCTAACATGCACTAACGTGTAACCCTCAAATGTTGGCGCCATCACGACAATTAAGAAAATTGAGAATTGGCGCTTTTTTCTCAAATTTGCAATTTCTGCGTCCCCAATCTACTTTCTTCAAATGTCACAAAACCACCACTATCCCCTGCCTCTGCATCTATATTTCTTCCTAGGATCAAATAAAATAATGTAAATATACCCTGACAGAAGCCTTTTTATAGCAACATATGAATTTATTTTGCACCTTTACCACCACTTTCTTTCTACACAGATCTACATTTTTGTGTGCTGTACACACTCTCAGGCAGAGCTTCCTCTTTCTTATTCAAAGGCCTTCACTTTAGGGTTCTTAAGATGATCATTAAGCGTAGTATGAAATCTGAAATTCCAAAGCGGAAACTGTTCGAGTCAGAAAAAAGCGGGAATTGGAGGATTCAGAAGAAGTCGAAAGTAAACGGGGTTTATTCTGCTGATGGGGTCTCTGGATCCAGTGAGGCACTGTCCAATTCAAATTCCGTGTACTCAAATGACAAAATTCGAGACTTACCCCAACAATCAGAAGAAGGTGCTTGTGTCATTCAACCCCAGTCTTCTAGAGGTCGAGTCAAGAAGCTTCCTTGCAGGTTCAATGATTCAGTTCTTTATGAACGGGTCCGATCTGAAGACGAGAATAGGAGTGTTTCACAAGTCATTGCTGCCAAGTGTAATGAAAGAGATTCTACTTGTTTTCCTTTCTCTGCTGAGTTAATAGATTCTGAGTACTCGGTTAAGATGATTAAAAAGACTGTTAATGGTTGTCGTTCGATGTTTGTTAAAGAAAATAATAATGATGAGCCTGGACTAAGTTGTGATGCTGAGGGTGTGAATGGAAGAGGTAAAAGGAGGAAGGACGTTTACAGATTGGAGGATTTTTGTTTGGGGGATATAGTTTGGGCAAAATGTGGGAAGAGTCATCCTGCTTGGCCTGCTGTAGTCATTGATCCTTTCTTGCGAGCTCCACAATCAGTCATAAGCTATTGTGTTCCTGGTGCACTTTGTGTTATGTTTTTTGGTTACTCCAAAAATGGAAAGCGAAGGGTAAAGTTTTTTTTTTTTGAAAAAACTGTTTGTGTTTTCAAAAGGTAGCTAAATAAGGTTGCTTTGACAATTCAAGGAAATATTTAACAAGATGAAAACAGAAGGAATCGAGACAATTTTCTTTTCCTACTTGTTGGTTTTCAAGACTCATATTTTGGAAATGATTTTCAAAATTAAGTAAGGTTTGGTTGAGAAATTGATTGTTGAGTTACGTAGAATTGTTTTAGAAAATTGTTTTGAAAACTTAAAAATGAGAAAGGAATCAAACGGGCACTAAATTTCTTACCCAGTATGTGTTCATAGACTTGAGTTTTTGGTTGTTTTTTTAGTGTTTAAATGTTTCTAAGAGAATGATGATGGGCAGGACTATGCGTGGGTGAAGCAGGGGATGATATTCCCCTTCTGGGAATTCATGGACAGGTACGTGTATGTTGCAGTTGTTTCTGCAAGCGTGTTTGGTATTTGCTTACTAAAATTGCCTTTGTTCAGATTCCAGGGGCAGATCAGATTCTACAAAAGTAAAGCAATTGACTTTCACAAGGCAATGGAGGAGGCAATGTTGGCCGAAGATGGCATTTTGGACTTACACTTGGAAGCTGACCAAAATGTGGAGGGTGCGGATTCCCGTGTCGGCCACCGTTATTCCTATCAAGACCAGGTAATTTTACATCTTCCACTCTGTTGCGTATGATCATGCCGACACTGATGACGAAAACATCTATAAGCTTCATTTAGCTCAAGAAAGAAGTTTAGTTATGTTGTGAACTTGTAACATAGATTAATTACAAAGGGTACAGTGCATTAGCTGATATTCATCTTAGTAGTCACTCCCTACAGTTCAAATTATGCATGCTATACTATGAGTGAGTATTTTATTAATGGCCCAAAATGCAAAATCAAAGGGGACTATTAGTATTATGAATTTTCATTGGTATCGGTTACTCTCAAGTTAAGAGATTTCTAGCCCAGCATGTAAAGTGAAACTAATCACGCAGTTTCCTTTAAAAGCTTTTCTTATTGTGTTTTCATAGGATTTACAACACATGCATAGCTGTACAGCCTCTGCTGACAGAGTACTATATTTATAGTTTTAGTTTGTTCAAATTTCTCACGTAGACTTCGGATACATGCCTTTGATATAATGACACACGCATAATGTCGTAAAGTTATGTCACACTGGTTGTGTCAAAGCATATTTCGTATACATTCCTGGTTTAGTCTATACATTAAGGCAACTGTTACGAAATAAAAAAATGGAAAGTTTTCATCAAGATTAAGAAGTGTAAATTGAAGGTTACCTTGTTGTGATTTTCTAAAAACCTGTGTCGATACATTATCATGGTTTATGAAACTGAACTAGTTCAATATATTGTGTAAATTCGGGATCAGTTGGCCGGTTTGTATAAAGCTTTTTCCTTCCTTGTTTTGGTGAAAACGTAGGCTTTCATGTCTTTCGATACATAGGAAAGGAATATTTTTAGTGATTTTATCTTTAAACCTAAGAATCTGGTTAATTCTAGATTTTTATCCGGTGAATAAATTATGTAGGGTACAATATCTTGTGCTGGCTGTGGTTTGATGTTGCCATGCAAAACCGTGAAGAAGATTAAAGATCCAAGTTCTGTTCCTCAGCACTATTGCAAGCCTTGTTCAAAGGTTCTGCCACGACTCACTCGAGACGTCTTCAATTTCTTGACTGGATAAATTTGTTGCTGACATTTGATTACTTTTTATCGGTTCTACTATAACAGTTAATAAAATCGAAACAATATTGTGGCATTTGCAAAAAGATTTGGCACCATTCAGATGGTGGGAATTGGGTGAGATTGTCTACTTTCTCAATGTATCTGTTTGATTAATTTATTTATTTCAAGCAAAAAATTAATTTTTTGAGGTCTTGTGGCTGTGGGGCTAAATTCTGACAGGTATGTTGTGATTGTTGCAATGTTTGGGTTCATGCGGAGTGTGACAAAATTTCTAGTAAACTTTTCAAGGTAAAATATCATAGCGCGGTGATACCACCTTTTTCATTATTTTGTCTTGCTTGTTTGTTTGATATCCTTGGATACAAATGTTAGAAGACTGATTAGTTTAATTGATGAAGGATCTGGAAAATATGGATTACTATTGCCCCGATTGCAAGGGAAAATTCCTTCGTAAATTATCAACGTCACAAGCACACAAGTCAAAAAATATGTACGTAGAAATGATCAGTTCCTTATTCTTTTAGGGGCATCGAACATTTTGATTTTATTATTTGAATCTTGTAATTTGATATTTTTCGAGATAGATCAATGGAGAATAACAGAAAACTTGTCTTACCTGAAAATCTTGCGGTGGTATGCAATGGCATGGAAGGAATCTATATTCCAAAGCTTCATTTGTAAGTCTTCAACATTTTATTTATTTTTTTAATATTACGAGGATGAAACTACCCTTAATCTAGATTCTAGATTTTAGCCTACCTGGATATGTTCACAAGCAAAGGAACCATTGAATAACTATTATGTCATTCTAGAGGAATTTAACTTAGCTTTTCTATTATATTTTCTTGCAGGGTTATGTGCAATTGCGGCTTGTGTGGTTCACGGAAGCATACACTTACTGAATGGGAAAGACATGCAGGTTGCAAAGCCAAAAAATGGAAACATAGTGTGAAAGTAGAAAGCACAATGCAACCGCTAATAAATTGGGTTTGTGTCATTTCTTGTCTTACTAGATGCATGACTGGTGAATTGGGTTCTTTTGTATTAACATAGATGAAAAAATTTATCCACTTGGATTTCTATCAGTGCTCTATAGAGTCTGCATTTCTTATATTTCAATCATCTTCCAATTTTCAATTACGCAGCTATTGTGCTGTCATGTGTGTATATCGTGCTTTTATTTTTCCATATAATGTGTTATATTTTTAACTAACAATAAAATTTACTTCAGATCACTGAACACAAAGCCCAAGCTGGAATTCCCCTGCAGTTAGATCAGCAACAAATTCTCTCCTTTTTGCAAGGTGAATTTCTATTTCATATAAATTTTTACATATTGAAGCCTCTTTGTTTTATGCGATCAGGTCTTATGGCACGTCGAAGTCACATGTCTTGTTGAATATATCTTGGAAAGGGAGAACTTTATATTTTCCTTTACCTCATTTTTCAGAGAAGTATGAACCAGTTTATGCAAAATGGACAACAGAAAGGTGTGCCATTTGCAGATGGGTTGAAGATTGGGAATATAACAAAATTATCATCTGTAACAGGTGTTCTCATCATTGTTCACGATCTTTGGCCAATAGCTGTAGACTTTTGATGGATATGATAAAATTTCATTTTTAACTTTCTGGATGAACTGTCTATTATGTTATGTGCAGATGCCAAATGGCTGTCCACCAAGAATGCTATGGGGCAAAGAATGTTCAGGACTTTACTTCCTGGGTTTGTAGAGTTTGTGAAACTCCTGATGTTGAGAGAGAATGTTGCCTCTGCCCAGTAAAAGGCACGTCCTTTACATCAAAATTTTTTTGCAGTCTGACTGTTTTTGCATATGCCAATCTTTTAACTTTACTACGACAGTATCCAATACACTCATTTTTCACCAAGAAATGGACTAGTTTTCATGTATATCAAAATTGGCTTGATTTTATTATGTTATATCTGTAATCTTTAAACCATTTTGTGCATGCAATTAATTTTGCCCATTTTTGCACGATACGGAGAATCCTCCTATAAGCTTCATGGAAATATGATTATGTCTAAAGTCCTAGCACTTCCACTTACCGTTTGAATGACTGTTTTTTCTTCATTATTGTTGGCCACGATCAATTGATAATCTTCTTTTACAATATGGGGAAAATGCTTTGCAGGTGGGGCTCTGAAGCCAACTGATGTTGAGATGTTGTGGGTTCATGTCGCTTGCGCTTGGTTTCAGCCTGCAGTTCTTTTCCAAAACCATGAGGCAATGGAACCGGCCACTGGAATCCTTAAGATTCCTCGTAATTCCTTTTCGAAGGTATAACATTGGACTGAAATCTCTACACGTGAAATTCATTGTCAAGTGGTTTCAGCTGCGAGCCTACAATATTCTTTCTAGCATTACCCTTAAAACTTTGTGCTTGTTTTGATATCCATGCTGATTAATACATTCGTTAATGTATAAAAAAAATTACAATCATACAATGCAATTTTTTTATTTTTTGATAATTTGTTCTCCCAACAAAGAACTCGTACATTAAAATATTACTTTTACAAAACGCTTTCTATTCATCATAAATTATACTTCAACAATACATTTATAGCCTGAACACGCATAATATAATCTTCTAGCTTCAATTCAATACAAATCCAAACACTTCTCCCATGATTTTATTCATACTGATTGGTAAGATAGTGGTTAGGTTGTTATTTAACATTATGGTTCTCCCTTTCTTGTTGGGTTTGGGTGTCCTATACTCCTAGATTAGATTCATCGTTTAATGTTTCGTGTCTATTTTGATGGCAGACCTGCGTGATCTGTAAACAAAGCCACGGTTCCTGTATAAGTTGTTGCAAGTGTGCTACACATTTTCATGTGACGTGCGCGTCAAGAATGGGATATATCATGGAAGTAAGTTTAGTGGTCATTTTGAATATGAACAAACCAATGTTCTATGGAAATTAGCATTTTTTGTATGATGATTACCACTGCTGGGGAAATATATTGATATTGTTTATATTTACAGTTGCATTCCATAGAAAAGAATGGGGCTACAACAACGAAGACACTAATATACTGTGCAACTCACAGGTTTGATCTCTGGTCACTAAAGTACAATAACTTATTTTGCATGTGATTCTTTTTTTTTTTTTTTTTTTTTTTTGAGAATGTTCATAGCTAAGCAAGGTCATTTTAGGGTCCCAAACCTAGATTCAGGACTGGTTGTACATACACCCATGGAGGTATTTTCACCGACAATTTCGCTTCAAAATCACCCACGGTGCTTCAGGGGATCAAGGCTGGCTTCATCAAAGAATGTAGAACTTCTTGAACCATCAAACTCTGAAATTCATGAGATTGATCCTCTGTCTGCTGCCCGCTGTCGTGTGTACATAAGGTCTTCCAATAAGGTGATCATTTAGAACATTCTATTGTGGCCGTAAAATTATATTAAATTTGACAGCTTTTTGTTCATGGTTGTAGTCCTTTCCGGTCTTTCAGCAGCATCCCAACAAACTAAATACTGTAATCTGGATTTGGGAACTTTACATTTCTAAATCTTTATTAACTCAAAAATATGAAGGATATAAGTAAGCTGTATTTTAAAACACTATTTCAAGTAAAAAAAAAAATTATATATTATAGAACACAACTTTTAATATAAAAATTTGTGATTTTTAAATGACTTTATCTTTTTAATCTGTTTAGTTTGATCTCATTCAATTTATTTCCCCTTATATTGGCAGAAGAATGTTGCGCCTTCAATTCACTTGCTTGGGGGGCCAAAGATTCATTCTTTAAGTGAAATAACTCAATTGAATGGCAACAAGGTAATATTTTTTTGGTGTTCGAACTGTTGCTTTTGAAATGGATAACTAGTCTTTTTGAGCTGTGACTCTACCACAGGCTATTTTACCGTTTGTTTGATTTTTCTTTTACTAAGTCCTAATGTTGTTCTGTGATAGGATGCTCAAGCTCGAGAGTTTTCTTCTCTTAAGGAACGTATTAACCATTTACGGGTTAGTTAGTCTCTCCATTTGCTCAAATTAAAACTTAATTTTTATTTTCTAAATAACATTCTGTCTGCCTTGATTTATTCAACCTTCAATGTTTTGGGGTTGCAGAAGACAGAAAATCAAAGGGTTTGCTTAGGAAAATCAGGAATTCATGGATGGGGCCTCTTTGCTCGTAGAGATTTACAAGAAGGAGAAATGGTAACTTTATTTATTTAAGATGGTCAATTGTAAGATAATACTCGTGTTTCCTTGAATGACAATATGCAAATGTTTTTTATGCGTGTCTGCAGGTTGTTGAATATCGTGGTGAACAGGTACGACGTAGTATTGCTGACCTAAGGGAAGCAAAGTATCGTTCAGAAGGCAAAGATTGTTATGTGAGTATCTTGTTGAAGATTGTTTGTTATCTATCTGTATTGCACTCTTGCTTTGTGCTGCTTCACGTTGTATTATGATAACATAATGAGATTTTCATTTGATTTTTGTGTGCTTTTCACTTTTTGTCCGCTTCACAGATAAAAATGATGAATTCATTGTTTTTTAAAATCCCAAAGATGTAAATGGTTTTTATTTGGAGATTCTATAAATATCATGAGACTTGTCAAATTTTTCATTTTAGATAAACAGCCTATTTTATTCTCATTAATTCTACGTGGAGGGTTAAAAAACAGTTCCTTTTTTCATGTGTTCTAAACATGGAATTGATTCTCTCTCCCTTTCCAGATAGTCAAGCTGCTATAAAGCTAAAGTTTTTAGTTGGGGGCATGGGGAATTTTGATTTGAACTTTGGTGTTCTACTTATTCTATCACGTTCCATTTGTCTTCCTAGTTCACATTGTTCAAATCTCTATTATAGATGTTTCCTGTTAACGTTAGGATTCATCGTACTGCCATCTTATGCCAAATGGTATAAATTATGCAGTTGTTCAAGATCAGTGATGAAGTGATGATTGACGCAACGGATAAGGGCAATATGGCACGTATAATAAACCATTCTGTAGGTTATTGTGACGAATTATTTGTTGATGTTCAAGAATGAATTATTTGTTCATGAAAAAATTTATGAACCCACCTGTCCTGTTACAGTGCATGCCAAACTGCTTTGCAAGGATTATGTGCTTGAGGGGTGAGGAGAATCGGATTGTTCTTATTGCGAAGACCAATGTTTCAGCTGGTGAAGAACTAACGTACGGTTTGTTGTGTCCGCATATCTTTTAATGTTTGTGTTGTGCACATAAGGAAGAATCATGCATGTTCAACTGAACGTGTCACCCAGCACATGAAGATGTTAATTAGTCTAACATGTTTTTTGGTCTTTTAATGTTGCAACAACAGGTATAATTACTTGTTCGATGTAGATGAGCCGGATGAACTGAAGGTTCCATGTCTCTGTAAAGCCCCTAATTGTAGGGAATTTATGAACTAGGTTCTATTGTTCTTTCTTCATTGTTTCTAGGCGTATAAGTTACCCAACCATGAAAAAATATTTGTTGATTCTTCTTCAACTTTTAGATTTTTTTACAAGTTAATTAATTTGTATACCATTTGATTTGACTTATAGAATAAAGGAAAATTTGCTTCAGTGAGTTGGATGTTTACCTGATCCACGATATGTTTAAAAAGTAACTGGGTATCTAATAAATTGTGAATTAAATAATAAAACAACAATGACAATAAAAATGACATCTTCACAATTTAAACTGTTTTTATTCTCATGAGACGATGGTGAGTATATAATATTCCTATTAGAATGGAAATGATTGTATGTAATAACTATTTATTTTTACAAATTCGTTTATCTTTTTTATTTTTTAAAATTATTAAATATCAACTAAACACATTTATGAGAATATGATTCTGGATATATTATTTCATAAGAACATGATTCAAGTAAATATGAAATAAAAATCAATTACCGTCAAACTACCAGTGATAACTTACTTAATGCCCTGTTTTTTAGGCAATTGCCAAACGTACGTTCTTTTTCCATTGTTTTAAGTTGTCACTCTTAATTTTTATAATCCATAATAACACCCGTAAAAAGCAATTGCTAAGTGTACCTCTGGAAGCCGAACACCTAAAAAGCAATAAGTATGTTCTGCAATTTAGTTCCTAAACATAAATTAGTGTTTCATCCGATTTAACACTAAAACATTTTATTCAATCGAATAAAGTTGTCTAGTAAGTACGTAGAGTTATTGGTCTAATGGAGCGTGAAAGTCAGAATGCCCCTTTAACCATGCACGAGAAGTGGTCGAAGATGAGGAAGTAGATGCAGTTTCAGCCAAAAATAGAGAAAGATGCAGGAAAAGAAGGAGTGTGATTGCGCAAAATATGGTTGGACGCTAATATTTTGGGGTGACCAACGAAATGGTCCTAAAATGAAGGGATTGAACGAAGGGACATAAGTGGCAGTCTCCCACTATAAGTTCTTCCCTTCCCCGATGGCCCAGTGATTCATCGTCCTGGTGTGCAGCACAGAAAATCAAATTGGAGAAGGAAAATAGCATCTTGGACACCCCTTTGCGAATAAAAATGGAACACGCCACAAAACTCTTATGGGTGTTCGTTCTGTGCGTGGCTGCAATGGCACACCAGGCTGCTGCACAGGATCTATTAAGAGGAATGAGTCTAATCAACAAGGCATGCACAATCGACCCAAACAGAGAACTCTGCTTTCAGGTTCTCCAATCCGACCCACTCACAAGCCCTACCGCAAACCTTAAAGAGTTGGCAATCATTGCCCTGAGGGTTGCTGCCAAAAACGCTTCCGGCATCCTCACCGAGGCCAAAACGCTTATCAACGACGACAACCTCGACCCTGATGTCCAACAAGGTTTGGCCGACTGCAAAGAGAACATCTTGGACGCAGAGAGCCAGCTGGAAGACACCATTGCTGCCTTGTATATCGAGTCCCACGGCACTGAAGTACAGGTTTGGCTCAAAGCTGCCTTGGCTGCAATCGACACCTGCGACGCCTCTATCCCCGGAGACGACGACATTCTCTCCGTTCAGAGCGCCGTCTTCCGCAAGCTCTGCAACATTGCCATCTCCCTCATCACGCTCATCGATAATCCAATCAAACTAGTCTAAACCTCCTTCGTTGCTCCTGTGTGAATCCTTCATTTTTTTATTTTGAAAATTCCTATTGATAATCAATGACATGTGAATCATCCCTATATTTCATTTCCTAGTTCTTTTCTTTCCAACTTTCTCAGAAATCTTATATTTCCCATCGCAACGATGCTAGTAGTATTAATAAAATATATTCTTACTAAACACTCACAAATCCAACATAAAATAGAGAGGCTTATGTTACACTCTTTTACTTCTTAATAATACAATTAATTATTATTACAATAAAAAATATATGCGGTATTTTTATTAATTTACGGATGACAGCTTATTGGAGAAGAAATTTTATAAATAAATTTATGTGTAAATTCATTTTAATTTATATATACAAATATTTTTTCTCCTCTTCTCCTATAAATACATAGCTAGGGTAGTTATTATTATCGATGAAATTTGAAAAATAAATATAGAGATTTATTTGTTTTAAACAGTGATCAATGAAGAAAATTATACAATAAAATTCACTAAATTAAAGATCTTTTAAGGCTCATTCACAAGAAAAAAAAACATAAAAAAACATATTTATTAAAGAAATCAACGTAAAGTTGAAAAAAAGTTTTACATAAAAAATCTGATTTAAAAAATTATTTATATAATTATTAATTAATTTTTAATAAAATAAATATTAAAATTAACACATTTAAAATAATTTTTTTAATAATATTTATTTTGATATATAATTATAAATATTTTTATCATAAAATTATATTTTTAAAATATTTAAATTTAAATTAATAAATTAATATCACATTAAAAAATTAAAATATATTAAATAAATTATTTGATTTTATATTTATTTTTATATTTAGTTATTTTATCAAAATAATATAATTAAAATTTAATATACATATAAATTAAAATTATAAATATAAGAATAGATAACTATTTATTTAAGTGATAATAATTCTGTAAAAAATATTTAGTAATTATAAATATTTTTTATTTTATTTATATATAAATATATAATTTATATTATACATATAAATTATATATTTTTTTTATTATTTTTTTTACTATAACATATTTCCATTCGCATCATTTAAGTTGTATACAGGAAAATTAAAACTATATTAAACTAAAAATGAAACAAATTATGTATCCATATAAAAAACATTGTGAAATATGTAACACCTATATTCCTCACTATTAGAGCTGGAAAAGTAGCCGCGGTGTGTCCGGTTTGGTCTAACTCTATATGTTAAAAATGTAAAAAAAAATCAATTATACTTATATTTTAAAATAGTTATAATTATTTTAAGATAATTATAATTTTTAGTTTAATATGATTTTATATTAGATCAAATAAATTAAATTTTATTTAATTTAAAATATATTTTTAAAATTTAAATTATATTAATAAAATTAATTATTTTAATATATAGATTATAAGAGAATAAATTTATTTAATATTAAAATAGGAATTAAAAATTTATTATTTATTATTATTATTAATCTATAATAATAATTAATTTTAATTTTAATCATTAGATAGGATTAAGTTGTTGATAAAAATTTATTTTAAAATAAGTAAATTTTTTATTAAATTAATTTATAATATATATTTTAAATAAAATAAAATTATTTTAAAATTATTATTACTTTATAAAATAGATTATTGATAAATTTGTGAATTATTCTGGGTTAAGTTCAGTTATGATTTAAACGGATAAAGTCAAAATATATTGAATTAAGATTACCATTTTTTTCACTTAATTTATTTTTCTAATTTTTCAAATCAGGTTAAACATATTTATACCTCTAGATACTAATAAAAAAATAATTATTTTTACCACTATAATCTTTCTTGCGTTCTTTCATTTATATTTACTTCTTTACCACTAAATTTTTATACCTTTTACTTATTTTAGTTAGATTTAAATTTATACATATGTTCATTTACTTTTTGAATTTGTCTTAATTTGAAATTTACGTTTGTGCAATTCTTTTATCTTTTCTTTTACATCGCTTTCAATTTAGATGCATTCTTTGCAAATATTGATTTTTCAATAATTGATTTTATTCGACCTTTGCTATTGTCAAGTTTAAGTTGCAACATTTTTCTTTAAATTGCAACATTTCTATAAAAATATAAAAAAGAAGAAGATATTTTTAGTTACGTATTTAAACACTATTAAAAATTCATATTAATGCTTAAATAAATATGAATGAATAATTATCTGCCTGAGAGATTATCTGTGTTAGTTTAAAGTTTAATAAGAAAATGAATATAAGCTTAACATGCAAGTAGAAATTACACTGTTGAAGAGCTAGTTGAAATTATGTCAAATTATAGGTAATTAGCACCACTATCAAGACTAATTCGAAACAAAATAACAAGTTTTAATAAAAGCGGGATTTTCATTTTTGTCTAAATTAGCTTTGAGAGCTATTATGGCGGGCATAAGAAAAAGACAAATTACACACAAGTAGTTTGCTTGCTGATGCACTCAAAGTGCAAATAACCAAAGAAAACTACGATGAATTAGTGGCTAATTCATACAATTAGCCTCAACAATCAGCTATGTATGCCAAGTTTTCAGTTTGGATAGCAACAACACTCCTTGGTTAGCTTATAAAACAACAAAAGCTCCTCTGATAAACAAAACTGGTACGTGAGTTTTAATTTTGGTGAGTTGGTTATAGGGATGATTGAAGTGTTAGATTTTGTGACACTTTTTTGAAAAGTGAAGACATATATTTTATGAAACCTTGTAATTTATCTTGAAAGTTTCTATCTTTGTTACTATGAATATTTTTTATGTGAGGACAAAGAAGCCTTTTCAACGGCCCTTTAACCATGCACCAGAAGAAGTGGCCTAACATGGGGAAGTAGATGCAGTTTTCAGCCAAAAATAGAGAAAGATGCAGGAAGAGAAGGAGTGCCACAACCTCATTAGGCAAAACATGGTTGGACGCTAATGAAATGGTCCTGAAATGAAGGGATTAAACGAACGGAGTCTCCCACTATAAATTCCTCCCCAGTGGCCCAGTGATTCATCGTCCTGGTGTGCAGCACAGGAAATCAAACTCGAGAAGAAGAAAAAAAAAAGAAGCTTGGCCACCCCTTTCCGGAATAAAAATGGAACGCACCACAAAACTCTTCTCGGTGTTCGTTCTGTGCGTGGCGGCAATGGCACACCAGGCTGCTGCACAGGAAAATTTAAAAGGAAAGGATCTAATAAATAAGGTATGCAAAAAGTCCCCAACCAAAAACCTCTGCATTCAGGTCCTCTCATCCGACCCACTCACAAGCCCTGATGCAGACCTCAGAGGCTTAGCAGTCATTGCCCTTAGGGTTGCTGCCAAAAACGCTTCCAGCATCCTCACCGAGGCCAAAACGCTTATCAACGACGACCACCTTGACCCTGATGTCCAACAAGGCTTGGCCGACTGCAAGGTGAACATCTTGGACGCCGAGAGCCAGCTGGAGGACACCATTGCTGCCCTGTTGGTCGATTTCCACGACTCTGACATACAGGCTTGGCTCACAGCTGCCTTGGCTGCAATCGACACCTGCGACGCCTCTATCCCCGGAGATGACGACATTCTCTCCGTTCAGAGCGCCGTCTTCCGCAAGCTCTGCAACATTGCCATCTCCGTCATCTCGCTCCTCAACAATCCAAGTAATAATTGTCCAAGTAATAATCCACTTCATAATACAATCAATATTCCAATCAAGATTCCAAATATTCGTAATCCACTTAAGTTAGTCTAAACCTCCACTATTGTGGATCCATCCATATACCGTTTCCTGTAACTCTTTCCCTCGTCTTCACTATCCATCCTGTGCATGTCAATCTTAATCTTCATATTAATTCCGTGATTTTACGGTGTTAAACTCCGTACTTCATGTTTCATGCTTCTGTCTTTTTCTTTTTCCTTGTTACTTGGGAAAATGATGGCTCCTGAAAAATGCAGAGTGCTTCAGAAATTACACAAACAACAGTAATGAAAGGTCGAATCTATATTGACAATTATTACATGAATTTGGATCATCTCTGTATCATTTTCTCCTTCTCCTTCTACAGCTTTGACGCGAAAAAGAAAATTGACAGTTAATATATTGTTGGTAAATGATAATAATAAAGACATGGTGATATTGGAAAACATACCACCTTTTTATTTTAATTATCATATATTTAATCAATGTTACAGGTCTCTTAAGCTATTATGTGATTCTGATATTAATATATTTTGCTTAAAAAGATGATTCGATTTATTTTTACTTTAAAACTTAAATATTTTAATAGTTAGGAGTATCATTTATTATATTATATATAATGGTGTTTGGTGCGTAATTTTTTTAATTATAAAAAGAATTATGTGAATTTTGAAATGAGAAATGTTTGCAACTGGTTTAGTTTTCTACCTCCAAATAACAACTACTTTTATTAATATTATTATAATAGTAATTCTTTCGATTATCTATTATCAATTAATCACTTTTTTTATTTATTATGTAAAAAAATTGTTCGACAACCTTTTTTTTATAAATAACAATTAGACAATTTTATTTAATAATATAATATTGGTATACAATTTTATTTAATAATATAGTATTATTTTTTATTATTTTTATCTATTTAGAATTATTAAATTAATATAGAAAGTTATATAATGGATATTTTGTTTCATATATTATCACTCTAAATTTATTTACAAGGAGGAATTATTAATATATATATATATATATATATATATATATATATATATATATATATATATATATATATATTACCTTTGTGAACTTTTACGCGAGATTCTAAAAGAATCTATGTAATAGAAAAAAATTCTATTAGTGTAATATTAATATTGTCATCCTGTACATGATTTAATACTCTACAACATACGTACATGCAACTTTAATAACAGCCGTTGAGTATAAGTTATTTCAAATAGATGGTTATCAACAATTTTTTTTATTTACAATACAAATATAAAAACATATTCTCAAATGTTTTTGGTCAAAGAAATCGTCCACACGGTAACCAAATTATATTTGCCTTCTTTAATGATACGTAAGAACCATTATTTTAAACTTTAATATTCCTTTAATATTTATTATTTGTTTTTTATGTGGTTATGTTACACCATATCTTCTGAATGTTTACTAGAAATGCTCATCCAGCTTTATCTTTTTACATAATCATGTTACAATGTTTTACATTAACTTTTATAATAATTTTCATTTTTATCACATTATTTGATTTTATATATTTAATTTCTTCATTGTAAATTTTGTTGTACAAATGTGATGTAAAAAGTACATTTTTCCTTTGGTAAGCTACAAAGAAGTCAAAATCAGGGGTTGATTTGTCCAGAAAAAAGTCACTATCTGATTAATGACTAAAGATTTGTGAATGGGACAGAAAAAATCAATACAATATATTTGCTTTATAATTCTTAATCACAGTCATTTTCAATGAAACAATATGCTTTGAAGTTTGAACATTTGGGAGGGGTATTAGTAGATCAGAGTACAGGCACTGGCCAGCTTATTTTTTTAAGGATACAAAAAATACCAGAAGAAAAGAACAAAGTGAATGATATGAGTGAATCTTCTATATCAAGTTATTGGTGTAAGATACTCCTGTCTGAGGTAACCAATCATCACCAAGCAAAAAATTGGAGACTGTAAAATTGGCTGCATCTGTGGCATTAATCAGATGATAACCAGGCCACGTCACTCTATTGGTGGTGTTGGAGCCTGGCCCAGTGTTGCTATACTCTGCGTAATACAAAGTGCTTAATGCAAAATCACCGTCCCATTCACGCCACCCTGCACCGTTGATCAAATCATCCATAGAAGTTTGCATATAAACTGTTCTAGAATACTCCTTCCATGGCCTTCCCAAATATGTTGCAACACCGTTGCTGGAAGCTAAATCATCAGCTGCTCTAATGGTACAGTTGTGGATAGAAATTCCAGTGTCTTGATTTGGATCGGTTCTTCCTTGCGCAGTGATGGCGTTGAATTGACCCTGCATGGGGAGACGAGGATACATGTTGCAACTTTGGAACACCACCTTAGCGTTTCCGAATATGAAATCTACAGTTCCGTAGATGTCGCATTCCCTGTAGAATTGTCTCAGGGAATGAACGTATAATGTGTCTTGGTACCCCTCGAAGCTGCAACTGTAAAACGTGGACAAATCTGCTCCGTTTCGAACTGCCACTGCTTGGTGCTTCACGGCTCCGGCGGTGTTGCGGATGGTCATATTCACTCCCACGAATCCTTGTCCTACCACAGCTGCATCATTGGTGAAAAATTTATCAGATATATGCTCTTTGGAAGATGATTCTTTTTCGATATTTTTTTAGAGTAAAAGCATTGTCCATATTACCTACATTCTAAGATGCATGATTTTTAAGATTGTGTAACTTTTATAAATAGGAATTTCTTATATCTCTATTTCTTATTTCCCTAATTCCGTGAAAATGTAAGCGTGATTAAAAGGTAACACTTTCTACCTTTGTTTTCCTTTCTCATATCGTTTTGATCAAATAATGGAGGAAGTATCAAAGTTAACGGCAAAGAAGTTTTAACAAGGAAGCAAATTGGTTATAGTAAAGATGAAAATAGCAAATTTGTATATGTTTCATTTTTGTTTAATAAATTGTGATTGATAATAGAAGTATTTTAAAATGGGAGTTTTTCTCACATCATAGCTATAATAAGTAGTTGAAGATTATCATTACCTAATGTTGCGGAGCTGAAGGTTGTCCAGCCATCAACGACACTGCGATTGCCAGTGATAATTGTCTTGTTGATGCCATCCCCAACCATCATCAGGTACGTCTTCCTCTTATCAATGGACACATTTTCATCATAAACACCAGCAGTGACATAGATAAGGAAGTATCCATCGGTAGAGACAGATTTATTAGGAGCTGCAGCAATGGCATCATTGATGGTGGTGAAGTTGCCGCTTCCATCTTGGCTCACCGTCACAATATCCCTCACCACAACCTCCTCAGCGACCGAGACCTGAAGGAGCTTCCTCCTACTCACAGACTCGTAGATCGCACGGGTTCTGCTCGACATCTTAAGCGGAAGACGCCCGTTATGGAACCCTTGTTGTTTCTTGGTAGGGTGCATGGCGTTGACTTTGGTTCTGGGAACCCAACCCTTGGTGAAGAGAGCGAGTGAGACACTGTAGAGTTTGGTGTCGTTGGAAAGAGGGGCAGTGAGACCGTTTCTCACGCTCCAAGCAGAGGCAGTGTCTTTGAGACCGTCCAAGCATGTTTGCTGGTTGGTCAGAATGGCGCTGAGTAAGGTTTGGATGTCGTCGGCTTGAAAACTAGGGAGAAACCTCGTCGTCTTGTTCACGGTTTGGAAGGAACTCGAAAGGAAATCGAAGTTGAGTTCCCCGAGTGTACGACAATCTTCAAGTGCACGGATTGCGGCGGCGGAAAGAGAAGAACGTCGTTGGAGGTATTTATCAACAAGGCTCAAGAACTTGCGAGCCTGTGATAGTGACTTTTTCACGGAGATCCGGCCATAGTCGTAAACGTTGCCGTTTTGGGGAGGGAGAACGGATTTGCAATAGGACGGGTCTGGGGTAGATTTGCATGCGGTTCCAGGGGAGACAGGAGTTGTAGGATTTGGAATAGTGTCTGCGGAAACTTTCATTGATGCAAATAAAGGTAAGAGAAAGAGAAATATTGAGAGATAATAAGAAAGCTTGAAAGCCATGTTGGTTTGACAGAACAAGAGTAGTGAGTTCTTGTGTGTTAAGTGTTGGTGACTTGAAAACTAGGTTTGGCGATGAATTTATAGGTGGAGAGGGACAACTTTTAACGTGAGAGAGACCTCTGATTATGGGTTTAATTGTTTTTTTTTTTTCATGTTTTACTGCTGCTGAAGGTTGACCAGGGTTGCAAAGTAGATATAATTAAAGATTTATAGTAGAGTAGAAAATTAATGGAATAGTCATTAGTCAACCAATGTAGACTTTGTCAATAAGCATCGAATTACATGACACGCATCTTGGAAAATGTAACGACGGGATTTCCCACTAGGATTTTCTTAATAAATTTATGTATCTATGAAGTGTGTAGTAGGTGGTGATTTTAATTAATTGGTGACCCTAACGAATCCTTTGTCTTGTTCCACTTCAATGAATCTAAATGTTACTGGTAGTACACATGCATTCACTACAATGAATAAAGGTTTGTACAGGATGGAGTAATAATTGATACATAATTAAGGACGCAACTTTTTTTTATAAATTTTTTTAACTAAATGGTGCGTTTTATGTCTATCTTTAAATATTTTGATCATGTTCTCTATTTGATAAATCTTATGCAAAATCTTTCTCCATTATATTCAATCATATATCAACAGGTAGAAATAGTTTATTAACTTTGACCTAAAATAATTTATAATCGATTGACAATATTAAAATTATTACATTTAAGGATAGATGTTAAACTATTACTAAATATACATTTATGTTATGGATGACATTTGATAGTGAATATTAAAATACAAAAACAATAAAATGGACAGTTGCCAAACTATGAGTGCATAACATTGACAAGAAAAATGAGGTAAAGGGTTCTTTTTCATAAAGAATATTTACATTCTTGTTCATGACCTAAAATTTTGCAGAACTTGCTGAGCAAAATTTATTTATTATTGAATGAAAGTTTTTTCTTTTATATAGTGTGTCTAATGCAAAACATAATACTAAGTTTACAATATAAAAATATTTAATTAATTACATCTATAGACGTGTGTCATAAAATAGTAAACCTCATTATTTGAAAGAATAGTATATTGAAAAGTGGAAGCCAGTGGATATTGGAAAACAACAAGAATTGGGGGCTGAAAGGCATAGAGTTTGGTAAAAGAGTTGTCTTCACATTAATGCCTAACTGTTTGAAATTAAAAGGTGTGATAGGGGGAAAAGAATAATGAAAATTTGAAAAAGGATTAAAATGGGAAATACAAATTCATAACGTGGTTTGATTTGAGCAGACATTGGTTCGGACTAAAAGAATCGATTTTTATTTTGTTAATATGGCGGTGTTGTATTGGAATTTGGAAAGTTAGATCCGAAGAGTGTGTTGTTTTGACCTTGTGGTTAACGCGTAAAGTCTGGTCTTGACATTTGTATATAGCTAGGTACGTGGTGGGGCATGTTTATGGCGGTGAAGGACCCACACGTTGATGAAATTGCTGAGTAAACAATATCTGCCAAATTTGGCAAGCTGGGATCGATCACAACGCAAGGATGAGTCAGAGAAGAAGAGTCCAAAGTCTGACGGTTACGGATTCACTACAGTTATATTTTGGACACAATTTCTTTGAAAAAAATAGACACCCATGCCCCTGCTGCGACGTTTCGAATCATCATGGAACGCGCAAACTGAATAATTAAATACTCTTTAAATATATTATTATATAATACGATTTATATTTATAATTATTATCTTTTATAATAATCAAAGTTGTGTAGATGTTACTTCATCTCATCGCGATAGAACCCGCCACTATCAGCGAAGTTCAGCACATGCTCAATGTTAATATTTCTTATTTATGATTAGTTTGGTGCATTTATAAAATCTGAATTTGCCAAAGTCAAAATCACTCGTTATAAAATTATTATTTTGTTACTGCAGATAAAAAAACTCAAGCAAGTTGTTTGTATCCAAATCCAATCCGAGTCAAAGGAAGCACGTTCTATTCACATTGAAGCTAGCAAATATATAAATTTAACTTTAAAAATATTTATAAACGATATATATTGTATATATTAAAAATTATGCACTATATAAATTTTATGGCTATGAAAAAACATAGAAATACAAATGTTATCTAAAGTACTTGAATTTTATCACAAGATTAAACGTTTAACAAAAGTTTAATCGACGCCATATTTTAAAGATCAACTAATTAAATTTTCCTAATCAAAATTCTTAATGGACTCTTGTCTCAAATTAAACGTACAGCCCATCACTGGAAACTCGGTCCGCGATGCTTCAATTTGGTAGTTGCTTTCTGCACCCTGAGATTTCTTTTTGCACCCATCTTACTTTTTTAATCTTTTGGAGTGGACAATCGGAAGCATGTGAATTTGGGTATCATTTTGGTGATTGTAAAAATTATGGGTGTATTCATGATCCTGTTCCAAACTAGTCATTCCAGAAGATAAAGGAAAAAGATAAATATGCACCTTCATATTCATTTATAACGTTAAACAGATTTCGCCAATTCACTCATTCATGACCACATTTATATATGTGGCTGAATCGAAATGGAACAGCATATTCAACATAGTTTATAGTGTACGACAACTATTAATCAAAGTAAAGTTTCCAATTATTATTACAAAGATGCCTGGTACGGAATGCTAGTTTGAGGCACCCAATCATCCCCATCCAAGAAGTTAGACACAGTAAAATTTGCTGCATCAGTGGCATCGATAACATGATACCCAGACCAGTTCACTCGTTTGCCAGTGTTTGAACCGGGACCCATGTTATCATATTCTGCGTAATACAATGTGCTGAGTGCGAAATTCCCATTCCATTCATGCCAACCAGCAGGAGCTATCAAACTATCCATGAAAGACTGCATATAAACAGTTCTTGAGTACTCCTTCCATGGCCTTCCAAGGTATGTTTCCGCATTACCAACCATTGGAGCAAAATCCTGTGCTGCTTTTATGGTGGCATTTTGTATGGAAAAGCCAGTGTTTTGATTTGGATCAGTTCGACCTTGTGCAGTGATGGCGTTGAACTGTCCACTCATGGGAAGGCGGGGATACATGTTGCAGTTTTGAAAAACAGCAGCTGCGTTTCCAAATATGAAGTCAACTGTGCCATATATGTCACATTCGCGATAAAACTGCCTCAGAGAATGAGTGTATAAAGTGTCTTGGTACCCTTCAAAACTACAGCTATAGAAGGTGGACATATCTGCTCCATTTCTTACTGCAACTGCTTGGTGCTTGCTTGGCCCAGCAGTGTTGCGGAATGTTATGTTCATTGCAACGAATCCTTCTCCTACCACAGCTGAAAATATCACCAACAAATTAACACGTGCGAAGGGTGATTTGAATGTAATTAAGAGGACTATTTAAACTTCAGATATATATTCACGTTCATACCAAAAAAGCATGCATTAGCTATATTTATTTAGGATGTTATGCTTACCAAATGTTGCTGAGTTGAATGTTGTAAAGCTATCAACAACGTTGTGATCACCAGAGATAATTGTCCGATTGATTCCGTCTCCAATTAACATCAAGAACTTCTTGTTTTTCGCTATCGATAGATACTCTTGATATACACCCTCGGTGATAAAAATAATGAAGTAGCCATCCGTAACAGCTGTGTTATTTGGTGCAGCAGCTATGGCATCGTTTATGGTGGTAAAGTTTCCACTTCCATTTTTACTAACCACCACAATATCACTCACAACCACGCTTTCACTGTCATCCGATGTTTGAAGTAGTTTCCTCCCCTGACCTTTAGCAGAATCATAAATGGCACGAACTTTGTTTGGCATCTTCAAGGGTAATCCATCATTCTGGATGGCTGCTCCATGGTGCTGCCATATTTTGTTCTCAGGAACCCAAGCCTTGGTGAACAAATAAAGCGAGACACTATTAAGCTTCATATCATCCGAGAGTTGGGAAGAAAGACCATTCTTCACTCTTGTATCTGAAACTGAGGTTTGAAGTCCATCTAAACAAGTTTGCTGATTTGTCAAAACAGCACTAAGCAATGTGTGAACATCGTCTGTTTGAGAGGTGGGAAGAACATCGCTAGCTTTATCGACAGTGTCATGGGTTGTTGATAAGTAGTCAAAGTTCAGTTCAGAAAGTAATTGGCAATCTTCAAGGGCTCGGATGGTGGGTTGGGAGAAAGAAGAGGGATTTTGAAGATATGAGTACACCACGTTCAATAACTTACGCGACTGGGACAGGGATTTTCGAACAGAAATGTGGCAATAGTCATATATGCTACCATTTTGATTGGCAAGAACAAATTTGCAGTAAGAAGGGTCCAAGGTTGAGTAGCATATGGTTTCTGGTGGAACGACTGCATGGCTATTATCAGCTATGGAAATCGACGTGAAGAAGCATAGCACAAGGGAAACACAGAGTGTGCAAACATACAAGCTGTTAAAAGCCATACCCATTGGTATTTTGGATGGAAGAATAACAAATAAGAGTTAATTGTAGGTTGAAGATTGGATGGAAGATGTGATCCATGCATACATAGTTGGGCTTCTTGTATAGGGCTTGGTGACAATTTTGTCTCATTAAAACGATCAGAGTTAATGTGGTGATAGTGCATGGCATATGGGAGGTCAACTTGAAGGAATTTTCGTTACCTACTTTGTCTTGATGCCGTGGCTACCATTAACATAGTCAACAACTCTAACTAAAACTGCTATGCATATGAAATGTATTTGATTAAGAATTTCGGACGAACATTCATCAAGTATAAATCATCGTGCATGTATGCAATTATTCATAGGAATATTGTGTTTATTTCTTTAAATTGCTAGCAATATTTGTTTGGTAATTGACTTATCTGATAACGAATTGGATATGATTTTAAACTGTCAATGGTGGGGTAGCTTCCCAGCAATCATAAGACACAGAACGCAAGAAAAAAAAGTAGAATAACTAGACTAACGTGGATTGTTTAAGGAATATCTGACAACATTGTGTTGTGTCTGTTAAATCCGCAGGAAAGTCAATCTTGTAGGTAATGTTGCGAATAATATAATGTTTGAGAGATTCCCAGGAATGTATGTAGTCAGATAATTTCCAAGGATGTGGCATTGCCATATATAGTCATAATAATGATAGCCAACATCTCTTTCGAATTAGGGTTTACTCGTATTCACCAACCAAACCCTGCACATAATATTTCGTCCATGCCCATAACTTGGTAATAAGTCGTGTGTATTATTAAGAACGTAACCAATTGCCGTTTAAAAATTTGAACTGTGCAGTAAAATCTTATGAATAGCACATGCTGTACAATAATAAAAATTTGAATATTTATAATTTGTTCTTACTATATATGTATTTGTTGATTAGAAAGGAAGTTAACATCATTAGAAGGATAAAAGAGAATTTAAAGAAATATAAGCATGGACTATCATTAAAAACTATTCAAAAGATACGTCGCAGAACAAGAAACCTCGTCATTTTGACAGGACATGATTAAAAGACATGTTATTTATTGTATATTTGTTAAAGTATAATTACCATCAAAACTAGGTCAACAAATAATGGTTTAATGTAATTGTTTAGAGGTAAAATACTAAAAAAAATTATTAACGTAAAGTTAATTTTTTTATAAAATATTATAAACATAGATAACATAGTTGTAACTTTTCTACGAAATTTCAAGGCTTCAAATATGTTTTATTTTAGTATTAATTGCATTTTTACTTTGTTTTTGTCAATTAGTTTGATCTAACATAGTGGTGATATGTTTTTAAAACAAATTTTGTAGTGGAAATTAATATAACAAGTTTATGTCTATCCATTTTACACCTTGAAACAACTTAAATATATATTAACTTGAAAAATATAAATAAAGTGGAATATAAGAAATACTTTTTTTTTTTAACTTCCTTCTTAGTCTATATCCTTACACGCATCTACCAACCAACCAACCAATGCTTTGAACATAATAGTGGGTTCGTGCACATGGATTACACACGAATTAAGTCATGATGCCAAACTTGCTGAGGAACGCCAGATGCATTGGAGTCGTATAAATTTAAATATATCCGCATTAATTTTTTTTGTTTTTATTAACAAAAATTATATAATAAGAAAAAGAAAAAAAATCTTTAAAAGTGTGATTTTTTTTTCCGCTTAATATTATTTTAACATAAATTTGCATATATAGTATGTAATATTTACATTAGTAACATATTTTTATAAAAAGTCAAACATTTAACATCTTATTAAATTTATAATTTAGAAATAACATCATTCTATCAATATTTACCTCACTAGCACAATTATCTTACACAATTAGAATTCGATTCTTAGGAGGCCGAATTCTAACCTCACTAATTAATATAATTTTAAAAATAAAATAATATTTATTAAATATAATAATTAAATATAAATATATATTTTTTATAAAAAATATATATAAATATTATATATAAATATTTTAAATTATTTATATAATTATATTATTAATATATTTTTATAAATATAGTAAAAACAAATATATTTAATATATATATAATATTTAAATACTTATTTATATTTTTATAAATATAATAAAATTTAATAAATATATATTTATATATTTCTGTATAACATTTTTACATAAATAAATTATATATTATTTAAATATATTTTTAATATAAGTTAATTTTAATAAGTAAAAATAATATTTTTTATAGAAATATATAAATATTTTTATTATATTTTAATATATTTTTACTATATTTATAAAAATATATTAATAATATAATTATATACATATATTTTTATGTTATTTAAAAAATATATTTATATTTATTTCATATAATTATATAAATAAGTTGTTTAAATATATATATATATATACAATATTTTTATATTTGTTTTATATAAAATATATATATTTATATTTAATTATTATATTTAATAAATATTATTTTATTTTAAAAATTATATTAATTAGTGAGGTCGAATTCGGCCTCCTAGGAACCGAATTTCAATCGTGTATGTAAAAATAGTGCTAGTTAGGTAAATATTGATAGAATGATATTATTTCTGAATTATAAATTTAATAGCATGCTAGTCAGGTAAATATTGATAAAATGATGTTATTCCTGAATTATAAATTTAATAGGATGCTACCTGAAGAAAAAAATCTTAAAAGTGTTGAATATTCATGTATCATTATTTTATTTAAAATTTAAATCATGATAACATAATAATAAATAATCTAAATCTTACGCATTAAATTATAAATCTTAACAATATTAATACAATAACGTAGAATTATGTTTTTATTTAGAAATATAAAATTCTTTAATATATATTGTTCTTATATAATTGAGAATATCCTACAAAATTCAAGTACTATGTTTGGATATTCCTACAAAATTCAAGTACTATGTTTGGATATTCCTACACTATTTTTTTGTTGGTTGGGAATCTTTCTAGAAGGGATCGTTTCTATTGAGTTCTTGTCGGAGAGTGGTCGATGTGTCTGCAAAAGATATTTTCATGTTTAAGTCACTAAGTGAATGAAAGGTGTGTAACAGAGATTAAAGATTCAATTCATGTCTTAGAACTTTTGTCTATTTATAGTATCGTATATGAGTTGTTTTCGTAGATCTTGGCCTTTTGATTGTCTCGTCTTAACCATACACACGTGTTTTGTGGTATATATATTGTGTTCTCTGTCTTTACACAATGTTATATGTTGTGCATTCTGTTTCTATACAATATCCTTAACTATCCTAACTAAATCAATGCATTTTTCTAGTTTAAAAGATAAATATCCTATTATGGTGTCAATGTGTTACTGTGGTGTAATTAAAGATATATGGGTAATTGATTACACAAGCTTCACAATACCTGTTTTTAAGTGTAAGTGGGTGGATAGAAATAGTTATGTCAAATCCGATGACATAGATTTTATCTTAGTTGACTTTGAAAAGATGGATTATAAAGAAGAGTCATTCATCATGACATCTCAAGCGAAACAAGTATTTTATGTCACTGATCCCGCTGATAAAAGATGGTCTATAGTTCTCCAGGGAAGAACCATTAGTCATGAGAATGATGATTTTGCACTTGATATAAGTGAGATTCCATCTTTTTCCACTAATATGCCAACCTTGAATGTGGAGAATGAAGTAGACGATGTATATGTCACACGTGATGAGGAGACGTGACAGACCTTTGGAGAGAAATGTCTAGATCCTTTTTTTCAAGTAAAATCATTGGTTTATTATTTGTATTATTTTATAACATAATTTAATACACTAATATAACAGGAAAAAAAGAAGAGTTGCTCAGGAATCCAGAAAAAGAATGTTCATTCACATAGATTATCTCGTGGGAGTTATGATAAGTTGGAACAGACCATGATAAGAGAAGTCTCTTCCTTTATTGCTTTTAACCAGTCTGATTTGAGTATGATTTCTCTTCCTTCCTGTCATGATAAGTGGAAGAGAGCACATTAAAAATCATTTGGGGAGTACACATCTGAAGAAGCTCGAACTGTAGCTGAGCGAATGGTAAGTAATTTATGTTTATATGTTTATATTACTATTACATTTGGGATGTATTTGCTAATATGTGTATTTAAATGTCTGTGTTTTAGGATCAATTAGTAGAGCAAAACATACAAGGATCATTTTTCCTACAAGAGCGTGAAAATATATTAGTTGCTATCATTGGTCGTCCAGAGCATCCAAGTCGTGTTCTAGTTGTTCGAAAAAGGGTAGGTATCCGACAATTCTTTGCTGCTCCTCTCAACAAATTAGAAAATCGCAACTTAGTGACGCCCAAAAGAAAGCTCTAAAAATGAGCTTATAAAAGAATTATACTACAAATTGAGAGCAAAGTTAATATTAAACATACGAGTAGAGTTAGCATCCATGGGAGTCTCTATTCAACCTTCTATTGTCCCTACACCTCCACATGTTGATCTTAATAGATCAAGGGAAGCTAGTGTTGATGCTCGTATTGATTACGAGTTGTACATTGATGATTCTCCCGAGTATTTGGTTGTCTTAGGTAAATATTATTATAATTTTCATTTTGTATTTGATCTATTCTAATTAAATTTATGTGTTCTCTTCAGGTAAAATTTATACAATAGGATCAATCATTCACCACCAGACGATTCAAGATGACATGATATGAGTGGTTGTTGTAAAAGTTCGAGATAGTGAGACAAACCCCATGACATTTTATTCTTTGGCCGATTCGACTGACAAAATTGATCATAGCAAGAGTAAGTTAATGTACCAAATTTAATTATGTATTTTTATTCTTTACATGATTAAATAAGTTTAATATATGTATTTTGTTAAATAGGATGCTTCTATAAAACAAAAAGAAGTTGTTAGAAATACATAACCACAATTATCTCATATGCAACGACTTGGTGCAGTGACAATGACTTTAGGAAAATAACCGGTACAAATAGATATGCCTTTTGGAGTAGTAGGCAAAACCATCACCATCCCTTTGTTTATCTGTCAAAGAGATATGTTTGATATTCTTATTGACACTGATCTTCTATGTGCATCAATACTACAACTTTTGGTTGTTATAAGTATATTTCCATTAACTTAAATTTTTTAATGCATTCAATATGTTATTCTAACATTATTGTTTTTCATATATAAGGTATTTACATTGTCTTTGCATTGAGAGGAAGAATATTTACATTTATGGATTTCTTGACCCTGTTATCATTCAAATAAAGCCAGTGAAGTGCAAACATATTTGATAGAAGCATTTCAAAATTCAGGCAAAGAAATGTACTTAGAACCTTACATGCATCAGTAAGTATATGATGGGAAAAAACATCATAAAGAACATTACCTTATCCCCAAGAATTATCATACTAATAAAGAAATAAGAGAAAAACAATCAACACAAGAATATACCGTGGAAACTCCAAAAACTTGAGAAAAACCATGATCGTTATCTAATGATAACCAAAGAATAACACTTTGTGAAAATTTTTACAACACATAATAGACAACTCTCTCATGCTCTTGATCCCAAATACACCCACATTCTCCAAAGCAAGAATTTAAACTAAACCTCACAACACTCTATTACAAGAGTATAAGAAAAGTCAAATACAAGCTTAAAGTGTCTTTGACTGGGGTGAGAAACTTCATGAACTTTAAGCCTATTATATTGCTACTATCACCCACTTTATTGCTTATCCAATGTGATGTGAGACTTTTCAAGATATAATATTTTCATCAACCCAATAGTATATAATATCTTTAACAATGATTTTTACCTTTCAGTTGGTACTAATGTTATTATAACTTGTAGAGTTCATTGACAACTATTAATAATTATCCCTTGACAATTTTTAATGGTTCTTTTGTGCTCATTACACAAGAAAACTACTATTTTAGCTATTAAAAATATAATAGACTTGTAAGTATTTTATTCAACTATATTTTATTTATTATACAATTTAATATTAATGAATTAATTGTTTAATATAATTTAATTTACATTGTTTTATATAGAGTTATGCATGCATATATAAAGTTGTGGGGCCTTCCAAAAGTTGGTACGTAGAAACTTCAGTATATTACACCTAATGTAAGTTATTGTATAACTACTATTCATTTTTGTTAAAATGACATTTTTTTCATTATAATTTTCAGTATTTTGTAGTACCCACGTTAACCAGGAAACCATAAGTGTGAATATTATATGTAATAAAATACATACACACAATCATATCTATTAACATTATTGACTCATGGAAAGAGATAATATAAAAAAATGTCAAAGACACAAACATATATTGCATAGTGCACATATTAATTTTATTATTTTTGTTATAAAATCTCACTAGATATTACATTTATTATACATATGTGACGTATGTTATACATCTGTTACATTTGTTATACATTTTTAATATTATATTCATTATGCATACTACATATTACACAACCATATTATATTTGTTACACACCGTTAATATTAGCTATACATCTCATTATTTTATTAATTATTAATTATTACTTTTTTATTTTTAATTATTTATTGATTAAATAAATTTTGATTTTGTAAATATTCAATGATCCATACCCATTGAAAAAAGAAGTTATAGAAGCCATGAGAATGAGAAACTTCCCATTTTTTAAATATATTTGACAATTTGTAAATTATTTTAACTTATAATGATGTAAATTAAATAACATTATAATGATGTAAATTAAATAACATTATATATACTTAATATTTTTTTTATGTATTTTGTATATTATTATTAAATATATTATGAATTTATTGAATATATAGTCTGTTTGAACAATATATATTTATTATTATAAAGGAGGTTGATGTTTAAAATAAACAAATATTTTAAAAACATTTGTCATTTTTTATGTTGGTTATAAATATAACCAACATAAAAGATACATTTTCTATATTGGGTCATATTAGAAAAGTGAATTTTTTGTATGACGGTTAAGGTTATAATTGTATGTTGGATTTATTTTTCATCTTATTTTAAACTTTTTATGATGGATGTGCAACTAACATAAAACATGATTTTTTTTAGTTTTTGAAAATTTGACATAAAAATGAATATTTTTTATATCTCTTTGTCAATTTAAAAACTGATTTAAAATATCCAAAATAATTAATATAAAAAAGTCTTTATTTAATAGTATTTATTGTAAGCTTGTACCTACAATGGTACACCTAGTACATACCTCCTATACATGTACTAAAATTTACTTTAAATAATAAATAATAAATAGTATTTTTGAAAATTTTAATGTTAATGTGTATATTTAAAATAGTATATCAAAATAAATTATATTCATATTAATTGTTAATCATTATCTTGAACGTTACCCTGTGGATTAATATAAAATAACTGATAGAAATATTCTATATTTGAATTAATTGGAATTATGTTAGATCACATAATCACATAGTAGTCACAAAAGATCATTGTGGTACAGAACTACTTTTTCAACCTTTCTTAGAACATGTGCCAATTAGCGGTGAAGGAGTGTCTTCTTCAGGATAATGAGATACTCATTTCAGAAGTTTTCTTGAGGAAATAAAGGAAGCAATTTAGAGTTGTGATAGAAATAGAAGTTCTAGATTCAGCTTGAGGAATGCGAAGACTTGAACGAATGAGTTTTTTTTTTGTACCATTATCCTCATACCCCAAATATTTATTTTATTTTATTTGGTAAGAAAAATATTTATTTTATTAAACTAAACAAATCATTCAAATGTGCAGAGATATATCAAATTCAAAGCAAGTTTGGCGACACATTCCAGTGCTCAGATGGGACAAATTAAAGTAAAACTAGTGATTCGTAAGTAACTGAATCATTAAAATGCAACGTCTATCTTTGAAACATAACGTAGATTTTAATTTGTATAAATATTACTAATAACGAATCAATCACAACCTTACAATAGAGTAGCAGAGAATTTACACACTAGTACTGAATACAACTCAGAAACATGTGCACCAGAATTTCAAAATGGAACTTTGCTCTTATTACACGTAACTATCTCGTAACTTGAATGTTTGACTATATCAATCCACTGGAAAATGGAACCCCAGTTTGAACAAGCCAATTATCCCCGCTCAAGAAGTTAGATACGGTAAAGTTTGCCGCAACAGTAGCATTGATAACCTGATAACCAGGCCATGTTACTCGGTTTACGGTGCTTGAACCAGGTCCTGTGTTATTGTACTCTGCATAGAACAAGGTGCTTAGGGCAAAAGTTCCACTCCATTCATGCCAGCCAGCAGGATTTATCAAACTATCCATGAAAGACTGCATATATACCGTCCTTGAGTACTCTTTCCATGGTCTCCCAAGATATGTTTGCACGGTGCCAACCACAGGAGCCAAATCATCAGCAGCTTTTATAGTTGCGTTCTGAATGGAAGTGCCTGTATTTTGATTTGGATCTGTTCTTCCTTGTGCGGTGATGGCATTGAATTGTCCACTCAAGGGAAGGCGGGGATACATGTTACATGTTTGGAAAACAACAGCAGCATTTCCAAATATGAAATCGACGGTACCATAGATGTCACATTCACGGTAAAACTGTCGAAGAGAATGCGTGTACAAGGTGTCTTGATACCCCTCAAAGCTGCAGCTGTAAAAAGTGGACATATCAGCTCCGTTTCTCACTGCCACTGCTTGGTTCTTGCTTGGCCCAGCAGTGTTTTGGAATGTCATGTTCACAGCTACGAACCCTTGTGCTACCACAGCTACAAGTGCACATCAAATTTCATGTCATATACCAAAACAGAGATCAATTAAATATCATGCTACGTTAGCATGTTTGGTTCTAAATAATTACTTTTTTTTTTTGTTCTAAAATTGTATAAGAAGATTTAAACGACAAACGATTTAAGTTTAAACATGCAGGTGTTAGGAACATATGTATATTTAATTTGCTCACCAAATGTCGCGGAGTTGAATGTTGTGAAGTTATCGACAACATTGTGATCACCGGTGATAATCGTTCGATTGATCCCAGCTCCAACCATCATCAAGTACCTTTTGTTTTTGGCTATGGATATATACTCTTGATACACACCTTCCTTGATAAAAATTAAAAAGTAACCATCACTAGCAGCTGTGTTATTTGGCGCAGCTGCTATAGCATTGTTGATGGTAGTGAAGTTCCCGCTTCCATCCTGACTAACAACCACAATATCATTGACCAATACACTATCGCTTGTAGCTTGAAGTAGTTTTCTGCCGTGACCTCTAGCAGAATCATATATGGCACGTACACGGTTAGACATCTGCAATGGTAAACGACCGTTGCGGAAATCCAAGTGCCTCCCATTTGGTTGCCATGATGTTGAGATATTCTTCTGAGGCACCCAACCTTTGGTGAACAAGTCAAGGGAAACACTGTGAAGCTTCTTGTCATCGGAGAGTGATGAGAAAAGATCACTTTTCACTCTTTGATCAGAGGCTGTGGTCTGTAAGCCTTCTAAACAAGTTTCTTCGTTTGTCAAAACAGCACTAAGCATGGTTTGCTGGTCGTCAGATTGAGCGGCAGGAAGATCATCGCTAGCTTTATCAACAGTATCGAGGGCGTTCGATAAGTATTCGAAGTTTTGTTCCGCGAGGAATTGACAATCTTCAAGGGCGCGAATTGTGGGTAGAGACAAAGAGGATCTGTCTTGGAGATATGAGTTTACTAAGTTTGAGAATTTGCGAGACTGGGACAAGGACATTCGGACAGAAATTCGACCATAGTCAAAGATGGTGCCATTTTGATTGGCAAGCACAGTTTTGCAGTAGGAAGGGTCTAAAGTGGATTGGCAAATGGTCTCTGGTGGAACGACATCATGTTTATTATTAGAAGCCATGGAAATCGGTGACAAGAAGGATAACACAAGGGAAACACAGAGCTTAAGAAGGGACAAGTTCTTAAAAGCCATTGGTTTCTGAAAGAAAAGGTTAGGAGCTTGCAGCTGTTAAGGATGCATGGGAATGAAATTCATGGTGTCGGGGACTCTTATATAGGCCAAGTCGAAGATCAATTTGATGTTATAAAATTGTTGGTCCTAAATTGCAATCTTAAATTAGAACTCATGCATCCCACGTATCAAAAATGTCAACTACAAGGCGTAGCTACTTGATGTTGATGTGGCTACCACGCCAACTCACTACCAACTCGGGATAATGAAAATATTGAATGAGTTAATTATAATCATACTTGTATACGATGATTTTATTCTTATGTATATATATATATATATATTCTAAAATGGTATTTATATATTCTTTTTAAGCTTCGCAGTAGTGATTATTATAAGGAGTGTTCAATTTTTCTTTTATCAAGAGTAGATGGTATTCAATGGTTCCCATAGCTTGTTTCTCTTTATTATCCTTCTATTACCAGCGTATAGTTAAGACATACTGATATTAGATTGAGTAACTTCTAAATAATAACACATTGCATAAAAAACATTTAAAAAAGACCACTGTTCCTAACCTTACTAATTTGCACTTATTAATTATTTTTCTCTCAATCGCGGTGTCTCATTTGATTCGTTAAATAAGTCGGCTTTCCCAAACTTTGTCTTTAATTTTCTTATATCTTGATTACACACCCCATTGTGTTGTTATAATTTCCATAATTATGCATAATAAGATAAACATTTTTTGGATAATTTTATTAGTATAAGCTGCAAAAGAAAAGTAAAATCGTAATTTGGTATCTTAATTTGACTATTGACATCACCAAAAGAACACCTTCAAGTTATAGAATGATTCGAATTTAATTCCTCGTCATAAAAAACGAAATCTATGACTTATTTATTTTGACTTTTATTAGTAGGCATCAACCAATTTAACCCATAATTAATGTGAATATAATAAAATAAATTGATAATTAGCAAAAATTGTTTAATTGCTAACTTATCCGATAGTATTATTTAATTTTGTCAACTGTGGGGTTGGTTCTGAGCAGTCATAAGACGCGTATAACATCGCTGTATTGTCTCGCGGTCAATGTATGACAAAAATACGAAATGTGGAATGTTAATTGGCTGCAACCAATTACTAATAATAATTTTATATTATATTTTAATTCATTATCTATTTTTAGGTAAAATTTTAAAAAATAATATCGTGAAATATTTGATTTTTTTCAAGATTACAATTAATGAAGTATTTATACTAGTTTTTAGAGGAGTGCTATCATAGTTCGTGATCAACGAGTGATATTAATTAATAATTAGTGTTGGATTTATTTAATAGCATGTTATTGTTTGGTGCGGATTAGTTTTGGTTTTTTATATTAGAATATCTTTTATTAAATTGTTTATAAAAATTTATATGAATAAAATTATTATTTTAATATTAATTTCACATATATAAGAGCATCATAGCCTATGAGAGCTTTAAGATATAATAAAATATTAATTATTTCAAAGAGATGACTAACCAAGCGCGTTCGTCAACCCACTTGAGTTGACATTTGAAAGAAAAAAAACACTAAACTCGGAATGTTACCCATTGTTTATTCTCCAACAAACTTGCATGTTGGATTGCTTGCATTCTCTACTTGGACCAAATCCTTGCTACTTGTGACTGGTTTAATAAGCCTTTCAGCCATGGATAAAGATACTTCAAATTCTAATTACTATTTCTGTTATTTTTCCCTCTAATTCTTTCAACTTCACCAAGTTGGAAGATGGAACGCTGTGCATCTGACCAAACAACTAGTTAGAGATTTAACACCTCTTCGCGAGGTGGAAGCAAAACTTGTTTGCAAAGATAGTATTATACCCAATGCGTTCAAGAGAATCAAAGTGTATCTGTAGAGTTTACCTTACAAATAAATATAAGTTATAACTTACATGAACACTGCCACTGGGGTTTAAATAATGCCTAGGTAACACCCAACATCAACTAGGTTTTTCGTGTAGTTTTCATCTTCTTCTTTTTTAACTTGTTTATTTGGTTCCCACCTCGGACAATGACGCGTTTCTTCCTTATCCTGTGCTTGACTCTACAGTCTAAGTTGGCGTTGGAAAGGAAAATGTTAAGGTAAAGTATACAGGGAGAAGGAATTCGTAGACTAAAGACTGCAACACCTTTTTTCGTATGGCCACCTAAATTTTTAATCTGGAAAACTTCATCTAATAGGTCAAAACTATTGATAAGACTTAGTCTCTCACAATTTTGAATGAAATTTCTGAAAGTAATCTCTCCAATCATACTTGAATGTGTATATACATTTGAAGGGTAACAATATCATGCATGCAAGCATGATTCTTATATTCTTATGTCAATAATTTATTGGGTAACTACCAATCTTTTAACAAGGATATAATTATTCTTCACATAATCTACCTTGGAGTAAATTCATAGCCAATTTTTAGAAATAAAATTAAAAACCAATCATGTTAATTATTTTGTGTGTGTTTTTTCTTCAATAATACAAGTTATAAGATTTGTTATATTTTAAAAAATATATATTTAAATTATCTAAAAATGATACTTTCTAAAATATAAATTCTCTATATCATATCTATATTAACGAAAAGACATTTAAATAAATTTGCGTTAACAAACCATCTTAAGTACAAGTAGTATATGGTATCTATAAACCCGTTAAAAAGCATAAAATAAATTAATAGAAAATATATCAGCTTTATTAAAATAGTTATTTGCCCTGGATTTTATAGTTTCGACCGAATTATTAGATATTTTTATATTTTAAATTATTTGCTCTCGAAAAAAGAATAAATATTTAGCTTCAATGTTGTGGAATAATTAAGTCAACCGGATTGAAACATTTCGCATAACAAGATCATGGGCCAAATGAAAGAAAATGTTAAAGAAAAATTATTGGGCTAAAAGCCTACATCAATTGTTGAGATGGAAAACCCGGCCCACACTTTAAAGTCCAAACCGGAGATCACGGGATGTAAATGAAATGGTGTTTGTCACATTTAGAGTTATTATTATCATCCTTAACAATACACCTTAATCTTTGTTTCAAAAAATAATAAATTTACCATATATAATGTTTATGATGATGGATTCCAAAATAAATTTGTTTTACATGTTGGAAAAATTTGGGTCATGTATATATATGATACATAATTTGAATGTGTTAGGGTCATTATTTATTAAGCCAAATAATAAAGTGATCTAACTAAATTAAAGTTTTGGCTAAAGGCATATGTCATGAAAATAAAATTGTGTAGAGACCATAGAGCAATTTCTAATTTGATGAGGGGCCAAATTGGAAATACTAAAACTTAAGTAATTAACCTAATTCTAGTTATCTAAAGGGTCATGGTCCCTCTCGAGAGTACACACGAACGTAAGTATCGAGTCCCGTTCCTTTCTTTCTATCCCCATCAAGAGAGAAAATCAAGAGGGAAATACAGGTGCTCTTCAGGTGGAAGACCATAAGATCAATATAGTGTTCTACAAAGACATCATCGTTATGGCTAATTCGAGTACGCTTTCGCATTCAGTTCATGACGATGTTTATCGAGTATGGGATTATGTTTATGTTTGATTGTTAGAATCAAAATCAGGATTATTATTATTATTATTATTGTTTTTCCAACAATTGGTATCAGAGCTGCCCATATTTGATTCATGTCTGTTTAATTTATAGAACCCTAATTATGAAAATTAGGATTAATTTTGTTTTAAACAATTCAAATTACCCAATTTTATGAACCCTAAGTGGAGGATAATCTCTAATTTTTGTGAACCCTAAAATTTAAATTTGGGGGTAACATCCCCAATCTGATTCTGCTTGCTGATGGAACCGTGGAGGAAGCTATGAATTCTTCTTCTTCTTCGTTTTTCACTTTTGTTTCGAGTTTAAGTTTCAAGTTTTACCGAGAAAGAAACAAGTGTTTCATATTTCAATTTTTTCTTGTATTGGGTTCTCTGTTCTTTTTTGAATCTTTTGTTTTTATTTAGTTTTATGGGTTTGGAATTGGGGGTGGTGTTTGTGGAGTTCCCAATACAGAGAATCTTAGGTAAATGATGAATGTTTCCACATGTTTGGCTGTTATTATTTTATTGCCTCTATCCCCTAGGAATTTAAAGAAAATTTGATGTTAAATTAGGGTCTGAGTGATTACTCGTTTAATTCCCTTTTAGGGTTTAGAGCAAGTATGCTAAAGAGACTCGAACTATCTCTCGTTTCATCCCTAGTGTGATTTTAGGAAGATGTTCATCCTTTAGGTATTGGTGGAAAATGAGGCCTTTTTTTCATCCTTTGATTTGTTCAGATGAGGTGTTCATCCCTAATGAGATTCTAGGGAGGTGTTCATCCTTAGTAGAATTATATTGAGGTGATTCTCTTTTGAATTAGTTTGTAAATATTAAATATTTGGTTTTGTTATATAAATAAAATATTCAATTTTTGGTAGTTTAATATTTTTTGTGAGCAAATTGAGTCAAGAAGTCACCAAAGTAACTTCTCTTGAATTGAGCAGTTCATAAAAAATATTGAATGTTAGTGTTTGTGTATATTCATGCGAGTATTAGTCGGCCCAAAGGAAGATTAATATTTGGCCGAATTGCATATACACTTGTAATGATAAACATGTGATAATTATAAGGATTTGCTTTGTCGATGATAAATCAATCCAAAGACTGGTTTGTTGTTGGACGTGCTTTATTGTTAATGTTTGATTATTACAACAAGATACCTCTAGCAGTTAATATTACTGTCCAAAGACTTGATATTGATGGTGCATTGGGTGTCTTGAGATGGGTTAAACCATTATTTGAATATATATTTTATTTATAATTTTTTTTTATATAATGTGAGCATAATTAATTTATTTCTTTTGTTCTAATCTAGCTACAATTGCTTCTGTATCTGCCAATTTAAATTATGTTCCGATCCTCAAAAGTATATTTCCTACTTTGGTCTGTTCTGAAGTCAATTTAGCGTCAGTACCTAGTAACACTTGGTGGTTAGACTCAGGTGCAACTACTAACATCGGTGTTTCTATAAAGGGTTGCCTAAGCTACCGAAGCCAATTGATTCTGAAAGATGGATATATGTTGGAGATGGCAAATCGGTAGAGGTGGAAGCCATAGGGCATTTTAAATTGTTATTGAGTACTCGGTTTTTATTTGGATTTGAAAGACACTTTTGTTGTGCCGTCATTTAGACGAATTTGGTTTCAGTTTCTTATCCGGACAAATTAGGTTATTTGTGTTCATTTGGAAACAATAAGTTCAGCTTTGTCTTTTAATTCGGATATTATTGGAACTGGTTCACTTTTGCCTTATGATAATCTGTATTTACTTGATACCGTGACCACCTATAATGAAACCCTTAATACGTAATCACGGGGTACTAAACGTAAAATTGATGACACTCACTCAGGAGCATTATGGCACGAGCGCTTAGGTCACATCTCTAAAAATAGAATTGAACGACTTGTGTCAACTGGAATCTTAGAGTCCATTGACTTCACAAACTTTGATGTTTGTATTGAATGCATTAAGGGCAAACAGACCAAAGCGAAAAGATTAGGTGCATATAGAGCTACAGACGTCTTAGAGTTGATACATACGGACATTTGTGGGTCATTTCCTACACCTTCGTGGAATGGTCAACAATACTTTATATCATTCATAGACGATTACTCACGATATGCATACTTATTCCTTATACATGAAAAGTCACAATCTCTAAACGTGTTCAAAACATTTAAAGTCGAAGTTGAAAATCAACTCAATAAAAGAATTAAGTCCGTCGGATCTGATCGTGGTGGTGAGTACTATGGCAGATTTGACGGGTCAGGTGAACAACGTCCAGGACCTTTTGCCAGGTACCTAGAGGAGTGTGGAATTATCCCACAGTATACCATGCCGGGATCACCTAGCATGAATGGTGTAGCTGAAAGACGAAATCGAACTCTTAAAGATATGGTCAGGAGTATGATTTGTCATTCCACCTTACCGCAGTCACTCTGGGAGAGGCACTAAAGACAAGCAACTTATATTCCGAATGCAGTACCAACTAAAGCAACGACCAAAACACCTTATGAGCTTTGGACTCGGGCGACAACCTAGTCCGAAGCATTTCCATGTGTGGGGATGTCCAACTGAGGCAAGGCCTTATAAGCCAAATGAAAAGAAATTGGACTCCCGAACAGTAAGTAGTTATTTTATTGGTTATGCTGAAAGATCTAGGGGATATAAATTTTATGATCCCACCTTAAAGACAATTTTTGAGACGGGAACTGCTATGTTCTTTGAGGATATTGAGTTTGGGGGAAGAATAAAATCGAGAACTTTGTCTTGGAGGAAGAATCGGTAACAATTCCAGAACCGATTCAAACAGCTTACTTTTGATAAAGTAAGTTCGAACCTCCACAAGGCATTGTTAATGAACCCCTTACTCAAGATGATTTGGTTGTTCATGAAGAACAAACTCAAGATCCTCAAGAACCCGTGCATCATGAGCCAATATACTTTGCAGAGATCCACTAGAGAAAGAAGAATTCGGATGATTACATGGTATTTCTTCGGGAACATGAGGAAAATAATGATATAATGGAAGATGATCCAGTTAACTTCCGTCAAGCTATATAAGGTTCTAAATCTCAAAAGTGGATTGAAGCAATAGGATAAGTATAAGTCCATGCAAGACAATAAGGTTATTGGGAACTTGTCCCATTACCGGAAGGTATGAAACTCATTTGGCTTCAAGATGAATATTGTTGATGATTGTATGTATCACAAGTTTAAAAGGAGACAAGTTTAGTCTCAATCAAGTGCCCAAAGGGAATTTGGAAATTGAGGAAATGCAAAAGATTCCCTATGCATCAGCTTGTAGGGAGTTTGATGTATGCCCAAGTATGTACGCGTCCGGACATAGCATATATAGTTGGGGTTCTAGGCGGATATTTAAGCAATCCAGGAATAGACCATTGAAAAGCAAGCAAAAGGGTCATAAGATATTTAAAGAGAACAAAAGATTATATGCTCACATATAGGAGGTCGACACGATTGGAGATCGCTGGGTTTTCCGACTCAGATTTTGTAGGATGTCAAGAATTTGTAACTTGCTATGAGGTATCAAATCATGAAATATGGTCGATAAATTTTGTCACAGTGGCCGCAAATTGTGAAAGGCATTGAAAGACCACTTAAGTTATATTGTGACAATAAATCACCTGTATTGTTAAGGAAAGAGTACAAAGTGGACAAATTTTCATAGAACACTTAAGGACAAACTCCATGATACCAGATCCTCTGACTAAAGGACTTCCGCCCAAGGTCTTTCATGAGCATTTTGCTCACATGGGTGTTTTACAGTTTGAGGAATTTGTGGTTTAGTGGGAGTTAGTCACTTTTATATATTTTATGTTCTATGTTTAATTTCATATATGTATACATTGTTTTTTGGACATATTTGGTTATCTATAGATATGTGGTTTTTTCGTTCATTCATTACATTTTGTACATTAAGGATATTATATCGATCTCAATAACTTAAAGTTTGGACCAGTTGAAAATAGACGTGTACAGATCACCTTCACGTAATTTTTCATGCTACACATTTCATGATGAATCCATGTCATTTGGTTATGTTAGGATGAGTAATCATTGTTGGTTTTAGTTGCGATGATGCAATGAAAAGCTGGTTTGGTTCTATATCCTAATATGATTAATGGACAGGACTTTTGGAGTATGCTAAAGGAATATAATGGCAATTTTGAGCTCATAAAGTCTAACACATTTGTAAGGTTGTAAGGACATATATATTTGTGACCAGTGGGAGATTGTTGGAAAAATTTGGGTCATGTATATATATGATACATAATTTAAATGTGTTAGGGTCATTATTTATTAAGCCAAATAATAAAGTGATCTAACTAAATTAAAGTTTTGGCTAAAGGCATATGTCATGAAAATAAAATTGTGTAGAGACCATAGAGCAATTTCTAATTTGATGAGGGGCCAAATTGGAAATACTAAAACTTAAGTAATTAACCTAATTCTGGTTATCTAAAGGGTCATGGTCCCCTTTTGAGAGCACACACAGAACGTAAGTATCAGTCCCGTTCCTTTCTTTCTATCCCCATCAAGAGAGAAAATCAAGAGGGAAATACATGTGCTCTTCAGGTGGAAGACCATAAGATCAATATAGTGTTCTACAAAGACATCATCGTTATGGCTAATTCAGGTACGCTTTCGCATTCAGTTTACGACATGTTTATCAGTATGGGATTATGTTTATGTTTGATTGTTAGAATCAAAATCAAGATTATTATTATTATTATTATTGTTTTTCCAACATTACATCCTTAGTTAAGGCCTATTTTCTGCAATCATGCTTTTCTTGAAAGAATCTAAATTTAACTATCTATTTATAAAGTATGTTATATTTTAAATTAAATTTATTTTACAACGTATAATAACAAATGGAATCATACTTTTGCGTATATGTAAGTTCCAAACTATTATGCATGGGCCTTAGTGAAAATGGTTCCTGGACGTTTTGGTGAAGTCGAAGTGATGCTTGTTTTCACCACCTTTCTCCGACAGTTTTTCCGCGTTCGAGCACCGTGCACTTGTTTTTATTTTATTTCTTCACACACAAACAGTTGTGTTCCTATGCTACTACTCAACCACTCGTGTTGTGGGTTAAAACTCTCTCGGGAACCACAAACAAAAAATTAATGCCTTTGTTTCCCTGTTGTGTATAACAGTTCAAGTTGACAAGAAAAGCAAAATTAAGTGGTAAATCAAGTATAGAACTAACTCCGCTTAAAAATATTAACTTGATACATGACATGATTATTTTCCATTATACATCAGTCGTTATTGTGGTATAGTTCGGGAGAAAATTGTAGATATAGGATTCTTTTCCAGGACATGATTATTACTTAATGAAAGTTCCCATTGATTTCGATTTTCCTTGAAATCAGTTTCTTAAAATGAACCTTTGATAATCGGTTTAATATTACACTACTATCGAGGGTTTGCAGTAGTTTTTCAGTTTAGAAGTAATCCAAAATGGTGGTGTTGTAGGATTAGGATGTGGACCTAATTATTGTTGGGTTGTAACGGAGCAAGCAGGGACGTTGCAGAGGCAGCTTTTGCCTTTTATAAATAGATACATGAGGAGCAAGAGATAGTTGCAGTTTTGTTGATGGTTGGGTTGGGTTTCGTTTTCTAATTTTACTTTGGGCAGTTCAATATGACTATTTCTCTCTTTTCTTGTCTCCTTTTCCTTGTCTCTGTCTTTTCCACCCTTTGTCATTCCCTCACTCCCCATTCCCACCACCACCCTCACTCTGCCACACACAACTACAGAGATGCTCTCACAAAATCGATCATCTTTTTTGAGGGCCAAAGATCAGGGAAGCTCCCCTCTAATCAGAGGATGTCTTGGAGGAGGGACTCTGGTCTCTCTGATGGCTCGGCCATGAATGTATGATATTGTTAACACCACAGCCATGGTCTTGGTCTCAGTCTCAGTTTTTTTGTTCTTTTGCTTGTGCACTTTCCTTATTTTGGCTTAAATGTACAATGCAGGTTGATTTGGTTGGAGGGTACTACGATGCTGGGGACAATGTAAAGTTTGGTTTTCCCATGGCCTTCACCACCACCATGCTTTCTTGGAGTGTTATTGAGTTTGGCGGGGTGATGAAAGGTGAGTTGCAGAATGCTAGAGAGGCCATTCGTTGGGGCACAGATTATCTTCTTAAAGCAACTGCTCATCCAGACACCATTTATGTTCAGGTTAGTCTTCTATTCTCTTCTCTTCCTAATAGATTCTTTTATTTGTTACTCTTTGTCATGTTCTGTCGTTACGCCAAAATGCTTGACTACGGAGAAAGCAAGGAAAGTGCGGTTAATGGGTACGGTTTTTTTCAGGTGGGAGATGCCGAGAAGGACCACGCTTGCTGGGAGAGACCTGAGGACATGGATACACCAAGAAGTGTTTTTAAAGTAGATAAAAGCAATCCTGGTTCAGATGTCGCTGCAGAAACTGCTGCGGCTCTTGCAGCTGCTTCTCTGGCTTTCAAGAAAACTGACCCAGCTTATTCCAAAACTTTGGTTAGGAGGGCTATTCGTGTATGTGCTCTATTTGAGATGAAAGCAATGCTTTGAATGTAACGGAGTTCTCTCAACTAAAGCTTAAAATGTGATGTTATACTTGTTTATGGATATAGGTTTTCCAATTTGCCGATAAATATAGGGGATCGTACAGCAATGGCTTGAAGTCCGTAGTGTGCCCCTTCTACTGCTCCTACTCTGGTTATCAGGTAATGTTCTAATGTTTTAATGGGATGGAAGCAAAGTTCTGTTGCATTTTTGTAGAAAGTAAGCACTTGTTTCTGAATGATGTGTATGTTAGGATGAGTTATTGTGGGGTGCTGCTTGGCTTCACAAGGCTACTAAGAACCCAATGTACCTAACCTACATTAGAGTTAATGGACAGACCCTTGGGGCTGCAGATTCTGACAACACCTTTGGATGGGATAACAAGCATGTTGGAGCAAGAATACTGCTTTCTAAGGTCCAAAATCCATTCATTTTCTTTAGCAGGGTTTGTAACAACAATAATGGTTTCCAACTCATCTTTGTTCTCTTGGTTTTAGGAATTTCTTGTTCGGAAGGTGCAATCCCTGCATGACTACAAGGGTCACGCAGACAATTTTATCTGTTCCGTTATCCCTGGTTCCTCCTCTTCCCAATTCACCCCAGGTAAGGTTCCCTTCCTTGTCCTTTTTTTTTCTTTTTCTCTTTTCTTACTCATCAGTGTAAAGATTACCTTTCGTTAACGCAGGTGGACTTTTGTTCAAGATGGGTGATAGCAATATGCAATATGTGACTTCCACCTCCTTCATACTCTTAACTTACGCTAAATACTTGACCAAAGCCCATGTGGTTGTGAACTGTGGTGGAACCACAGTGACTCCTAAGAGACTACGGGCTATAGCCAAAAAACAGGTACAGAAACATGCGACTCATCATCATCATCACTAGGTGCTAATATATTTTTCTGTGTTATAAAAATGTGGATTTTATTCTGATTGATCTTGATTTATTGTGATTTTCAAGGTGGATTACTTGTTAGGAGAGAACCCTTTGAAGATGTCCTACATGGTGGGGTATGGTCCACGGTTCCCGCGAAGGATTCACCACAGGGGCTCATCGCTGCCGTCGATTGGTGTTCACCCTGGGAAGATCCAATGCTCAGCAGGGTTCAGTGTGATGAACTCAGAGTCACCCAACCCCAACATTCTAGTGGGTGCCGTTGTTGGAGGACCGGATCTGAATGATCGATTCCCTGATGAACGGTCAGATTACGAGCAATCAGAACCTGCTACTTACATCAACGCACCTCTTGTAGGAGCACTTGCGTATCTCGCACACTCCTTTGGTCAACTCTAGGGAACCGAACTAGTGTGTACCATTAACTAGTTTAAGCTTTTAATTCCCCCACTTTGATTTTAATGGAAGAAGGTCTATGTTTTATTACACACTTATTCTTGATTCATTGTGCGATTCTCCACGACGGTTATTGCAAGATTCAGTAACTCAAAAAGTATGAAAAGAAAAACTAATTTGAGGGTGGGAATGTGTGAGAATGTACACATCGAGAGGCGAAACGGAATATATAATAATGCTTTAAACAGAGGGCTTAATCCTTAAAAGTTGGAAGTAATCCATTGTTAATAAAACTGTGGCAGAGGATATTATATGATATATATAATAATGAAAGGGAATAAAGAAGATATGATAAAGAAAATACGTGATATTATATGATATATATTTGACTGGGTTGCGCAGAACGAGTTTTGACCGTTGAAAGCTTGAGACAGAGAAAATATTTTAGGATGGAGTGACATATGGAGATGTAGAGAAATGTGGATGATAGGGTCTGAAAAGCTGCTTAACCCTAGTACACCACCAGAGGTACCTTGTGTGACATGTGAAGTATAAGAAATAACAAAAGTAAAGGGTGGTAGTGGAGTTAGTTCTCTCTCCAAAGATTGAAAGACATTCTTCAACTCTGACTCTGACTCACACAAATGACCCTTTGCATTGGCTACCCTAAACCCTAAGAACAAGAACATCTGCAATATATTTTATTATGAGTAACTACTCAAATTTCTTATTTTACTTTGTCATGTCAAATCATCGTCAATTCATACATAGCTTTTGTACAAGCTTCGTTACTTTGTTTTTTTTTTGGAAGTCTGAACTATTTTAATTTCATAAAATTTATTTTTAGTATAAATTTATTTTACAGCTAAATTATTTTTTTATAAACGAAAACTTAAATATATATTTTAAGATCATTCAAATATAACTTTTATTTTTAATCCGTGTATATTTTTCATTATACCAATATTCATTGGAATTTGTTTTGACCATCGTTATCAATAAGAACTTAATAGGAGAAATATACATTTTTAGACATATAAATCAAGAATTTTAAAAATACCTATAATTTCATAAAATTTACGTAAATTTTATTGTACGGTTAAAAAACTCAAATAAAAAATTGCTTATAAATTTCACTAAAAGTTTCTTTATTTTTAGAAGATAATTGAAGCGTATAAAATGATTTTAACCTTTTTTTTCTTTAAAAAGTAATTATACTGGTTCTGTTAAAACAAATTCTAATCCACTGATCGAAAGTATTTTTAAAATAATTTTGTGAAATTATTTGAATATATATATTAACTCTAAAATTTTAATTATATTTAACTATAACTCAATTTTAAGATTTTAAAAATATCAAACTGCAGTATTTTATTATTTATTATACGGTGTTCATCATGGTAAAAGTGCTGTTTTCAAACTTTAAGATTCTCAAAGAACATTGAGCATGCGGTGTTCCACCCAACAGCGAGGATCACTAGTTCTAAGATTCATAATGCTTTATTCTTACCCATCGCTGAGGATCACAGTCCACACAGGTAATTTCCAGGTTTAGATCATTGGCAAATACTAAGCAAACGAAAATAAGAGACATCTAAATTCAACAACCAGTGGCAGTGCTCACCATCTCTCACATAATCAAACTTAACAGAGACAAGTCTTCCATGAAGCTCCTCTGGGTCGCATCACATCACAAGAGTCCAGAACACGAGAAGCAAACTTTTATTTCCATATACCCTTATTATGCCTACTAAGCTCGGTGAAACTATCTAGATAATAGTTAACTTCAATCATCCTTTGCTAGCGGCACAGAATTTGCCTGCAAACAAAAGGCAAAAAAATTATGCTATAAATGTTTTTGTAAGAACTAAGGATGCATGTAAGAAAAATGCAGCATCACAACACACACCATTATTGACTGCAAATTAGTGAAAGTTGCGATTTTTGTAAGCTTTACTTTTTATTTAAGGAACAATAGATAGTATATATGAGAAACAAAGTATTGCATGATTTATGATCACCATTATCCTAACAATCTCCACATGACATGTAATGTAACTACATGTTAATATTTTTGTTGCAATTTGAAAAGTCACATGAAGATAGTTGGGAGACAATAAACATGTGATTGGACCGAACCATGTAATAATGCTGGCAGTGCTTAAGATGATAAAGTTCATAATCCTGCATGAACAAAAGTGATGTGACTCACCAAACCGCGGAACTTGAGGATATAGAACATCTCAAGATATCGTCGAGTTTCACGCCTCTCTAATTTGGAAACGTATTTCCAGAAACTGTAAACTCCGGCCAAGGTCAAGAGCCTTTCGGAATAAATCTTCCACGTGTACCTGTTCGTTTTCTGCTTAGCTTAGCATTTGCAACAAGAAAAGAAACAAAGTTCTTACAAGATTACCTACCTTTCATAAATTCTTTGAAGACCACCATCAGATATTTTCTTCCAATGACTTGGGTCCTTCTTGCACTTCAGGAAGAAGTCAACCAATAGCTCTGAAGCTTGATCAGGGTGATAAGGATCAATGTGGAATCCTGATATACCATGCTCGATGATCTCAGCAGGACCACCATTGCAAGTAGCAAATGTGGGGAGTCCACAAGTCATGGCCTCCACAACTGTGAGCCCAAAAGCTTCGTAGAAAGCAGGCTGAAGAAATGTATAGTAGTAGTTACAAAAATGCCTGAGCGATTAAATCAAATGGGAAAGAGATTATCAGGATAATTTTAGTACCTGAACGAAAGCACCTTGTGTGTCTGCTATGTAGCGATACAGCTCCCCGTTACGTGCCCTATTTGTTTGGGCAGCAATCCATCTAAAATCACCATTTAAATTGTACTCTTTCATAAGACCATGCATCTTCTCAATTTCTGCAATTTCTTCTCTGTCGCTGGACTTCTTAACATCAATGTAACCAGCTACTACAACAAGGTTGACCAGTTCCCTCAATTTGGAGTTCTTAGCAAAACATTCTACCAATCCAGTTATGTTTTTCACTCTGTCTAGCCTTGCCATGGAGAAAATTATTGGCTTTGACTTGTCTTTCAGTGATCCACTGTCACATAGAGACAAAGATAAAACTCATTAACTGTTACATGCACAAACACAAAAACACATCTTAAGAGCTCTTACAAACAGCTTCAAATATTTTTTTCCCTTATAGGAATCAGGGTGTGGAGGTCTGGGTGGGTTTTCAAACAGGGGATCAGTATTGAAGGACAAGTGACTACTTGAAAGTGCAAGCTGATGGACCATTTTTAAAAGTTTTTGCATGATGCATAACAGACAACTCAGTAAACTTTCATTATATTGATCCTTTAGAGCATAGATGGTAAAGGCAGAATTATTAAATTAATCAGAAGATCAACTGCACATGGAGATACGGATTGATGTAGAAGTTTTGCAACTGAAATAGACTCACATGTATTCATCAGTCTGCGCAGTATCATACAATAGCTTTTCAATTGAACCATGTAGGGATGTAAGCCTGTTCTGCTTTTCAGAGTAGGGGAAATATATTGACATATCTGCTCCAGGAGAGACAATATTGAACTTAGGATCAAAAACATCAATGCCATGGACAACCCTATACAGCCCAGGAAGAGTAAAACCAGTGTGGCTCTCATACTGTCCAACGGTATTCTTCCTGAAATATGAGTTAAAAAAATGAAATGAGTAGCATTAACATAACCAAAAATCATAATAAATCTGGATCTATATAATTGATAATATCAATAAGACATGTGATAAAGGGGAGAAAGGTTTAAAGCGATGTCAAGAATTATCATTGCATAAATAGTAAAGTAATCTATTTATATCATGAAAAATATACTTACGTTCCTGCAATCTCTTGGTAAGTACTGGTGATGATAAAGTCTGCATTATTCATGGCTATTAGGTCAGCAGTAAACTGGCATGAAAAATGATATTTATCCTCAAATTTCTTCCAATATATATCTGAATCAGGATATTTTGTCTTCTCAAGTGCATGGGCGATTGTGCACTACACATGAACATTCAAATCAATTTAAGGTGAATTCTCGGCAGTAGATAACATGAGCTTTCACCTTTAGAAAGGCAAAATAAGATAAAAATGAAGAGGGAAAAGAACCTGTGTAACTCCCATTTTATAAGCCAATAAAGATGCAACAAGATTCCCATCACTGTAGTTTCCAATGATGAAGTCAGGATAACCTTGTAACTCAGCAGCAATTTCACTGGCAACATCCTGTTGACATACATAACCATCGATACCAAATGGAAAAGCTAGCACGTGCAGTATACATTGAGTTACTCAACTTTAACAAATCTAAATTAAGCAAAGAAATTGTTTAAATCACAATAATGATTCATGATCAGGTGAACAATTCAAACTATATGAGTTGATAGTCATTTTACCTCTGAATAAGTCTCGAGATAAGGCCACACATCAAATCTTGAAATCCATTTTCGGAGAGTTCCTGACTCTGATCTGAATGGAACACGCAAAATATGAGTGTGCTCAGTACCACTGACTCTTTCTAGTCGCTGGTTGCAAGTTGTCCCCTTTGCATCAGGTATTAACCTGGTAACCTTCAGAACAGCAGAAATTTTATTGTGATTTGAACTAAAAAATAACAGTCTTATCAATATGAAAAAACAGACCAAAAAGTTACACTTACAATTAGAATTCTAGGAGTGAAATCAAGTCCTTGTTTCTTGATCCGAAGGAGCATCTCATTTTCAAGGGCACGCACTTGATCTAGTATATAAACAACCTGCAAATAAAACCTACCATGTAGGATGGTTCTCATGTATGATATATAAAGATATAAGATAAAAGGATGGAAACAACTAAGGGAAACGAAAACTAGAAAGAGCGGGCATCGAAACAACATATGTGTATCCAGCTCAACTATTCTTTTCAGCATATGACAAATGAGATACCTGCCCACCAGTGTCAGGCAAACCCAAGACATTGGCTTGTCCGAAGAAGCCGTGAGGAGATAATATAACAACATTGAATACCATTGGCACTCTGCCAAGAAAAGTCTCCAGTGTAGAAGGATCAGGAGCCTGAAGAATATCCAGTAGCAGATGCATGGTTTCCAATACCCTTTCAGCAGTATCACCCCAACCTCTCTCAAAACCCATTCCTTGTAATCTACATTCAGAAAGAATGAAAGGAAAGACAAAATTAAACTAAAATGTCCTACAAAATTCTCACAACATCCATATCGCAAAGTCAATACAAGTAAACCCATTATCAAATATAAGCTTACACATATTCAAACTCTGAATAGGGTGTTTCACGTGCAAGCTTAGAAAGATAATCCTCAGTCTTGGCCAAAGCAGCTTGGAGTTTTGAAATGTTTTGTATTCTATCATTTAACATCAGAGCCTGTAACATGAACAACAAGGGAGAGAAAACTTCCATAATTATTGATTCCTCGTACTAGCACCAGAAAATACAAATCTGACATTGAGTACTCACTGGTCAGTTTAAAGAAATATATGTCATTCAGAGAGAAGTGCATTAGTTTCATTTTGAAACTATAGATGTTGTGTTGTCATGTAACATAATCACTTTATTGAAGTTCATAACATAAGGGAACATACTTACATGGCCCTTGTATTTGTGAGCTCGGAGGAAATCAAGCAAGGGCTCGAAGGAATCTTTGTTGCGGAACATAATTGATGAAAGGTGGCGATTGAGAAATTGGACACCATTGCCAATGGACGATGAACGCGATGGACGAGGAAATGAGGCATTAAATGGTTCAAAATCAAGTTCCAGTACAAAATTGTCATTATGCCTAATGCACAAATTAGACACAGAAAGAGTAACCAAGTTCAGAAACAGTCCAGGGTCAGAGTTTATTTCTAATGAAAGCTAAGCAGTATATTTCTTACTTTCCATCCACAAGTTCTTCCTTGAAGCTGAGATATTCAGGAACACTTAATTGCTCCACGCTGAGTTCAGAGACATTAACACGGACATATTCCCAAACACCAGGTCTTGGACGAACTCCTATTGCCACAAAAGGAGGCAAAACTATGGCTTCCTGTCACAGACACAATGTTACACATTTTCATACCGTATCTTAAATCTTCCTAACCTTCGTCAACCAGACAGGTCAATTGCATGCACACTTAAATTCCAATTTAATGCAATTTGTTGTGAATGGATTATAAATATAAATATACATATATCTCCTTGGTGGAAATGTGCACTATCAAGTCCCTTATCATTTGGGATATAAATCAAGGTTCCCCAACACTTTGTATTTATTTCAATCATCTAAAGTAATAATTAATCTTTTCAGAAACTGAAAAGAAGTTCCAAAAACATTGTTAAAGAGAGATTATCATATTACCAAAAAAGCATACTTGTTTAGTTCCTGCCTTAAAAAATATTTATTATTAGACTAAATATGTTTTCAAATCTTAAAAAATATTGAAAAAAAATGGCAACATTTCTTAGAATTATATATATTTGATCTAAACCAAAGTTACGATGAGCAACATACCTGTGCAGACTTGATAATTTCACCAAAGGGACCATTTTTAAGATCCACTCTTGACTGATCATCACCAGGGAGTTTGTCAAGTTCATCAATCAAGTTATGGGGTTGTAAAATCCCTTTCCCCTGAGCCACATACCTTTAAACAAAAACAACATGCAAAAACTCATATGAAGGAGACATATACTTAAGCATATGCATCAAACACATAAAAAATAAAATATCAATTAATTAAAACAGTAGAGTTGATAAATTAAGAACCTGGAGAGGAGAGAAATGAGTTCATTCCGGTGAGCTGAGAGAGTGTCTTCCACTCTGTCTCTGATACTGGGAAGCCGACCAAGCTTTGGTTGCGTAGACATGACGAACACAATTGTTATGTGTGAATGTCTGTTAATTTGTTGTACTTAACTGCAAAACTGAATCGAACTGGGTTTATAGTTTGCAATTGTAACTGGAAAAACATAGAATAAAAAGAAAGTTGTATGGATCATTATTAGAGCTGAGATTATTTATATAGTGAAGAGAAAAGCAAGGATGAGTGTGTACGTGGCGACCATTCATTATTTTCCTCCATAATGTCGTTGAATGAGTATATTTTATATTTATATCCCTATACTATCTAATAAACTTTGTATTTATATAATTAGTAACTACTGACTGAGTCCTTTTCTTCTAGTTTCTTTTTTGAAATGACTATACGTCAAAGTAACAATAATGATGTAAAAATCATCTAATTTTTTTATATTTAAAATTACTATAAAATTTTAAAATTCAAATTAAGGTTTTTAAAATTGAAGAGATATTATTTGATATTTTTAATGTAATTTTTTTTTTTCAAACTTCAAAGCCATCCGAAGCTGTTTAAGAGTGTTTGGCTTGTTTTAAATTATTTTAATAATAAAAAAAAACTTTTTTTCCTTTTCTACATAAATTTAAAGTGAAATCATTATCAGTCAACTAAGTACTAAAATTATATTCTAAAAATAAAGAAGGTTATATTAATATTAACTCAACCTATTTAATAATAATATCTATTATAATTTTATATTAATATGTTAATTTGCTTATATTTTTCACGAAACAATTAAAATATCGAGCAATTTTTTTCTCAATCGAATATTTCAAATATGAGATTATAAATCTATGAATAATTTGATAAATTGAAAATAAACTTTATAATAATTAGTAGAATAAATATTGACTTAAATTTTAAAATATAAATGTAAATCTAATTTAATTTTACAAATAAAAGTCATGTTTAATAATTTATGAATTTTAATTATATTTTTAATTTGAGTTTTATTTTCTTATTTTTGTGTGTATATATATATAATAACTAATTGATTGTAATTTCAACAAGGTGGGTGACGTGTATACTAATATAAACTTGCTGTGACATTATGTTCTTAAATAAATAATGAAAAATATTAGGTATATAAATGTTTAAAATATGTTTATGCAAATGTACTTTCGTGACATATATAACGAAATAGCAAAGTAATAAAAAAATGTGATGATAAAAAAATATTGTTATTATAAGTAAAATGTTAAAATATATAATGTAATCCTATCAGATATTTTTTTTTTTAAATCTCGTTTTATGACCTTTTTGACTACTAAGTGGTATAAATAATTTGCAGTCATATTTTAAGTTGACTAATTAGTAAAAACAAAATGGACAATACAAATAAAGAAATTACACTAAAATTTTTCTGTATACGCATAACATATATAGCATAAATTTTTTTTTTTATATTATTGACACAAACAAACTTTTTATATAGCATAAATTAATTTTGAAATTAACTACTGAAATATTTGACAGAAACAAACAATCTAAATACACGAAGGAGTTAACTTTGCTTTAATGAAAAATGCGTAATTTTATTTTTTTTATGAAAAAATATGTCTAAAAATATAAACACGCGCAGAATAAATTCTAAATTCGTTAAAAATATTTTTTTTAGATGTGTATTGGACTAAAATAAATTTCTCAAAATATTTTATATGATTAAGATGGTTGGAGTAATGTTATAAGAAAATAAAATTCCCTCCAAATTCCCATGATTTTTTTCTAAAGAAATTATGAAAATGAAATCATCCTCCAAATTTTCAGTCTAGTTTTGTATCAATGGTCAGTGATATGAAGTGAAAATTGATGATAAATTCATAAAATCTTAACTCATATAAACATTAATAAAAAATGTAATTTTAGTCTTTAGAAAATAATTAAACTCTTTTCATATATATACTAGGCTTTATACGTATAATAAACAAAAAAATATATATATATATATATATATATATATATATATTAACAGAAATGATATTTTAATACCCAAAAATCATATCATCCATAAAAAGCAATTCTCTTTTAATATTATAATAATAATAATTTTATTTTATTTTATTTTTATTAAATTATTTTATAATTATTAAATTAATAAAAGTGTGTTATTTTGAGAATTGTATGTTTCTTATGTTGTCAAAATGTCATTTTTCTACTATAAAACATATATGTATATAATTTTATAGTGAGATACTGATTAGATATCTAAAAAATATTTAAGTATATCAGTAATAACTAAATATCTCATTGGAGCCTATCTTATTTTAAAGTTCTAAAAAACAACTTTTAAAATTATCCACTTAATCTAAAGATAAATATGTTTATTATCTCAAATAATTACGGTAATCAATCACTATATATTCTAATATTTCGTTTCTTTTACTTGTACTCTTCTTGTTCACATTCACGTGTTTACTTAAACATTAAAAAATCTTTTACAAATTTCTTTCTGCACATACTTACCTAAATAAAAGCTCAAATAGTCTATTCAAATTCCGATAACAACAATATATATTTATGATTTTATAAAAATTTAGATATTAAAATCTTTTATTTATCGTCTCCTTTTGTATTCATAAAATGTTAGTCGTTGATCAGAGTATAGTCGAACTCATTCATCAATTTTTATCCGTTTTTATCCTACACCAAACTGGCTTTTTAATATTTTTTTTATAATTTATATAATTGATATAGGGTAACAACAAATTTAGAAGTTTCGAATACAAGTTAATATATCAATCGAATAAATATTTTAATATATATATTCTTAAGTTTTATGTAATATTATAAGATGGTAAGTTGTAAGGTTTCCCAGTCATGTTTCAAAATCTAAACCTATTATAAAAGTTCTTTTAAAAACATACATATTATATTACATATTTAAAAATAATGTATTTATTTTAGATTTTATTAATAAGGATATTCCGTGTGACAATATTCAACTTGAAATAGAGACAGATACACATCAGGTCATCAAAACCTACTCCATTAAATAGACAGACATTGATGAATCTATCAATTTACAATATTTTTGGAGTTAACATCATGAATAATCCTATAAACAATTTCAAAAAGGGACCATCTTATCCTAAACTTTTTCAAACCTTGTGCTTATGCGTTTGGTTTTCTGATTAATAATTGCCAAACGAATCCACTGTTTCGCCTTCTTTATCCAATTATTATATTCAACTCAGCACTGTTACTATTTACTTTGATGTCCTTGTTTCTGGTATATGCACCATGATCCACCATTTCCCGTGGTATATGCACCATGATCTTAATTACCATTTCCTCTCTTATACGCACTTTCCATATTCTGTGTGCCATTATTGTACTACCTACTTCGGAATTTAAGATAAACACCACCATGATGCTCTGGGATTTGACTAGGGGACTTATTTAATTTTAACTTCACCTTTTTTTTCTTAAATGAACTTGTAATATTTTATTTTGACAAACATTTATGGATGAGACAAATTTGGATTGTATGTTTTATGATATTTTATTTTAGAAAGATTAATCACTTTTGAAATTCTTCAACTTTCAATGATGACATTTGTTCATCAACATTTAATTTATTTAGATAACGATTCAATCTTTTTAGTTTTTATGATATTAGTTAAAGTAATTAAACTGCATTTTCTTATCTTAAAAGTATACCTACATCACACTTTTTTCTCTTGTTTTAAAATATGCAGTCTCGAGATTAACTACTTTCTTTAATTTTATAATGTATATATAACCGTTTTTTCAAAATCTTGATAATTTTATCTATTAATGTAGTAAATATTAAAAATTAATAAAAAATTCAGAAGTATTATTATATAAACAAATGAAGTTATTAGAATTCTTTTAAAAGGTTGTGAGCATGATTTGTTTCCGTTTTGTAGATTATGCATGACACTTTTAGGGTTGAAAAAAAAAAACTACTACGCTAAGTTTTTCACTTTTATCAACATCCTATAAACATTATTACGAAAGATCTAAACTTTTGAAGAAATTATATACTTATTAAGAATTATATATTGAACAAAAATATATGATGCATCTCTATCTTTATGATGTTGCAGTTTTTTTATAATATAAAACGATAAATTTTTAATACATAATAATTATCAGAAGGTGCTTGAACAAAAATAGTTTAATAATAATAATAATAATAATAATAATAATTATTATTATTATTATAATCATCATCTTATCCAAACTAACTGCCAACAAATATTGATTATATTAAAAAATTAAAAGAAATAAAAAGTAAGAATGGTTTTTTTAGGTAGGCAGCGTACTTTACGAAACCCTATCCATTGTTTTGCCATTGTCTCCGTTGAACATGTGGGTTTTGATTATGCCTCTCGTTTTTTACCTAAAAATAGCGGTTTCAGGGCAAATAATGTTCCTAGGTCCTCTCCTTCAAGTAAGTCCATGTTTTAGGAAAGCATAGCCATCACTGATGACCCTTCTTTGCCTCAAAAACATTGTAAAGTCAAGCCATATTCGTCTCGTCTGCTTCGCCTACACCAAGCTCTTTTCATGAACCAAGACAAGCCATGGCACAAATTAACGCCAAATACGACAAACCCTATAACATATCATCACCACAAAAACGCGTGTCTCTTTCTTAGTGAAAACCTTTCTCCATAGTTATGACACTTTCCAGGTGGAACCAACTTGAGTTGTGCAACTATAATTTCTAACCCACTAATTTATGAATGTGTTATTTTATTCAATATTTTCGCCACGTAGCAGAAACACTACTCATGCGTGTCCTATTTTTTTCCACCTTAATTTCGATATTATGGTGTCAAATTTTTTCTTCACGATAAAAAAAATTATTATAGAATTTTCTATGCAAATATTTAATAAATTTTTTTCTTTAATTTTATGGAAGTTTAATACGTATATGTTATAAACGTTAAATTTGGCATGTGTTTTATTTCGGACCAAACTTCTCTGTGTAAGTTAGTTGAGTTGACAGGTCAAAAATTGGAGTGATGGATACCAAAGTGCAAATGTCACCAAACTAAGGTTCAGTCGTGTCATTGGTAGGAATGTGAAATTTAAGTTTGGAGTTAATTTCTAAAAAATATATGACTTAAATTTAATTCAAATATATTAAATTTTAAATAATTTTATTCATAGTTTAATTAATTTTAATTTTAATTTTACAGATAAAATATTATAGCATCAATATATTATTTTTATACTAATTTATATGACAAATAGGCGGAAATGGGCTGCCTTACGGGTTTCGAAAGGTGTTGGTTGGGTTTGAAACCCAAAGTGAAAAAGTGTTTGTTTTAAGTATTGGGTTTCAGGCTTTCCTATTCTTAAACCCGTTTTTGCTAAGTTCGTTCATAACCTTTTAATAATTTTTTTTACGCTAACAACTGTTACACGTATTATTCATAATATTCTATAAATAATCTATGCATTCCTTTTGTCTAGTTTAATACTTCAATTGATATGATAATTTGTTCTTTTGAACTTTTTTTTATAAAATATTTAATTCTAAAAAAATCATCCTCGCATAAAGTTTCACACATATATATGTGTGTGTGAGAGAGAGAGAGAGAATTTTTACTGTTTTGCCTCTATTTGGAATTATTTGTAAATATTAGAAATATAGGTTTATTTTAAGGATAACATTATTGATAATAAACAAATAAATGAAGGAATAAGAAATAATCAATAATATATAGAGAGAGAAATTTTGAAAAGAGATATTGAGGCCTATAATTTATACATGAATGCTTCATACATGTTTCTTTTATTATCTTGATGCCTAACTTCACTTTCTGATAACACGGCACTGACTCCCACCCATCTTATATGACCGTCAATTATTCTATAGGTCAACGTTTTGTACTTAATCCATGCGTGGTAAGGTTGAATACAAGTTTAATAAAATTACATTTCTGAATATAGGCTTAAGCATTCAAAAAATAAGTCTTATTATATTAAAAAAATCAATTATCTAAACTAAATTTACTCTATTTTAATTTCGTCAATTTAATTTATAGCATATATTGATTTAGATTAGATTAGTCTATAGATTTATGATTAGATATTTTTACAAAAATAATTATTTTTTAAATGAAACAAATGTAAAAGTAAGTTTGTAATATTTACTTTAAAATTAACTATTATTTTAAATTAATAAAATACTACAATATGAATAATAATAATGATAATAAAAAATAAATTTTTAATTCTTACTTTAGAACTAAATAATATTTTTCCTTATAATTTATATATAAATTTATTTTATATAAAATCAAATTTAATTTTATTAATATAATTAAATTTTCAAAATATAATCTTTATTTTAATTTTTTATTTAAAATAATTTTAAAATTAAATATTTTGATGTAAACATATTAATAATTTTATTTTTAATTTTCAATCAAGTTAAAATTACTTTTTGGTTAAACCAAAAATTATACTTTATTTTAGAATATACGCGAGGTTAAACTACCATTCTTATTTTATTTAAGATTGAATCGAATCACTCATTTTAATATCTATTTTCTTTAAAATATATATATATATATATATATATATATATATATATATATATAATTATACACATCATAAAGTTATAAAAATATATTATCCCATATTACATATTATCCTAAAATAAATATTATTCAAAAGCTAATATTATCTTGTCCAAAATACTAACCAAGATCAAATTATTGTCCTTGAGAACATGTCAAAAAAATATTATTTACTGAAATTTTGATTATTATACAATTTATAAATTTATTTATTTTTATTTATTTATTGTAAATTTTTTATATAAACGTAAATATTTTTTATGTGAGTATACAAATTAAATTACTAGTTGTTTTAAAAGAAAAAAAAACGAGGAATAAGAATATTATTTTATAGAAATAAAAGGGTTAACCCATGTTTATAAACTATAAAAACCTTTTTCAATATACCGTATATTATAATATTTACCTCGAATAAATTTTGTTTGAAGGAACTATATTATTCAACGATATTGATTTTCAAACATTTTTTTTTACAAGAGAGATTTTAGATTCTTTCTTAATATCTTATATTTACCAATCTATCCCTTTCATTTTCATTTATAAATTAACTTTTAAATTAAAAATATCAATAGTTAATAACTTATATCACAATGTAAAACCCTTACCAATATATTATCAACAATAAATTTTATTATTTAAAATATTAATCTTGATTTCTTATTCACTAATTTACTTTTAACATTGAATTTCTTTAAAAAAAATACAATTTAATCATTGTTTCTGAAATTAAAAAGTAAGTTATGGTTTACTTAGACATTAAAAGTAAATTATTGAATTGAAAAGTAAAAGTAAATTAACAAATTAATTACAGTTTCATAATATGCTAAATTAAAAATAAAAATAAAAATAAAAATATTGCTTAATTAAATTATACACCTAAAATAAGATAATTATTTTATTTAAAACATTATTTATTACTCAATTATCTTTATTAATATTTATAAGGAAAAACAGAATACTCAAATTGATAGAAGTAAAAGAAAAAAGAAATGTAAAAAAAATTGAGATGAAATTATATGTTAATATTTTTATATTAATTGATACGAATATTGTTTAGTTTTGTTCAGTTCCATAAGAAAATATAATGTCTATAATAGGGTCTTCATTTCCAATCACGAGACTAAATATGTCTAAGTTAAAAACGAAATGTTTAAGTGAAATTTATTTGTCTTTTAAGACAAAATAATAATTATTAAATACTAATTTTAGTTCAAGGGATATTATATATAAGCTTCTAAAGTAATATGAGTTATCTTATATATATATATATTGAATATAATTTTCTTCTTTATTAAATTATTAATTTAAGAGATGATTATTTGTTATTAAATTTTGATAAAAATAAAATATGAGATAAATATTTATATATTTATATGAATAAATATATAAACTTTACAAAGTTACATTGTTTTTATTAGGGGTGTAAAAATAGGCTTAGCTCAATGAGTTAACTCGAAAGGTCCAGAAAAATAGGTCGATTAAAAAAAAATTTATAGACTAAATAAAATCAAACAAAATTTGGTTCAACTAAATGGGCTTAGGCTAAATTAGTATGTAAATTTATAAACTAAACTTGTTTTATAAAATAATAATTATTTATTAATAAAATAAAAATAATATTATTTTATTAAAAATATATAAGTATAATAAATTAATTTGATAATATATTTTATTATATATATATATATATATAATTTAGAAAGAATAATAAACTCTAAATATAATTTTCGTTGTTTTGGTCATCTTCTTCGTATTTGTTATTATCGTCACATTTGTTTTAAAATACTAATAATTTAAGATGATATATTTTTAAATGTAATGTATTTTCAAAATATCATGACGTGAGAGTTATGTATGATAATAAGGTTAACTTGTTGAAGTAATGAATTTGACTCTAAATTTTACCTATATAAAATAAAGTTTTGAATACTGATCTTAAACTAATTACTAAAAAAACTTCAATTACATATATGTATAAAGTGTGTTTAAAAAACTAAAAAACATGTTATCTAATATTTCGGTAGGATATATTTGAATTATGGACCAACTATAACTACTTAAGGTTTCATTACTATATCACCTCGTTTTTATGATTTTATATATTTGATTTTATTTTGCTTGAATAAGTTATGAGTTAATTTTAAATAAATAAATGAATGACATTTTTTTTAATTAAAGAAAAATTATATAAATTTATTTTTAATTAGACAACAAATGACTCGTATGTAGCCCGAGCCTAACAAAAGGTCACATTAGGCCAAAAAAATTTACCCATATTAAAATATAGGTCACGTTGAGTCGCCGTGTTGATAATCCTAGTTTCTATATTAGCAAAAAATTATTAAAATTGATAAATATTTTTTTCATATGAAAGTTTTTAATTTATTATTGATATTTATCTTTCGAGCATGACACATCTATTTAAGTTTGATATATCTAGTTGTAACATGCATAGAAGATGAAAATAGGAAAGTAAGAACAAATATAATGTATAATAATATTATTTCGGTATAATATACAAAATTAATTTTTAGATTTTATCAACATATTTCATTTATTTTATATTATGAAGATTTGAATTAAAATTGAAGTCACTAGTGAGGATAAATTAGCCAAATTAATAACTTTTTAAGTGATATTTATTCATTTCAATCCTGAAGATTCAACTTTCATATACAATGTTATCAAATATTCATAAATAAATATTAATTTTTTTAAAATTTTAAAATAATTAAATAATATAAATATAAATAAACAAGAACAATTGCATAATTCTAGGTAAATAAATAAATAAATATTGAATAAAATCAATGTGTAACTAAAGATAAATAAATAAATATAAAATAAGACCAAGTATAAAGCTGAAGATAAATCAAATAAGACCGAGTGTATAACTAGAGATAAATAAAATCGGATTAGTATGTAACTAGAGATAAATAAATAAAGAAATATAAAATAGAACTAATGTTAAATTGAAGATAAAATAAAAGACCGGAGAAGATAAATAAATAGGACCAATATGTAACTGAAGATACATAAATATAAACGAATAAATAGAATTAGAGATGACAAAAGGGGTTAAACTCGCCTAATTTTGATCTATCCCACCTTTAACCTATCAAAAACAGGATGAGTTAGGTCACTACAGTCATGACAAATTGCAAACTTTGGGCTACCCTATCAAAGGGTTCGTTAGTGGACTGACCTGCCTTTGTTAGGTAAACTGTAATTAATTATGATCTTCATTCTAACGATCAAATATAAATATAATCTTATACTGATAAACATACTGTAAACTTAATGCGAAAGCGTACCTGAATTTGTCATAATGATAATGTCCCTTTTAGAGTACTATTGATCTTATGGTCTCCAACTGGTCTGACCTCCTGTATGTGAGCATATAATCTTTTGTTCTCTTTAAATATCTTATGACCATTTTTGCTGCTTTCCAATGGTCTATTCCTGGATTGCTTAAATATCTGCCTAGAACCCTAACTATGTATGCTATGTCTGGACGCGTACATATTTGGGAATACATCAAACTCCCGATAGTTGATGCATGGAGAATCTTATACATTTCGTCAATTTCCAAATTCCCCTTTAGGTACTAATTTAGACTAAACTTGTTTCCCTTAGTAACTGGAGTATCCCCGGCTCATGACGTATAGGTTCTTGAGGGTCTTGAGTTTGGTCTTGACGAACAATCAAATCATCTTGAATATGAGGTTCATCATCAATGTCTTGTGGAGGTTCCGAACTTAATTTATCAAAAGTAACTGTTTGAATCAGTTCTGGATTTATTTTCGATTCTTCCTCCAATACAAAATTCTTAATCTTATTCTTCCCCCCAAACTCAATATCCTCAAAGAACATAGCATTTCCCGTCTAAAAAATAGTCTTTAATGTGAGGTCATAAAATTTATATCCCTAGATCTTTCAGAATAACCAATGAAGTAACTACTTACTGTTCGGGAGTCCAATTTCTTTTCATTTGACTTATAAGGCCTTTGCCCAGTTATGTGTGTGATTGCCTCAGCTGGACAATCCCACACATGGAAATGCTTCAGACTAGGCTTTTGCCCAGTCCAAAGCTCATAAAGTGTTTTGGTAGCTGCTTTAATTGGTGCTATGTTTATAATATAAGCTGCAATCTTTAGTGTCTCTCCCCAGAGTGATTCTGGTAAGGTAGAATGACAAATTATACTCCTTACCATATCTTTAAGAGTGTAACACAAGCCCAAGCGCCACAATTAGATTATGACCTGAGCGCCTGTGCCATAATGCACCTGAGTGAGTATTGTCAATTTTACGTTTAGTACCACGAGATTCTGTATTAAGAGTTTCATTATAGGTGACCATAATATCAAGTAAATATAGATTATCATGAGCCAAAAGTGAACAAGTTCTAACAATATTTGAATTAAAAGACAAACTAAACTCATTGTTTCCAAATGAACACAAATAACCTAATTTGTCCAAATAAGAAACTGAAGTCAAATTCTGTCTAAAAGACGGCACGACAAAAGTGTCTTTTAAATCTAAAATAAAAAACCAGTACACAATAATAATCTAAAATGTCCAATAGTCTCCATCTCCACCGATTTTCCATCTCCAACGTATATACATCTTTCAGAATCAGTTGGCTTCCGGTAGTTTAGGCAACCCTTCATAGAAACACTGATGTTAGTAGTTGCACCTGAGTCTAACCACCAAGTGTTAATAGGTACTAACGCTAAATTGACTTCAGAATAGACCAAAGTAAGAAACATACCTTTCTTTTCACGCCAAGCATGATATTTAACACATTTCTTCTTTACGTGTCCAGTCTTATTGCAAAAGAAACATTTATTTTCTTGGGTTTGTTTTTTTTGTTCTGGACCCTTAGCAACTTCTTTCTTGAGATCCTCTGATCTCTTTCTTTTGCCCTTAGCCTTGGAGGTGCTTGCAAAATGAGCACTTTCTGTCTTGTCTTACTTTAGTCTTTCCTCTTCTTGTACGCAATGTGAAATTAGCTCATTAAGAGATCATTTATCCTTCTGACAGTTGTAAGATACTTTAAACTGATTAAACGTTGCGGGAAGAGAAATTAACACCAGATGAATGAACAAGTCTTCTGAGAGTTCGAGCTTTAGTGCCTTGAGTTTAAAAATAATATTAGATATGCTCATAATGTACTCCCTGATATTTCCTTTGCCCTGATATTTCATGGAGATCAAGTTCTGAAGAAGAGTGTTTGCCTCCGCCTTATCGCTTTTTGCAAAGCGCTGCTCAATTTCAAAAAGGAATTCTTTGGCACTTGTGATATTTTCAGAAACAGTGCCCCTAAACACCTCTGGGATGCAGCGCTTAATGATCATTAGACTCATGCGATTTGAGCGATTCCACTTCTCATAATCTCTCTTTTGTTCAGAGGTACTTGAATCCGTAGGAGTAGGGGGTTGCTCAGTCCTTAACGCAAGATCCATATCCATGCAGCCAGGAATAATATCAATGTTCCATTTCCAGTCCTTAAAATTTGTTCCATTGAGGATTGAAACATAATTCAAATTGGCGATACATGTAAGCAATTGTAGCTGGATTAGAACAAAAGAAATAAACTAATTATGCTCACATTATAAATAATTATAAATATATATTCAAATAATGGTTTAACCCATCTCGAGACACCCAATGCACCATCAATATCAAGTCTTTGGACAATGATATTAACTGCTAAGGGTATCTTGTTGTAATGATCAAACATTGACAATAAAGCACGTCCAACAATAAACCAGTCTTTGGATTGATTTATCATCGACAAAGCAAATCCTTATAATTATCACATGTTTATCATTACAAGTGTGTATGCAATTCGGCCAAATATTAATCTTCCTTTGGGCCGACTAATACTCGCATGAATATACACAAACACTAACATTCAATATTTTTTACGAACTACCCAATTCAAGAGAGGTTACTTTGGGACTTCTTGACTCAATTTGCTCACAAAAATATTAAACTACCAAAAATTGAATATTTTATTTAACAGCACAGTGAAGAACACCTTCCCTATAAAGAAAGCCCTTCATGTTTAAGTTGTTCCGAAACTATTTTGAAAGTACAATTTTTGCTTGCCAAGTACTTTCTTATTCTTTCCTATTTTTGCCTTTTAATTTCTCATTTTATTAATTTGTTTTGTGCCATCAAGGAAAACATTATAAATATTGGTTTGATGCTGAGAAACCAGCACAACTCAGATATACAAATTGTCACCAACATATGTATAGAATATTAGGCACACTTTGTATGAAATTAATGAGGCATGATTCACTTAAAAAAAAAAAAAAAAACTCATTACCACACAATAGCTAGCTATTTCATGCAACAACTACTGCTTTGGAAATTCTACATCGGAAAATTCCGAATTCAATGCAAAGGGAAAGCATCCTACTGAACCCAGTAGTGCATTACATGCAATTTTCTTATTTCATTACTGATCGTATTATATGTCTTTGGAAACACATTTCCAGAGGAGAAACACATGTCAATTTAGCCTTTGATGAAAAAAAAAAGGTTCCCCAAGGATATGTGCATCCGGAGTAATAAACATGTTCCAATCTACAAATAAGAATTAAAACTATAACATCATGTTCCAGCAGGGGGATATGAACTCCAGAGCACAAGAAGAGACTTCGATTGTTAGCTAATGCCCCATGTAAGGTGCATCACCATTACCATATTGCCCTCTTCCAGAACCACCCTGTCCTAACTGCTGATTCGAATTCGGATATGTAGCCTACAACCCTACCTGAGTCCCATATCCTCCAATAACACCTAGAATAATATTCGACTGAGTACTGTAATCACTCTGCACTCCAACCCCCCCGTAGCAGGCACACCAGGATTCACTACAACACTCGTCCCAATATTTCCCAATAAATTCGTCTGCCCCAATGTCCCCTGAATGCTAGGAGGGCCGTCAACTCCTGCCTAGCGCAGAATTCAATTCCGCCTGGTGTAACCCAATCCTCGGCCCAGCCAGAGCCACCCCCTTTGGTTGCGCTGCCGCTAATATCGCTAACGGTTCCGGTAATTAAGGGTTCACGAAAATTGGGTTTTTTGAATATTTCAAAATAAAATTAATCCTAATTTTCATAATTAAGGTTCTATAAATTAAACAGGATTAATCAAGTATGAGTTGTTCTGATACCAATTATTAGGTAAACTGTAATTAATTATGATGTTCATTCTAACGATCAAATATAAATATAATCTCATACTGATAAACATATTGTAAACTTGATGCGAAAGCATACCTGAATTTGTCATAATGATGATGTCCCTTTTAGTGTACTATTGATCTTATGGTCTTTCACCTGGAGAACACCTGTATTTCCCTCTGGATTTTCTCTCTTGATGGGGATAGAAAGAAAGGAACGAGACTGATACTTACGTTCTGTGTGTGCTCCCAGAAGGGGACCATGACCCTTTAAATAACCAGAATTAGGTTGATTACTTAAGTTTTAGTATTTCCAATTTGGTCCCTCATCAAATTAGAAATTACTCTATGGTCTCTACACAATTTTATTTTCATGACATATGCCTTTAGCCAAAACTTTAATTTAGTTAGATCATTTTATTATTTGGCTTAATAAATAATGACCCTAACACATTTAAAATATGTATCATATATATACATGACCAAAAATTTGCCAACAACCTTAACTTTTTTTAAATTAATTTATTTGTCTCTTTTAAATTAAAATTTTTAAAAAGTTTAATAATAAAATTATTATTTATTTGTTAATAATTCAATTCAAGTTAATAATATAAATTAACATATTGTGTTAATTCAATTCAAGTTAATAATATAAATTAACATATTGTGTTAAGAAATTATAATTTAGAATAATTAAATTAAGAAAAAATTTATATAATTATAAAATAATAACAAATGTATGCATGTAAAGGCAAAACTTATAAAATCTCTATTTTTTATATTGAAAAATTTAAACATTTAATGAAAAAATTATATATATATATATATATATATATATATATATATATATATATATATATATATATATATATATATATAACTTCATGTTGTTCTCCTCTTAAATAATTCTTAAAATTTTAATTCAAGTAATGAGCATATGAACAATCAATGTTTAGGATCATTACATGCATCCTTAGAAGATCCTTTCATTTTTTTTCATTTTTGTCATTCTCTTTCTCATATTCAACATCACTCAAAATTGAAGATCCTTCCATATAAGACTTATATGTTGGCTTTGTTACTGAGTGCATTACAATAAAAATAAGTTTTTTTTATCAACTAAGCAGGTCACATACTTGGTGAGGAGGGTCAGGTTCAAAATACTAACCCGCCTCGCTATATTTATGACGGTTTAGTAGGTCAACCTGTTTTGTCATTCCTACATAGAATAAGGTTAAGAACATCTCACTCAGAAATCATAAAATAAAATAAATAAAATGACAAATATTTCATTTTCTTACCTTAATAATTACAGAGACCAAAATATTTTCAAAGTTTTTTTTTCTCTTTTTCTTTCTCTATCTTTTTTTTTTCACCTACATTAAACCCCATCCTATTTATACTCCTTAATTTCTTGATTTTTTTTTTTATATCTAATGTTTTGGATAACAATACTTTCTTTTTTAATCTTAACATTAATTAAAACTTATTTCTTCACGGGAAGAAATAAGGTTTTTATATCCATTTTTTAAAATTTATATATATTATATAATTATTTGTATTAATTAATTAATAATTATATATTTTTTACTAATAATTTAAATAGTAATATTTTATTTTTCATTTATTTTTAATAATAACTTAATAATAATAATAATTTTCTTTTAATAAATGGGTCTTTTATTATAAATAGTTTTAAATTATCCAAAAATATTATAATTTAATACATTGAATTTGAAACATTTTACATGATAAATTTTGAGGTATTACATTTTTTTTCCTTCTTACAAAAATTTTGTCCTCGAAATTTGTTTATTGACTAAAACAGACGAGGATACTTTTCTTTGATTTTTTTTTCTAATTTTCACGTAGCATCTCTAGTGTAATTTCACTCTAAACAATCTTCACTAGTAGAATTTGCCTATCTTTTAACTGTTTGATCTTCTTGTCAGTAATATATACAAACATTGTTTCGAATATAAGATTATCTTTTAATTGTAATATATCAAACAATATTCCATGGGAATTATAAAAAATACATTTTCTTAGTTGAGACACATGAAACATATTATAAAGATTAAAAATAAATTGGGGTAGCAAAATTTGGTAAGCAACCTAAGAATTTGATAATGTTAGGTATCAGACAAAAGCATAAAGACACATAGCTAAAATAAAAAAATGAGAAAAACACCCACAATAGGCAAAAGGGTAATTCCACTAATGAAAGAAATTACCATCTTTCTCTATATATCTAAGGAAGAAACAATAATACCCTCTCCTAAAAATAAAGGAAAAACAACTCTAAGAGAACCTAAAAGGAGAAACTATTTTTCTCTCTTAAGTTATCTCTCAAGTATTAAAGCTGATAAAAATATTTCCGAAAACCCCTTTTTTTGTATTGAATATGATAGCACAATATATACATGAAATACAGAAACATTCTAGGCTATAATTACGCTAACCATTATAGTCGGTATCCTAAATTTGTCTATTAACAGATATGAAATTAATGTGCATCATTTGTCATGCCAAGCTAAATATGGAAAAAAATAATCATGTAGAATCATGGCATGATACGGTATTTGTAATCGTATATTCTATGTATATTCTATGTTTATCACCCTCCCTCAAGATGGAGTATGAAGGTTATGAATGCCCGACTTGCCTAAAAAGAACCAAATTTAGTGGCGCCAAGAGATTTGGTGAAGAGATCAGCCAGTTGATGATGAGTGGACACATAGGAGGGTTGGATATGATTGTGTTGTATTTCATCACGAATAAGATGACAATCCACTTCAATATGTTTTGTCAGTTCATGAAACACGGGATTCTTGGCAATGTGAAGGGCGACTTGGTTGTCACGATAGAGAGTCATAGGGTCGGTGTGAGTAATGCCTAGGCTCGAAAGAAGGCCTTGAAGCCATTTCAACTCACATGTCGTGTTGGCCATAGAACGATATTCGCCTCGGCGGATGATCGAGAAACCGTATGTTGCTTCTTGGTTTTCCAGGAAACGGGGGATTGACCAAGGAAAATAAACCAACCTAGGTGAGAGATCTTCGAGTGAGAGGACAACTTGCCCGATCAGAGTCACACCAACCATAAAGACGAAGGTCACTCTCTCTTTTTAAAAGCACACCACGACCCGGGCTGCCCTTTAAATAGCGTACCACGCGGAGTGCGGCCCGCCAATGCTCCTGACGCGGTTGGTGCATGAATTGAGATAGGACATGAACAACGTAAGATAATTCAGGTCGTGTAAAACACAAGTAAATAAGGCGGCCAGACGAGACGTTGATATTGACTCGGGTCGGAAAGTAGTTCGCCATCGACCCAATGCTAAACGATGATTTTCTTCGATTGACGTGGACACATGTTTCCCTCCAAGCAATCCTGCTTCAGCTATGATGTCCAACGCATACTTCAGTTGACAAAAGAAAATTCCTGTAGGAGATCCGGCAACCTCCACCCCAAGAAAGTATTTTAATTTCCCTAAGTCCTTCATATGAAAACATTGATGAAGATAATCTTTGAATTGCGCAATGTCTTCATGATGATTGCCGGCAATGACTAGGTCATCCACGTAAACTAACACAACCGAGTTCGACATCTCCTTTGCGAAAGATGAACAAGGAGTGATCGGACGAAGAACGTTGAAATCCATATTGAACAAGAGCGGTTGAGAGCTTGGCAAACCAACACCGAGGAGCTTGACGAAGACCATAAAGGGACTTGCGGAGACGACACACCATACCCTTTTGAGACACCAAGAACCCCGGCGGCATTTTCATGTACACGACTTCCTCAAGATCGCCGTGCGAGAAAAGCATTATGGACATCCATTTGATGGAGTTCCCGGTCTTTGGCTACGCCACTGCCAACACTTGTCCAGAATGGTGACCATCTTTGTCACTAGGGCAAAGGTCTCGTCATAGTCAATCCCCTCAACTTGGTGATTTCCCAAGACAACTAATCGGGCTTTGAAGCGTTCAACGCTCCCATCGGAATGATATTTGATTTTATAAATCCACTTGCAACCCGGAGGCTTCTTCCCTGCGGTAGAGGAGTAATGTCCCATGTTTCATTACTTTGGAGGGCACTGAATTTCACTAGCCATGGCATCTCTCCATCTAACATCCCGAACGACTTCAAAGAAATGCACGGGTTCTCGCTCCGCATGAAGGGCTGCAAGAAAGGTTCGGTGGGGGAAGGAGAATTTAGCACAATTTAAGTACTTTGTCAAACTTTAAGGCATACACGAGGAAGTCTGAATGTGGAGTGCGAATTGAGGGACCAGAGTTGTAAAGTGGTGTTAGTGACATAATCACGAAGCTTCACGAGATGGCTTTCGTACACGAAGACCTTTCCCCGAGGATGCGGGGACAGTATGCTCCTCGGGAACCTCTAGTTCTGTCATCATAGAGTCGGTTTGTCTCGGTGGGAGAACGATCCGGGTGGGAGGCTCTTGTTCATGGCATTCGGCGTGGCCCTCCCCGAACTCGGTTGTGGGCACATCTTCCGTTGTGGGGTTAACGTCATCGGTTTCCACAACGTGTTCTGCATTGTTCATTGCACCAAGTCCAGGCAATGCTTCCTCGACAATGCCAACATCAACGGTAGGCAATCCTACCTCCGAATGTCTACTGTGGGCAAGAGAGGCAAACGGGAATTCATGTTCTACAAACTTAACATCTCTCGAAGTCCAGAAGACTTCTCTTTCCAGATCAAACAATTTCCAGCCCTTTTGTCCGATTGAATATCCAACAAATACATTCTTGCGACTTCTACTTGCAAATTTGTCACCTTTCCTATCTTGGTTATGTGCATAACACAAGCATCCAAATACCCGTAGATGGTCATAAGTGGGTGGCTTCCCATTCAATATTTCATATGGAGTTTTTCCATGGAGAACGGTTGAGGGTGTACGATTGATCAAGTATCCTGCGGTCAAAATGCATTCTCCCCGAATTAAAGTGGAAGTTCTCCACGAAATCGTAGAGCACGAGCTACATTTAGGATGTGTCGATGTTTTCGTTCGGCTCTCCCATTTTGCTGAGGTGTTCCAGTGCATGAGGTTTGATGGAGTATCCCATGTTGCTGAAAATATCGTTGAAGACACATAAACTCAGTTCCATTGTCACTTCGTAATATTTTGACTTGTTTCTCGTATTGTCGTTCTATCAAAGCGATGAAATGCATTAAGGTTTCTGACACATCTTTCTTATTATTCAAGTGATATATCCACACAGCTCGAGAACAGTCATCAACCAAAGTGAGAAAGTAAGATGCACCACAAGATGAGGGAGTTCTATATGGACCCCATAAATCACAATGTATTAAATCAAATATATTGGATGCTTGAAAATCACTTAAAGGAAATGTGTTTCTACATTGCTTTGATTTCTCACACACTTCACACACACGAGTTGTATCCGTATTTCTATTCACGCTGTTCAGATGCGGAATTTTTCTAACAATCTGGTATGCAGGATGTCCCATTCGCTTGTGCCAAATCTCTAGTTGATTTTCTGCATTGGTCTGATACGCCTTGATGCCACTCACACCACGATACCAATAGAGTCCCTCTTTTCGTTCACCCGCTCCAATCAGCATCCTCGAAGTGTGGTCCCGCATTGCACAAAATCTATCGATAAAATGTACTTGTACATTTTACTTCATTCGATCAATTGTGAAACTGAAATCAAATTGCAATTCAATTTCGGAACATATAGAACATGTTTAAGTTTCGAGTCCTCCATCAAGGAAAACTGATCCTTCTTTGTTTGCCAGCACCAATTCACCATTTGGTAGTCCCACTCGGGCACCCTTCCAAGGCTCGACTCTCCCTCAAGTTTTCTAGTGTTCCTGTCATATGATTAGAGGCGCCACTATCAATAATCCACAAGTCACATGCTTTCTTACCGGTCATCTTTTCAGTTTCATTTGCCTTGCGAGAATTCAACATTGTTGTCAAGATCTGCCATTGCTCATTACTCGATCCTGCTACTTCGGTTTTCGGTTGAACCAACGTTATCCGCACCGGTGTGCGCCATATTGACACGAGCTGTTCCTCCTTTCCCTCGGAAGGTTCCTGTTCTTTGTTGATTTTTTCCATCGTTTCTATCGGTTCGTGGTCTCTCTCCCCACCATTCTGGGTAACCAATGATCTCGAAGCAATTGCCTTTGTCATGTCCCTTCCTTCCACACTGCATGCAAACAACTGATTTTTCTTTCGCTTCATTGCGCAACTTGTTCCTGGTTTCCGCTCGCATAGTCATTCCCACGATCATTCCTCGCTCTTCTTTAGACCTGGTGATTGTTCTCACCCTTTCTTCTTGCACCATGGTGGCATACACCCGATTCAACGAGGGTAATGGATCTGTTGCCAAAACATTTGACCGTGCAGTTCCATAGCCCTTATCATCTAGCCCCATCAAGAACTGATGAATTTTTTCTTCTTCTGTTCGTTTCTCAAGTTGCGTCATAATATTACAATTGCATCCCCCACATCTACACTGTGGGATTTGCTCGTAATTTGCCAGTTCATCCCACAACGTTTTCAACTTCCCATAATAGGAAACCATAGTCATTCCTTGTTGTTTGCATTACGCCAACTCGACTTTAAGCTGCTGGATTCTTGGTCCGTTCACGATCGAGAATCGCTCCTTGATGTCATCCCATAGGTCCTTTGCGTTTTCCATGTATGCAACGAGTGAAACGCAAACTAGGTTCTATAGTGTTTAGTATCCAAGATACAAGCATCGATTGAATTGTCCACCAATCTTCTATCTCAGATGTGTCTTCTTCAGGTTCCTTATGAGTTCCATCTATGAAACCCCATTTCCTTCGAGCCCGCAGAGATATCTTCACGGCCCTTGCCCATTCCTCGTAATTCTCTCCTCGTAATTGTACCTGTGTAATCACATTTCCAGGATTATCACTGGCACTCAGATCGTATGGCGATGGTGTTTTCTTCACCGCCTCTCCTCTCTCTGCCATTTTAGAAGTACGACTGTGTTCTCGAGGCTGTTGGATATCAGAGTTTGGTTCGCTCTGATACCATGATAAAAATATTTCCGAAAACCCCTTTTTTGTATTGAATATGATAGCACAATATATACATGAAATACAGAAACATTCTAGGCTATAATTACGCTAACCATTATAGTCGGTATCCTAAATTTGTCTATTAACAGATATGAAATTAATGTGCATCGCTGTCATGCCAAGCTAAATATGGAAAAAAATAATCATGTAGAATCATGGCATGATACGGTATTTGTAATCGTATATTCTATGTTTATCAAAAGCAGCAAGAAAAAGAAAAGGAATTGATTTTTGTGTGTTTTACAAGGTAAACTTTATACTCCTTTTATAGTAAGAAAAGTAAGCACCAAAGTAAGATTTGTCTGACGTGGAACTTTTCTTCTCACAATCTCCACTTGAAAATTTTGATTAAATTAATCAAATCTTCATACCATGCTTGCTTTATTCTTATCATCCATGTTGCTTTTTTTTTCGTTAGGCTATAATAGGATCGACTTCATATAAACTTATCAACACTAATCGGCTTTGTCATAACATCTGTTAGGTTCTCATCCGTATGAATCTTTTGCATATCCACACTTCCTTCTTTCACTACTTCTCGAACAAAATAATATCTTATTCCTATGTGCTTTGTCCTGGAATGAAAACCTGGATTTCTTGCAATATGCAAGACACTCTGACTGTCACAATACACAATAATTTGTTGTTACTTGTATCCGAGTTCCTCCATTATCTTCCTAATCTAAATAGATTCCTTACATGTTTGGGTGACTGTCATGTACTTAGCTTCTGTGGTAGACAAAACTACAACATCCTGTAACTTGGATAACCAACTTACTACCCTCCTATAACTGTAAACACATAACCAGTAGTAGATATCCTTTTATCCAGATTGATGAGTCATTATTTTCCTGCATTTTCTTATCTTTATATACTTATCTTAATTGGTGCATTGTGTTTAATTGTCTATTATTAGTGCATTTTCATTGATTGGGCTTCATTGGGCTAATAATTTAGATTTTAATCTATTTGATCTAATTTTTACTCATTATTAATTTTAGGACAGTTTAAAGTAATTTTGGACTTGAAAAGTTGGGCCAAATGTCATATTTTATTTTATACGGGTACTGACATTAGTTTATTGTTTTATTTATCATTTTTTCTACAGATCTCCAAATAACATAATTCTAAAATAATTATAAACTAGACACATTGAGCTTTCCACAGGATCCAAAATCATTCAATTCGGAGCTAAATTGGATTTTACATAAATTATCCAAAACGGGTCAAGCGCACCAGGCCGGCCCAATGGACATGCTTCAGTAATTTAAGTCTCCTAAATTCATTAGAGCTCCGAAAATAGTAGAAACGGTGGCGTTTTAAAGCTAGCTCAAAAGGCTTTCGTTGGAGACCAAAATCGCTTAATTTGGATAAGTATTGAAAATACTGCACGTGTTTGAAGTTCATGGACCTGCATTGAAGCCAATTTATGATGTGTTTCATGGACTAGTTGAGCCCAAAACCTCGATTAAGATTAGGGTTAGGGTTATTTATATAAGAGAGGCACATCACACGAAAAGAAGACATCAACACACAAGGACTAGGCAGCCACCACACTTCCGTCTTTCATCTTCTGCAATTTACATTCAAGTTTGTTACTCTTCTGTCATTATTTTTAAATTCTTGTTTCAATTTTAATTATGTTTCTTCTATTGCGTTTTCAACTTTCTATGGATAGCTAAATCTTTGTATTGATTTTCCGAGAAGAATGCAAGTAGATCTTTGAGGTTTTGTTCTTCAATTTCATATTGTTTGTTCTCTTAACTCTTCATCTTCTAATCTCAAGTATTGAATTATAATCTGTTTATGCTTAATAAACCGAAACTTATATCACAGTTTGCTTAATTTCGTGTTAGATATGAGATTATGTGATGTATGCAATGCTTAATTGTATAAGGATAATTTGGGGTTAATCTTCGCTTAGTTGGTTAATTTCATGTTGGAATAAGGGTTAAGGAAAATTTGGGATTAATCTTCGCTTAGTTGGTTAATTTCATATTGGAACAAGGGTTAAAGCTAATTTGAGATTAATCTTCGCTTAGTTGATTAATTTTGGATTAGAATATAATTTGGGATTTATCTTCGCTTAGTCGGTTAATTTCGAATTAATTTCGTAATCTAGGATAAGTGACGTTGCATTAGAATCAGAAAATCAATTGCATTTTAATCTGTTTTTAATCCGCATTTTTATAATCTGTTTTTGTTTTGTTTCATCTAATATTTTAATTTTGAAAAACTCCCCTTTTAATTTTTTGTTACTAAAAATTGATAAACTTTGATAGAAATTTGTGGTCTTTGGGAGACGACCTAGGAAAGCTTCCTAGTACTACATTTATCTGTTTTAATTATTTGACCGAGTACGACATCGATCACAGATCACCTGCAAAATCTGAATCAACATAGTCTCTGACAACTAGTTATGATCCTTCATAACATAATACAACACCTGAGGTACTAACTACTCTCACTACTTATGTAATATCTGGTCTTGTACAAATCATGACGTACATAATATTTCTCACTGCTGATGCATACGGTACTCGATACATTTCCATCATCTTCGCTTCATTGTTGGGGCTCATACTTGATGATAACTTACAATTGATAGGAAGTGAGGTGGAAATTAGCTTGCAATCTTGCATGTTGAAGCGCCACAAGATTTTTAATAAGTAATTCTTCTGGGAAAGTCAAACCTTCATATCTTTTTTGTCTCTGTGAATTTGCATCCCTAAAATCTTGTTTGCTGATCCCAAGTCCTTCATGTCAAACTCCCTAGTCAATTGTGCCTTTAACTCTTGCATTCGATCTATGTTAAGGTCTACTACCAACATGTCATCCACTACAACAATAAGATAACAAAATCATTATCACCAAACATATTGTAATATGTACAATGGTTTGAACTCAGTCTATTATAACCAAGACAAATAATGAAGGAATCAAATCTCTTATACCAACATTTGGACGCCTGCTTTACACAGTATAGAGATTTGGTCAATTTGCAAACCAAATTTTCTTGTTCTTTAAAGCCTTCTGGTTGGAGCATATAAATTTCCTCTTCAAGATCTCTATGAAGAAAAACAGTCTTTACATTCAATTATTCAAGATGTAAATCAAATGCAACACACATACACATAATCAGGACAACTCTGATGGACTTCAATCTAACAACTGACGAGAATATCTCATTAAAATCAATACATTTTTTCTGAGCATATCCCTTTACCACCAATCTAGCACATAATCTTTCTATTTGATCATTGTCATCTCTCTTAATCTAATAGACTCATTTGCAACAAATAGTTTTTTGACCTTTCGAAAGTTCCACAATATTTCATGTCTTGTTTTTATGAAGAGTCTCAATTTCTTCATGCATTGTAGTCATCCAAAGAGAAGCATCTGAATAACTCATAACCTCTTCAAAAATTGAAGGTTCTCTTTCTTCATTTTGAAGACAATACGCATCATGATTTGTCATCACATATTGTGAATGCCAAGATAGTATGACTTTTTCTCGTGTTAATCGTTGGAGATCTCCATTACCAATCTTATTTGTCTCTTGATCTTCATGCTCCTCTTCTGACTCAGACAAGTCATCCGAAGACTTCTTCTCTATCTGTACTATAACCTTGTCATTTATCAAGTTATCATTTGTCTGCTCACTTTGCAGTTCATTTTCTACAAAAACTATATCTCTAATAACAATAACCTTGTGGCTACAGGTGATACCCCTTCACATTGTCAGCATAGTTCAAGAAGATACATTTCCTGAATTTTGGATCCAATTTTGTTCTTTCTTGAGTGTTGTACATCACGTGCACAGGACAACCAAAAACACGTAAGGATAAATAATCAGCTGGTTTATCTTACCATATCTCCATTGGTGTGCTCAAACCAATGGCGGTTAATGGTGACCGATTTATAACATAATAGACAATTTTAACCATTTTTTCCCAAAAAGACTTGACTACTCCAGTTGTTCGCAACATAACTCTAGTTCTTTCCATGAGAGTTATATTCATCTACTCTGCTATACCATTTTGCTTAGGTGTATGTGGGACAAAAAATTGTCTAATGATACCCTCTTGCTTGCAAAATGCTAAAAATTCTCCATATACATATCCTCCTCCATTATCTGTCCTCAAACACTTAATTCTTTTCCCAGTTTCAAGTTCTACTTGTGTTTTGAATTTCTTGAACTGTGAAAGCACATCTGATTTTTTCTTGATAGGGTACACCCAAAATCTCCTAGAGTAATCATCGATGAACGATACAAAATATTTTGCTCCTCTGAGGGATATTATCGGTGATTCCCACACATAAGAATGAATCAAGTCTAATATGTATTTACTTTTAGTAGCCGCTCTAGCAAACTTCAATCTATATTGTTTGCTTATCACACATTACTCGCAAAAGGGTAAACTAACTTCTTTAAGCCTGGGTAAGAGATTACATTTTGCAAGGATTTTCATACCACTTTCTGACATATGACAAAGTCTATGACATCACATGATCACTGCATCTTCCCGATTTGTTGTCGTAACCGATGCATCTACTTCTTGCAACGTATCTCCAAACAACACATACAAATTTGTCATGATCTTCTTTGTCTTCATGACCACCAAACTCCCCTTCACCACCTTCAAGATTTCACCTTTAACATGGATCTTACACCCAAGGTCATCTAATTGCCTAATGGACAATAAATTCTCCTTCAAGTTTTTCACATGTCTTACACCTTGAATTGTGCAAACAGTACTATCATACATTTTTTAATTTTGACGATACCAACTCCAGTAATCTCCAAGGCATGGTTATTTCTCATGAAGACAGATCCACCTTAGAATAGTTTATAAGTGTGAAACCAATCTCGGTGCGGAGTCATGTGTCATGTTGTACCTGAATCCATTATCTACTTGTCATGAAACTTTTTTTCATCATTAAAGCTAATTACTACTTCGCTCACCAGGATATCTCCATCTTCTGAGGTACATACAACACAATCTTGTGGGGCTGACTCTTCAGAGTTGTTTCCTCAATTCTTTCTCTTCCAACACTCTTTCCTCGTATGTCCTTTCTTACCACAAAATTAGCATTTGATTTTAAAACTTTTCTTACATTGAGACCTCAATCTATCATTACTCGAGCCACATTCCATTGATCTTCCTCTCATCACCGTCAAAGTCTTTGCTTGTTTGGAACTTTCACCCTTACTCATCCGCCTGGATTCTTCTTTAAGAATAGCTCTTGCAACATCCTCAAAGTGCATATTCCCATTAATATTATTATTTGCAATATTGATGATGAGTTTATCATATGAATCAGGTAAACTCTGAAGTAGAAGCTCTGCATGTTCATTTTTAACTATGTTGAAATATGTCACTAATAGTTTGACAAATAAGGTATTCAAATGGTTGATGTGGTCTGTCACTGATGTAGACTCACTCATTCGAAGATTATAAAGTTTTCTCTTCAATAATATTCTCGTGTGAAGTGACTTTACCTCATATAGTTTAATGAGGGTATCCCAAATCTCATTCACAGTAGTTTTCTCCTTAACATTGGATAAAACCAAAATTTTCATTGATAAGTGCAAATTTGCAATAACATTGTCGTTCATTTCTTTCAATCGTCACTCATCTGTATGTTCCACGATTCTTTCCATAATTGTATCAATACAATTGTTCTTCCTCAAGATTGTCTTTATCTTTAATTTCCACAATGAGAAATACTCTCATTGAACTTCTTTATCTCATATTTTGTTGTCATGGTTACAAACTGACTTATGCAATCGTCACTATAAATAATATTGCCTATTGGAACAACAACGATAGACCGTGAACCAGTAAACCAGGTAAGTTTTTAGGAAGGAGATGTGTGTCACTAATTAACACGTTTAATCCTAGACATGCACTTTCACACTACCAAATAATATCCAGTAACAAAGATAACTTTTTTCTAATGTGGAAGATTAGATTAACCGCAACCATAGAGCATACTAAGAATTTTCTTCAATACTATTCTAATGACTATGCAACAAAAGACCAATATCACAACCTAGTGGCTCTGATACCACTGTTAGGTATCAGACAAAAGCATAAACACACACAATTAAAATAAAAAGATGAGAAAAACACTAATAATAGGCAAAAGGATAATTCCACTAATGAAATAAATTACAACTCTTATCTTTCTACCTCTAAGGAGGAAACAATAATACCCTCTTCTGAAAATAAAGGAAAAACACCTCTAAGAGAACCTAAAAGAAAAACTATTTTTCTTTCTTAATTTATCTCTCAAGTACTAAAGCAACAAGAGAAAGAAAATGAATTGATTGATGTGTTTTACAAAGTAAACATTGTACTCCTTTTATAGTAAGAAAAGTAAGCACCAAAATAAGATTTATATGATGTGAGACTTCTCTTCTCACAAATAAGGACCAATAAATCGATGAGTTTTTTTTATTTCATTATCTATCAACTCTAGTTGTAAGTGTTGCTTTCAAAAATACATAATCACCTTTTTGAAATTCAAGGGGTCGTTTTTTCTTGTTAGTATAACTTTTCTGTTAACTTTAAGTTGTTCTTAATTTTTTCCTAATCACCCTAATTTTTTTCGTGGTTAAGCTGAATCATGTCAACTCCTAACATTAATTTTTTTTCCAATTTCAAACCAACATAAGGTTGTTTAACATTTTCTCTCACGTAATACTTCACAAGGTGTCATACTTAGGCTAGAATGAAAACTATTGTTATAAGTAAATTCAATCAATGACAAGTATTGATTTCAACTATTAGAATCCTATACACACACTCTTAATAAATCTTCCAAGAACTGGATGATCCTTTCTGAATGTTCATTTATTTGAGGATGATAAGTTGAGCTAATATTAAATTTAGTCCCTAATGTTTGATGTAAACTCCTCCAAAATTTTGAAATAAACTTAGGATCTCTATCAGATATAATACTAGATCAAACTCCATGTAACGTCACGATTTTTCTTATGTATAATCCAGTTAATTTTTCCAATGAATATCTAATGTTAATGGGTAAGAAATGAGCAAAGTTTGTTAATGTATCCACGATAACCTAGATGAAATCAAATTTTAGAATTCTTTGTGGTAAGCCAACTACAAAGTTCATCATTATACTATCTCATTTTCACTTAAGTTTTAGTACTCCTGCTGCTTTTGGTGTTTTATCTTAACTTTCTGAAAAACTAAACATGATGCTACATATTATGCCACTTCTTTATTCATCTTAGGTCATAAAAATATTTTTTAAGATCTTGACATATTTTGTTGTGCCTGGATGTATTTGTTCTTGGGTGGTTATTCTAAAATTAATTTCTTAATTTCTATATCATTTGATACAAATATCCTATCATTAAATATCAAAATTTAAACCTTATTTATGCAAAAATATTTCTCCATTATTTTGTTCTATCGACTTCTTTTTCTTTTGAATGAATTTATCATTTACATGAGCCTTATGGATTTGTCTTTATAAATCACTAGTAATTTAAATTGAGTTTAATTTCATTCTATCATGATTCACATTAGTTGACAAATTAATGTTGCTGAATCTTTCTAACAAAATTATCAGTTAAGAAATATGCAAGGATTTTTTACTTAAAGTGTGTGTCACTACATTTGTCTTTCCTGTATGGTAATGTAATTCAAAATCATAATCTTTTAAAATTTTCATTCATCTTCTCTATCTCATATTTAACCATTTTTTATCAAACAAGTATTTAAGACTTATATGATCACTATAAACCTCAAACTTACCACCATACACATAATGTCCTTATATTTAAAGTGCAAAAACAATGACAGCTAGTTCTAGATCATGAGTTGGATAAATTTTCTCATGTGTTCGTAATTATTGCCTATAAGCATATGTGACTATCTTTCTATCTTGCATAAGAATACATCTTAATCCCATTTTAGAAGCATCAGAAAATACCATGAAGTGTCTAGTAGGATTAGGTAATGCTAATACAGGAGACGCAATTAATATTTTTTTAAGCTCTTGAAAATTATTCTCACATTTTTTTGTTTTTGGTGGATCACATTGTAAAATTGTTTCTACTTTGGTTGGATCTATTGGCACTCATTCTTTGAAAATCACATGACCTAAGAATTTCACTTCATCTAACCAAAATTCACACTTACATAATTTAACAATTTTGTCTTTCAGAATTTGAAGAACAATTTGAAGGTGTTATTCATGCTCTTAATGAGTTTTTGAATAAATAAGAATGTCATCTATAAAAATCACTACAAAATAATCAAATGTGGATGAAAGATCTTGTTCATATAATTCATGAATATTACAGAAGTATTGGTTATACCAAAAGACATCATCACCTGATATTCTTAATGACCATATCTGGTTCAGAATGCAATTTTTTATATATCTTCTATATTTACTTTAATTTAATAATATTCTAACTTAAATTTATTTTAGAAAATACAAAGGTTCCTCTTAATTGGTTCATCAAGTCATCTATTACAGGGAGAGGGTATTTATTCTTTATAGTGAATTTATTTAATTGACGATAATTTACATATAACTTAAAACTTCCATCTTTTTCTTAACTAACAAAATAGGGGCTTCTAAGGTGATATACAAAGATGAATAAATTATTTTTTAAGTAATTCTTCCAATTGTTTCTTTAATTTCGTTAGTTTAAAGGGTGATATCTTATCTGTGTGTTAGAAATTGGTTCAGTTTTGAATATCAAATTTATTAAAAATTTAATCTCTCTATTTGGTGGCATACCATGAATATCATTGGGATAAAATTCAAGAAATTTTGAACAAACTACTATATTTTTACTTATTTACTCCCTCTTTTACTTTCACAAAAGATAATAAAAAATATCCTTAAACTTCATTATTTAAAGGCTCACTTACTAAATTGGTAGATGAATTAAAAAAATCATTAGGATTTAAAAATATTACATATTTTCCTGTACATTTCATAAAGACTTGATTGGAAGATAATTATTTCATACCTAAGATTACATCTAATTGAGATAAATATACACAAATTAAATTTATAATAAAACTTCTATTTTCAATAAACAGAGGACAATCTAGACAAAATTTATTGGTAATTACGGACTTACTTATGGGAGTTGAAACAATCAAGTTAATGCTTAGAAAGGAAGTTGACAATTCAAGGTTTGAACACAACCATTATAAATTAATGAATGATTTGCGCCTGAATCGTACAATACATTTAAGTTTTACCTTTAATGAAACACGTACCTTAGATCAAATAATTATTTTGAGAAACTCCAGTTCCAATCTTAGTGTATACTCTTAGAGGTTTTGCTTTTGGTGCAGAAGGATTAGAATGTAATTTTCATTGTTGACATTTAGAAAATATATAACTATGTTTTTCACACTTAAAACAAACACACCTTTTAGGATGACAATCTTTTGCATAAGTTTTTTGTCCACACTTAAAACACTTCAGTTGATTATTTGTAGATTTATTAGAATTTTCTGGAAAAAAAAATGGCTTAGGTTGAGATCTCTATTGGGGCAGTTATAAGACTTTCCTTCATTTTGTCTTTTTTTGTTGGAGTTTGAAATATTTTGATTTATTATTTTAATAATTTTCAAAATCCTCCAAAAATCTACATTTGTGAATAAGTGTAGAAAAAAAATCTCTAATATTCTCACTGTTTTTTCTCAATTCAGGCCTAAGTTTATTTTTAATTTGTATACACTTCATTTTTTCACCTAGGTAATAAAAGAACGCCGAGTATTTCCTCAACTCTTCAAACTTGAATGCATATTCTCCTATTGTCATATTGTTTTACTTCAATTGCATAAACTCTATTTATTTTGCTCTCCTTACGCCATTAGAAAAATATTTTTCTAAAATTTTTATTCTAAATACCTTATAAATAATGATTATTTTTTCTCCTTCTAATAATCTCCGGGTATTATTCGACTAATCTTCAGTCTCTTTTATTAACATAAAAATAACTTAACTCACCTTTTGGTCATAACTCAAAATATTTTTTCAAATTCTTTAATCCACAATCCTTTTTGGGTTATAACTTCTAGAAATTTGTGAAGGTTTGTTTCTCCTAAATTTAACTAAACCTTATGATTCATAGATTTTCTTCATGTCTTTGGTTCCTTCGTAATGAGTAACCATATTTAGAATAACTTATAACACTTTTGTCTACTCATTGTTTCTCTTATTATTAGTCATCTGAAATTATACATGAAAGTTGTTCGATAGCATCTAACTTGACATATTTTTTTTATTAAGTTCTTAATTTAATTATATTTTAAGATATTGTTATTTTCTATTAAATATTGACAAAGTAAAACATGAGATAAATGTTTATATAAAATATATGAATTTTACAATTTTACATTACTTTCACATAAAAAATAATTATTAAAATTGACAAACCTTTTTTTCCTCTAAAAGTAGTTGATTTATCATTTATCTTTGTTTTTCGGGTTGACACCCCATCTATTTAAGTTGATATTTTTAGTTGTAGCATGCACAAGAAATAAATATAGGAAAGTAAAAACAAATATTATGTAAAATAATATTATCTCAATATAATATACAAATCAACTTTTAAATTTCATTAATGTATTCCCTTTATTTTATATTATAAATATTTGAATTAAATTTGTAATGACTAGTAATAAATGAACTCAAATTTAAAAGTTATATTTACCCATGCCAATCTTAAAATCTAACCTTCATCTCATCAAATCTTTATAAATAAATATTATTCTTTAAAAAAATTCAAAAATAATTAAATAATGTAAATATAAGCCAACAACGTAACTCAAGATAAATAAAAAAATATTAAATATGATCAATACGTAACTAGAGATAAAAAAAATAAAATTAATACAAAACTGAAAATAAATAAATAAATATAAATTATAACTAATATTAAATTAAAAATAAATAAAATAGAAGTAGTGTGTAATTAAAAATAAATACATAAGACTAATACTCAATTAAAGATAAATAAATGAATATAAAAAAATAAATAGAATACAAAATCATAAAATAAAATAAATAAAATATGTCTATTTTTCCCTCTTCAATGATTATAGATTATGCACTAATTTTTTTTTTCAATTTTTTTATCTTCTTTTTCCTTTTATCTTTTTTCATCGTCTCTTTGTCTTTTTTTTTTCTTTTTTTTAATAGTTAATCCCTCTCCTAAATTTTCTTTCCTTTTTCGCTTTTTTTCTTTTTCCTATTTTTGGATAATTAGACTTTTTTAATCTTAACATTAATTAAAACTTATTTGTAAGAAAAGTTTTTTATCTCCATTTAAATATATATATATATATATATATATAATTATTTGAATTAATTAATTAATAATTATATATATATATATATATATTACTAATAATTTAAATAGTAATGTTTTTTTCAATAATATTTTTTTTCTTTTAACAAATAGGTATTTTGTTATAAATATTTTTAAAGTATTTAAAAAATTATAATTTAATACATTATATTGAAAATATTTTTCATAATAAATTTTAAGATATTATATATATATATATATATATATATATAATTACTTATTTAACTATTTCAACAATTTTAACTTTTGAAACTTAAAGATCATCCAAATGAATTTTAACTTTTTCAACCAAGGCTTTACCGTACTCATTCACGATTACGACATCAAAATCCTAGATATCTATCTACTACGGGCACTTGTAATAATCAATCAATACTTAATCATGTTTTGGTCCTAGGTGTATTTTTTATTATTTTTTTATCTCTCTATATATAAATAAATAAATAATGAACTGTGTCGATATTCATTAATCATTAATAATTTTGTTTTTTTAATATGAATAATTTTTGTTATAAACCAATAAAGTTAAATTAGAATGAATTTAGAGAAAATTAATGTTACCAATATTATATATTAAAATAAAAATTATTAAAAAAACTATTTTATTTATTTATTAAATTCAACTTATATAAATATAGTAATTTTTTTCTTTACTTATTGTTGTTCTCTCTTCTTACTTATTCTTTATTTTTTTTCATTGTTTTTCTATTTATCTTTTATAATTTTTTATTTTCTAATTTTCAATTAATATTAAAATAAATAATTAATCAATTAGTTATTTGAAATTATCATAAATAATTTATTTATGATAATACTAAATAATTTATTAATAATACTAATAAATAATTAATTTAAAATTATTTTATTATAATAAATCAATCATTTATTTAATTAAAAATATCAAATATATATGAGTTGAATTTATTTTATATTTTAATAACTTAATCTAGTTATGATTAAATTAAATTATTATAAGTAATTGAATTAAGTAATTTTAAAAATTATTTAATAAAAAATTTTAAAAATAAACTTTTATTATTTTTAATGTTGATTCTAAAAAATATTTTATTATATTTTTACCAAATTTTAATATAATATTTTTAAGTATAAAAATTAAAATAAAGTAAAAGAAAGAAGAAATAAAAAATGTTTGAAAAAAAGAGAAAAAAAAGAAAAAAATGATGATAAAAAAATTAATTATTTTTTATGAGATAATTTTATTCTTCAATTACATATAAACACGTAAACCTGTCTAATTAAATAAATAAATTTATAAAACAAATTAAATAATTTTTTTAAAATATATTATTTTTTCAATTTAAAATTAGAGAAGGACAAATAAGCAGGTATCAGTAATTTATTCTCTGTAATACAATAGAAATATTAAATGTAAAAATAAGACAGAAAAATATCTTTACGAAACGGTATTTGTGTGGCCCGAGCTAAACTCGATATCCCCTTGAAGGTGTGTTTGTAATCGCACGCACTTATTTCATCTCTTTCTTTCATTCCTTCTTCCACAACACAACCACTCTCACTCCCCAATTCCAATTCCCTCGCAATCCAAAACTCAATGACCCCATCTGTCGCTCGTTGCTTCCGATTCTGCACGCTTTCGGGATTCAAGATTCAATGAGATTGCTCTCTTCCAATAAAACATGGCCTCTGCATCCTCCATGTCAGGTACGTCTACTAAACCTTCGTTAAAACCCCCTCCTCCAAAATCTACATGCACACACGTCTCTGCCAATTTTCCTAATGGCTACTTTCGGCTCTGTTGACGCGCTCTAGATTCTGTAATCCCTGTGCCCGTTCGCGGGCTTTAGATTCTTTAATTCTACTCAATGTGTGTTTTCGCGTTTGGTTCATTAGCGTTTGTTGTTTCTTTTGAGTGGAAGAGTTTGCGAGTGTGGTTTTCTGAGTGAAGGTGTGATGCTGCAGTTTCTTTAGAATGCGTGAACGCCTGCAAGCTCTGGAGAGGAGACGGAAGCGGAAGATTCGACTGTGGTCTTCTTTCGTGCGCTTGGAAAGCTCCGAGGGTTCTCACCGGCTTTCTTGCCAGCACTGCTCATCCTCACCACTGTTCGGACTTGTCCAATGGCCGTAATGGACGAAGGAACCGGTATAATTTTGTAAGTTTTTAATGTTTCCCTTGGCCTTTCGAAGTGTCAGTGCTTTCAATGTTTGAGTTGCATTAGGGATGGTGGTTATTGGTATGAGAGTAATTGATCAACCTCTTTTCTTTTCTTTTGACCGTTGTTGCATTCTGTTCATGTTGAGTGAGTATGGTTAAAATGGATGTTTTAATTACTAACTAGGTTAACTGTCAATCTTGCAAAATTGGCAGGGATGTGAAGCCTTTAGTGTAGGTGGTTCATGTCCCGATGAACCACTTGATATTGTACTTTTTGAAGGATTGACTAGATCAAACTTGTCTCAAGTTGCTCCTAGAAAATGGCAATTATGTTATTCTTCGGCCTTCCCTTCGGACTCTGCCACTGAGTTTTCCCCGAAAAGTTTGTGGGAGGTACAGTCCTGAATTTTTACATAATAATTTCTCTTGTTGACTATAGTTCTGTGAATGGGGATATCCTCTTTGCTAGTGTCCGAGTCACATTATCTATCATATGATTGCCTCAGGATCTTAAACCTGCTATCTCGTACCTGTCCTCTAAAGAACTGGAGTTAGTCTACAATGCTTTTATGGTAAGTTGATTAGCTCAAGAAGCAAGCTTAGCATGCTATTTCTTGTAAAATAATATCTTTAACACAGTAAGACTTATTTTGTTTTGTTTCTGTTTTATTCCTGGTTGTTACAGTTGGCGTTTAAAGCTCATGATGGTCAGAAAAGACGCAGTGGTGAACCCTTCATCATTCACCCAGTGGAGGTTGCACGTATTCTTGGAGAACTAGTGAGTTATGAAGAAATGCTTCCTCGTTTAGAAAATTTACGTAATAAATGTGTATAACCACTCAATATTTATTATGGATCCAACCATTTGTCCAGGAACTTGACTGGGAGTCGATTGCTGCTGGATTACTTCATGATACAGTTGAGGATACAAATGTGGTTACTTTTGAGAGGATAGAGGAGGAGTTTGGTGCTACCGTGCGCCACATTGTGGAAGGAGAGACCAAGGTACTTATTATTCTTGAATCTTGATTGAAAAACATTAATGAAAATTTAAATCCCCTAATAGCTTTAGTGCCATATTCATAAACTTTCCAAATCAATTAAATGCACGTTACTTTCTAAATCCTAACTAGGTGTCAAAACTGGGAAAGTTGAAGTATAAGAATGAAAATGATTCCGTTAAAGATGTGAAGGCAGAAGATCTTCGGCAAATGTTTCTGGCTATGACAGAGGAGGTGACCTCTTTTTCATAATAGATTATTGTCTATTCCAAATGTATTGTATATTGAAAGTGGTTTGGCAACTAATAAATGTGTGTCATTTCAGGTTCGTGTTATAATTGTCAAATTAGCAGACAGGTTGCATAACATGCGCACGCTATCACATATGCCTCCGCATAAACAGGTTAAGACCACTGATTTGAAAGACTTTTTTGTGTTCTGCCAGAAGGAAACTATTATGGTCATGCAGTTTCTTACACTGAAATATAATATAATATAAAAAGGGAATGGATCTTCTTATGTACTTCTGTTCTCTTTCTACATAACATTAAATCATTAAAGAGGTGGTTTGCTATCAAAATTTGGGACTGTCTATAAAGAGAGATGCACACAATTTTCTAATTACCTTGTCATTTGAAAATCTAACCTAAGATACATTTCCATACCAAAAGAACTATGCAATCTAGTAAAGTTAGGGACTTTGATAGAAATATTGAGTAGTAGCAACATGAACCTGGCCATGAAACTGAGATTCAAAAATCCATGTAGTCAAATCTTCGTTAATTATCAATGTCTTGAAACTATTGATGAATTTCATTGTTTATGAAGAATTATCTTTTATCTGAGTGGCCTTTACTACATTCTGTTATTGTCATTGATATTTCTAAATATGTGACATAATGTGAATGGTACTAAATATGCCCAAGGCATTTATATTTTACATGTATAGAAATATCACCATTTTTTGTTTTTTTGACTGGTTCTCATCATAGGTGGTTGTAATAATACTAACACTAAGGCCTGGGGGTGGTGGTTAGGTAAAGCCCTCCCCTAGCAATGAGCCAGTAGTTGCAGGTAGACTTACCTGGGTCCACTTCTACCTAAAGCAACCATTATTGGTTTATAGTAATATTGTTGTTTAATCTTGTTACATCAAATGGATTGAGTGGATAGATAGCCTAACTCCTAAATTGTGTTTCTTACTTGAATACACCGTGTACAGACTAGCATTGCAATGGAGACATTGCAGGTATTTGCTCCTTTGGCAAAGTTGCTTGGGATGTATCAAATTAAGGTATCCTATAATTACATAATCACTTTTTTCCCCATAATGCCATGAGTTTACATATTTACAGTAGAACTGAGGATTGAAGTTCTTTGAAGTTAATTATACCCATATTTCATGGCATCATGGAAATTCTGATATATCATGATTCATAGATATTGTTTTTTGATGATACAGTCAGAACTAGAAAATCTGTCTTTTATGTACACAAATGCTGAAGACTATGCTAAGGTGAAGAGAAGAGTAGCAGAGCTATACAAAGAACACGAGAAAGAACTTCTGGAGGTATTGCTAATCTATCTTATTGGTGTTAGAAAAATTATAACTGCTTCTCATCTTTCTATATATCCATTTGTTGAACCTTTTCCTCCATATGATTGTGTTACTGTAGTGCATTGATTAAGCTTATTTGTTTCCCTTTTCCTGATAGGCAAACAAAATATTAATGAAGAAAATACAAGATGATCAATTCTTGGACCTTTTAACCGTTAAAACGGAAGTCCGTGCTGTATGTAAAGAGCCCTACAGGTTAAGCCCCAAATCTCAATGTCAATGGTACCATTTTGTTTATTCAACTGCTCATGTTTGTTGACGTGTTTGACATCATATACTGCAAACCGTTATTGTTGCTTATGCATCAGAGGAGGATAGAACTTTTCTTTCTCTACTTTTCTATGATATGGATTGGCTGATTTACATGTCATATTTTTTTATTCTATTCTTCTACATTCTTTATGCATCATTTGTTTGTAATTTGGGATGCTTTCTGGTTATTCATTTAGAAAAATTGTTCGTCATTTGCAGTATCTATAAAGCAGTTCTCAAATCGAAAAGTTCAATTAGCGAGATTAACCAAATTGCACAGGTTTTCTTTCTTATATACCTTGGATTGTTTAATTTGTTATAAAGATTGCGGATAAACTTTTAAGTTTGTTTGTTTGTTGAAAATCAACTTTGTGTTTTAACCAGCTTCGTATTATTATTAAGCCAAAGTCATGCATTGGGGTTGGGCCTTTATCCAATCCACAACAGGTAACTACTTACCCTGATTTCAAATATGATTGTTTCACTCCCCTCTTTACTTGGTATATAAAAAAACATTTATTGTTTGTGTTTTATGCAGATTTGCTATCATGTTCTGGGGTTGATCCATGGAATCTGGACCCCTATTCCTAGATCTGTAAGTATGTTATTTTCTATTTTATCTGAGAATAGAAAGTGCTAGTTTTAAGAGAAATATATTTCCATTGCTTTGTGACTGGTGAGAAATATTTGATTTGTTCTAGGTGAAGGATTATATTGCAACCCCCAAACCAAATGGCTACCAAAGTCTCCATACCACTGTCATCCCATTTTTGTATGAAAGCATGTTCAGGCTAGAAGTCCAGGTATTTTTAATTTTTTTTTTTGTGTGGTCCATTTTCACTAAATATAAATAGAGGTCCAAATTAGAGCTTCATCCAGATCGGCTAGAAGTTCATAATGATATTTTCTTATTAGTGCATCTTACATCTTTCAGATTAGAACGGAAGAAATGGATTTGATAGCTGAGAGGGGCATTGCTGCTCATTATAGTGGGCGAGAATTTGTCACAGGCTTGGTCGGAAGTGCAACACCAAGTGGTAAAAGCTCCAGAGGGAAGACAGTTTGTCTTAACAATGCAAATATTGCACTCCGAGTATATTATCTTCTCCTGACAAATATGATAGAAATAATCTTTTAAACATTGAGAGATTTCATGAATGAAGTATTTCCTTTTCCTACAGATTGGCTGGCTTAATGCAATTAGAGAGTGGCAAGAAGAGTTTGTTGGTAACATGAGTTCTAGGGAATTTGTAGATACTATTACAAGAGATCTGCTTGGTAGTCGTGTCTTTGTCTTCACACCAAGGGGAGAGGTAAGGATGGACTATATCGTGTATTATATGACTAATCCCCAAAAAAAGAAAAAGTCGACTGGATTTTTATTTGTCACACTGTTTGCAGATTAAGAATCTTCCTCAGGGTGCTAGTGTCATTGATTATGCATATATGATACACACTGAAATAGGCAACAAAATGGTAGCTGCAAAGGTATCACTCTCCACATTTGCATGCTTATATCATATGTCAGTCAATAAAAGAGATGCAAAATAAATTATTTGCGTTGTTGAAATATATTAGAGGCTCATTTGGTGTAAATGCAGGTCAATGGCAATCTTGTTTCCCCAACTCATGTGCTGGCAAATGCAGAAGTTGTGGAGATAATCACGTATAACGTAAGTATTGTTCAACTCATCCTATGTGTTTGTTTTTTCGTTTGATAGATTTGATGTAATCGGAAACTCATTATTTTTAAGTATATGTGCACATATAAATTTGCTTTACAATGTTAGAACTTGGAAGATATACTGATTTTTATTGAATTATATGATTCACTATCTATGGTCTAAGTGTGTGCTATCATTAGTTTTTGTATTATATGTACATGTTTGCACTAATTTTATTTGTTAGAATATCTTGAGAGTATATAGAATACCTTAGCTTATCATCATAATATATCTGTAATATCTTAGACTATCTTTAGAATATATTATGAAACAGTTCTTCCTATATTCTTAGAAGTTGTTAAAATATTTTGTTTCTTTATGATTCTCAAATCATTGTCAAATCAATTATGACTAGCAGTCTTGTTGTATTAGATGGCTCAGGTTTGGACATTTAATAGTATGCTAGTAACCTAATTATCAACATAACTAAGATTATTGGGTTAATAATTTGTTACCTGTCATTTAACAACATATTGATATAATCCCCCTGTATTTTGATATTATGCCCTCTCTAAATAAGTCCTACAACTTCAACATATGTTTCCCCTATATTACAATTTTTATGTCTTCCCATGACAGACATTGTTTTACACAATTTTTAAACTGTTCTTCAAGGAAAAATGTATTGTTTATAGATACACAAAAATTTAGTCACAATTACCGTATATATTTGTCTTTCACTTCATTAGAGCTCATAATGTTAACTGTGCTTGCAGGCACTTTCCAGCAAATCAGCTTTTCAGAGGCATAAACAGTGGTTGCAACATGCTAAAACACGGAGTGCGAGACACAAAATAATGAAGGTATGATTTTGTATGAAAGCTTAACCTCGAAAAGTTGTGCTTTAAATAAACATTTTATATTTTTGTGTAGTTTCTGAGGGAGCAAGCTGCACGCTCTGCTTCTGATATCACTACGGAAGCAGTGAATGACTTTGTTACTGATTCCGATGGGGATTGTGAATCTGAAGAGCTATCAAAGGGTTCCAGTGGTTCCAAATATCCATGGGGTAAAATGTTTGTGAATGGAGAGGAAATATCAACTTCAGGAAGAAGTGAGACCGTCCTCCAAAGAAAGAATGGAAGTGTTTGGATTCCCAAGGTCAATGGAAAACATAATAAGCATGTGCAGCATGAAAGTTTCAACGGCAAAGGGGAGATGTTACTGCAGGGAAACCTTGTTGCAAAGATGATTCAAGTTAACATTCCAAGATATAAGGAAGTCCTGCCAGGTTTAGAAAGTTGGCAATCCCAGAAAATTGCTTCTTGGCACAATATGGAAGGGCATTCCATCCAATGGTTATCTGTAGTATGTATAGATCGAAGAGGTAAGCTTGCTGTTCTGAATAATATTTGATCAAATCTGCGCTTGCTTGTATGTGCAAAATGCAAATGAATATTGTTTATGAGGATATGCCATGAAGGAGTTGTGGTAATCATAATTATACACTGTCAACATAAGATACGTGTTGTGGCCTTTGAACACTGGTAACTGCATTTTTCCGATCTAATAATGTAAGAGTAGAGTGATATCTAGGTGAAACGCATTGTGTCAGAATTTGGCACGGAGATGGGGGATGGTACGATGGTGAAATGAATATTTAGAGTAGTGTTTCATTAAATGCTCTGGTGATGACTCATCTGTCTGGCACAGTAAACAAACGTTATTTCACCATCTTGATTGTAACCCGTTGAACATTATTTCAGGCATGATGGCTGAGGTGACTACCGCATTGTCCACTGCAGGCATAGCCATATGCTCTTGCGTGGTGAGTGGTTAAACCAAAATCCAAGCAATTATACAGTACTCAAATAAGACGTCTTGACATTATATGTATTAGTATGGTTCCACTTTTGGCATATCTTTAACACTTATCAAATGACCAGGCGGAGATTGATGGAGGAAGGGGAATGGCTGTTATGGTATTTCACGTAGAAGGAAATTTAGAAAATTTGGTACAGTATTATGTCTGAAAACATTCATTGTAATTGATACTTAATCTAGATGGTCCTTGTTCATCAAAGGCGTACTTTGTCATCTTACACAAATAATTTGTTTTTCAGGTCAGTGCTTGCTCTAAAGTAGATCTGATATTAGGTGTTTTGGGATGGTCTACTGGTTGCAGCTGGCCTAGCTTGATGGAAGATCGTAGCGTTCTCGAATGCTAGTTGATACGATTGCAGTGTCTCTTGGCGGATACTTCCGTTTGTCCAACGATTACAGACCCAGACCAGGGAATTAAGTTTTGTCCAAAGCAGCATAGGCATTTATATGGCTAAATTTTGTTTATAGTTATTGTATATTTGTTCGAACTTACTAACCCAATAATCCGGCAGCAGCCTATTGAGTCAAAGACCAAGGACTCGAAACTCAAGGCACTGTATATAGAAAAGAGTGATAGGATAAAGGAGTATACAATGTAAAAAGTACTTTTTGCAGAAACTAAGCATTTACCCAAGGAGATTTGCTAGGGTGTTTCTCGTTACAAGATGTCACTTTTCCTGGTCTGAAGTCTTCCATCTCTACCTAATTTAGGAAAAACCGCTAATAATTGGTATTCGTAATAAGCAGGATCAGTATACGCATTCTGATCTCTCGTCTTGTAAAAAATTTACCTTTTTATTTTATGTAAATAATTTTACCTTTTAATTTCTTTTATTGAAATATGGGTTCTCCAAATAAATTTATTTCCACTAAAATTGTTAATAACCTTTTTAGTGCACTTTGCCATTAGTACACGTCGTAAACATAAAGTCAGCGTTACAAAATTTCAAAATTTTTAAATAGATATTAGTTTTAATATATCATTAATGTAAAATTTTGGCATAGATATATTTCAACTAAAAATGTTAATAACCTTTTTTATTCTGTCAATAGTAGAAATTCATCATGATCCATGAAATTATGATTAAATTTAAAACTAGGTGAATTTAAAGTGATACTTGTAATTTTTCTAAATTTTTAAAATAAATATCACAAGAACGATTTGTGATTAATGAAAAATATAAAAATTGCATTATCAGTATATTATAATTAAATATACAAATAAAAAGTGTATTAGAAAATGTCACAACAATAATTTTTTTAAATTGAAGAGAGCAACTTATGTAAAATAAAAATAAAAATGTTGAATTTAAATATTAACTTTATTGATAAAGAATTGAAATAAGCAATTCCATTCAAGATACTCTGGAAATAACTAACAATTGGTCCTCTAAATTCGCCTCACTACCGCATGACCCTCATCTAGTACATAAAATGACTCCTGTGGGCGATGCGTGAGTACAACTAAGAGCATCAGCAGCGCTAGCAACAGCAAGGGAAAAAACCAGGTTAATGGTTGATTATTTGGCACCGATAAGTTTAGATTTTGGTTCAAATGTGCTTGGTGTCTCACTGTCACGTTCTCGTCGTAGTCAGAGCTATCCACGTCAGAGCCGGAACAAACATGGCTGCCTCCCTTGAATTTTTCCTTTCCATGTTGAATCAGCTCTGCAGGCCAAACTTGCTCCTCCTTGTAATTCAGGGAGGTGTTCCCTGCTTCGTTTGAGCTATCATCTTCGCCAGCCTCTGAAACATCATCGGACATCATGTCATCCTCATCCTCATCATCATCATCAACATCGTCCTCGGTTTCGGTTTCTGTTTCTGAGGACGTTTGATCGTCTTGAGGTACTTCATCCTTTTGAACCGCCTCTTGTTCTTGACCACTGGGTCTGTTAAACAACGATACCATGCATTCCTCCGCAATCACACTTCCGTTGGACGACGCTGCACTTTCTGGGTGCGAAGAGTCAGAAAACACAATTTCCTGATGTTGAAAGCAGGTTGGACTCTCGTGATCAACACTTCCCGATTTAAGCCCACTTTTCTCCTCCTGGAAAAAATATCCAAGTGAAAGGCCATGCACAAACTCAAGCATTTACATTCTTACAGGAACTAAGGATGAATTACTTACTTGGTCGATGCCCATATCAGATTTCCAATAGCTGCATGCAGTAACAAACAAACGCAAGTTATCGAAGCGTTGGAATTGGACAAGACAAAAAAGACAGGAATATATATATATATAAAGAAGGAAGTGCATCACGTAGCATACCATGTGGCATCTCCATGTTGGATTGATGAGTTCTGAATAAGAGAGGTGAGACTTTGGGTGGTGTCATGATGATCTTCTTCACTCTTACACTCGTGTTCGGCCAATAACAGTTGTTGGGGTTTAGGTTTAGTCTGTTGATCATGGGTGCCCTTTGCCTCTTGTTTGTTGCTGGCAAAAGAAGCAGCTGCCATGAAACCTGCAATGGCCAAGGCTCCACCGAACACAAAAAGCCCCGCAATCCCACCTTCGCCGCCAATACATAAGCCGCTTAATGGAAGGAATTTCTTCCTTCCTTGCCTGTTTGTGATCATGCTCCTTTGTTCCTCCATGGATACGTATATATTTGCTTGTTATACTTAACCTTTTCTCTTCCTGTCCCTTTTTGCTCTTTTGTTTCTTCAAAGTGCGACGCTAGGCTAAGGGAGGGAGTTGTATATGACATTAATAAAGGAGATTGAGAGTGAGAGAAACACGAGACAGAATCGGGCTTGTTCCTTTTTTCCGGATTGTTACTTGGCTTCTTAGGTCAAGAAAGAAGAATCAGTCCATTCAACCCTGCGTTACACGTGTTTACTTATCCGCCATGATTATTAAGACTCCTCAATTCTAGCTTCATTCACTAAAACCTGTCCACTATTCAAAATCAAACTACTTAATCATGCCTAAGGTGCACTACACAGATCCGTGAATAACTCTCTCATCTCATCTCACGCCACACGTTATTCTTCTCCAATAAATCACCACTGCGTTCCCCACTACCCTCACCACTTTTTAGATGCTCTTCTTGTAATTTCATCTAAATAAATTTTCATAAACTTATACCCTTTGGGACAGTATGGGGAGCATAATAATATGAATGTTTTATGAGCATTAAAAATGCTTCAGTAAATTATTTTATAGATATTCATCAAATTTTTTGAATATTTAACACATTTTTATGAAAGTTCTATTTCAGTTTGCACGATTACTTTGAAATTTAATATATAAACTCCGGATCAACAATTTCCAACTTGCACTAAGAGTCTAGATGTTTATGTTTGAATCACATACTATCTGTGAACAAGACAAACGGAAACAAAAATGCATGTCTGTCAAAAATATATGCAAAAGCATTGTCTAATAATGGATTTTTTTTTTAAGTTGTCTAAATATATTTTTTCTTTATATAATAGTATTGAAGTGTGTAATTGTATTTCAATTCTTATGAATTTTAAAAATAATTGTATCTCACACATACATACATACATACATATATATTCTTATATAAAAATTGTTATTTCAATTGTTCATTACGAAATTTGTATAAGAAGGATCACTGTTTTAAAAATAAAATTGTCAAAATATCATATTAAATAATTATAATTTAAAAACTATTATATATAGAAGTGGATATTTTGATTGAAGTTGAAAAACAATTTTAATAATTTTGTAATAATGAAGATAAGTTAGGAAACAAAATTATTCAACTTAAAATTGTTTCTAAAATATAATAAACAAAAAAATCTTAAACATTTATAATGGAAACCACTGATGCAAACATAACCTTAAAATAAAATAAATCATGACAAAGAAAAAATAATATTTCAATTTTAATGTAGAAAGTTCAATGGAACGTGAGTAATGAATATTGTTCGTGGCCACGTGCTTGTACCCACGGGTTGGCCATACAATGTGCTAGGTCATTTATTTTTAATTGTCTGTTTTGTGCTACTTGTTATTAACAGCTCTTATCTATCCTATCCTTTAATGTTATTTATTCCTGTTTTTTTAAGTATATATATATATATATATATATATAAATTTTTTCTTATCTAAAAAATGTAAGGATTTATTAAGACATCGTATTTAAATAATTTATTATTAATTTCATTTTAATAAATTTTATAAAAATTATTATTTTTCTTATTTTTTATTTTTTTTTATTTCATTTTAAAAGAGATTTATTTATTTATATATTTGGAATAACTTTTGTATTAGAGAATCTTAAATGACATAGTAAGTCATTAAAAAAAATTATTAATTATTTTACTAATAAATTTACAAAACTAAATAAATAAAAGTAAATGAGAGTTTTTTTTTAAATTAAAAAAATATCCATTAGAATAAAATTAATTTGAAAATATTTAAATATGATATGATATAATAAAGTTATAGGTTATATATTTCAATATATCTATATAAATTGCACCTATCAGGTATCTCTATATAAGTTGTTTCTTAAATATAAAATATGAATTTATCAAATGTTACATCCTTCTTAAATTTATTAATAAATTTTTTAAAAATTATTCTTTTTCATATTAGTTTCATTTATTTTATTTTATTTATTTTAAAAATAATTTGGTGAAATAACTATCTAAATAATTTAAAAAATATATTATATCATATAGGATTTCTTATAAAAAAATTATTTAAAACTATTAGTATTTTAGTCAAGTATATTGACAAATAACTATTAAACATATTCTAACTTACTTCGTGAAACCGGAAACAAAATTTTTTAATCAACTAAATTTATTCTTATAAGATTTACTCATGAAAAAGTGGTCAAAGAAAGAAGAATTCACTTAAACTTCCAAATACCAAATCCATCGAAGTGCACAACATTTTCTTCGTTCTGCCTGCATTCAATCTCTAAGTTTGAATTACCAGTCACGTCAGCACGCACTCTTATTTTTCACCTACAAAAGCCTCCATTCTCATTCTTCATTTTCTCTACTCACCTTGCCCACCAACACAAGACCAAACTCAAGTTCAACCTTCCTCGAAAACCTCAAAAAACCTCTCGGACACTGATAGCAGGGAAAGGATGTGCGGCGGAGAAATGATCGCGGAGTTCATCCAAAGCCACCGTGCCGGCACCCTCACACCCTCCCAACTGTGGCCCAAAACATTAGCCAACCACGACCAACACCAACGTTCTCACCCTCGGCAGCATCAACAACCAGAGTCATCCCAAGCTCCCCCAGGTGAGTGACTCAGTGTCTCAATCTCTTTGCTCCTTCCATTTTCCCAACTTATCCGCTAACAAATTCACCCACCTGCACCTCACGTGACAGCGAAGAGGCAGAGGAAAAACTTGTACAGAGGGATAAGGCAGCGGCCCTGGGGCAAATGGGCCGCGGAGATTCGCGACCCAAGTAAAGGGGCCCGTGTGTGGCTCGGCACCTTCAACACCGCCGAAGAAGCTGCGAGGGCCTACGACAAAGAAGCCCGGAAAATCCGAGGGAAAAAGGCCAAAGTCAATTTCCCACACGAGGACTATCCTCTACGCAAGACCCTCGACATGGACTTGTGTTACGATCGCAACCAAACAGAGCCTTTCCCTTCTCAGCCTTACCCCGCAGCGCCAAACGAAGAGGTAAATAACAACGTGGAGAAGCATTCGGAGGAGCTTATGACTTACGAGAACTTCATGAGGTTTTATCAGATTCCTTTCTATGACGCCCAATCAGCACCTCCATCTACTGCGCAGGAAAACGTGGTTCGAGATTTTTGGACCTTCCATTCTCCTTCCCCCCTCTGACTTCGGTGTATATGTGCCACTTTGAAAAAATCCTTCTTCATTTCTAAATATGTGCATCTGTGCATTTATCTTTAGATTGTTATTAATAAGATAATAAGTTTGATATTCATACAAAATTATATTTTATCATAATTAGTTTAATTGATAGGTAAACAAATTTATGAAACTGATCTTTTAAATCAGTGTGTTCTATAGATGTCTACCTTTAAAATTTAATTTAAATTTTTTAATAATAAAATAAAATCTATATTTATTTATATTTAGACATTGATATCAATTATTTTATCAATTAGCTTTTTTTTAATTACAAAACATAATTTATTAATTTATATCAAATTATATTTTTTATGTCTTACTTTCATGAAATTTATATTATATTATATTATTTATCGTTGTTTATTTTCTATGTAGATTTTTTTCATGGTAATGGATTTATTGTATTTTATCAACTAATATAGTTGTTATGATATATTTTAGACTTTTATATGTTAAAAATCAAATTAATAATTTGTATTAGTATTATAAAATTATGATAATATATTGTATAACTATTATTTATTCAAATAGATGAAATTTATATATAATCATTATTTTTTAAACCAGTATCTTCACTGAATCATCCAATTTTAAAACCATTGGTATCACCATTTGGGATTTTAAAAGTGAAGTTGTTATATTTTTCAAAGTGAAAAGTGAGATTGTCATTACAATAATTGAGATTTGTGAAATCATACGCCCCAGGATTTGGGTTTCAAAGACGCCTGTGGGCGCCTCCGGCTATTCTCACTTCTCAAATTTACCCGCGGCATACCGGCAGGCACAGTTTGAAATAATGACGAACGTATATCTAATTTAATCTTATAACTTTTAGTTTTTAACAAAATAAGGATATAATTGTATTATATTATCACAACAAGTCTAGAATTAATTAAAATAAAAAAATAATATTTATATATTATTATAATATTATTTTTTTAATTAAAGTGGTAATTGAAAATATGTGATTTAATATTAATTTAATAATCAAAGTGGTCATTCTTTTATATAAAAAAATAAGTGATTTAATATTGATTTGATAATAAATGGTAAATATATTATTATTGTTATTCCAATATTTTTAAAATGGATTTTTCTCATGTTATTTTAAAACGATAAAATATTTAATTTAATCTTATAAATTTGAGGAAAAAGTTATTATGATTAATGAAAATTAATATTTTTTATATATTTTAAAAATATATCTTTAATTAAATAAATAATTTATAATTTGTTTATTAATTTATTAATATTTTATTAGATACATTTTGAAAATTACTTATATTAAAATATTTAATTATAATTAATTATTTAAATTTAATTAATTAATATTTATAGTTTAAATTATAATAATATGATATATTTATATATTTCAATAAAATATTAAAAAGAATTATTTTTATAACTTGCAAACCCTCACCTAATTAAATTTTTGTGAGTTAGATTCGACTATTGATTAAGATTGGATTTCTTTTTTTCCTTGTTACTCAATTATAATTGGATTATATATAATAGGTCCTTAAATTTCAAGACTAAGAAACCAAACTCAATTTTATTATGTTTTATCCCATAAATATCATTTATATATATTATAAATATTATCATTACCTTATGATTATTAAGAAATATTACAAATGTTTATTTTAAGATATATTTTTAAAACAAGTATTATTATTTTTTAAATTATTCAATTTTATGAATCAACTAATTCCAAGTGTTTTCATACTGTTAATCTAATATAAATCGAATTCAATTTATTCTGGTAAAAAATAATTGGATCAGATAAAAATTATATACTAAAAACCTGACCAAACTCAAATAAATAAGACCCTAATATAAACTCTAACATTAGCTGCAAAGTTTGGTTATTTTTTGTATTGGGCCATCAAGACCTACAACTAGTCAAACAGGCCGTAAGAGTAGTCCGTAGGACACAGACCCAACCCAACAAATATTATATTATTGTTTATTATTATTATTATTATTATTATTATTATTATTACATGGGACTTGATTCCAAACCCTAGGGTTATAAGGTGCTTTCCCGTCACAGTCCGCGATAAGATAGGCTTCACCAACAGTTGCAGCAGAAATGGTTTCGCTGAAACTGCAGAAGCGCCTCGCCGCAAGCGTTCTCAAGTGCGGCAGAGGAAAGGTTTGGCTTGATCCCAATGAAGTTAACGAAATCTCCATGGCCAATTCTCGTACGCACTCCCAGCATTTTTGTCATTATGAATTTCGTTTCACTATTTTCGGTTTAGGTTTTATACGATCTGAACCTTTTCTGTGTTTATGAGCGTTTGCAAAAATATATGTGGATGCAAACGTGAGCTATTTTAAGTGTAGATTGCAAATACTATATCACTAATGTTGTAATCGAATGTTATTTTTTTCTAATGATTGCATAGCTTTTGGAGGTCAACATGCTTTATTATGAGGTTCTGCGTATTTTTGTTTCTAAACATTGTGAGTTTTGATTTTCAGGCCAAAACATAAGGAAGCTGGTTAAGGATGGGTTTATTATCAGGAAGCCCACCAAGATTCACTCTCGCTCACGTGCCCGTCGAATGAAGGAAGCCAAGAGGAAAGGACGTCACTCTGGATATGGTATCTTACAGTCCCAGTCCTAATTGTCCTAATGCGAAATCCCTTTTGTCTCAATATTTTGGGGATCTATTCATTGGTAGATTAATTATTTTTTTTTTGTTCAGAAATGGTTAATTATTTGAAGTGTATTTAGATTTATATTATGAAGTAGCTTATGATACGTCTTTAAGCTTTTGATCAGAAATGGGCACTGAACAATGTAGCTAATAAAAACATCATACAATTTTTATAAAAATAGATTAACCTACCTTTCTTTTTTTATTATAAAACCAGTATATATAATTAGGTGCTTAGTTGCCTGCATAATATATATTTATTCAGTAAGACTTTAATTTTTCTATTTATTGCAAGCGGCCCTTAATGTGTAATGTAACACTATCCTTAAATATGATGTTCCTAGACTTTATGGGTATTTATGTATTCATAATGAAATTGCTGTAATATTGTAAATATTTTGATGAGTTGTTTGTCATTTTGATAATCGATGTTGTTAAATAGCGGTGGCATGGGTCACATGTGAAGGGAGCCCCACAATGGTGGCACCATAGGCCTCAATTGCATGTTTATAGGGCATAATTTTGGCTTTCTACCATCTTCAATTGATATCATTGTTAATAATTGGGTTGATCAGTGTGATTGTTTCGTGGGATTACTTATAACGTTTCCTCAATGCTTCTAGGTAAGCGTAAAGGTACAAGGGAGGCAAGGCTTCCTACTAAAATCCTTTGGATGAGGAGAATGCGTGTGCTCAGACGCTTGCTTCGCAAGTACAGGGAGTCTAAGAAGATTGACAAGCACATGTACCATGACATGTACATGAAGGTTAAGGGTAATGTTTTCAAGAACAAGAGGGTTTTGATGGAGAGCATACACAAGTCCAAAGCTGAGAAGGCAAGAGAGAAGACCTTATCTGATCAGTTCGAGGCCAAACGTGCCAAGAACAAGGCCAGCAGAGAAAGAAAAATTGCCCGGAGGGAGGAGCGATTGGCACAAGTGAGTTTCATACTGTATTGAGAATATATTAAATGTGAATATAGTATTTGTTACACTTGCGAAGTTAATGCATTCATAAGTATTTTTTCTGAAATTGGAATTAAAGAATTTGACCATTGCCTCTGCTCTTTTGTAAAATGTCTAGGGTCCAGGAGAAAAGTCAGCAGCTGCACCCAGTGCTCCAGCTGCTACCGCGTCACAGCCTGCCCAGTGAGTTTTATAATTTATGCTTGTCCTGTGTTTACTCCTTTTGGGCTTATGTGTTGTCTAAATGTGCATCTTTTATTGCAGAGCACCAAAGAAATCCAAGAAGTAAGCCACATATTCTGATATTGGCTGGTAGAATTTTTGGGGCTGTTATTTCCAGTTACTGTTTTAAAGTAGTTTTGCCGAGTATTGAGGAGTTTCTGTGTTGGTTTAGACCTTCTTTAGTTTTTATTTAAGTATATGAAATTATAACATTCTGCTCTTTCTTGCTGGTGCTTTGGCTTTTTTTTTTTTTAATATGGATATCATTATTGTTGCAGAAATACTTGAGTTAATTATTTCTGGTTATGGCTATAGTATTCATGAATCGCCTAACCTCCATCGAATTTGTCTTGTTCGCTGCTTAAACAATTCAACTACAAAATTACGCCAGTCTACGTGTCTTTATCTGATTAGAGAAGACCGAGTAACTGGGAAATGAGTTATTTAAGTAAGGCACATTTTTGTTATTTTTTAAATGTTTTTTTGCCTCTACTCTGTTTAATTTTATTTGCCATTAATGTATTTATTATCTTAATGTTTCTTGATTATACATCTGTGATAATGTAAAATAAGATTTCTATTATGTTCTGTACGCAAGCCAAACTCCAATAATACTCAAGACATTAAAGTATCTAGGAATTATTAGGTTTTTTTAAATTATGAGTAATTTTTAGTAAGCTTATTTGTAGAAATACGCATAGGAATGTTCAAGAATTGTTGACGATGTAAAATGTAACGATTTGAGAAGTTATTTTATAATTCTATGAAACTTCATATATGGTTTGGATAATTTACTGTGAAGTATCTTTAATTATTGAACTTCAAGATGCAACTTATATTTCAAGATATTTTAGTGAAAAAAATAATTAGTGTAATACTTTAAATTGCATTTTATTAAACGGACTAAGCATCAAGATAAGGTGGCTGACTCAAAGGCACGTGTGATCTAGACAAAAACTTGATATCAAACCTACATTTAGTTCAACAAGGAAAATGAAGATATGGAATTTTGTTTTCACATATACATTATTTATTATTATTATCATTATTATCTCTTTTCATATTTCTTTACATATTTTATTTTATTTTTCAAAACAATTGATGTTTTAAATTTTAAAAATTTAAATAATGTTACTTTTGTTTAATTTTAATATCTCAGTACTGGTCACTTAAAATTTTAAGAATTAGGGTGTTCAAAAATATCCTAGTCTGAATGTAATTTTATTTCCTTGATATTAACGTACATTAATAAAAATATATTTATTGTTTTTTTTTTGTATATATAAACTAAAATGTCTTTATTTAATGTATTTGACTTTTTATGTATAAATCCTATAGAAAATACTAAATAAATATTTAAAAAAGCATAAGAATCTAAGATTTGAAATAAAAAAGGTAAATTAAAACATAAAGAATCAAAAGATATAAAAAGAAGATAGTAAATTTTTCTTTTATGAAATAATTCTTAAGATGATGTTCAAGTATGAACGGTAACAAGTATAGTTCAGATACTTTAATTCAAATCATATGTATAGTGTTCGTTTGGTAAAATGAAAAGAAAATAAGATAAATATGATGTATAGAAATAAAAATAATGAAAATAGGAGATAAATAGTGGAATAGATGAGAAAAAAATACAACTAGAGTGAATATAAGAATTGAATTTCACAACTTTTAACTTATTAAATTTTGTACTCAGTCAAACACAAACTTTTTTTTTAATTTCATATCACTTCCTCTCATCTTCTCTTTATTTTCCGTATGAGTTAATTAATTAAGCAAAAGAAGTTTTTCCCACTCAAAAATTTATGTTACGGTAAAAGATACATAGTAATTGGGAAAACATTGAAAGATATGACATCTTAATACTTCTTGGTCTTGATCAAGTTTTGGTTGCTTTAAAATCAGATAAGTTTCATTTTGATAAAAAAAAAATTCATTTTAATTATTAAATTAATGAAATTGTGCATAAAAAAACTGATTCTATATACATTCAGTCCCTTAAAATGTTAATTTCGTAGTTTTTATTTCAGTTTTTTCATATTATTTTTCTATTAAATATTTTGCGTACTTTGTTTCTCTCCAAATGTTTTAAGTTCATTTCATCCTTTCTAATATCATTAGTTTTTTTTTATTATTAATCTCTACACATTATCAAATGTTGATAATAAAATATTGTTGTCAGTTTATTTAAAATATTAAAAATGAAAAAAAAAATCATGACTCCTCTAGAATTATTGAACAAAGCTAGACCCTAAATAAAATGACAATAACAATTTAGGAAGGCAGGTAGAAAAAAAAACTGCGAAGTTAACATTTTATAAAGATAAACATCATATTAGCTTTCTTCTATCGATAAAGCCCAACTTAATCCTTTTCTGCAGAGGGTCTTTGGTGTCTGAATGGGGCTTATGCTTTTCATAGAAATAAGAGAAGCTTGTAAAGTGAAACTGACCATTTCCACAAATTCTATACCAAAGCTTCTGGATACGTCTATTAGTATGATCTTTCTGTCACAATAAAGTTCAACACAAACTATGGACAGTAAATCTAACGAACAACATGTTCATACCGATACTGTGACTTTAACGAAGACAAAAGTCACTAACGCAATATATACTGCAACTCAAATTGAGTAAAGGAGTGTCTCTCAACTTTGTTTCATTGTATTGTATTCTAGTTAATACGGCAGGAGTTCGGATGAAAACTGTTTGTTACAAATATGGCCGACATAGTAATCCTAATCTACAGCTGCAAACTGTAAATTATACAATCTAGCACATGCAAAATGAAAGTAGTTTTACTCCATCTTGTCGTACGCAATTTTGCTGTCTTAGATACTAGAAACTTCTTTGATTGCGCCTAGTTGAAAAACCAGTGTCGTCTTCATCTTTGATGAAGGGTTTAAATCTGGCCAGGCCGCCACTTCCACTATATGCTTGGCTTCTGTTTGTAGCCGGATGATCTGATGGATCTGTATTACCGCAAATCCCAAGTTTGACTATAAACGTAGCTGTGCTTCCTTTGCCAGGGCCCTCGCTCTCAATCCATATGTGACCTCCCATTAGGTTTACAAATCTGAATTAATTTTGTGGAGAAGTCAGACTTAATAGACGAATGGCTTTATACATACACATCCATTTAGCATATTGAGAATGGAGAAAAACTGCTGCAAAACTCAAAGTAGTATTAGATGTTTACCCCCTACCTTTTACAAATAGCAAGCCCAAGGCCAGCACCATTGCTAGGTCGAGCCGGTCCACTCCGAGACTGAGCAAACTTGGTAAAGAGATGAGGAATATCTTGTGGGGGAATCCCACATCCGGAGTCCTTAACCTGAGCAAAGGATGATGCTTGTGTCAATAACAATAAAGAAAAAACAAATTTAAATGAACTTAATTGCCATATTTAACAATGATAACAATCAAAATATCTTTGGTTTAATTCCTACGAGTATTTAGGTATATCCGAATGGATGATATGGATGTCTCAACCATTTGGATAATCAAAGAATAAAGTCACATCATTATATGGATGTAAAGCATGTGCCATTTTACTAAAACTTATATCTAAAAAATTAAGGCTCAGACGTTGAATGGCACAATCATAACCTGGACTCGTATGTAGAAATGACCATCACTTGATGTTGGATAAAACTCTGGAGGTCGCCAATCTTGCAAAGATTCTGGTTTTGCAACAGATGCTCTTATAGAAACATAACCCTCCTTGGTGAATTTGACAGCATTACCCACCACATTCAGAAGTGTTTGTGTTAGCCGCTTTTCATCTCCAATGGCATGAGTAGGCAGATCAGGAGCCAGAATTAAAGTAATAGGTAATTTTTTCACAGATGCTATTGGCTTAATCAGTTCAACAATCTGCATTCAAGATACGGAAAAACATGAAGACAATATATAAATTCAGTTCACAGTAAAGACTTGAGAATTATGTTCCTGCCATTTCAGAACAACGAAGCAAAAAAAACTTATAGCAACTACCTCTCCCAAAACACCATGAAGGTTGAACTTTCCCATTTCCAATTCGAGGCTACCATCTTCAAGTCGAGAAAGATCTAGAACATCATTAATGAGTGTTGCCAAAACGTTACTACTCTTCAACACTGTCTCTATCATAACCCTCTGCTCCGGAGTCAGCTCAGTCTCCAAGAGTAGCGACGACAATGCTATGATTGCATGCATTGGTGTCCTCATTTCATGATTCATAACAGCAAGAAAATCATTGCGAGCATGAATTGCCGTCTCTGCCTCTTGCCGAGCCAAATCTAAAGCAAGATTCTGCTCCATGAGTTGATCACGGGCTCGCATAGATTCCTCCAAAATAGCAGCATGAGAAAGGGCAACTGCTACCTGTTGGGAAACTACAAATGAATTCCACAAGTAGAAGAGAAGATTTCGACTGTAAATATTTGAAAAATCTCAACAATAAACAGCCATGTTTCCTCATTTGAGGGTCATAAGAAAAAAACTCTCACCATGACACCAGAAAGTGTGAGCAAAGTTTTGTGGCAACTTCCTTCGACAAAACCAAATTTCAAAACATATTAACACGTTATTTAATTTAGTAAGAAAATCATATTCCAAGAAAGCATACAACTAAATCAAATATTTCACGTGTAGTTATAGAGTTTCATATTAGGAAGCATACATAGAAGTAAGGAATGTGACAGATCCAACACGATGAACTACTGATTAAATTTAAGCTATAAAGAACTACATTAGATTAGCTAAATCACTTCTGTCAAGATATGCTACTAGATGTAATCACATGTTTGTAATGACTTGGGAGACATGATGAAATTTGGTATTGACTACATGGTGGAGGTAGAACTATTTAGAGAAGTAATAAATAGAAATATCACAGACACACTAATCATTTTAATTACCAAGTGAAAAGCAACAAAAACGGCAATTACAATCGTTCTAATAATTATAATTATCATTTAACCTTGCGTCCACCTTAGCTAGCTTTTGTGATTGAGTTTACCAAATTTTACTGCATTTTTCATTCCTAAGTGGCTGAGAAAAACCTGTACACACCATGTCAACATTGTTTAAGGCAAGGTCAAATGGCTAATGGTTCATAACCATTTCCCAATTTTCTTGAATATTCCACACTCCATAACAGGTTCCATATGACAGTAAGAACAGAACTTCCAAGTACCAATGACAATGATTATTATTGTCTAAGCAAATAAAGAGCGAAGGAAACACAGTAATGGAAATAAGGTATGGGAATATACAACCAAAACCAAGAACTGGCACAACAAACAAATGACAGAAAATGACAAACAGTGTGACAAAGGAAATCTCAAATGAATCCAGTACCTGATCTGCTACCACATCAACAAGTTCCAACTCATGGTCTCGCCATTTTCTAACACTATCAGTAGGGAGAATGAGAACCATGATTGCATAGCTTTTGGCTGACATATCGGGCCAGTCATTAATTTGAAAATTGGACAAATTTAGAAGCGGCACCCGAACAGCAACAACTTCAGGCGGCACATATCTTCCCACAAGAGGTCTGATCCGGGCCAGTGGACAGGTGGGTGGAATCCGTATAGCTCGAGGACTATTGAAAACTTCATTGACAATAGGATTGTTTGTTTGCACTGTAGACCCAACTTGTACATGGTAGGTTAAGGTATGGGAAAGTTGCAGATTCAGACCATTTCTGGAAGGCATCCATAATGCACATTCCTCCAAGCCTAAAGTCCTCCCCAGCTCCACAAGAGTAGTCTTCAAAATTGTATGCCTGTCAAGTGTGCTCCTAATTTCATGAGTCAACATTCTAACATGTCTTCCAGTCTCTTCCTGAGTAAGAATAAGCCCCATCTCCCTATCAAGCTCCTCAGCCTTGTTCTTGAGGAACAATTCACGAGTTTTAACACTCAACAGATCAGGAATAATGTGCACAAGCATCAGAGCAGTCGCACAAGACACAATAGCACATGACACTTTGGCAATAGTCATGACAACAGCAACAGCTTTGGAGTGCGGAGAGAAAGTCCACAGGTTTATGAAATGAGTTGCTCCACAGAGGACAATAAAAGCACCAAACTGCATAAGCACCCATCTATACGGAAAGAAAGCAGACTTTTGAACAAAATAGATGAGCTCCACCGGAATCGAAAAATAAGCAAGAGCAATTAGAACATCCGAGATATACTGATACTTGACAAGAAGTTCATCCGGCGGATACTGCGTATCTATACAATCACAGGACTCCATCATCTAACTCCGTATCAACGGATCTGTAATAAGAGGATTCAAAAAAATCATTCTCTGTGTATTCGTATATTAAAATTTCACAAACCAGTATTCAAACTTCAAAAGCAACATCAACAAGTGAACATCTACAACTAGAATTCACATGGATGAATAAACCCTAAAACACGAGTTGAGAATCCGAACCAAATACTTTTAAAAATAAATAAAACACTCCGACACATATGTTAGTCAAATCCAACAACCGCTGAAATCGTGTTTAAATCTAGCGGAAATAAAATAAAGACAACGTGTTTAACCTATCAAAGATAACGGTCAAAGTAAATCTGCGGAAGCGAATATAGTGGATTAAAACAAGGCTTAGAGTGTTTCGGAAAGAGTATAGAGAAATTGCAAGGGATGGATCCAATGATTGAGAGAGAGAGAAATGATTATTACCAAAGGATGAGAAAACGGAGAGGTGGATCAGGTGGTGGAGGCGCCCATTTGGTTAGGCGTGAAGGAGAAAGAAGAGAGAAAGAAGGAAGAAAGAGTGTGTTGTGTGTTGTGTGTGTGTGTGAGTAAGTTAAAAGTATGACATGAAATGAGACATTCATTAACCTTAACCCCTCTCTCGCGGACAAGCATGGCAACTCCTACTCCGACTCGGGTGCCCTTTTTCCCATGCTTCTCTCATTTACTTTTCGCTTTACACACGTGCCACATCATTTTCGGATTGGCTGTCATCTAATTATACCACCTTCTTTTTTTCTTTCTTTCTCATTTATGGTAATATTTGCCAAAAGTTAACACAACTTGCTTTCTGTTTAGTAGAGGCTAAGATTTTTTGTGCAAGGAAGTGAGAATTCATTGGACGGTGCTGGGCCTACTTGGCTTCACTTTTCTGGGTACGTGTAACATTGAAGTTGGATTCACCATCCACAAAAATATTGAACCGCAAATACCCTACTTCTCAATTGTGTTGTGTATGAATCAACTTTCTTTGAATTTGGTCCACTATATGGATGCGTCTTAACTTTTGCTTGGAGTGTTGACAAATTGCTGTGAAAATTGAAATCCAGCGCACCCGGTCCAAATTCCCAATTGCGTTCTTTGTTTATGAAACCCGACGGCTGATGAGGCCCCATATCATCTATAACACTTTTTAATTATTGCTAAATGCTTCACCAAGCACTAATTCCTTTCATAACTTTTGACTAAGACAGATGCAAGGAATATTAGGGTCTCTCTTAAGAACACTACTCCTAAAAATTTAAACAATTGATTTTTTTTAATTTTAAATCATATTAGAACTTATTAAAGCAGTATTAAAAAATATTTTTTTATATCTTAATTAAATGAGTTCTTTTTCAATTTTTTTACATTTTTGCAAGAACACTGATTGTAAATTTAATGTTTGTATCTCATTTTAATTTTCTTATTTTGATTATTCCTATCTAGTTCTTATGAATTTGTAATTATGTGATTTAAAATAAATAACATATCTGGCTCCATATAAATAACATATTTGTAATGGTTAGATATTATCTATTAATCATTATTTAAGATTTATACAGGAAATTTATTATTTAAGATTTATACACACTCTCAATCATTAATTTTTAATTTTAATACTTTTTTTTAGAAAATTATATAATGGACGTATTGTTTAGCAACACTCTAATAAATTTTATTATAACAGTAAAACAATAAATCTTGTGATAAGATATTAGTAATAAATAAATAAATAGTGTACGTAATTTTTTATACTATAATATTCGTATAGAATTTCATTGGTAATGAATAACCGATTTTTATAGGGAAAAAACTTATTGACTAGTTTTGAAAGACTTTCTCTTGTTACTTATATTTTTTTTATGTACAAAAATAAAGTAGATAAAAAATTATATAAGAAAAAAAAAATAGTAGCACATACCAATAATTTATTTAGCATATGCAAAATTGAGTGCAAGACGTAAAACTTATCCTAATCCAAAAATTTGCATAAAAAACAAAAATTTGAAAAGAATAGAAAGGCACGGTGAAGGGGGGAGTGGAAAGGATGAGATCCATCGTCTCATTTGACAAATCAGAATGTTGGTCCATATGCAATGTATTTCGCTCACCCTCGCCTTCGCATCATGCACTCAAATTAAATAAATATTACATCACTACCAACAAGAGATTACAAACGCAAATAATTCCTCCCTTAATTAATTAAAAACAACAGGTACCTATAGTTTCCATTGCTCAACTTTATTTGTATCTTTATAGGAATACACTTTCAATTTAGTTGTAGTAGTTTTTAACTAATATTTTTATAAATAAATACATAAATAAAAATGAAATCGTTTCCATTTTCATATACTTGAAAAAGTTTGATATTATAATAGCAACATTTTTCATTCCCATAAAAGTGAGACAAGTGACATTCTACTCTTGAACCGTTTTCTTTTTCTCTGTATAAATGGAATATCGTGTATCAAAATCATTTACAAAACAAATGAATTCATTTATGTGAAAAAGGAACAAAACCAAAGCATGCCAAACTAACCGGCAAATCCGGAACAGACCAACCATAACAAAGTATATGTTGTAAAAATTTGTTCTCCCTTCGTTGATTTATCCAACGTTTGGTGCCCTGTCATAAGTAGGTTTCTAGAATAGACACAACCTAATCAATTGAAAAATGTGAAATTTTGTGTGACAGCAACCAACACGCAGTTGGAAACTAACTAGGCTCATTGGGGAAGTGACCACTGACCACTGTTAGCCACTGCAAGATAGAATTACAAGGATCTTCTCATGTAGATTGTGAAGTATGATATAACCTTAGTTATCGTTATTTTTATAAACTTTTCAGTTTTTACTAAAATATATTTTATTAATGAAAGTAATTTAGGGATCGAAATCTCATTCATGAAAAATATTTAAGAATTTTCTCTTCTTTTTTTATAATTTATATTTCTACAGTGCCAGGTAAATTAAATTTAGTAGTAGTAGGTAATAGGAGTCTAGATTAGGAGCGTGGAACAATGGAGTACATGAAGTTGCATTATCCAACGAATCCTCGGATCCTACATCTTTTCTCAGATGATCCTGAACTGAAGGACATGGGACCCTCACCTGGTTCAACACTCTTCATCATCAAAAAGTATCTGCTTCTTTTTAATTCATAAATATAATTATTAATATGCCAATTTTTTATTAACAGAGAATTCCAAACTTCATGCGACTTTTTTGTGTGAGACCAAGGACACCTGTGTGAATACTCTCTCTATGAATAATAATAATAAACAGATAAAATGTATCCATGAATTAAATACTATAATGTCATACCCTTCTCTTAGCAATCGCATAGTAAAAATACCGTAACTATAATAATCAAATATTAATTTAACATATCCATTTAAGATTGAAATGGATTTTTCATCCCTAGCTAATGTTGTGGAACTTCCATATGCATCTGAGAAGTCTGACCTGTATTAAAGCGTATTCTTCATCCACCCGCGCGACATAGCCACCGCACATTAAGTGATCTGCTTCCAACTATCAACTCCTCAATCAGTAATCTCTATTCCATTACCACGTACACCAAATTTAGGGTTTACTTTTGCTTTACATTGGTGTAAATATTTGAATAGAGGAAAAGAGAAATAGAACTTAAATTGGAAAAATATATTGTGTCTAGTATATCTTGAGGAAAATTTAATTAACAAAATTACAAATAGCTACTCGTTGCAGTTAAACTAAGTGTTTTTCTTGTAAATTTTAAATATTTCAAAACTTAATTATTTTTAGATTATTCTTTTAAATTTAATTTTAAAATATATCTGTCTAATAATAACGTTGAAAATAAATATTAATTGCGATAACAATAATGATAGGGGTAACGATAATAAACCATGATGATAAAAAAAAGTGTGTAATATTTTTTTATAAATTAATAATTTAGTTTACAATTTTTTTATTTTGAAAACGGATGTAAAATTTTACAATGGGGTTAAAAATTATTTTAATTCAATTTTGGCCAAACACATTTTCTTTTAAAAATAAATTTAGAAAAAAAATTAGAACATTACAACTTTCCTAATACCGTTGAATATAATGCATCCCCTCAAGTGAGTAAAAAAAGAAAGACTTGAAATGATTGCGTGATCAACTTTCTCTCCTTATTTTCCTAAATCTCATTTTTATGATAGAATATATTTTTTCTTTGATGTTAATCATTTAAATATTTTAAGTTACTAATTATAGTCCGTATATCCATTTTAGAGTATATAAATAAAATTAAAATCTGTAAAATAAATATTATATATATATATATAAATCTTAAAATGAATGTTAGAAGCTAAAAATAATTATTTAGAAGTTTAGAAAGATAAAATTAAAAATTAAATCAATCAATTTAAAAAAAAAAAACACCAGTACTGAAAACATCTTTTTGTCTTTTATCTTATCACTGAAAAGGGTAATTGTAGCGATGGTTAATATTGAGGTAGCTGCGAATCAGATTTTGTTTTCCTGTTAATCATTCTAGCTTTGATATATGATATTGCTGTGAAGCTTTTATTTATGTCTCTGGCATAAGGATAGCTTTTATTTTTTAATTCGGTAAGTGAAAAAAAACAAACACACCTAAATTTAAACATTTGTTTGGTAAGATTTTCTTATTATAACGTGCATATGATCAAATAATTAGTGTTGTTTTTTATGTGACTAGTTGATGATGTAGATGCTTTTAGTCTCATCATCAAAATTAAATCTAAAAATAAAACAATGATGTTACGAAAATTTGTCTGTAGGTAGAAATTTGAGCAAATGAGACAGGTCAGTTGCTCAGACCGCACGTGACTTAAGTACAAATTAAGTAATCAATAAGTTTAATTAATTAATTAATTAAAATCAACTATTACAATTTTATTTCTTTCGAGTCTTAAAATCCCAAGGACAAATATACATTGACCCTGTGCAATCTCCATCTGTGTCGCCACAAGCCATGGGAAGGACCTTAATTTCTTAATTTGATAATTTGTATATTAAAATCAAAATCAAAATAATGCTAAGATTTATTTAAGATTCTTTGAAATATTATTATTTATATTACTAACTTTATTTTAGTTTCCATGTTGGATGCGTATAAATTTGTTAATGTACAAGGTAATAGAAATGTACAAGCTGGCATTCTGTCATTCCTTTTTAGCTGTCTCTTTCTCTCACCACCCTTTTTCGTTTTATTTTATTTTTTATTTTTTGTTATGAGTACAGAGTACTTCTCTAGCATTATATACGAAATACTGGTTCTCTCCTTCTCTTGTTCTGTATTCTATGTTCTTCATCTAACTCGCTCCCTCTCCTTTACTCCATGCAACTGTTCTTGCACTGGATTCAGAACTTTCTTGCCCCATTGCCGTTTCAACTTGTTGCTGCTCAAACACACATGAAGAGACTAGTAAGTACGTTGTCTTGTCGTACCATAAGATTTTTTAAACTAAGATTTATTTTTCTTTTAATGTTGTTATTAGCCGTTTTTGTTTTCAATCTCAGATAGCCTGTAAAATAGTTTGTTTCACTCACTTCAGCAATTACAATATGATTGAAGTTTGTTCCTGTGTTTGCCATTTGCAGTAGACTTCCAAGTTCATGTGGCAGTCATAAATTGCGTCAATATCTTGTTAGATGTAGGATCTTTTTTTTTTTTTTTTAACTATGTGGAGACAATTTGAGGGACTAGAGATTGGTGACTACGCTAAGGTAGGCTAGTTGAGATGTTTCTTTCTTGTCTGTGAAAATAGATTTAGAGATCTTTGTAGTTCAGGTGTACGGTACAGTGGTTGGTACGATGTTGTTTTCATATAATATTTTCCAAAATGGAAAGTCGAATTTCACTGTTAAAGCTTAAATGGTTTGCTTCATTGATATACATGTTTCAGTATACTTTCTGATGAAGCATTTGCATATCTCTAGAGTGTAGGTTGTGTTTCTAAAAACTGTATGTCCAACTTAATAGGTTGTTAGTGTTTCATAAGCACTTTCTTATGAAGTTGGAATTGCACTTTAATTCTTCTCCTTTTCTATATTCTTTTTAGGTGGCAGTGCTTTTGCTTGTGGCAATAAGCACTGCTGTGGAAAGCAAGGTAGAAGGCAATGGTGGACCATGCAAACAGAATGCATTGAATGCTAGGCCTCACAGTGTGTCGATCTTGGAGTTTGGGGCGGTTGGAGACGGAATAACACTGAACACAGTTGCGTTCCAAAACGCAATATTTTATCTCAAGTCATTTGCTGACAAAGGGGGTGCCCAACTATATGTTCCATCTGGCACATGGCTTACTGGGAGTTTTATCCTCACCAGTCACCTCACTCTGTTCCTTGAGAGAGGCGCTACCATCATTGCATCTCAGGTTCGTTTTATTTGTCTCTACCTTCTTAACAGCATAGAACAGCATATGTAGAATAGTAGAAGTACCATAGAAGACAAAATGGAACCAAATCTTTGATTTCATTTTTCTAAACCTTGTCTAGCATTGTTAGTTGTTAGCTTCTTATCTTATCCTTCTGAATTCTTATACGCTTCTCCTGGAGCGTAATGTCAAAGTTACTATAACTATTTCTAAAAAAGTGTAGATGATGTGATTTTTCTACATCCTTAAAGAGTTACTGTTACTATTGAAAAATATTTTAATAAAGGACCGAATTTTCTATCTCTTGTGTTTTTTATTTATACTTTTTTTTAATCTTGTATCACCTCAGGATTATTCTCATTGGGATGTAGTGGATTCCCTCCCTTCTTATGGTAGAGGAATTGGGAGATATCGCAGCTTAATCTATGGACAGAATTTAAGCGATGTGGTAGTTACAGGTAAGAAGTTTCTTTCAATACCATTTTATCTTTCTATTTCTCTCATGGTATATGCAACGGAATTCTTCTTACTTAAATTGATATGTTTAATGAATGCAACAGGTGATAATGGAACAATAGACGGGCAAGGTTCTATCTGGTGGAAGCTGTTCAGTTCTCATTCCTTAAACTACAGTCGACCAAATCTGATAGAATTTGTTGATTCTGTTGATGTCATAATTTCCAATTTGACTTTTCTTGACTCTCCAGCTTGGGACATCCATCCAGTATATTGCAGGTACCACAAGCTCATATTTGTGTTGACTGACCAATTTCTAAAAGGAAACTGTTTCCCCCACCTTTTTAATCTTTCTTCTTTCCACATCACAGTAACGTTCAAATTCAAAACATAACTTCTCGTGCACCAGCTGAATCCCCTTGTACAAGTGGTATAGTTCCAGGTATACTAATAACTTTTAGTTTTCTCTTAGCACACAAGTCATAAACTTTTTAGTTAGCTAAGCTAACCAATGAGTGTTAATTCATAACTGAACAAGTATTGTTCACTGTTAATTGGTTTATTAGTCCCGTTAACAATACCTCTTCATTTTGTTTGTTCAATTATCAAAGGTGCTTGTCATCATTATGATATTTTCCACATGCACTTTAGTCACGTAGTGGTAGTATCTTGCATTACTTTCCTGGAGTTCATTTTGGGAGCGTCCTGACTCATTTTGTTCTGCAACTTTCAGATTCCTCTCAGTATGTATGCATCGAGAACAGTAACATTAGCACTGGTCATGATGCAATTGTGTTGAAGAGTGGTTGGGATCAGTATGGAATTGCCTATGGAAAACCAACCTCCTGTGTCCACATCAGCAACGTTTACCTACAATCATCATCAGGTGCTGGCTTGGCATTTGGGAATGAGATGTCTGGGGGAATATCTGATATTGTTGCAGAAAAGCTTCATGTACTCAACTCGTCTATAGGCATTGAAGTGAAGACAACTAGGGGCAGAGGTGGCTATATGAAAGGCATCTCCATTTCTGATGCAGAATTGGAAAATATTCACTTGGGAATAAGCATGACAGGATACTCCGGTTTCCATCCAGATGACAAGTATGACACGAGTGCACTTCCACTTGTGGGTAGCATTACTTTCAAGAATGTGATAGGTGTAAATATTCATGTTGCTGGGAATTTTTCAGGAATAGTTGAATCACCATTCTCAACTATATGTCTTTTAAATGTGACTTTTTCTCTCAGTTCTGAGCCATCTCCTTCATGGTTCTGTTCTAATGTAATTGGTTTCTCCGAGGAGGTGATTCCTGAGCCATGTCCTGATCTACAGAGCTCGTATTCCAAGTTTTCCTTTTCATGCTTTCCTTCCCTATTTCCACTCTTTGATAATGTCTCAGGTTATTTGGATCAAGAATTATAGTCACCCATTTCTTTCACTCTAATACGAGATACAACGTTCATAATCTATCTAGAGCTTCTTCAACTTCATCACAATTTTCCAATAAACCAAACTTCTGGATGCAAATATGTTCCTTCTCTTCAACATTTCAATCAACCTTCCATTTGTTGGTGTCTAGTCCAAATAGTGTATTTATGTACAGCCTCAATTTCTTCATTCATGTAAGAATTTTTTTTTATGGTGGTCTACAGCCTAAGTCGCTTTTTGCTTTTGACGTATCATGTAAAGCAAGGAGTGCTACCTCGATTCTCTGTCTATCATGAATTGGCACTGTGGTACACTGAGTATTGGTTTTGATAAAGCAAAGCTGACAGTATTCTCTTTAATTCACAGTATATGATTGCTTCTGTTGACTTGCATGATATGGCAGAAGCATGCAAGGTGATGGAATTTATTAACCTTGAATTCTATGACATTGTTTTCTTGTCACGGCAAGCATAGCCCATCTTAAAATAACATGAGGACAGGAATATTAGGAGCTAGATTTTGATGAACAAGGTTGAAAGGTTGGTGTCCAATATCCAAATGTTAGGTCAGTGGTCTTGATTCTTATGCTTTTCCTTTTCTCCGTTGGTAGACAGCTAGACTTGACTAAATCAGATGGATTGCGAGTGGCCACCAATTCCATCAATGGCTGTGCATTGTCCCACTCCACCCTGGAGCTGGGAAACCTGGACCAGCTGGTTACATCACTTCACCTTTCTTACGTACCCTCTAATTAATGGAACCACCACTAAACCAACAATTGGCGTGCCAAACATGGCCACCATTGTCATCAAATCTATAAGCGATACGTTACTTACGTTATTTGCATTATATTCACAAACATGTAGGCACTATCATGTTTTCTTTACAAGAGCTTGTAAAGATTTTCTAAAATAAAATAGATTCTCGCATGCTTTTAAGTCAAAGAATAATTAATAAGTCCTTCTTCCAACGATTCTTTAATGATGATTGCGTATTTTTTATTTGAAATGAAGGGGCCTGCTACAATGTTTATTGCGGTAGTATTCTTTTTCAGAACCGTAAAGAACTGTGTACACGGGGATTACAAAGTTCTGCAACAGCGAGCATTTAGACAGTGAACAAAAAACAAAAGAGAATAAATTTGATTGATTTGAGATTGGGAAACATTTGCCCATAGACTTGTCAACTTCAGAAATTTTAAGGTGTGTACAGTGCAGCCAATTCCCTTTCTTTAGCCAATTTCAGTTGTAAACTTTATATGATAAATTTTAGTTTACCTTATATTTAAATATATATATATATATATATATATATATATATATATATATATATATATATATATATGGTTTAAAAAGCAGATAAATGAAGAGGTATTAACGTTTGATTCGCTACTGCTTGAATGGTGGAAAATTAAAAAATGTCAATAATTCTGAACTAGTAAACTGTAGATTGTTAGAAGATGGTGATGAAAACAATTAATTGAATTGTAACACGAGAATCATAAAATACGTGTCCTCTTTGTAGGACATGGAGAAGAGTTCCAGCTTAACCCAGACATGCCTATCTCTTCATTATCTTCCATCATATCCATTAACAATCCTTGCAGATCCTCCAACGTCCCTTTCTCATCTAAAAAATAGTCAAGATCCAAAATCTAATTAGAACTATTATGTTTTAAGAAGGAACTCAATAAATAAAAATTCTTCTCTGTGACTTCACAAGACTTAATACTCAAGTCCTGTTTTTATCACATTCTTTAACTGGAAAAGACTTAATTCTCTATTGTAAAAAAAGTTAAGGACAAATTAAATTGAAAAAATATTTTAGTTCTTCAAATTTTAAAAAGAAAAATACAATTTTAATCTTAAAATCAATAAACTTGAAAGGAAACGGAGACTACATTAAAAGAGGGAGATTGATATGCATACATTGGGTCTTACATTCTGCATCATCAAGGCCATTTCTTGCATGAAATCAACAAATCCCTGTAATTTTCATAGTTACGAAATTCAGGCGCCAAATCTCATACGATAATTAATTAATTAATAGTTCATAACATAAAACCCACCTCATCATCATCCTCTCCAATTAGACCAAACAAACCAGCATCATATATCTCTTTCTCTTCCCTTTATTGGACAAAACTATATTTACAAAGGAAAACAGAGACAATCAGTTACAGCTTCATTATAATGCAAGTCACACACGAGGCACAAACGTTCAATTTGTCCACTTAAAGCACCTGAATAAGCCTCTTGAATGTGCTGAAACCGTTTTTTTGCTTCTAGTGCAAACTTTGGGTCCTTGCTCCATCTATCAGGATGCCACTTCTTTTAAACCAAATGTTCAACAAAAATGCACTGATTCAGAACCATGTTAAATTAACAACAAAAAACAATAGTATCTCCGATAATAACATAAACATGGTACAATGTTTACCAGAGCCATCTTACGATAAGCGCATCGAATTTCACCATCGGTGGAATGAACAATTAAAACCAAAAAGCTGAAATTTTGTTGCTATTTTAATTAGTACTAAGAAGTTGGAAGAACATATACAAATTTTGGTTCATAGAATTAGTGATTTATAACGTAGTTGGAGGTGGTGGAGATTCTCGTTCGTAGTTTATTATTGTTGTATAAAAAAGGTTTGGAAGTGAAGGATCCATGTTATGTTGTATTTATATAATTTATTATATATATATATATATATATATATATATATAAATTATTATTCTCTATTTGTTATGGATTAACATTAATCAATAAATTAATTATTTGTAATTATCAATTATATTACACATCATCATTTTTTTTATATAATATAATAATTTAATTTGGGTTTCGATGAACGGTTCAGTAATGGGTTGGACTGTTCAGAATCGATTACTTATTGAGAGATCCTTGGTCTCTACTGATAGTGGATAAAAACTGATACCCCATAAGTCAGTTTTATGTGTGACAATAAAAACCACTTTACACACTACGTTCAAGAGAACCTATCGAAAGAGAGCAATATTCTCTCATACGCATTGTATGGATTCTTCAACAATTCCAGGTACACAAAATTTAGAATATATTATATTTATTGTATCTTATATTATTATGTAATCAAACCATTGGTATCAGAGCTACTAAGATACAGAATATAATTGTTCATTATTTTTGTAGAGTGTATCATAAATTTTAATAATTATTCATTATCAGAAAGCATGAAAATTTAATTTTCTCGTTTGAGTTCAAATTAATTGAATAAGAGGTTTTACCCTAAATCTATCATAAGAGGTTTTACCCTAAATCTGCAATCAGAGGCTGAACCCTAAATATACAATCCTTTTAACATGTTTTGAATCAAACAATTTTTTTTTCCGAACCTCTTCTTCCCGCGCGTTTTTGTCCTTCGTCGTGGCTGCGCCTCTGTTTTCTGGTTTCACTGGTATGGTGGCGGCGACGGTGGTTTACGCACCGCGCGTTTTTTTGTCCTTCGTCGTGGCTGCGCCTTTGTTTTCCGGTTTCACTGCATGGTGGCGGCGACAGTGGTCTACGCACCGGCGTGGTGGAGAAACGACGTTTGAGCCGCTGTCTAGTGACACAAAGTGGTTCGTTGCGGCGTTGGTCTCTCCCTCGTGGTGGCACACTGTGATATGCATTGGTCACTCCGTCGAGACGTGCGTTGTCTTCTCGCGGAGGCGCATCTGGTTCTCATGGTGGTGGGCCGTTTGTTCATGGTGGATCTGTGTTTCGTGTCACTGATTAACAACTGCGATGTCGTAGTGGTGATCGACGATGCACGTTTTCAGTGACTAAGAAGCGGTGCACGTTTTCACTGTGTTCGTACATGTGCTGCTCCAGTTTCATGGACGTGGCTTTGCACGTTGTGGGCGTGGGCGTGTCAAGTTCCAGTGGCTTTGCACGTTGTGGGCATAGGCGTGTCCAGTTCTAGTTTCACTGTGTACGAATGGGCGTGGAAGAGAATTCAGCGTTAAATTCCACTAATATATTATTTTGTTTTATAAAATTATATATATAATAATAAGAAAAGATGAATTTGAAAACAAATAATATTATTATGTTTTTCTTAAATTTTTTATTATGAAGGAAATTGGATCAAGAGGAAGAAGTGAATGGGCTCATGCATATTCGTTGAGCTGAGAAAAGTCCCGGGCTCGATCAGTAAAATTAAGGACCCTTATTATTATTATTAATTCATGTATCACATAATTTTTTTTCTTCTTCTTTTGTTAAGCATAATATAATTTTATATGATTGTAAACTCACCTATCGTGGGTATAGTTGTATAAAATTTTGTGGACATAAAATATTTAATTATTTAATTTAATTTTATATGACATTAATATTAATTATGCCCTATCGGTATTTTATTATTAATGATTTTTTTTTCAATGTAATTCTAAATTTTATTATGTCAATCATTTGTCTTATACCCTATCGGTATTAGATTTCTTGTGACATAAGATATGTATTGTATTCTTATTTTTATTTTAATTATATTTCTTATTTATTATGACTCGGGACCCTTAGGCGGGGTCATAGTGAATGAGAAATTTGATATTATAGGCATATTTTGTTGTGTATTTAGAGACATTTATTTTGTTTATTTGCACAATAATTGTGCGTATTAAATGTTTCTTTGTTATTTTGATACCAGCTTCTTTGCCTATGCAATTGACTTCGGTCAAAACTTTAAATGGGACAAATTTTGAGGATTGGAAAGAATCTCTGGATTTGTATTTGGCAATTACCAATATGGACCTTTGTTTGAGAAAGAACGAGCCTCCAGCTCTTACTCCTGAGTCCACTACTGTCCAAAGAGCTTATCGTGAGAAATGGGAACACTCAAATAGGGTGTGTTTGATGGTGATGAAATACACCATGGAAAAGTCTATTCGACAAAGCATTCCGGATGCTGATAATGCTAAGGTTTTTCTGAGATCAGTGGGTGAGAAGTTTAAGACTTTTGACAAAGCTCAAAAGGGTCAATATCTCGTCACTTCTTGAGAAGACCAAATATGATGGTGTCGGTGGTGTTCGTGAGCATATGATGAAGCTTGTGCACTATTATAATAAACTCAAATCTTTAAAGGTGGAGCTCGGTGACGGTTTTTGATTTGGCGAGGTTATGGAATCACTTCCTTCTCGATTTGATGTGTTGAAGACTTCTTACAACGCTCGGAAGGAGGAATGGACAATTGATGAAATGATAGCTATTATTTCCCAAGAGGAAGAATCTATTAAAAAATCCAAGCCGCATAGTGTGCAATTCACAGCTATTACTTCAGGTACTAAACCTGTTAAAAAGGGTTTCAAAGGCAAATCTCGCCATGAAAAGAGGAACACAGGGAAAGCATCAGTAGGTTTGGAGCCTAAGAAGAAGTACTTTAAGGGGAATTGTGCCTATTGTAAGAAATTTGGGCATAAGCTAACTGATTGTTATATTCTTAAGAAGAAGAATGCTGATAAGGAAGGTAAGTACATGTATGTTCTAGCTTGTTTTAAATCCAATGTTGTTGATGTTTCTCCCAATTCTTGGTGGTTTGACTCGGGTGCTACTATTCATGTTGTGAATTCTTTACAGGGGTTCACAAGCCTGAGAAAACCAAGTGACCTTGAATCCAAGATTATCATGGGAGATGGAGCTAGAGCACAAGTTGAAGACATAGGAGTAGTGTCTTTAAATTTACCTTCTGGACATGTTTTGTTATTGAAAGACGTTGTTTATGTACCTTCTATGCGAAGGAATTTAATTTCAGTTTCAGCTTTGGATAAATGTGGCTACACTTTTGAATTTGACAATGGAAAACTTGCTATTTATTTCAATTCAATTATTGTTGGCTTAGGAGTTTTATGTGATGGGCTTTACATGTTAAATTTGAATGACATGTCTATTAATTCTATTGTTGGACACAAGCGTAGTAGAGTTGATGAAAATTCCTCTATGTTGTGGCATAGACGTCTGGGGCATATTTCTAGACCTCGGATTGAGAGATTGATTAAAGAGGGTATTACTGCATGATCTGAATTTTTCTAATTTTGATACTTGTGTTGATTGCATTAAGGGCAAGCTTACCTGCAAAAGTAAGAAATGCAGGTGCAAACGAGTGTGATGATGTGTTGCAACTTATTCATACTGATATGTGTGGACCTATGACACCCATTTCCATGGGTGGATACAGGTATTTTATCACGTTTATAGACGATTATTCCATATTTGGATGGATAGATCTCCTACAAGAAAAGTCAAGTTCCTTGGATGCTTTCAAGTCCTTCAAAGCTGCTATTGAGTTGAAAACAGGAAAGAAGATAAAATGTGTAAGGTCTGACAGAGGTGGAGAGTATTATGGCAGATATGATGAGACTGGAAGAAATCCAGGACCTTTCGCTAGATTTCTTAATGAATGTGGTATTGAAGCTCAGTATACTATGTCCGGTACTCCTCAGCAAAATGGTGTTGCAGAAAGGAGGAATCGCACTCTTCTAGATATGGTGAGATGTATGTTGAGTCATTCCTCTTTATCGAATTTCCTTTGGGGAGACGCTTTAAGGACTGCTGTGTATATTCTTAATCAAGTACCTAGCAAGTCTGTTTCAAAGACTCCTTATGAGCTTATGACTGGGAAGAAGCCAAGTTTAAGACACTTTCATGTGTGGGGTTGTAAGGCAGAGGTGAGACCTTATAATCCTCAGATGAAAAAACTTGATCTTAAGACTGTCAGTGGATTCTTCATTGGCTATTGTATCGGTTCTCGTGGTAGCAGATTTTACTGCCCTTCTCACTCCACCCGAGTTATTGAGTCTGACCGTGCGATATTCTTTGAGGATGATTTGGACAGTGGGAGCAATGTGCCACAACCAGTCACTCTTAGAGAAGATCGTGTTGTTGTTCCCGTACCATCCAATTTTTTTCATGCAGATAATGTGATTCCAGTTGTTCGTGATGAAAATGATTCGGTTCTAGATTTTGTTGATGCTACATCACATATAGTAGATGAACAAGTTCATGATGATGTGACTGAAGAGGTTCCTTTGAGGAGATCTCAAAGATTACGCAAGTCTTCTATACCTGATGATTATCAGGTGTATCTTCAAGAGCATGAATATGATCTTAATGATGTTGATGATCCTACTACTTTTAAAGAGGCTATCTCTAGTTCTCATGGTTCTGATTGGTTAAATGCTATGCATGATGAGTTAGCTTCTATGGCCCATAATGGAGTTTGGGATCTTGTGGATTTGCCACTCGGTTGCAAACCAGTTGGGTGTAAATGGGTCTTCAAGACTAAGCGTAATCCAGATGGAAAAGTTGAGAGATATAAAGCCAGACTTGTAGCAAAAGGCTATAGTCAGAGGGATGGCATTGATTATAAAGAGACTTTCTCACCCGTCTCTACTAAGGATGCTTTTCGTGTGGTTATGGCTTTAGTAGCTCATTTTGATTTGGAACTTCATCAAATGGATGTCAAAACAGCTTTTCTTAATGGAGATTTATTCGAGGAAGTGTATATGATTCAACCTGATGGTTTTGCTAATAAAAACAATGAGCATTTGGTTTGCAAGTTAAAAAAGTCTATTTATGGGTTGAAACAAGCTTCTAGACAATGGTATTTGAAATTTGACCAGGTGGTCACTTCTTTTGGCTTTAAGGAAAACGCCTCGGATCAATGCATTTACTTGAAGAAAAATGAGAGTCATTTCATCATTCTTGTCTTATATGTTGATGATATTCTTCTTGCGAGTAGCAATGTTGAACTTTTGGCTGAGACAAAGTCTATGTTAAATAGTCATTTTGATATGAAGGACCTTGGTGATGCCTCTGTTGTTCTAGGCATTCAAATTTTTCGTGACAGGTCACGTGGCATTCTTGGATTGTCTCAAAGAGGATATATTGATAAAGTCCTTAAACGGTTTAACATGCATTATTGCTCCTCATGTGCAGCACCTAAACTCTCTAAATCTCAATGTCCTAAAAATGATAATGATAGAATTGAAATGGAAAAAATTCCATATGCTTCCGCTGTTGGTAGTTTAATGTATGCTCAAGTTTGTACTCGTCCCGATATTGCTTTTGCTGTTAATGCTTTAGGAAGATACTTGAGCGACCCGGGTTTGGGTCATTGGAAAGCCGTTAAAAAGGTCTTTAGATATTTGTAGGGAACTAAGGATTACATGTTGACCTATAAGAAGTCTGATCAACTTCAAGTCATTGGTTATTCTGATTCTGATTTTGCTGGTTGCCCTGACGATCGAAAATCTACTTCTGGTTTTATATTTAAGTTGGCAGAAGGAGCTATTTCTTGGAAGAGTGTTAAACAAACTCTTACAGCTACTTCTACTATGGAGGCAGAATATGTTGCTTGTTATGAAGCTACTTGTCAAGCTGTGTGGCTTAAAAATTTGGTTTCTGGCTTTCAAATTGTTGAAAGTATTTCCAGGCCACTTGTGATATATTGTGACAACATCGCTGCCGTACATTTTTCTCAAAACAACGGAAGTTCTACTCGCTCAAAGCATTTTGATATAAAATTTCTGTTTGTTAGAGAAAAAGTTTTGGATTTTCAAACTTCGGATTGAATTATGCACCCAGAAAGTTCTAGAGATTTCGTTTGGGTCTTCCACGTCCACGAGTTGCTTGAATTATAAATTCAATTATTTAATTTCTTTCTCCTGAATTTCTTCACCAATAAATCAAAGAAAAACGGGTGGTCCTCGTAGTAACTTGTTTCTGTGGCTGTCTTTCTAAGGCTTTGTCAATTGTTTAAATAATTTATTTGCAATCCTATTTTTCTTTAATTATACAACCAATTTATACATAAAAAATTACTTATATTATTCAATTAAACTGTTTATCCAAAAGATTGGTGTAGGTAGTGAGTTTCTACGGGTGCGTATAATTACTTGTTTTTTTTATTATTATTCTTTTGATATTTTTACTCTGTAGATATTGAAAAATGCATGTAACTTGAATTAGGGTGTGTTTCTTCTTAACGATGGCTGAAGAAATACAATGATTTTACACATTTTAATATACAAATGTTATGAAATTAATATAAAAAAATTAGTTTAAAGAAGTAAGAAAAGCATGGGAAGTAATTTTTTGCTTTTACATAGTCAATTATATATACAAATATTATAATATTTCTATACATAATCGATTATAGATAATAATACATTAAAAAAATTAATAATATATATATATATATATTATAATAATAAATAATTAAAAATATATATTAAAATTATAATAAAATAATTAAAAATTTAATTTAATTTTCCACTTATTTTTATTCATTTTTTAATTCAAATAATCTTAATTGATTAAATTAAAAAATTACTTAAACTTAATGTTTTTTTTTTCAATTCATGGATTATTGATATAATTATCAGTTTAATTTTCACAGTATTAACGTAAAAGTTTTCCTTACATTGTGTACCAGTTAATAAGCACTATAATATTAATGTAAATATTTTTAATATTGTATACCAGTTAGTAATCACCATATACACAGTTTTTGAAGTAATTATTACAAAATTTAAGAATCTTACTATATAAGAAAAGCAGTGTTGGTGCGTAATTATCTGTGATTGTGTTTTTATTTAGGGAAAAGCATGTTTTTATTTTTATATTTTATTCACAAATTTATCTTTGATATTTGTATTTTTAAATTGATCAATTTAGTTTTTCAATTTTTAAAAATACATTTTTAATTCTTTTTATATATAAATTTAATATTTAGTCATAATTTTTTACCATAACAAAATTGATAAAGATTAAATATCGTTTTAATTATTTTTATACTTAAATTTGATATTTAATAAAAAAATTAATTATTATAAAATTGTTTAAAGGATTATATTTATATTTTTAAAAACTTAAAGTTTAATTTATTAATTCTTAAAATATAAGAAGAACAAAATTTAACCCTTTTATTTATTTTAGATCCATATGTTGATAACGTTGTGTATTTTTTTTGTCTTAATTTGATTATATTTTAGTAGTTTGAACTTCATTTTGAAGTTCATGTACTTACCAATCTATCACAAATTTTTTACCCAACATATCTCTAAATTGGGCTCTTTAACAGCGGTGAAAGTCAATAATTCAACATGGGTATGTATTATAAATATTATTTTATTATCTTTTATTTAAATTAAGTATTAGGAGATTTTATTATTATTTAAGAGAGAAAATAAAAAGATATTAAGTCATTATTTTTATTTAGGAAGTTATAATTGAGATATTATTAATATTTGATATTTTATAATATTTTTACTCTATATATATAGAGTACATGAATAAAAAATATATGCACATGATATATCAGAAATATACATACACAAAACCCAAAAAATTATCATCAGTGGTATCATAGCTTTGGTTCGATATAATAGAAGGAGAAAAAAACTTTTCACAAGTCACTATTTCAATTTTTTATGCGAAAGTTATGATTTATGGGCTGTGAGAATACAATCATATCTTGAAGGATTGGATGTATGAGAAACTATTTTTTATGGCAAAAATTATGACTTATGGGCAATGAGAATGCAATCATATCTTGAAGGATTGGATGTATGGGAAGCTATGGAAAAAAATTATATTGTTGATCCACTACCTGAAAATCCTACCATAGCTCAAATGAAATTTCACAGAGAAAAAAAAAACGAGGAAGGCAAAAGCTAAACCATGTCTGTTTTAGGACATGTTTCACAAATGATATTTGAGGTATGAAAGTTCTAAACTTGATAAAGGAATTTGAGATACAAAAGTTGTAAGAATGTGAGACAATTAATGAATACTTAAACAAATTGTTGGGTATTAACAATAAAATTGTTAGATAAAAAATTTCCTGATTCTAGAATAATTAAGAAAATTCTAGTAACTGTGTCAGAGAGATATAAAATATCTATTACTTCATTGGAAAACACAAATAATTTGTTTAATATTACTGACATAAGTGTTTCATGCTTTACAAACACAAGAATAATGAAGTTTGATGAGAGTATATCATGTTATTGGTGAAGGTTTTCTTCAAGGCAAGAACAACAAATGTACAAAATCATAAGTCTTTTCTGTCTATCTTTATTGCAAGAAAAATAATTACACACCCAACAAGTATTGGTGGAGGCCTGATGTGAAATATCGCAAATATTGTCAATTGGGACATATAGAAAATATATACAAATTATAACTAAAAGAAGTCGTCAAGGTTATATAGGATAGAGTAGAAGGAGAATTTCTCCTTACATCAATATGTTCTACAATCAACAAATTCACAGGTTGACTTATAGACAGTGGTTGTACAAATCACATGACTCATGATAGAGAACAAATAGATGTAAAAGGTACGAGAACAATTGCAGTTAAAAGTCATTCAAGTATCAAATTAATTTTTAATGTTTTATATGTTCTTAATATTAATCATAATTTGTTAAGTGTTGCTCAATTATTAGAGAAAAGTTATAAGGTATTTTTTGAACACAAACTGTGTGATTAAAGATACAAATAACTTGGAAATATTCAAAGTTCACATAAAAGGAAAAAAATTTACTTTAGATTTGATGAAAGAAAAGTTGATTACAAACGAGAATATAAAAGAAAAATCAAAGAAAAAACATGAAGAACATTTCTTGAATGAACTTGATGTTAAAGAGGAAAATAACTTGAAAATATTCAAAGTTCACGTGAAAGAAAAAAGTTTTATTTTAGATTTGATGGAAGAATAGTTGATTACAAATGAGGATATAAAAGAAAAGTCAAAGAAAAAACATGAACAATATTTCTTGAAGGAACTTGATGTTAAAAGAGGAAAATAAATAAATATTTTCCAACTTTCATCAAAGAGTCAACGGTACTACCATGAAGTTTGAAAGAAATAGAGGAGACAAAGTTGATAAAGGAAGAAATACTTTGATAAAGAAAGTGAAGTTAAATGAAGATGTAATCTCATACAAGAAAGAAAATGACAAGAAGTACAAACAAAAAAAAAGGAAAAATTCTAAGCAAAATCAAAGGAAGAATAACAAATTCAAATAAATAAATATTAAATTAAGGATGAATGTTGGGAATATTATTTTATTATCTTTTATTTAAATTAGGTATTAAAAGATTTTATTATCTTTTAAGAGAGAAGATAAAAAGATATTAGGTTATTATTTTGATTTAGAAATTGATATATTATTAATATTTGATATTTTGTAATATTTTTACTTTATATATACATAGAGTACATGAATAAAAAATATACTCACATAATATATCAGAAATACACATACACAAAACCCTAAAAATCCTATAAGTGGTATAATAGTTTTGGTTCGATACAATGGAAGGAGAAAGAAATTTTTCACAAGTCGTTATTCTAATTTTTTATGGCAAAAGTTATGACTTATGGGTTGTGAAAATACAATCTTATCTTGAAGGATTAGATGTATGAGAAGTTGTGGAATATTCTATTGTTGATCCACTACCTGAAAATCTCATCATAGCTCAAATGAAATTTCACAGACAAAAAAAACGAGGAAGGCAAAAGCCAAATCATGTCTGTTTGTTGGTGTTTCACAAATGATCCTCACCAGAATATGAGGCTAAAGTCACCCAAAGAAATTTAAGATTATTTGAAAGATCAATATGAAGGAGACGAGAAAATTCGAGGTATGAAAGTTTTAAACTTGATAACGGAATTTGAGATACAAAAGATGTAAGAGTATGAGACAAATAATGAATACTCAAACAATTTGTTGAGTATTGATAACAAAATAAAATTGTTAGGCAATAAATTTTCTAATTCCAGAATAGTTGAGAAAATTCTGGTAACTGTGTCAGAGAGATATGAAACATCTATTACACATTAGAAAACACAAAAGATTTGTCTAATATTACTTTGACAGAAGTGTTTTATACTTTACAAGCGCAAGAGCAACGAAGATTGATGAGAGAAGATCATGTTGTTGGTGAATGTTCTTTATTATATCATGGTGAAAGTTTTCTATAAGGCAAGAACAACAAATGTACAAAATCACAAGTCTTTTCTGTCTATCCTTATTGCAAGAAAAATAATCACACACCTAACAAGCGTTGGTGGAGGCCTGACATGAAATATCGCAAATATTGTCAATTGGAACATATAGAAAAGATATACAAATCACAACTAAAAGAAGTCGTCTCGTCATGGTTATATAGGATAGAGTAGAAGAAGAATTTCTCCTTGCATCAACATGCTCTACAATCAATAAATCCACATGTTGACTCATAGACAGTGGTTGTACAAACCACATGACTCATGATCAAGAATTTTTCAAAGAGCTAAACAACTCAACAAATCATATATTTCTAAAGTGAGAATCGGTAATAGAGAACAAATAGATGTGAAAGGTACGTGAACAATTGTAGTTATGTATCAAATTAATTTTTAATGTTTTATATGTTCATGATATTAATCATAATTTTTCAAGCGTTGCTCAATTATTGAAGAAAAGTTATAAGGTGTTTTTTGAACACAAACTTTGTGTGATTAAAAATACAAATAACTTGGAAAAATTCAAAATTTACGTGAAAGGAAAAAGTTTTACTTTAGATTTGATGAAAGAAGAGTTGATTACAAATGAGGATATAAAAGAAAAGTCAAAGAAAATGCATTGAAAATATTTCTTGAAGAAAGTTGATTTGATGTTAAAGAGGAAAATAAAAATGTAGATGAAGAAACAATTTTCAACTTTCATCAAATAGTCAACTGGTACTACCATAAAGTTTGAAAGAAACAAAGGAGATGAAGTTGATAAATGAAAAAAGTGAAGTTGAATGAAGATGTAATCTCATACAAGAAAGAAAATGATAAGAAGTACAAACAAAAAATGAGGAAAATTTCTAAGCAAAATCAAAGGAAGAATATCAAATTCAAATAAATAGATATTAAAGTAATGAGAAATGCTGGAAATATTACTTTATTATTTTTTATTTAAATTAGGTATTAAAAGATTTTATTATCTTTTAAGAGAGAAGATAAAAATATATTAGGTTATTATTTTGATTTAGACATTTATGATTGAGATATTATTAATATTTGATATTTTGCAATATTTTTACTCTATATATACATAAAGGACATGAATAAAAAATATACCCACATGATATATCGAAATAAACATACATAAAACCCTACAAATTTTCATCAGTGGTATCAGAACTTTGGTTTGGTTCGATCCAATAGAAGGAGATTTACTTTAGATTTGATGAAAGAAAAGTTGATTACAAACGAGGATATAAAAAAAAAAGGCAAAGAAAAAACATGAAGAATATTTCTTGAAGGAACTTGATGTTAAAGAGAAAAATAACTTGGAAATATTCAAAGTTCACATGAAAAGAATTTTTTTTACTTTAGATTTGATGAAAGAAGAGTTGATTACAAACCAGGATATAAAAGAAAAGTCAAAGAAAAAACATGAAGAATATTTCTTGAAGGAACTTGATGTTAAAGAGGAAAGTAATTTGGAAATATTCAAAATTCACATAAAAGAATTTTTTTTAACTTTAGATTTGATGAAAGAAGAGTTGATTACAAACGAGGATATAAAAGAAAAGTCAAAGAAAAAACATGAAGAATATTTCTTGAAGGAACTTGATATTAAAGAGGAAAATAAAGATATAAATAAAGAAACTGTTTCAAATTTTCATCAAAGAGGTATGTACATGAAGTTTGAAAGAAACAAATGAGACAAAGTTGATAAAGAAAAAAATATTTTAATAAAAAAAGTGAAGTTGAATGAAGATGTAATCTCGTAAAAAAAAGATGACAAAAAGTAAAAAAAAAAAGGAGGAAATTTTTTGAGAAAAATAAAAAAAAGAATAGAAAATTTAAATAAATAGATATTAAAGTAAGGAGGAATATTGAGAATATTATTTTATTATCTTTTATTTAAATTAAATATTAAAATATTTTATTATCTTTTAAGAAAGAAGATAAAAAGATATTAAATTATTATTTTGATTTAGACAATTATAATTAAGATATTATTAATATTTGATATTTTATAATATTTTTACTTTATATATATATAAAGTAAATAAATAAAAAATATACTCACATGATATATCATAAATATATATACACAAAATTTTTGTTGCTCCACTGTGGGCTTTTCATTTCCCCACCCGAACAAAATTCTTACACACCATTCCTTTATTCTGAAATGATTTTTTTTTACATTTTCAAGCTCACTTCAGAATGAAAAAGGAGGTCTTCAAGGTTTTTATGAAATAAAAATAAATAAATTGTTTTAAACTTTATTAATTTAATATTTAATAAAAACATTAACACTAGATGATAATTTACAAATAAAAATGTGTTCGTATGTGAAATTAAAACATCCTAAAATAAATAAATAAATCGTAAATTATTAATTATTACCAAATTTTATACTTCGAACAAAGTTTAGCAAAGTTTTACATATTTCCTAAAATAAATATATAACAAAGACAAATAAGATTTTCATAGTCAATTTAAATAGACAAATCATTGAGGAGCCTCTATTTCGAACTTGTCTCGTTAAAATAAGTAAACTCAATCAATCCAACAAACAATTTTTATTAAATATCTTATATGTTCATCTGTGGGAATATTTAAGTTTTTAACTCATGGTATTTTTTTTTATTTATAAATTATTAAAAAAAAATCTGGGGGTATACAAATAAAAATTCATTGCAGTGTGGAATTTAAATTTTTTACATCCCCTATAATCAATATAGAGAGTAAAACAAAAGAATCTGATTATACAAACAAAGCAACGGGCATTATTGCTCCATTATCCGTGTGATGTGATGATTCCAAAGTACAAACCAGAAAAAATAAAGAAGATTATAACAATCGCTCTCTCTCTTTCTCTCATATGTCGATCTAAAAAATAGAAAAAATATTAAAAAATCAGATATAAACAATCACTCTCTATATACCTTTTCAGTAAACACATTTTTCATTTTCTACTCCCGGTTCTACGTTTCACGTCAACTGGAGCCGGATGCCTTCCTGTTCGATGTGAGACCCCATTTGACTGTTTCAATGAAGGTGAAGGACCCAAAGGAGAAGATTGAACACCATTCTTGCTGCAAAATCGAAGATATATCATTAACATCCAATAAAAAAAATAAATCTGAAATAGACTTAGTAGAGTATGTTAGAAAAACATTTTACTAGAATATCACTTTTGCATTACCTCAACTCTGGGCTTTTTGCTGACTTTGAGATAGATCTCGTAGTCTTTGATCCAATTCCATTGGTCATGCTGCTGAGTTTGGAATGATTAAATTGCCAAAGCAAGTCAGGTTCTGAGGAATCACTGGTTGCAGCATCAAGCTCATCCGTGTCATCTGAACCCGCAATGTTAAACTGGTTGCCTCCTATGAACATATTGTAGGATTGTTCTGAGTACATTTTGGGAGAATCTTTGAGATATTTTTGATAAAAGGCCTCAGCTAAGTTCCCATTGCTTGCTTGCCAACACCCCAAGAGGTTCTCAGTTTTGTTTACGTCTTGCTTGTTGTTGACCATCACCTTGTCAACCCATTCTCCAGAACCAGATTCTTTGTCATCCTCCCCATAGTTTTGTCCAAGACTATTGTTCACTGGGGGCCATGGTGGTGAGTTTGCTGATATCTCATCAAAATCAAAGCTTTGAGTTTTGTGCCTCACTTTGGTATTAGTCTGAAGCTGCAGGATGAATTGTTCAAATTCCATCTCAGCTCAAAATGGAACAGTAGTAACCAATAAAATTTTGCATGATCTAGTTTTCTCGAGGACAGACTACTCCTTGACTAACAAAATCCTAATAATCTATGCTTTGAAGTCATATTCTCTCAATCTACTACCTAAGTAAACATAATGTAGATGGACACCTGCTAGGGAAAACACTCCATTGACAGTTCCCATTTCTTTCTTCACTTTCTTCTTGTCACGTCATATTACCTATATTTCTCTGTCTTATCTCTCTTTTTCTCTCTGGGTGTACAGTAGCAGTAGTTGGCCAGTGCCCATGAATCATTTTTGCAAGTAAAATGCCTATAACTGTGATGGTCCGTAAAATGATAAATGTCTAAGCATTTCATGCATGGTGCAATCAACAGCTTTTGCTAGTAAACGTGTTTATTAACCACAAAACAAGTAGTTGAGTATAACAGTATTTTGGTGATTTCATTGAATCATTAGTAACCACGTGTTTGTGGTTAAGTTCCAAAATCAAATCAAAATATTCTAAAGTAAATTCTCAATAGTAAATATAAATGAATTTCTGTCTTCCTACATGCATCAAATCACTTCGTAAAAAAGTGTAATTAGAATGCTTTATCAACATAAGAAACCACGACGAAAGAAGTATACATACCTCTATATTGCCAACCTCAACCATTGGTCGCCGGCATCCAAGTTGATCCCCAGTGTCAGTATCTCGCTGGTTCATATGATAAGGTGATAGCTCATTACCCTTTATCCTGTATTTTCCGGAGCTGCTGGATAAAGTATGTTCTGATTCTCCTTCCTTTCTTGCAAGTGCTGCCTTAAGGCTGGCAATCTGAAACATAATTAAATAGTTGGAGTTGATTAGACAGAAAAAAAATGAAATCACTAAGATTATCATCATGAAGAGAACCCGAAAATTTAGATTTGACTATCAACCTGTTCTTTGAGTTCTTTAACATCTGCACTATCTTTGTTTACTCTAGCAGCACCAAGTTCAACAGTGGCAACTCTTTCAGCAAATTTTAAGGTACTAATCGTTTCTCCAATAGCATCATACTCGGGACTTATGTGAACAAACATTAGAGTTTTTGCCTGTCCTCCTGAAACAATCCCAACCAACATTATCAGAATTCAAAGGAATTGTGCTGCTCAGGAACAGAAAGGAGTATATCTAGCTGGCAAACCAACTTCTTAAACCTTACCAAGTGAATCTTGGAGTAGTTGTGTGAGTTTACTATTTCTATAGGGTACATGTGAGTTTTTCTGAGCAAGAGAAGCAATGACATCTCCCAAAGCTGAAAGGGATTTGTTAATATGTTGTGCCTCTTTTAATCTATCTCCTGTGGCCTCAGATTTATCCACCCTCTCACTTCCTGCCAAGTCAACTAAATGCATGCATCCACGAAGGATAGCTCCAGATGTCAAATCTCTTCCTTGAACATGAACAGTCAAGCAACTGCCAAATTGATATTTGGAGAATACAATGGTTAGCTGTGCCCAAGAAATACCATCACAAAAGGTAAATATGATACACCATACCTATGAGATCGGCTACTGCGGTCATTAAGGGCTGTTGCTCCAACTGCACGGTTCCTTTGCCCAAGGTTCATTAGTTCAATAACATCAATAGTTGATGATACAGGGACAAGGCTTGCGTCGGGCACGCTGAGTCCTTTTTGAGAACTACTGCGAATTTCTAATGTATTAATAGTTAAGGGCAGCAAAGCAATCAATGCCATGTGTGTTCTATAATATTTATCATGTTTAAACTTGTTTTCTTTCATTAAGAGCAGCATTCAATGCAATGATGTACTATAATTTTTAAGGTTATACAAAATCCAAATAGACAAGACTTCTGTTGTTGTATACAAAACCGAAGAGAATCAAATATACTGGTAAAGGATATCTTTTGTTTGTTCCATCAGTGACTAAAAGATCCCTGACTTGCTCATTGTAAATTTCAATCATTTGAACAGAAACGTCATAATGGAAAGTGTCCTTTCTTTGATCCGCTATAAGAAACAAATCGCTTAGAGCCCTGTAATTTACACCTTGGCTTTTCTCTGTAATTTCTTTTGGTCCAGTCTACATGATAAAAACAAAAAGTCAGCAAAAGATCATCAAATCTTTTTCTTTTGCTTTCTAGTGAAAATTTCAAATGGATGTGGATCATACCATAGTGTAAGTTTTTCCTGATCCTGTTTGGCCATACGCAAATATGCAAACATTATAGCCATCAAGAACAGATCTAACGAGTGGCTGCATGTCTAAGAAGACCTCAGCTGCAACAGAAGAGAGAAATTTACAACCATACTAAAAAGTAGAAATCCTGTGGGTAATTGAAACCAAAAGCAAAAACAAACCTTGGGTTGCACATGGTCCAAAGATTTTGTTGAAGTTGAAGGACCTGCGTCCCTTCCCATTCTTTGAAAGAATATTAACTGTGATAGTTCCACCTTCTATATTTTCCACTGCGCTCAAATCGTTTGATTGTCCAGGAAAGAATGGTCTTACTCGACAATACACCCTAATACTCCCTGATGAAACATATTAATTCAATTTTGGGGTTAACAAATCACCTAGGCATAAAGACCTGGAGCAAAAGCAACAAGCAAACAGTGGTTTTTATTACCCTTAAGATCCTGGACTTGATTGTATAGTTTGCGATTTTCCTCAAGAACTCTATGATATCCAGAAGCAGCATTAGCTAAGCCATGAACGTGCATTCCTAGAAAGAAATATAAACAAGTTAAATAAGATGTAGTGTTTCATCCACCAATCACAAGGCAACAAAGAAAGTAGGAGAACCATAGTAAAAAGCTTAAAATGAATTAATCACTACCCTTACCAAGGTTGGAGAACTCCTCATGAAATTTCATTTGCATGAACTGCATACCAGATTTTGTTGTGTGAAGAGTATGCCTTAGCTCCTACAAAAACATAAAAATGGAAATATTAACTAATGTATCAAGAAACTGAAAAGAATTAAACGTGATAAGTATCATCTCGGATTCTCTACTTGAATTTCTCTTTGCTGCTGGTCAAAGAGCATTTTCTGCTTCAGAAGTTGTCTTTGCGATTCTTCATCAGCAACTTGATTTTTGTCAATGTGATGCTCTTTTTTTGTTACCATAGCATTGACATGATTTTTATGAATGGCATCCTCTTTATTCGTTACCATATGAATCTTCTTCTCCCCCTAATCGCAAAATAGATGACTATAAGAGTTAAACATTTTCAAGTTTCATCAAGGTCCTGGAATATGTTAATCACGAGCCATGTTACCTTTTTATCTGCTACAAAAGACACATTGCTTTGAGAAACAGGATCAATTGACGTTACTTTTGCCTGGAAAGTTACAAGATAATGAAGAAAATCAAGAACAGCTTGTCACCAAAATCAACTTGAGTAGGAACAAGTACACTCTAGGAATGGCTAAATAACTCGAAACAGGACAGACCGATTATCCAAAAACTAATGAAATTATGAGTAGATACAATTTTTCATACCTGTTCACCTTGGCTTGCTATTCGTTGTTCAAACTCCTCTACAACCTTGCTCAAAACAGATTCAACCAACTGTTCCGAGCACAAGAAAAATATTAAAACTTGTTTCAAAGGAACTCTCGCCCTTGTATTATGAATGACTAAATAGAACCGAAGCAGCTGGTGTCGAGTCATAAAACTGAAGCAGCTATGTCTTGTTCCATAATAATGTTATAATTTTCAAAAGCTCTTTATCATAATGTAGACTTATTTTCAATAAGGCATTACTTCATTAATAAAGTTGTGACGAAATTTGGCTGTGAAACATGAAGAGCTACTTGTTCTCTTACCATTGGAACTTCTTCTGGCTTCTTATCCGATAGAATTGCACGAACAAGCGAACTCAAAGAATGGGAACCCGACTGCAGTTATGGAAATATATATAAAAATACCCATTGGTTATGCTTTCGGTTCAACTAGACATATCCAGAGCAGGTACAGAAACCCAGCATACTTACCATTTTATCATACTCAGTGTCAGAATTAAGAACATTGAGTTGTTTTTCATTGATGGATGAAGTTCTTGACAAGGAATTAGTAAATGGGTCCGAATTTTTTCTAACAAAAGATTTGGTAGACACAGTGGGTTTAAGATTTCCACCAAATTTCCACACGCCATTTGCCCCGCTCATTTTCCATTCACTATAGGACTTCAGGGCCAACACGCAATTGACAATCCTAGACGATTTTCCTCCCTAAGATAACAAATAATTCAGTGGAAAACAAAAAACTGGTGTCATTAACTATTGAATTCACCGTGATACAAATTAGTTACTTGAATAAAAATTGTCACAAGTATCCAATGCTTTATTCACATACTTGTTCCAGATCAGATGCCTCAAAGGTAGGAAGTCCAATTTCTTGGACAGCCACCAGGAAATTCCTCACATTTTCAAAATATTGATATGCCGTTAATGGTGCCCCATCAGGGATCGATGCAGAATCAACAGGACTCTCCACAACCTTAAAAGAAGAATACATTATAAACAAACAGTTGCCAAAACACTAGCAAATCAAATTAAACAATGATCTAACTCACCTTGGGAACAGCTCCGGATTGAACTTTATTAATAACATTACAGAGAATAATCCCACTTCTCAAACCAAGCCTAAACTCTTCCTCAGAGGGCTCTGCTGGTAAATCCCTAGCCGCAACAACCCCAACCATTTTTCTCAACCACCCCGCTGCCTCATATCTTCTGGATGCTGCATGGTAAGACTTCTTCATTTCAGTGTAATTGATAATTGATTGTTTGATACAAAACCCAGATACTTTTTCTTTGAGAAACAAATTTGAAACTCATCAAATTTCAGTCAAATCAACCATCATATAAACAATAATACTTCACATTAAAAGATGAATTTTCACACGCTATTATTGGTATTAGACTTATAATAACCAATTCCAAAACTGAATTTTGATGGAAGCCCAGAAAAAACAATGGGAAAGTACCAGCTTCTTCTGCTTTCCTCGACTCCAAATCAAGATCTTTGAGGCGAGGACCGTGCTGCTGAAGCACGTCCTCCACCACTGATGCCACAGAAAATAACAACGCCACCTCTGCCGCCATAAAATGAACACGAAAAAGTGTTGTTAACAATGATGTTCTTGTCCCTGGCCACAGACCAAGAAGCTCATCTGCATTGCGCAATCTGATCCATCAGGTGGAGGAGGACGAGAAAGCTGGATTGGAATTCAAGAGATAAAGAAAAGAAAATAAAAGAAAAGATAAAGAATGTGATGTGAGGAACAGAGAAGAAGGAAGAAAGAATGAAAGAAAAGAACAAGGTGTTAAAAGCGTGTAATCGTTTTGTCTCTGTTATGGTGCTTGTCGATGATGCTATTGCATTGAGTGTTGTTGAGATATCTTTCCATGTTAGTTCCTTTACATTACCTTTAGCTTTTTTTTTTTCTCTTTTCTTTTTCTTCTGCCTCTTGCAGATACGAAGTGGAAGGTGTACATCAAACAACACAATTTCTGTATTGAAATCTGCTTTATACTCTCCACTCTCTCCTCTTCCCTTTCTCTTTCCCCCCACCTTAACTCCGAACCTACTCCCATACCTCACTCTTTCAAACCTACGTTCACTAAAATTAAGATTTATGCTTTTCCTACTACTTCTTTCCCAAGCCTCACTCTCTTCTAAGCGCGTGCATTTCTCCCACCTCTTCTTTGTTTTTTATGAATCATATACAATTTTTTGAGAGTATATTTCAATTATGAGACTTTCTTTGTCTTTCACCTGATATAATCTTATGTTTAACAGAAAAAATAAATATTAACACAGTGATTATAGTTCCATTTAATTTTAATTCCTATTTTTAGTTTTAATCTTTATATAAGAGTAAAATATTGTTTATTATCGATGAAACTCTTTTTCTTTAAATATCTAAAGACAGTTATATATATCTAGAATTGGAATTTTACACTATTGGAATGTATGACATGGTAATAATGGTGAAAACTAAACTTGAGGACCTTACACTTAGAAATTTTCCTTATAAAAAAAACAAATTTTAAAATGAAAATAATTATAGAGAAAAAAAAAGGGTTAATTTTTGTTTCTCCTGAAAAGATAGGTTGAGTGTAGATTGGTGGTGATTTGTGTAGGATACAGTCTCCTAAAAGGGATATTGTGGTTGGATTTCAGGATCCTACGGAAAAAGAATGTGCTAGCTAGATCTTCTCTTCTCAGGCTTGCTTCAACTTGCAGATAAATCACTCACACCTTTATTTCTTTCTTCTGCTGCAGTGAAGAAAACAAAAATACTAAGGAAAAAGAGACCAATAATAATTTCTCAAAAAGTAAACCCAATGATTTTATTTTTTCGGTTACAAACACATGTAATGATTTACTTGAAACAATCTTCATGATGTTGCTTTGGTTACATGAAAATGTTAATGATCTACATGATGCTTTAATTTTTGTAATATTATCAAGTGGCTAGACCAACCATTACATTATTATTATTATAAGCTATGTTTGTTTTACTGTTCCATTGAGACTCATGAACTTTCCTCCTTCCCCCCACCAACTTTATCAAAACCAACTTGGTGACATGAATACTTGTCATCCCTAATTATTTTGTTCTCTTTCATTCCAAGTTTCCAGCTTAATAATTACATACAAAAGAAAAGACATGAAGGTTGCATGTATAAACAATGGGTTTGGGGCATGACCCAGTCTTGTTCTATTGGTTGTCAGATGTAACCTTTATTTTTTAAATAAATTGAAGTGTATAATTTAAGAGTCAGGGTATTATGACAGTCTCTGCTAAAAAAACCTCCTCTTTGGGTCCAAAAAGAAAACATATATGATTCATATGCAGCTGCTAAAGAATTGTGTGAGAGAGGGTTGGGTTGTTGGTTTTGTTTGCTTGGTCAAGGGTGTATTTAGTAAAACTTAAAACATTGAAAAGTTAGTTACACTCTATTAGCCGAAAGCTGTGAGTGTTTTCAATTAAAAATATTTAGTTATTATTGGACTGTCAAATAAAAAAGTATTTGTACATACAATTTTTTATGTAAATTACTCTTCATATAATTTATATTTTTTAATTATTGATTAATTAAAGAAGAAGTTAACTAGAAATAGTTAAAGAAGAACACAGTGCGTTGAATGCAGTAAAGTTTCCAAGTGAAGGAAGTAAGTAAAAAGGTTGACACCAAATATTACAAGTTGTTTCTGGTTGGTCTGGTTGGTCATGCTAACTAGATTTATTTAATAAAATAATAGTTATTTTTAAGGGAAAATAAAAATAATATTATTTTATTAATATATATATATATATATATATATATTAAAATAATTATATATTTATTTATTTATTCTAAAAGTAAATTTTAAAAAATGATTTATTTTTATATTTAATTATTAAGATTAATTATTATTTAAATTAATAAATTACTAAAAATAAATAATAATAATAATAATAATAAATAAATTTTTATTTTTTATTTTAAGATTAAATAGATTTATTATCCTATAATTTATATATTAAATTATTATATTTTAAATAAAAATTAATTTTATTAATATAATTTAAAATTTAAAATATTTTTTATTTAAATATTTTTTAACTAATTAATTTTATATAAATATATTAATATTAAAAAAAATTAATCAGAACAAAATTAATTTATTAATCTATTAATCTAATATATAATAGATTAAACTAAATTTTTTAATCTATTTTAAAATATAAATAAGTTAGAGGATTAAAATTTTTTTATTTCACCCGTGCAACCATCTATACTGGACTGAACCGCCCACAACTCTAGGTTGACATTTGTATAAGATTGCATCTATTAGTAAATTGAAAATGAACAATTTGGTACAAGTTCTCTTTCGGTCAGTGCAATGGTTGTTGGGGAACAGTTATCTCCCCAGCCTTCAAATTAAAATCCAGATAGTGAAACAAAATGCAACAACCTTCTCATCCACCTCTAGTTTCCCAGGTTATATTCTTAACCACACGGGACATGGAACAAGAAAATTATTAGTAAAAACTCTAGGAGTGTAAGTGCAACAACCTTTTCAATTCAATGTTTTGTTTATATTTAGTAATCTAATTATATGTGGGTTAATTCATTAGATTGAATAAACTTTTAAAGAATTAAGAAAAAAAAAGACTTCACAACAAAAATTTTCAATATCTGTTAATAGTTATATATATATATATATATTAAAATTAAATTAAATAAAAATATTATGAGTTTGGAGGCAAACCATTTGACAAGAATGAGAATGAGAAAAAGTAAGAGTTAGAGAAGAAGACAAGGAGGAGGGCATAGTTGTGAATTGGACAAAGGAAGAGTACAAAGCACCCTCAACGTTCGAAAAAATTCAAATTGGTCGTTCGGAACCATAGCTATTAGGTTGGGAAAGGCCCACAAGAGCGCCTTAAATGGGACCCACTTTACCGACTGTCATAGGTCATCTATTGGGAATTAAAAGGATTGGCCGGCAATGTAATTGAAGTAAGCCATAATGTTTTTCCACGTGGCGAACTGCAACCGGCAACATGCTACTGTATCAACAACAATACTTTTATTGCGTATTGACATCATAAGCGCGTGGCGAATCTATTGGCCATGTATTTAGTAATCATAAATAACTTCATTCCATTACACATTTATCATTAATTATAGTAATTTCTTATCTAACAACAAAAGTATTACATTATTTTATTTTCAAGAAAAATATATATGTTTAACTTATTCAGTATTTATATGAAATATAAACATCATTATTATTATTATTAATAAAAGAGAACATAGGAAATAATATTAACGTTTTTTATAAAAAAAAAATTACATTATTTTTTTTAATATTTATTATTCAATTTCAGACAGCATTTTCTTTGTCCTGCAAGGGAGAAGAACTTAGTGGCCTTACAGCACTAAAGGCTATGCTATGCTTTAGATGTTGAATGGGATGTCGCTAGTTTATTTTGTTGGGTCCTGCATAATAGATGAATAATGATCATTATTGTTTGTTAATCAAAGTGATTAGTTTTCTATTATAATTTAAAATGCAAATAAATCTAAGAAAAGTTTATAACTACAGTTATTATTGAAAGGGTGAAGTTGCATGTTATTGCTTTTTTCTTTATGAGTTTCACATGTTAAGTGAGCCCACAATATTATACGATTATTGCGTGAATTGTGTTTGTGAAAATGCGCAGATTCATGCTGTCAACTCTGAAGATGGCCAGCCACATCATACAATGGAGGCACATGCACCTTCATTTTGTGCACAGCAATGCAAAATATTACTCTTTATTTAATTAATCTTTTCCCCAAACTCAATATTCTTTGCTTATATAATGCGTGCATACCTTCATTAATCTTTTCCTTTCAGAAATCAGAAAAAATTCGAATTAGTTTATCTTAAAATGAAAACAAACATGTATGTCAAAAATAGTGGCTAATTGATTACGACAATGACTATGATCCTTGTTTAAAAATTAAAATGCTCAAAAGAGGACAAATGTGTCAACATTGTTACAATCCCCTTGGCGGTTTGTATTTTTTTATTTATTTTCAAACTGAAAGGAAACTTTCAAATCTCAATTTGAATGTCATGACAAATTATTAATTCCAATGAGAATTTGATAAAATTATAACATTTTTTTTTATCAATGAAGTCTATGACTTTAAATTCAAATTCAAAAATTGATAATTCAAATTCAAATTCGAAAATTGATGTTATTATCATCAGTATGTCCATATTCTTCTTCTTTTTTATATAATGTGGATTTAACTTAATTTTGGTGTTTATCCACGATCTATATGACCCCAAAATATAAGATTTTCACTTATTATATTCATCATAGCAGTGGGGTTTTGGAGGATAATTTAGGGTTTGGTGAAAAAGATCCCAGAAGGTAAAAAATGATGAAGAAGGTGATGATAGATGGAAGTAGTGTGTAGAACAAAAAAAATAAAAATAAAGAGTGAAGAAAAATGTGCATATAATGATATTTGACAAAAACAAAAGGTAAACCTAACCATTACTTTCATTATTTTTATTTTTTGATTTGGTGGTGCAAGGTGTTGATGCGTTACCAAAATGTGGCTGAAGAGTAGGTGAGTTATTCTTGGTAAAGAGGGGGAGTTTAAACTCTATGAAGGGAATGAAAAGGGTTCCTTCAACATTTTATTTAGTTAATGGAGTATTAATGGTCATAATTCAAATAAATAATGGTCCACAAAACAAGGTCCACCATGAATGATGAAAGTATACCACTTTCATTTTTTTTTTTTGTGATTGAATATATTTTTATTGCATGCAAATAAAAAATATAAATAAAAATAACTCATCCAAACGTTGTATGACATGGAGAAGAATCCAAGGTATACAAAGAGTTTTGGTAAATAAAATAATCTAAGTGGTATCAATTTGAATAGTTTTCAAAAATTAATAGCATTTTTTTTAAGATAATATCTTGAACAAATACTAATATTACCGTGAATAAATTATTAGTTGTATTTACAAATAATACATGATTTATTATGAATTAAGAAAAGTCAATAGAAAAAAATCACTTAATTCAAAATAATATTATGAATTAGATTATTCTAATGGAATGATTTGTTGAGTTTGCATATCTTATATTTATAAGAACAAGAAAGTGTTATGCTTTTTAGAAATTTCATTGATTAAATATATAATAATATTATAATATATAAATAAATATAATTTTATTTTATTAAACTAATTTCATAGAATGAATTAAATATTTAATATAAATATTTATAAAAAAATATGCATTAATTATTTAAAATATCAAATCATTAGTTATAACGAAAATTCAAACTAAAAAAATTAACAAATGAAGTGAAACAAACTATAAATTTTATGTTAATTTGTCTAATAACTTAGTATTTAAAATGATGGGGATGAAGGTGAAATGAAAGCAATATATGGTGATTTCCCTTAAATATTTTGGATGTGATAGAATAAGAGTGAGAAAGGAATGGAATCCCATGTGTAATGTGTAGGCGTTTGGATGGGAAGGAGTGGAGGCAAACGCATGCTTAGTCTTTAATCTTGATGCTAAGAGTTGTCTAATAATGCCTCATCATGACCTCAAACTCATCTCAAAACCTTTTTTGTTATGAGATGAAAAAATAAATACAAGCTTTATGCGATAACACATGTTCCCCTAAAAACACTACAAAAGATAGGAATTAGGAATGTGATGGAGACGTGTTTCTTGGTACAGATAAACATGCCTCTTCTTCCACCTTTTGTTTTGTTTGGTATTCAAATGCCCCTTTCATTCTCACAACTCACCTTTGCCTAATGCCTCACACACAAAATAAAGTTATTACATTCCCTTTTTATTTAAGATTATTTATGTCATTTGTAAATATATATTTTTTCCTTTTCCTTTCTTGTCTGTTAAATCAAACAACTAAATAACCATCCCACTTTCAATTTTCACTTTCTTCCCTTTATTTTACTTTTATAAATCAAATAAAGTATTACCACAATCATTGTAAAATAAGTTAATATAATTGTCTTACAGAGTTTATAATTAAATAAAAATATAAAACAATTTTATATTATCGGTAACCCTTTTTCCCTAATTGAAGTATAAACTATTATAAGTTCAGGCCTAAGATATATACGTTATTATAAGATAAGGGTGAGTACTAAAGCTATTATCCGTAGAAGCATAAGTCTAAATCTAAATGTGGTCTTTTAAATTCACACATATAATATTAAATTTCCTGATAATCAAAATTATATCATAGACCATGTTTGGGAAAGTTTTTAAGTTAGGGTTTAACTTATTTGATTAGATAAAAAACTTGTTTGATTCGATGAAAAGAGCTTATTTTATCATATCAAAGGAAATTATTTTAATATTTTGCAACGTTTTGATTTCATTTTTAAAATGTTGTTTCACGTCACTTTTATTTTACCACATTTCTTTCTTTTATATTTGATTTATCATCATGTTCCGCTTAAAGTTAAGTTAATGCATTACCAATCATTCATTTAATCACTTAACTTATTAGCTGTTCGTTAACTTATGATTTTCAACTTCTTACTAGTCATTTTTTAACGGTTAACTAACTTATCAACTGATTGTGATATTCACATTCATATAGTTTTTTATAATTAATACAGAAATTTTAAGGTTGCATTCAACTCAAGTTCAAATGAAGTATTAAGTAAAAGTAGTTTAAAAAAAGATGCTTATAGTTTTATTTACAACCCATTTTATCTCGCTTTTTGTATCTTCTTGCTGCTTTCTATATTTCAAAATGTTAGAAACAATTTAAAAAAACTGATTTTCAATATAATTAAAAAAAACCAGATGTATAAAGAGAAGAAAAAGGCTTAAAAAACAACCTACCTTATCACAATGGCCGATATTCAGAATCAATACAACGGCTCGAAGAACATCCTCCTAAATAGCCAAAACACGCTTTGCTCCCTCATAATGCAACAGTGAATGCTACAGAAGAATTATTTATTAATTTTGTTAATTTCAATTTAAACGGTTTATTTGGTCATTAAACATGTCTCCATTTTAAGATTTAGTTCTACACAGAGCACACTAGACATTCTAGCAGATACATTTTTTTAGCAGTTTATCCCCACCAAAATGATTTTTTGAGAGGAACCAATTTTGCTGCAATCATGGTTTCGTTCAGTAAAGGAAACGAAATTGTTAGATAAAGATCTGGTGGCTAAAATCTTAAATGTGTTTTTTATGTCCAATTAGATATGTCTTCCATCTAGCAATTTTGATTCGCTAATTGCATGATTCTCATCAATTCAGTAAAACCAGATCCGCTAGATATGTGAAGCAACAAATCGTGCTAAATATGTTCTACAGGATATTATTCAGCTGTTTCAAAATCAAATAAGTTCCACTTTATCATCTTTATCGTCGTTATCACTCAAATCTATAATTATTCCTCAGTCTCCCTACAAAGACTTTGCACAACTTTGACCAGGGAAACCGGGCTCAATTGTGGTTGCAAATATGGGGGCTCTATCATACATAAACAACTAAGTCACAAAGAATGATATCTGAATCGCCAAAGGGTAGATTACTCAGCTGGACTAGCTTATGTTTTGGAATCTAACTGCTACAGAAGACAGATGACCACCAAGATCAATCGTCACAAAATATGAGGCTGTGAATCAGATGGAAAAAGAGAAACAAGGAATCGGTGAATCATTTCAAAGCTGGTGAATGTGATTACAGCAGCTGGCGTTGTCCTCAGAAGGTTGGTGGCACAACCTCTGTAAAAACCCGATATGCCTTCTTGTTGAAAAACCTTTCTAATACAGTCAATCACACCAGAGTACCGTTTCTCTGAATGATGCCCTTGTTCTTGCAGTCTGGACCGTACGACCTGCAAACAAAATACAAAATTATCTAATGTTTATCTGCCCAAAGAACATAAATGCAAAAATATTAAAATATTATTCCTAAAATTCCACCCCAATTATCAGCTACATGGCTTCGTAGTTTCAAATTTGGAAACGAAAGAACAAAGTGAGATAAAAATATTCAAGAAATAGTTAAATGTAATATTATTCTTGGAAGATTTATTAAACACTGAAAATAGATTCTAAGTCATATTTGCATCATATGGTGGGCGAGGTAACTCATTCACAAGACTAGGATACTAAAGGTATGAGTACCGTATGTGGACAAATAACCTGAACTAAACTACCTCAACCATTCGGCAACATACCTCATGAGGATAAGTCAATGTGGATGCAAAAATTTTGGAAACTGATGATGCAATCGCAACATCACGTGCACCAAGTTTATCCATTGCTGCGTCATCTGATACAGAAATAGTGAAAACATTAACTGTCAACTTTCAGGAGTTCACAAAAAGGCTGTAGACATGAACTTACCTTGATTTGCCAGATAAAATTTTATTGTTTCGTATGTCGGAAATTGGATGGCAACATGACTGACACCGGCCAAAGCAGGAACAAGGCCACTGTTCAAGGTAAAAAAAGTATTTTATAAAAGTCATTAAATCAGTATTCCAAATGCATTGACAATCATGTTGCATTTGTGCTAAGCAGCACCAACCTGTACAGACCCCGAATGCCCTCCTCATGGGCAATTCTCCTCAATGCAGATAGTGTGCCCCTATATGGCACAACACCAGATCTCATTCCTTGAGTCTGCATACAAAAAACCGAAAACTTATAATGCAGAATACATAAAATGCACTGAAAATAACAAATAAGGCAGAAGAAGCCATATAGTTCTATTGTCTATATGGTTTCATGCAAGATGAAGTTTATCGATACTAAAATGAGAAAGGTTCGTGCAGTTATCAATGCAATGCCTTCTATAATATTCATATACCCTTTCTCCTGAAAGGATAACACAATCTGCCAACAGCAAAAAATTGAGAGTAGCTGTTTTATGAGTTCAATATTTTCCCAATCCATGAGGTAAAGTTGTGTCAAGAATCATGTTGTCATGTTGCAAAGAAGTCACGCAGAAAGGAAAACAATGTCAAATTTATCGTGCCTTCAACCAAATTATGAATTATCAAATTCCATGATAATAATGATATATAAGACAATCAAATGAGCTTTTTACTCTCCAATAAATTTCTAATTACATGTACCACTCTGTGCATTATGCCAACATGTGAGACGTGGCTAGCATAATCAAATATATCTGCAAAAATTTAGCTTGAGTTGAAGAAACACACTTGGAGTCTAGTCTTGACAACCCATAAGGGATTTGTGAACATGGTAGTTGCAGCTCCAGCACCAGAAGCAGCTATCATATTAGATCCAATCGAAAGATGATGGCTTTCATCTGCATATATAACATAGTTATTATAATACTTAATCTAAATAATGAAGGGGGAACAGCAAGTTGGCCACATAAAAATAGAGGTTAATAAGTGAATTAATTAATTTCCTCACAAAAAGAATAATGCTTCCAACAATCTCATATTGGTTCAACAGAAAATAATCGTTAATGGACTAACCATCAGAATGAAGAAGGCTCTTAAACTGCTCGTATACACTAAAATAAACCTGCAGGTTCATAAATTGAAACAGTTAGAACACTATCAGTTTTCTGCTATTGAAAAAGTTGTGGACACATTAAAGATTTCTACCAGAACAATAAAATAAACCATTCAATAATCAACTAACTTTGCTTTTAAAAGTACTACTATTAGGGTGGATCATAGTAATACTCAGGACCTTTTTGTGTCATAACTATCAAGAATCACTAGGTACCTGGTCAATTAGTTTCACCTTTAGTTGAGGATTAAAGTTCACTATATTCAGTCTCCATCTCTGTGCTCTACATATATGGGCCATTCTTTAATTTATTTGAATGGCTTTGTGCACTTTGTTTATTTGAAAATCAATTCAGTATGAATACTAGCATCCATATGGTGTTAAGATAATGATGCATGCGGAGGTGTTTCTTTGAATGACAGTGGAAGATGTTTTATTGTTTTGGTATGCGCTGTTCACCTTCATTTTATTTTTCTTTATTATAAGTTTTTCTTGTCTACTATATTTGTACCTTCAATTCCAATCCCAATACAATTCTAATTTTAACACACTCTAATTCTCATTTGCATAGCAGTGTGCAGCCCTGTAAGTTATCACCCTGAACCAGCCATAAAAATGGAGGTTGATTGATACGTGGTCAAGGGTGCAATGATGTCGTACTCCAGTGGAAAAAAAAAAAAGGTGAACAAAAATCAAATCTGATAAGCAACTATAAAATGCGAATATTTTTAACTTAATTCAGAAGTATTAATGTTTCTCATGAATGACTTCATACCCCAAGCTTTTCAGAGATATAACATAATCCTTCATTTATGTCAACCTTCCACAGGGGCAAGGTAGGCATTAATTACTAGAGATATATTTCATTAACAAATTGAGGGTTGTAATTTAGAAGAGCAGATAGAAATTTTGGACGTGAAAGTAATGAATTTGTCAAGATTCTATTTGTTGTTTACTCCATAAAAAGAATAATACATCCAAAAGAACACAGACTGGGAGAAACGACTGACCGCCCAATTTGGAAGTAAAGCCAGCACAGTGGGCGCAAGCCCTCGGTACATGCCACGTAACCCCTCCTTGCGAAAAATTTGCTCCAAACTAGCAACTATTATGCTGCCTGGTAACAAACAGCACCCATCAGCTAAAGTCGTGATATTCAGTTTCAGCATATTAACCGATAGTAAACCTTCTCACTGTTGTTTTATCCTTCATATAACACTATCAACAATCTGAAATCTACAAACCATGGCAACATTTTATATTTTTATTTTGAATGACAGGCTACATACAGGGCAAGCAAACCTTCTTCATTATCTTGTTTCTATAATCAAACAAATAAAAAAGGAGCAGGAGGGAGGCCTGCGGTTTTACCTTTAACACTTCCATTGGCGAGCTGCGGGACACCATGAACCTGAAACCTAGTTTTGATGACATCTAAAGGACACACAAATGTAGCAGCAATAACCCCTGCACCAAATTACATACATGAAACCAGACAATTACAAAACAAATTCAGCAGAATGAAAATTGAAAAGGAAACTGCAATTAGAAAAAAAATAAGATGAAGGATACCCGCGGAAGCACCGGCGGCGGCATTGCAGAGGAGTCCCTTGGGATTTATATAATTAGCGGCGTGGGCGTCGGCAGACATGGGTGGAAAAACAGAGAGAGAAAGCGGCGATGATGAAAAAGAAATCCTCTCTGGAGAGGGCGCTGGCGGAGGAACAGGGTGGTCGCATGGCCTGAGAGTTGGGGCGCAAGGGAGAGACAAGTCGCACTCGCTCGATGGATCAATGGATCGATACTAAAGTTTTGGGATTAGATTAGGGTTTGGATCAGATCCAAGAACACGAGTCGAAACGGCACATTACATATGGTTTGTCTAATTCTCCTCCACCACAATACCAAACCAAACAACAAATACAACTCTCTCTCTCTCTCTCTCTCTCTCTCTACTATCTCTCTAACTCTCTATCTCTCATTACCTTTACTGGGTCCCCCAACTAATCCAAACTTTATTTATTGTCTAATCAATTTATCATTCTTAATAATTTGAAGAAGGAAGGCAAGCTTAGCTAGTTATGGTTCTTGATGACTTAATTATGAGAATATGTATATATATATATATATATATTTTTTTTTTTACTTTATAGATGTATATAAATATATATACATATATATATATATATATTTATATACATCTATAAAGTAAAAAATATATATATATACATATATATACGTTGAAATCGTACAACAAATTAAATAAATATTTTTCTAATATGATTAATTCCATATTAATTAACATCATCGCAACATTAATCTTGTTTTATCTTTTTTTAATTTACATTGTTAAAAAACTTTAAAACCTCTTTTTCACTCTTTAATCCATAAAGAACAGTGTATTAACCTTTTTTTTAATTTAACAAATATTAAAAAATAATCATATTTTTTATTTATATATTATTTTGTATGTAGATGTTATTTTTCTTTAGTATTATTCGATCCGTTATTGTTATGTTTGAAATTTATTTTAAAATTTTATTTTATTACGATTTTATAATTAAAATTCGTATTAGTGAATTAAAAAAATATTATATATAGTGAACGATTGGGACGGACATGGAATTATATGTTTATTTTTAAATATAAAATTTATTATTATATTATAAAAGAATATTAGTATATTATAATTTTTAAAATGCTTTTAAAGTATAACTTGTTAATTTTTTTTAAGAGAAATAATCTTATCTTTTTCAAATTTATTGATTCAGATATTTGTGGCATTATTTGGGAGTGTCATTATTACAAGTATTAGGAAACTGAGATAAAGTTGCAGAATATTTAAGAATAATTTTCCCTGTGATGTTTATAAGAATGGTATCCATAGACGATTTTTTATGACAGTGGCTTTATTTACTATTTAAGGTATGCTATTACGTGTTGTGCCAGGCATATGTCATTATGTCAACGTGATAATTCTTTAGTTAGACATCAAATGGAAACACATGTTTTGATGGCAAAATTTTGCTTCAAGATTGCGGGTTACAAGTTGATATTCACTAATTTTCATGAAAATAATAATAATAATAACAACAAAGTTGTGAGATTGGGAGTTTATACTAACCAACCCAAACACATGCTAATCAAATATCACAATTGGCTGCAGTGATTTACATTTGACAGATAAAAATAAGATTAAGATTAAGATTGTAAAATGATTGAGTTTTTTTGTTTTCACCTGTTTTTAGTTTATAAAAAATAAAATAGGATGAATTGGTCCTGTTGATAGATTAAGGGTCATTGCGTTAATATTATATATATATATATATATATATATATATATATATATATAATTTTTTTTAATTATATAAAAAGTTTTAAATTTTTATTTATTCATTAATACCTTTATTAAATTAAAAATTATTATATTCATGTATTAAAATATTTAATTATAATTAATAATTTAAATTCAATTAATTAATATTTATAAATTATAATATATTTATATATTTTGATAATATAAAATTAAAAATATAATATTTTTAATTATAATATTTTTTTTAATATATAAATATTTATTTGAAATTGATTAACAAATTAGTCCATCTTCGTCCTAAAAAGCAAAATATATTTGCGAGTTATAATTATTAATTTTTATTTTTATTTTTTAGTCAATTCCTCGAGTCTAATCTATTTTATCTAATAAAAAATAATAATAAATTATTATTTATAATTTATTTATATTATTTATTACTTTGCCAAGATAGTTTAATTTTATCAAAATTAAAAATCTAATATAATTTATTTATATATATAAATATAAAGCATGAAAATTTAATATTAAAAAAATAAATCATAAAATAAACAAGTATTAAAGATTTTTCGATTTCTAAATATATTTTATAAAAAATAATTTATAAGTACATAAATACAATACAAAATAAAGTTTTGAAAATAGTTTAACAAATTATTTTTCAAATCGGAGAATAGTAGAGTTAAATTTGCAAATTATTAACGAATATTTTTTTAAAGATCACTCATGTATTATTATTTTTTAAATAGTTATATAAATTTATATATTCATTTTCATAAATAAAATTTATATATTCATTTTCATAAATAAATAAATAAGTAATTTATTTTTTAAGGAAATTGTCATTCCATACATCATATACCCACCTATTCACACTATGAGATTATTACAGGATAGTAGAGTTAATAACGAGAGTAGTGGTTAAATGATAACCCTGATAAGGTTAGGGTACACTCATGTTCCTCAACAGAGCAGATTGAACCTTGTCCCGGTAAACATTATCCTCACCAAAGCAAACTTCAAACTCTTCACAAGGTGTCCTTTTTGTCATCGCCATTGTTCATTGTTAATTTCAAACTCTTCATAGATACAAATTTTGGCTCGAACCGAACTGTGTTCTTGTTGTGTTGGAAGAATTGTGATAGACGCTGTTCCCCTTTTCTTCTTCAGACTCTTATCCCTAACCAATTTTGGTCTCTGCTTTTGAGCTTCCATTAGTCTCCTGTTTTATTATTATTATTATTATTTTTATTTGATTATCAACCATAAGTATATCTCCAGAATATTATAATTATGCATGCCTTGAGCAATGGTTATGATTCTGTCTCAAGTACACATCAACCTTATACGTTATGTTGTGTTTCATTGTAGAAATGGGTTTAGGAAATGACTCTGAACGCCTTAGAACAATTTGGACACCCGAGATGGATCGTTATTTCATTGATCTTATGCTAGAGCAGGTTAATCTGGGCTGTAAAGTTGAAGATCATTTGTTTAGTAAAAGGGCGTGGAAGCATATGTCTTTAAAGTTCAATGCTAAGTTCAATTTTCAGTATGAAAAAGATGTTCTCAAGAACCGCCACAAAACGTTAAGGAATCTGTACAGAGGTATTAGGAACCTTCTTGGCCAACCAGGGTTTAGCTGGGACGAAAAGCGAAATATGGTCATTGCTGATAATGACGTTTGGGATGAATATCTCAAGGTATCAAAATTTGAAATCATTTTAAACCGTTTCAACTTTACTAAAGGAGTTCAATAGTTTATTTTCTGCATAATAATGCAGGTAGATATGAATGCACGATCATGCAGAGTAAAATGCATACCCAATTTTAAAGATTTGTGCACTATTTATGGACATGTGATGGAAGAAAAAGGTAGTTCTCTTTTAAACACTAATTTGTATGTCATGCTCGATGCTTAGAAGGTCCACTTTATTTTTTAACATGTAATGAATGTGAATTTCCAGGTGAAACTGCACCAGTAGAGTCATCTAATTCAAGCAAAAATGGAGCAATTGTTCCCAGTGTATCAAAGGATGTCTGTGAGGGGGCTAATGAACTCCTACATGATGTCAGTGCTGATAAAGACTGTGGAATCTCTACTGTGGAAAATGCAACCGATGATTGTGAGCAAAGGGTGTCTAAGGAAACAACAGTCTCTTCTGGTAACCGGAGCCGGACTTACTGGCAGCCACCAATGGATCGTTACTTCATTAACTTGATGCTTGCTCATGTGCAAAAAGGGAATCAATTTGATGGGGTCTTCAGCAAACAAGCATGGATGGAGATAATTTCATCATTCAATGTAAAATTTGGTTTTGAGTATAGTTTGGAGATTCTTAAGAATAGGTACAAAACTCTGAGAAGGCAATACAATTTAATTAAAACTCTCCTTCAGTTTGATGGCTTTGCCTGGGATGAAACACGCCAGATGGTTATTGCAGATGATTGCGTCTGGCAAGATCATATTAAGGTGCGTATGAATTGAATGCTGGGAAATTGAACCTCTTGGACGTACACTTAGAATTATAATTTGTTATATTGCCAATGTGAGTTGTCTGTTTCACCTAGTTTCCTTTTATGATGATTTATGAAGTTTGGAGTGAATGCTTATGGAAAATGGATTTCTAAGGTTATAAGTCTTATTTTTTATTCTTGGAAGTAATTTATTTTGCTGTAAATAATTGTATCTACTCATTTTTGCTCATGGTCTCATAATGAATTTAGTAATAGGCTCTCAGCCTTCCTCTACAAGTTTAAAAGGAAAAACCTATGTATTTCATAAATTCTGCAAAGCTCAAGGGTGTTCCTGGTAGTAGAGGTGTAAAGCAGACAGGTGGTAGGAAGGTTTTAATTTTCATTGTGATAACTTGTTATGGAAGATGAACAACAGAATCAATACAAATATTTATTTTTCTCCCTGCCAAGATTTTTCCTTCTTCACTGCTTGGTATCAGGTAAAATAGCCTGGAAGGAGAAAATGAAATTAGGGTCATTGGAAGTACCTAACTTAACCCCATGAAACCAACTTGTAAGTAGAGAATTGTCTACGATTTATAAGGATTACATTGGTCATATCATTAATTAACGTGAGATCTTAACTCATTGAAACCAACGCCTTAGTGACTGTCCTTTGCAATGCTTTACTCAGCTATTCTGGTCTTCCCCTTTGTAGGTGTCCTTTCTGACGTATGTGTGACAAACTCTGTTAGGCCGCAATTAAAGCAGGCTAGGATCATTGCAATTATAAGGTGGCTTTCCAACACTTATATTATGTGAAGAGAGAGAGAGAGAGAGAGAGAGAATATCTTGTGAGGGGGATCATACTCTGTATTTAGTTCCACATTTTTTAATGGGTGTTTATTTCTTTCTTAACATGACAAACTTACGAGAGATTTTTCAAATCTTAAAATGTTTTACAGTAATATACTATCCTAAAATGTTTTAATACTTCTAATATATTAATCATCTTATTTCACAAGGTTTAAAACATTCAATGTGTTTATACAGGTTCATCCTGATGCACGACAATATATGACTCGACCTTTGCCATACTATAAAGATTTATGTGTCATATTTGACCCACATTTTGATGACAAAGAATCTTTTCTGCCTCAAGATATGCATCCAAATGCAGATGATTTTAAGATTGAGTATCCTTCAACATCTAAAACTGCTCAGTCTCCAATTACACCCAGCTCCAATGAAGAACAATTTAGCGGTGTCAATGAGTTAACTTATATAAGTCAGAAACAGAAGCGCCAATTAGAGAAGTGTTCCAATTCTACCAGTCCTAAAAAATTAAGGACTGGTGAACAAGGTATGGCTGGTGCAGTCCATAAGATGGCAGCTGTAGTCTCAACGATGTCTGCCAAAAAGAGTGATACTTTAATATCAATAGAGAATGTCATAGAAGCAGTACAAGCATTGCCAGATATGGATGATGATCTGGTTTTGGATGCTTGTGATTTCTTGGAGGATGAAAGAAAAGCTAAAACATTTCTTGCATTGGATGCCAAGCTTAGAAAAAAATGGTTGATTAGGAAACTTCGCACATAGGTGTAGCCTACGCCGCCCTTCATTGTTCATTTCTTATTGGTTTTGGTCCATATTCTTTTTCTTTTAGAAGTATTAGCGTATTAGAATTTTTTTTGGACGATTCTAAGCAGATTAGTGCTACTAATCATTCTGAGAATAGAATTAGTATTTTGGAATGCAAAGTAAACTTTCATCGTCTTTAGCTAATGACTACACAAAATAAATAAATAAATAAATATATATATATATATATATATATATATATATATATATATATATAAAGAGAAAAAGAGAGTTAAAATTAGAGAATTATTATTTATTTTTATCATTTATATTCTTATAATCTAATAACTATGATGAATGATTGACTTGTATCATTATATTACTAAAAAAATATAAATGATATGAATCAATAGAAAGTTTCAAATTTGTATTCTTTGAGCGAATAGATTCTTCTTTTCTTTATATATATATATACAACGAGAAAGAGCAATGCTCAGCTTATCTGAATAGAAAGTGCGTCAAAAATTTGCATTTGCAGTTGACTTATAATATGATAATATTAACAAGATATTTATTGTAGTGAAATAGAATAATCCCAATTACAATAACTCATAAAACAAGGAAAATAAGAACATGGAAAGTGAAGTTGTATAATATTTTTTCCGTAAAAGTAAAATGTTTTCAGACTTTATCTTTCTATATTGAATGATCTTCCTTGCATTGCATTGCTAGCCTATCCAATACGTGGTAAGAAAAGCGATGTTTTCATGCTCTCTAGTCTCTGTTACAAGTAGTGTTGACACGTAATTTCAACCCGACAGAGAAAATGAATCTACGATTCTACCTGGTATACTGACCAGTTACCTCACGATGCGAATCAGACAAGGGAAACAATCTTTTACGACAAAGTTAACCCCTTCTGAATTTTATTGGAAAATTTTGGAATATCTACAGGAACAATGCTAGGATATTTGAAATGGTGGAAACAATTTCCAAAAAAATAATAGGAAAATCCACTCTAGCACCCTTTCAGTGTTTGAAAAGGTGAAAAGTCTATAAAATCACGACTAGTTAAGGCATTCATTTTACGCTATAAAAATCAAACTAGTGGTAAACATGATTGGAGTCAATAATAATATAATAGGCACCATTGCTATATGACTCACAAGGGATTGTCAACGGATTAAGCAAATTGAACAAATCATCATCATTGGCACGTTTTTCTCGCATAATCTAGTTATATCCGATAGCAAGAGTAAGGCATTAGGCTACTTAATCAGTTAAGCCAACGAAACACAAAATCGTGAGAATTAAAAGTACGTACGCAATAGTTCTAACCAATAATAGAATTGTCTTGAATATACATTAGATTTTAATTCCTACCTATAGCTTAGTTCTCTATACTGGGCATATCTCAGGCCATCCAACAGAAACATTGGTCCTATGACTAGGAATCAATTTCAAGAGTGAAACTACTACATATCTCCTTTTTTCTACCCAATGAATTGAAACTTGCAACTGATGTCCTTTATTGTTTCGATCAGAAGTCAGGATCAAGGATAGTAGACAACAAAAGTCCCTGTACAAATTTACTGCGCTGTGCTTTCTCTATTTGGTCTTTGTCAGATAGATATGGCTGAACATTCCTGCAACAATTAAAATTTTAGGTACATGTTTAAGTGAAAGATGAAAGTAGTTTACGTACATTACCTATCTAATAATAGGTACAATGTCAAACAAGGTTAAGTTAACAAGAAAATAATGACTGTCATATTAAAAGGTACAAGTAACAAAAATAACCATTTTCCCTAAGGCCCTACCTTAAAAAGTGTAGAAAGAAACAAAAAAAGACCTGCGCTTTTTTGGGTAGTTGCATATGAAGGAAAGTTTTTGGCTGGAACCATCATTTGCCTCAAGGTACCTACCTATACTAGATGTAGAAGTATGTAGTCTAGACAAAGAACAATTAATTGCCCGCAGCGGGAGCTACGGATTTAATTACATTAATATAAAAATTACTTAAAAAAAAATCAGATCCAACTGTTCTAGGGGCTGCTTCTAATTATTTCAGGAGGTGTGCCTGTCTTGAATATTTATAGATTATTGCTTCACAAAGAGAAAGGTGGTCTTAGAAAGATTATTGCTTCACAAGATGAAAGGTGGTCTTAGGAAGTCAAGTTTTTTGGTATTATTGAGCATCTAAAAATAGGATTTTATTTATTTGTCTTTCATTCACAAACTCTACAATGATGGATCAAGTATGGGAATGGACAACAAATTTGAGATTTCTTAGTTGATGTTTGACAATTCATGAATAATGTGAAATGACACAGTTGAAAGCGTGATACTTCATCATACCTTTCTAACACTTCATCATTTGAGTGTACTTCTTCAATGCTTATTTCACTTGAAGAATCTGGCAGCACATTTTCACATTCACCAACAGCAGATGCACCATATAAAAATGACAGCCATGGATCACTTGATGCCTTGGAGGTAGACATCACAGGTGACAACCCGGTAGAATAAGGTTGCCAGTGTCCATCCCGTTCACCCTTTCTTGAAAAGGAAAGAGCTGGGTAGGATTCATCTTTGTAGCATTTTGATTTGAGCTGACTGTAATATCCAGTAAAGGAAGTACATAGTTGAATGAAGGACAAAGACTTCTGTTAAAAGTAGACAAAAGGGCAACAAACTAATACTATTTATTAATAGATAAAAACATTTCTATCAAGCAGACCAGAAAGGATATCTTAAACAAATGTTGTGCTGCTATATGATCAACCACATTTGACCCTATCCACACGGTACAAACAGGACAAATCTGCATGAGCAAAAAGAGATAGATAGCTTAAGTGCAATTCAATAAGCACAAGCATAGATAGTAATGCAAATTGTAAGTAAATTGAGAAATAGATCAATTGTATAAGAAAAAAGTATACACACATCTGAATTTTAGGGCTATTGCAAGTAGCCATCCCCCAAATCAGGAGAAATATTTAAACATATCATTTTATTTCCCTTTCTAACAAATTCTGTAAATTATGTGCTAATCATGCATAGCCTGTCTCACATCTCATTGCCACTTAAAAAATAAAAATAAAAAAACTTATGACATAATTATACAATTGATATTTTAAGCATGGACATTAAAGAAATGATTATGCATAGAAAAACACAGTGATTTAATGAATTATAGGAATTGTTTGACAGATAGGGATTATTCTCATAGTTTGAGGGAGAAGAAGGGGTTGCACAATTGATGGACTTAGTTCATGGTGGTTACTTGCAATCTCCCTAAAGTCCAACTGGTGTGTGTAAGTGTGTGTGTGTGGCTGATCATAGTTAAAATCAACCAACAATAAAGTAACAACATCGACTTTACATGGAAGCTCATTATAGATGTGCCAAAGATCTAAATTGAACTCATATGGAGTAACCACTTCAGGTTCTACAAGCTAAGATCTTGTCAGGAACCACATCTTTAAGGGGCTTCTGCATAGATGCAATATATATAAAAAGCCAATAAGAACATCATAAAAAGGTTTCACTTTGCAAAATAACATCAATGGTCAGCCCCAAGTCAAGATAAACATGGTATTAATCGTGAAATAGAAGTAATAATGAATATTTTTCAAAGGCAATAGAATGCAGATATGCAAAGGTCAATTTAAAAAGCTATCTCAATTTGTTAAAAGAAATTTTTTATGTCTGTTGTCTGCAATGATGACAAGAAAAATATTGACTCAAATTACAAGCATCATAACCATGCCGATGATTATTCACAAGGGAATGCTTTTAATTAAAATATATGTAACTTGTTGGACACATTAGCATATTTCAAACGGAACCAACACTAGCCTCTTTCGTTCTTTGTAAACTTGGTATTCAATAAATCAATTACAAAGTTAATAACTACGGAGGAACTTTCTTTGCAAAGCACCAAAACCACCCAATCTGAATGAGATAGTTTCAAAACTATAAGGCCAACAATGGGAATGCGATATATCTCCATAAAAACCCACCGACTTGGATGGACTAATTGTAGCCAGGCAGAAATAAAGAGGCGTCAACAACAAGGCAAAGAGTATGGAAAAAGTTCTATGCAAAGCCAAAAAAACAATACTAAAGTGGAATAGATTAAGGTGAGAGGTAAAAAAAATACCCCAGCCTTGGTTTCTATTGGATGGTCCAAGTCAATATGGCAACATAGCTCAAGAAGATCAAAATCCTCGGCGCAAAAGGGGCATGGATAAGCCGTCCTAAACTCCTCATCCCCATTGACCTCATCAAAATCGATGAAGAGCTCTGCTACAAGAACCAAACAAAAAGGTTAAACATTTAGCCAAAAGAAGACGCCTCACAAGATCAAAACCAACAAAAACAGTATCCACAAGGCTGGAATGAACCAAACGTGGTTATAAGGAATCACCGAAGTGTGACTTGAGCCTGGATTGGTAGCTTCTGGAGGCAGTAGAGCGGCCAAAAGTGTAAGTTTCGTCTTCCATCGACTTGTGCTAAGCAGAGTGTACAAGCACGACGAAAAAAAATAAAAGGGTATTTCTGCTACACGGTAAAGTTTTCAAAGGAATCGTCGTTGTTTTTCTTGTGTGTGCCGGTGTAAGACGAGAGTGGTGCGTGTACTATATTTATATTGTTACTGTCAAGGGAAATAGGAGGAGGAAAATACCAGGGACTTTCGGCTTTAGATTGTGCGTGGTTGTTGCCTCGGGGGATCCTTAGCCCACACGAATTCTGGTTATTTCGAATTTACCAAAAAGCCCTCCATGCCCGTTTGCTCCACCACCACATGTTAATTTACCCTCACTTGTAGCCCAAAACCCATTCAAATGTATAAAAAGATTAAAAAACTAGGAAAGTAATTATGAATGTTAGTAACAAATTAAAAAATAACTAATTTAATATTTTCTCATAAAACATAACAACAATGAGATAATAAATTGCTTTGAATTGATAGTAACTGACTTAGTTAATAAGATAATAATCTCTTTGGGTGGTTAGCTTATTATTAACCCTTTTAAGCTGGTATAACCACACAAATTTATTTGATTGAAGAATAGAGGTTATGTTTCTTAAGGTTAATTTTGTTTCAAGAGAAGAGGAAAGAAAAAAATTATGATTATATACACCATCTAAAAATGTGTTTGAGATGTTAAAACATAAAGAGGAAAGAACACATTCTATGGATCCCGAAAAGGTTTATCTCCCCATATTAAGACAGGAAAGGGAGAAGAAGGTTTAAGCAAAGGATGAACAAACAAATGTTTCTTTTTATAACATATTTTATTTTGTGAAGTGTTTGTGATATTTTATATGTAAGTACTTTATAACCTGTAACATAAGAGACAGCAATATTAAAGTATAAAATTTTTTAAGACTGAGATCGTTTTTTTTTTTTTTTGCGAAGATTTATTTGAAACATAAAATAAATATACTTTAAGTAGAAACGTATTTAGTACAATTAAAGTTTACAGTTTTTTTTTTATATGAGATAAACTAATATTTAAAATAAAGAGAATAATATAAAAATGCTAACAACGTCAAACATGGTCAACACATTAGAGCTTCGAAGTTCATGTATGGTGAGATTAATTTACAAATATGACCCTAGTCTGTGATTCCTAATCCCCAAAACTTGTACGATTCTTGTTGCTGGTAGTTGTCCAGGGAAACCAGAGAGATAGTAGTTGATTTGGTATCGGATTCAATGGCGACGAGAAATCGAACTGTAGAGTTTAGGAAGCACAGAGACGCCGTTAAGAGCGTGCGCGCTCCTCTCTCCTCCTCCGCATCTGCTTCTTCCACCGGTCCCGTCATCGAAATGGTTACCACTTCGCTTCTTCCTTCCAATCGATCATCCTATGCTCCTTTAAGCACCGAGGACCCGTCCACCTCTAGGTTTTTATTTTTCACCAATTCACAATCCATTTCGTTTCTGCACAAGTCTTTCTGCGCTTTAAATTCATATATTCACATTCATAATAGCGATACCCTATGTGTAAGTGCCTTAAACTAGGTGTTGAACATTGTTGGACTTGATTGTTAATGACACCTTTAAAATTATAGGGATGCGTTTACTGTGGGGTTGCCACCGTCTTGGGTGGATGATTCTGAAGAAATAGCTACAACTATACAACGTGCTCGGATTAAAATTTCTGAGTTAACCAAAGCTCATGCGAAGGCTTTGATGCCTTCCTTTGGGGATGGCAATGAGGATCAGCGTCTTATTGAGAATCTGACCCAGGAAATTACATCTCTTCTTAGAAAGTCTGAAATGAGGCTAAAAAGACTTTCTGCTGCTAGCGGATCTTCTGAGGATTCTAATGTTAGAAAAAATGTACAGGTAGGGTAATTTTGATATAAAAATAATATATACTATCAGTCCATCATGCATATACAGTGCAAACTAATTGTCCAGACTTTTTATTTTTCTTCAGTTGAGGTTCACTGTTATTGACTTAATGTTCTTAAGATCGATATAGGTTCTTGTGCAATTATTTGCTTTGGGTGCAAAAAAGAAAGTTTATAAGTTGGATAGTGGATAAATACATAACCTAAGCTCTGCTTACTCTCGGTCAGTTCAGGACTCTGGTGGCTGTCCGAAAGATAGATAAGCTATTGCATGAAGTTTTTCTTCTATTCGACTATGATTATGAGCCCTTATTTTGCTTTAGTCTCCTCCATCGTTTAAAAGCCTATTCGGATCTTTTTCCTGTTTCTCCTTGTTTTTCATGTAGTGCTGTATCTGAAGATCCTATCCTCATTTGGATTTTGTTGTTGGGTGTGTATGAGAATTAAAATAAGGGAAAATGTAGGGTAAACCCTTATTCTTAATTGAATGTTATGTTACCAATTCACTAGGTAAAGGAAATAGGGAGATAGTTAAAATAAAAGATTAACAATAATATAAATGTTATTTTACCCCTCTATTTTCTTAAAAGAAAAGAAAAACTAATGTAAATTAACTTAATATACTTTTTTCTCCCCAGAAAAGTAAGGAAGGGTTTGTGAAAAATCTTCATTCCCTTTCCTCCATTTAGATTACCCGCGCAAGAGAATGGCTAATCAAGCCTTTCCCTTCCTTCTCTTTTATAATATAATCACTCATCCAAATATACTATTAGTTTCATTACAAAGATTTTACACTATTTATTTTGAAAATGGTTCTTTGGTGAGAAGTGGTTTGTAAATAGAGAAGAATTACTTCCATCTTGGTTACTTGCTCCTAATTTTAGGCAGTTTATGATATGCCAGTTTTTGCTTTTATCATGAGATTGGTATGACTGGCTTTTTGTATCTGCTTTTGGCAGCGTGCCCTTGCTACAGACCTTCAGAACCTATCAATGGATCTTCGGCGAAAACAATCAGCATATTTGAAACGTTTGCAGCAGCAAAAAGAGGTTGGAACTTTTTATGTGTAGCTAATTTTCCACTCCAAAATTTTATATATGCCACCATTTTTATTGGTCTGATTCACTGTTTGATAACTCATCAATCTAGTTCTCAAGACTAATCGATTTTTTATTATTCTTTTCTTTCTATTGTTATTCAAATGCTTGAATCATGGTCATTCTATCCTGATTCTGTGTCTGCATCAGTGAGACTACGGTGTGTGTGTGTGTGTGTGTTTTTTTTTATGTTGCTTGACTAATTACTATATTTTGGGTTTTGTCATACAGGGTTATGATGGGGTTGACTTGGAGATGAACTTTAACGGGAGTAAATTTGGATCAAATAATGATGAATTCAGTGATGTGGTATGTGTTCTTTTGGCAACTATTTATCTGGCACGGCCATATTTTTTTAAGATACTTATGCTGCGTGTAAACTATTATAGGGGATGTAGGTACTTAGGGAGGAGAGGGAGAAAATAAAAACTATTTGCAGTGTGTATTAATGTAACGTTTATGTTACAAATGCCGAACCACTTGTACCAAACCCTGAACCCTAGTTAAATAAAATATAAATATGAGATAATAAAGGAGATATAAAACCAATAATTGAGAAGATTAGGAAATATTAAAATTAACTGTAAGATACTAGCTTACTCAAACATAAAATATGACTATTATAGATATATTTCATACATTTTAACATTGTGCTACTAAAGGTAGGGTGTATTTATTTTACTTATCAAGTGATTATTGATCCTTTCTTTTCTTTCCTAGCAATTTATTTTTACTTGTTTGCAGTGTGTGTGGTAATGGTTATGTTACAAATGATGAAACACTTGTACTTGTACCAAAGTCTGAACCCTAGTTTATATAAGGTATAAAATATTAGATAATATAGGAAATATAGAACCAATCATTGAGATGATAAGAAATATTAAATTAACTGATATACCAACTTATTCTAAGATAAAATAAAGGTATGATTGATATATATTTCATATATTCTAACACTGTGTAGGATGCATTTATTTTTACTTACCAAGTATTATTGGTGATTTCTTTCTTTTCTTTCCTAGCAATTATTAATGCTAGATTATAATGATGAAACTGCAAGACTTCTGTCCAAATTATGCAGCGACCTCAATGAATAATGAATATGACATGTAACATGAATACTATATGCCATGGACATGGATATACTGCAAATTTTAAAGAACATAAGACACAACATGGGTATAATATAAGGTATAAAAGTTAATCTAAAATTAATATTTATTGGATATCTTTTGTCACAAGAGAGAACTCATGTTTTAAAAAGGAGCATCATTCATTGTAAACATAATAAAATGCTAAAATTTATCCAATTATTGCAGTGTCCAATTTGTGTTGGCAAAATAAAGTTTTAAAATATAATTGAAACTTGTAAAGATGAAACTAAAAGTATTCAATGTGTTTATGCAGTGCCTGACATGAATAAGTGTACGACACATGATTTGGCTGGCTAGTATTTTGTAGTCCATGCTTTTTAGCTTACAACCCGTCAGTTAGAAAAAGGGTTGTATGTGTGTGGAGAAGAACTTAATCATGTCTTGAATTTATGAAAATATGAGGATATATTTACCATTTATTTGAATCTTAAATGAAGTTTCTCTTAGAAGGAGTAGCGTGATTTATTAAGCTCGTTTTGCTTCTGATGCAATTTGTCTCTTCGGACAACTTTCTATCCTTACAATGAAGTTGACAGTTTAAAAGCAGCGTTAAATGATATGAAATGTTTTACTTGCATTCTTCTTGATCCTGGATGAAGTTTTATCCAAAGTAAGAGATAATGATATTTGGTTTTTGATTAACTCCAGGGTTTTAGTGAAGAGCAAATGACAAAGCTAAAGAAAAGTGAGCAGTTCTCAGAGGAAAGGGAAAGAGAGATTGAACAGGCAATTTCAAGGCATTTGGTGTATTGCTTGAAGAAAAATCACTTTGTTTATCTTGTCTGACTTTGTGAGATTTGCTGTAGGTTGTTAAATCAGTACATGAACTTGCGCAAATCATGAAGGATCTCTCTGTCCTTGTGATAGATCAGGTGAATGCTCCACCCTAGTATAAAATGGATTTATAGAATAAAAGCTGACTCAAGAAGCTGGTATTCATGCAGGGAACAATTGTGGATAGAATTGACTACAACATTCAGAGTGTTTCTACGTCCGTTGAAGAGGGCCTTAAGGAGTTGCAAAAGGTTCTATTTTCTCTCATGCCCTTGCTTACTCGCATAGAGACTTTGCTCTCTCTTTATGATTGCAAATTGGAGCACCTTTTGGAATTTTGCAGCTGCTGTTTTGCTGGTTATTATCATTTTAAACATTTACTTTTGTACTACAGGCTGAGAGAACGCAGAAAAAAGGAGGGATGATTATGTGTGCAACATCGCTTATTATAATGTGCTTTATCATGCTAGTTCTCTTGATACTCAAGGTGATCTTATTCTAGTCTCTTATCACACCACTCCAGCGGCCTGCATGATGTTAATTCTTCCGTTTGATGTGAGTCAAATTGCACTCTGTTTGAAGACAAGTATCATTAGCACTACGATAATTTACTTCAGGTGTATGGGATTTGTTCTTAAAATGCCTTGGGCTTACATTATTGGCTCCTCAGTGAACAAGATGGGGATGGCATTGTACAGCATCTCTTCGTGTAAAGATAGATATTAGTTTTGACAAATTCAGTAAAGAGGGATTTTCAGCAAGTTCATCTCCCAGTGGCCAATTTTCTTTTGGAAAAAAAAAAAAAAAGTAGTGCTAGATAGAAAAAATTGTGCTAGAAAATACATAAGACGAAGTAGAAGGACAACTTGTATACATCCAAAAATCATCAAACATGTTAATATTTTATCAACTTTGACTCTATTGTTTGTTTCACTTGATTTTGCTAAGGGGAAAGATGTTAGGACGAAAATTATCTTTTATTCCCTCTTGGTTGACATGAATAACAGGAAAAATTAAAGTTTGTGAGCCCATAAGAGAAAACTTCATTTGATTATATGGGGTAGAAAGTGGGATGATAACGGAACTTTTGCATCAAAATATCAAAACTCTCTTTATATATATATATATATATATATATATATATATATATATATATATATATATATATATATATATATATATATATATATATATATATATGTATATGCTATGTTTTATGTATTTTTTTCTAATATAAAAAGTTGAAGAGTGAAAACAGTTGCGAATTGTTTCTTAGATTCTTATTGTTTTCTTTCTATTTTTATCTGGTTAAAATATTTACTTAAATTTTTTTTTCTGAAAGTTATATACTATTAGTTGTTATCATTTTAAATTTTAGTCCCCATAGATGCGTTAAAATCGTGGCCTCCATTACTAACACTAAAACTATGAAATCATTCTAAAAAATTTCTGACAATGATAAACGGTGACAAAATAATTATTCATGGACTAATTTTTATAACTTTTATTTTCGGTAAAATACGTTGTGTTTGTGTATAATTCTTAAAATATTAAATGTTTTTTTAATTGATAATATTCTCGTCTCCCCAAAGATTAAATATATTTTTAAGCTTCTCTAAAATATAAAAGTATTTTATAGTCATTGTTAATAATATCAATAGATGATACATTTATAAAAATGACAGTGTTACCATAGTATTAATTATACATCTAAATAAAATCATTTTGAATTATATAATTTATATTTTAAAACTTTCATTTACATCTATATTTGTCTATTCTTACTTTTAAAAAAGAATTTTAAAATATTAAAAATCTTAGAGGGGGAAAGTAATATATTTTTTTGCCAGATACATTTAATATATTTAATTTATAGAAGTGTAATATATGTTTTTCTTTTTTTTTTTAGGCGGAACTAATTTAAAACAAAAACATATGCAAGTACATTTTAATATATTTATTTTAAATTCAATTTTATATTTTAAATTTTTAATATAATCCAATTAATCGATGTACTTCTTTTTTAAGAAATTCACAATCAAGTTCATCCTAAAATATCGTTTGATCAAAACAATTTATTTGGTTGTGACTAAAACATTTTTCACTTAATCCGCATATGTCTCTTTCAGTTGAATCATACTTGAGTTATAGGATTGAACTCGATAGAATCATTGTACTAAACAAGTCTTGTTCATTATGTTAATTATTATTTCCTTTCTACAAATTAATATTAAAGTAAAAAAAAATAACAACAATAAATCAATGTATTAAAAATAAAAGACGCATAGAACATGATATGTGCATAATTGTCACAAAATCAAAAAGTTGAGAAAAAATTTGTAAAAAAAGAAGCAATAAAAAAGTAATACATAAAAAGAAGAAAAAGTTTCAATTAAAATCATTAAATACTTAGCAACTATATATGATTACTCTTCTCAATTAATACTTTAATTTTTTAAAATATATTTTTTAATTATTTAATAAAAAATATAACATATAAATTAATTTGATTTTAATTTACCATATATAATAATAATCTCAATTTTATCCAAATTAAATTAAATAAATATGAATTTAAATTTAAAGTACAATCAGAAAATTCAGATTAACTTGATTTAATTAACATAGTGTTTACGGTGGAATTTCAATCGATTTCGACTCTTAAGATGTTTTGATGCTAACCAAAATTCTACCACATAAGTTCTTTTTACTTAGGTTAGCAAATTAATTTTCAATCGAAATGTGTATGAGGATCGAATTTTACCCGATTTCAAAGATACTATTTTTGGTGTTTTGTATTAAGAATACTCGAAGTAAAGAAAGCAGGAAATATACTGGAAATCGAAAATCAGTGCTGAAATTTAGATTACAAAGAAATGTAAACTATGAGAATCTTAAATTTGCTTTAAGTATAAAAGACGGTAAATCGAAACAGAAATGATGTAAATAACGAGAAATCGAATTTGCTGGAAATGTAAAGGACAGTAAATCAAATGTGCAATAAATGACTGGAAATCGAAATTGCATTAATGTAAAATGACTAGGGAATATAAATACGGAAACTTAACTTGCATTAAATCGAACTGACCAAGAATCGAAAATACATAAACATAAAATTGCTGAATATAAATTGCATCAAAATAAATTACCAAGGAAAGTAAAGAAAGCGGTAAAGGTACTCCGTGAGCATGGAAATCCAGATTGCCAGAAGTTTCATGGTGTTCGTCGTTTCTCTGGTAGACTTTTTCACTACTAATCCTGTTCTCTGCCAATTTCTGCTCCCCTATTCCTTCCTCCTCTGCTCTATTTATAGGGCATCATTCAAGCCTTCTAGGAGCAGTTAACAAAACTGCTACCACGTTCTTCGTGCGTGTTGCAGTTTCTTCTTCTATGGTGTTAAAACTGCACTCACGTTCCCATGATCTTCTTCCTCTGCCACGATTTAGAAACTATTTCTTATGTGCATGTTTAACTCCTTCTCTTTAAGATCTGGCCACGATTTTGATATTTATGCGGGTTGACCTTTCTTTCGATTTAGACTTTGATTTTATCGAGGACTTTGGATTACTTTTGATTTCTTTTAACCTTAGCATCATATACTTCTAATTTCTTGGTTTGTTCCACAATAAACTCATTATTTCTCCGATTCCGACTCTAACTTTCGATTTTATGTGTCATGCCCTTCTAATTGGACATCGAATGGTTTCTCATCCACCTTTTCGCTTTACCGATCAGTCACATGTTTCTCGATTTTTCTTTCCTTCATTTTTCGATCGCTTTTCTCGATTTCCTACTAACAAAATGCCCCCTTGGAAGAATATAAATCGTTTCTGTTTATATTCTTTCAACGTGATTCCCGCCTTTGCTTGTTAGAGGCCCACAAAACTTAGGGTTTAGGGTTTTGGGGGTTCTAGGGTTTACAGGGTTTTCAATTTTCCTTTTGCTTTATGTCGCCATCGCGTCAGTCTGCTGTCTTACTGTACACGCTACATTAATTACCTTTCACCTCCGTCGTTTCCAGCCCCCTAGGCTATTTTCCTTTTAAACTCTCTATTGATTTTTTACTCTGGTTTTTTACGCGAACTTTTACCTCTTTGCAACTTCGTCTTCCTCCTTGTGCTCTTATCTTCGTCCCTGCGCCTTCATCTCTTACCTTGCTTTTCTTCATCCTACCAGTTACTGAAATGGCCACTTCCTCCAAATCTTCTGACTTTTCCGCTCCATCCCTTCCTTCCTTGGCATCAAACCTGCTGGCGATCAACAATCAGAAGTTCGCTCCAGTCCCTCTAATGGAGGAAGCCTCTCGGAAAATTGCTGAGACGCAGGTACTTATTCCTTACACTGCTGATGGTGTTAATTACGCTTTTGGGGGTCCTCTTCGTCCTATTGATGGAACCTTTTCTCCCTTCAACCTCTCGAATAGTTCGGCTCTGGTACACCAACCTGAAGTTAGGATTGATTTCTTGAACCTTGTCTCTAAGGTGTATTGGACAAGCCCACCTTCCAAAAAACCTTTGTACATTAGATGGTTTGATAGGGTCAAAGCTAAATTCGGTGATCATTGGAGAAGTGTGGGAATTTTCGATTTTTTGCACCTGTCCCGATGTGACTTATCTTATTTGGACATGGCTATGTTCTTGGCTGCTGTTCATTTGTGGAATAAGGAAATACATGCCCTGGAATTACCTTGCGGCCCTCTTTCGCCTACCCTTTTTGAAGTCGCGGCCATTACTGGATTAGAACCTATAGGGGAAAGATATTTTAAAGGTGCATGTCCCTCGGATAACTCTCTAAGATCTAAGATCGATTGGGAATCGAAAGCTTATGGACATTTCCTTGAAAAACATTTCGTCAATGATGAATCGATAACTGTAACTGATGAAGAGCATATCGCCTTTTTGGTGTATTGGTTGTATACCCACGTTTTTTGCCCTCGATCGATTTTTGAGAGCATCCTTCCCCCAACTTCTACCGTCCCCCCAAGTGTGAATATAGAAGGGGCCCGATTGTCTTCTCGCCATCCTCACCAAAAGTCCGATGAAACTGCTTATTGTAGATACCTCAACTTTTTGTTAACTAAAGTTAATTTCGATTCGACTTTGGCTCCTTTTACCGTACATCCGGGACGAATAAGTGACCAACTCGGGGGCCAATTTGGTTTAAGTCGAAATTCCTCGCTTCAACTCCTGGGTTGCAATTAGAGTTGATAGATGTATGGAATAACTATTTAACTCATGATATACTAGTATCGGGTTTCCAATCCAAAGATTTCAAATTCATTACTTACTATCCTCAACTTTTCTCGAGGCAATTTGGTCCGAGCCAGTCCTTACCCTTCTTCCCCTTAGATATTTCCCCAAGGTCCAAGTTAACCGAATCGACAATCGGACGGGAACTTGTCAAGTTTTTGCCAAAAACTCCGATGCATTTTTACCCCTATGTTTTTGAATCAAATTATTTATCGATCGTGGGTTTTTCTCAATGGTGGGCTATTTGGTTCTCGAGTAATCATGCTCGCTTTTGACGAGGTCCGACAGAAATTGACCGCTCATCCTTCTTTTGTGTTGCAGGACAAATCGAAATCGAAGAAAGGTATACACTTCCACTTGTCTCCAAATATCTCGATTCGAGAATTTTTATCAAATATGTTATAACCCACTGAAATTAGAATCGACCTTTTACGATGCTGTTATCTCCTTATCCTATAAAACAGACACTAATCGATCGAACCATAAAATAGTCAATCCCTTAGGAAAAACTCCTTTTGAAATGTATTGTCCCGATCGCCTTCCTACTTTCCCTACAGCACCCTTTGGGGTTGCCAAACCTTTAACTCATCCCAAATGGGTTCGAGAGTTAAGAACCTCGAAAGAAACACTCCGTCCTAAACCAAAAAACAAAGATATTTCTGTATCGAAATTATCTTACTTTCCTTACTTACATCTCCCTCAAATTCTCCTACCATCTTGGCTTGTACATATCGATCGAGTCACGATTTTGACTCCATCACCTTTTGGTGAGATTTTACTGTCTTTTTAGATATTTTTTAATTCTTGATATTATAAGCTAACTGTCTTCTTTGTTTCGACAGTTTCAAAGTCCTCTAAGGTTGTTGTTGCTGCGGCAGAGAAGGAGAAAGACTGGGAGTCCTCTGATGAGTCTGATCCTTCGGCCCTTGTTAGAAAGCGCAAACGCTCAGCCGCCATTTCTTCTTCTTCTAAAAAATCGAAGGTTCTTTTCAATTCCCTGTTTATTTTAACCTTTCGTTTATAGTCACTTCATTTGGGTTCTAACATACTTCTGTCATTTTTCGATTTCTAATTTCAGAAACAAAAATCGAAGAGTCCTCGATCTATTCAACCACCTGTCATTGATCCATTGTCGACGGACTCCAATATAATTACTGAAGTGGGTCAAATTACCCCTACCACACATTCCAGTCACGTAAGTGCCTTCTTTACATCAATTTATATTCCTGGATTTCCATAAGACCTGTTACCTGATTTCGATTTTTGATATTTTTTAGGACCATCCGTCAGAGACTATATCGACTAATGTCGATTCCCAACTCCCATCATCAGTCCCTATTCTTGAGGTACAACTCTCGACTTTTTATATGTTTATTTGACTTATGCACTTCCTTTTTCTGACATTTGTTTTCGATTTTCAGCAACCTGAGGCTATACAGGCTCTTCCTCCTTCCTCAGCACTCATCACTCTACCTCCCCCTGGTATTTATACTTTTTGTTCATTGTCACTTTTTCATTTCACTCTATTATGGACCTTTTGATTTACATTTTCGATTTCTTTCTTTTCAGTAAATATCCCAATAGTTCATGTCCAGGACTCTCCTTCCCCGATTTCCGCAGAGCAAGTGGACTCCCCTCCTTTCGCTTTGCCCGAATTTGAGCTGCTCTCGGCTATGTTGCCTGTGCTGAACGAGCCTACTTCAAGCGACGTGCCCGAGTATCGAGCTGTCATCGAGGAAGATCCTTTCTCGATCCTCGATATTTTGGTATCGAGCGGCGTCACCCCTTCAAGCCATTCCTCTCAACCGCCTTCTTCCTCGACTGAAGGAGTATATCAACTGAAGCAGCATTTCCGGACTTTCTTCTATTCCTCGCCTCTGGAGGTTTTGGTAGAGTCTTTTGAAAAGAAACGACTTTTCAAAGAGATTTTGGCTTTTATCGAGACTTTCCCCGAAGAGGCTCTTCCAAAAGGCTTCGACGCAGAGGTCGCGGCAGCCACTGATCTATTCAACCAGGCCTACGCTGCGAGGAAGAAGAAGCAGTCGGTAACGACCAAGTTGTCTGACGTCTCTTCTTTCCAGATCGAGAAGTCGAATTTATTGAAGACCCAGAAGCTCGATCGAGAGGAGACGCTGAAAGAGATGACTTCAGTCGATAGAGAAATCAGAGAGTTGGAGAAGAGGCTACTACAGTTGAAGTCGCAGAAGGGGTTCCTGACGTCAAAGCTGGACAAGATCAACTCTTCTGCGAAGGAAGTGGCGTTGTCTCTCGGGCAAAGTATGGAGCATAAACATAAGCTGACCATTGAAGAGGCTTCGCTTTCATCGTCCTGGACACAACTATTGATAGATTTTGAGGAGTTAAAAACTCGATATATTTCTTTGTAAATATTACCGTATTTCTCTTAATGTTGAATGTTTACTTCTTTTATTCGAGGCTCATACTTTTTCAAGTACTTACCATTTATCGATAGCACTTTGTCTTTGTTATACCAATCGATGATCGAATAAGCATTACTCGATAATACTTTAATAACTTCGAAAGGTCCTTCCCAATTCGGCGACCATTTCCCATAACTTTTACATTTCTTATCCATTGGTAAAATCGTTTTCCACACTAAGTCACCTTCGTTAAACGTTTTCTTTCGAATTCTCTTATTGTAAACTCGAGCAATTTGATTCTTTTGCAAAATCATACTATTCAACGCTTGTAACCTTGTTTCATCGAGTTCATTTAATTCATCATACATCATGTTCCAATAATCACAACTGGGTAAATCATTCTGCCTCTGTATTCGATTCGACTCAATATTTATCTCGATGGGCAAAACTGCATCGTGTTCATATACCAGTTTGTATGGAGTATTTTGTAAAGAGTCTTTTGGTGAATTTTGATAAGTCCATAAAATTTGCAACAACGTTTCGTGCCATGTTTTGGGTTTATTACCAACATGTTTTTTGATTAACCCAATGATTACCTTGTTAATTGCTTCGACCTGCCCATTAACCTGAGCATAATATGGGGTTGATGTTAATAATTGAATGTTTCTCGATTCAGCATATCTACTTATCTTTCTGCCAGTAAACACCGTCCCTCTATCTGTAGTGATAGACTGTGGGATCCCAAATCGATAAACGATGTATTCTTCAATGAAATCAATTACATCTTGTTGATCAACATCCTTTAATGGTATTGCTTCTACCCATTTTGAAAAATAATCGACAGCAACAATTATATACCTATGTCCTTTCGATGATTGTGGGAAGATCTGTCCGATTAAGTCTACAGCCCAACCTCTAAAAGGCCAAGATTTGATAATCGAGTGTAATTCGCTAGCAGGAACCTGTTGTATAGGACTGAATTTCTGACATTCTTCACAGGATTTAGCATACTCGATACAATCTTTTAGAATCGAAGGCCAATAATAACCTTGTCGAATTAATGTCCATTTCATTTTCTGACCTATCATGTGGACGCCACATATTCCATTATGTACTTCAGCTATTGCTAAGTAAGCATCATCATTCCCTAAGCATCTAAGTAATACTCCGTCAATTCCTCTCTTATATAACTCACCATTTAACAACACATATTTTACCACTCGATACTTGATTTTCTTGTCAGTTTTCCCATTGGAGTTTTGCAAGTATTCTATGATCGATTTTCTTCAATCTTGGTCATCTAAGTCATTAATTTGTAAAATCTCATTTTCCCGAGGTAATTTCTCTTTAATTTGAATCATTTCCTGTAAATTTTCCGGAGATATTTTATATTTAGATGCTATTTGTGCTAAGTCATTGGCTTCTTGGTTGAATTCTCGAGGAATATACTCGAATGTTATATCATCGAATATTTTACTTAAAGTCATCACTCTTTCTAGATATCTGATCAAATTGGTATTAATACATTTATACTCCTTTCGCACTTGTTTGATCACTAATTGTGAATCACCTCTTATAATCGCATGTCGAGCTTTTAACTTAATTAAAGTTTCGAGACCCGCTATCAAAGCTTCATACTCGGCTTCATTATTCGAACAAATGGGTTGAACATCAAATAGTAACTTAGTCGGAATATTATTTGGAGAAATAATAAGAACTCCTACTCCAGATTTATTCGATGTACTTGAACCATCGAAATGCATTATCTATTTACTTATTTCAATAAACAAGTTCTTAGTAGAACTAACTGTATGCTCAGCCATGAAATCGGCGATTACTTAACCTTTTATCGATTTTAAAGATTCGAAGAATAATGAGAATTCTGTCAAAGCTAACACCCATTTTCCTATTCTATTGTGCATAATTGGTTTCGACAAAAGAAACTTCAAAATATTATTTCTGGAATAAACCATTACATCATGAGGCTTTATTACATACTTAAGTTTTGTGCAAGAGAAATACAAGCATAATCCTAATTTTTCGATATCACTGTATCGAGATTCAGCATCGTTCAAGATTCTACTTAGATAATACACAACATATTCCACACCATTCTCATCTTCTTGTGTTAATAGACTCGCTATTGTTCGATCTGATGCTGATACATATAGCTTCAATGACTTGTTTCTTTTTACTGGTATCAAAATTGGAGGATTTGTCAGCATTATCTTGATTTGCTCGAAGGCTTCTTGATGTTCCTCCTTCCATTTATACTCGCTTCTTTCTTCAATTTTAACAAAGACAAAAAACGTAAGTCTTTCCAGCCAAATTTGAAATAAATCTTCTCAAATAATTTATTTTTCCTAAGAATGATCTGCAATCTGTCTCTTAGTTTTTGGAGCGAAGTATCTATTATAGCCTTTGCTTTATTTTTATCGATCTCAATACCTTTACCATGTACTATAAAACCTAAAAATTCACCAAATTGATACACCAAAGGCACATTTCAAAGGATTCATTTTTAATCCATATTTTCTCATTCTCTCGAAAGATTTCCTCAAATTGCTTAAGTGTTGATGTTTTTCTTTCGATACAACCACAATATCATCTATGTAAATTTGCATAAAATCATTGATCAAATCATGAAAAATTAGGTTCATTGCTCTCTCGATATGTTGCACCAAGCATTTTTTAATCCAAATGGCATTACTATCCATTCATACGTACCTAATGCCCCGGCATCGAAAAGTCGTTTTGGCTATATCATTCTCAAACACAAATATTTGATTATATCCTGAATAACCATCTAAAAGACTTAACATTTCATTACCAACTACCGCATCTATTAACATATCGACTATCGAGCATCGGATATTCATCTTTAGAAGTAGCTAAGTTCAAATCTTGATAATCGATACACACTCTCATTTTACCATTCTTTTTAATAACAGTGTACAATATTAGAAATCCAATCGACATACCTGACAGATTCCGATGAATTTTGCTTTCGAAGTCTTTCGATCTCTTCCTTGATCTTACCCATCACCTCGAGTGCAAATCTTCTCGTGCTTGCTTTATCGGTTTTTTACCTTCTATGATAGGTAGTCTATGTTCGATCAGACTTCGATCCAATCCAGGCATTTCTTCATATTCCCAAGCAAAGCAGTCCTTATATTCTTTTAAAAGAGAAATCATGTCTTCCTTTATTTCTTTCTCGAGATATTTATTGATATGCGTAGGCTTCTGGTCCTCGATACTCCCCAAGTTGATTTCTTCTAATGGGTCCTGTGCCTCGACTTTTTTGTGATTTAATGTAACGGATTTTTCAAAACCTAACGGAGAATTATCGTAAATACAATCAAGCATAACTTGATCGCTTTTATTTGCAACTAAAGTCGAACGAATCGATTTATTTAGTCCTACCTTACTACTACTACTACTTTCTTGGCTCTTCTTTTCATCTTCGTATTGTCTCAATCGAGCCAAGAACCCTTCGTAATCTCTATTCATCTTCCTCGGCCACTTTGAGGTTGGCCCCCTTTTTGATCATAACAAATCTTTTCTTCTCATTCATCTCTAAGAATCGCTCCTCATGTAACTTTGAATTGAAATCTTCGACCGTTTCGAAGGTGAATGGCTGAGCTAGTGCCATATTCTGGAGTGTCCGACCAGCCTGAGAGACGAATGTTACAAATTCGTGCTGATCCTCTGGGATTACTTCGAGATGTCCATCTTGATTCAACATGAATAATTTCTGATGAGTCGTAGATGGAATGATCCCTACTCCATGAATCCACTCTCTTCCAAGTAGTGCATTGAAATTTGCATGTGATTGGACCACAACGAACACAGTAGGCCTCGAGTAAGTGCCCACTTTCACATCCAAGGCAATCATGCCTTCTGAACTTGATGTTTTTTCGCTGAAATCGGAAATCATAATATTATGCTTGACTAAGTCTTTCAGTTCAATGCCAAATTTCTTTAGCATGTTAATTGGCAGTATGTTTACCGCTGCTCCACCATCGACAAGGACTCTATTTACCATCTGTCCTTGTATCTCGATATTCAATAATAAGAGTTTCAGGTGGAACCTCATTTCCTCAGATGGAGGATCAATAAAAGCACCATCTCTATGAGGTACTTCACATGATGTTTGTGTAACCCATGTTACCTTTGGCTTTATGTTTTCTGAGTAGAAGTCATCTTCTCGATTGGCATCACTCTGTTCTTGGTACTCTTGATATTCACTAACATATTCTGCTGGTAGTATTGATATCACTCCGATTTGATGCTCATCCAAAGTACCCTCATTCTTATCATCGAAGAATTCTCTTGCATATTGACTCTCCATTGGTACAATATTCTCTTCAAAGTTTCTATAATTATTCCAATAAGGGATCTTTCCTCCTCTTATCCAGGGCCTTCCTCGGAATCTCCTTTGGAATGTTGGAAATCCAATGTTCGATCCTTCGTCGTATGACAATCTCTCGAAGACATCATTGCTCTGAAGTCTGCCTCTTCCTCCTCGAGAAGGATACATCTCTCTTCTGACCCATTGCCTTTGATTTCCGCTAACACCAGAACCAACGGATTTCTGTTGACTTTCTTCGATCGTTGGTTGGGCCGTTTGATCCACTTTGTCATTTTTCCTTTTATTCTGACTCTCGATCTTCTTTATCTGTTTTAATCTGAAAGCTTTGGCAGCCGATTTATCGAATACCGCACTGCATCGTGGGCATAACGACACCTCTTCGTCTTTTTCTTTCTTTCTATTCAAAAACTCAATTAGGGAATCCCCTGATCGAGGGTAGATCTCCTTTTCGAACTCTTTCTCGAAATCACTCAGATCGAATTCCATATCTTCTTCAGACACGTCCATTCTAACATGTTTAGGATCAATGTCTTCAGCAACATCGACCATGCCTACAAAGGTAGAATTCGTCATTCGGACATCCTCAGTCATGCCCGTTTGGGATTCAATGTATCCCACTTGCACTTCGAATGGACTCGTGTCCACTTTCATCGACATTTCTTCAAATTTCAGTCTTCCTTGGTCAATCGCATCTTGGATCGTATTCCTGAAATGTATGCAATTGTTAGTCCAATGTCCAAAAACATTATAAAATTTACAATATTTTCGACCATTCCTTTGTTCTGCCGTAGGCAGTTTATGGTCTTCGCTCAACCTAATTTGTTTGTCTTTTAATAAAATATCGGAGATTTTATCAGCCTTTGTCACATCGAAAGTATATGTTCGATTTGCCATATTATCTTTTACTTCATTCTTTTGTAGCAATTTACAGATATACGGAGCTCCTACTTTGAGCTCTGCTATGTTTACTTTCTCATCGACAGTCTCTTCCACATCATTCTCTGTCGTGGGATCTGTTTCATACACATCATTTATATATGTTATTCTTTCTTTCTTCATCGGTTTCTCAAATTTCTTATATCTTTGTTTTTCATATTCAATTTGTTCTACTCTTCTCACTTTATCAGCTAACTGAACCATATCATTCAATGGTAAATTGACTAACTTTTTCCTAATCGAGAATTCTAAACCTGCAGAGGTCATTCTGACTAATTCATATTCAGGAATTTGAGTAAAGCATCTCGATTTCATTTGTCTAAATCGATTCAAATAATCATCTATGCTTTCATGATTGTATCTCTTTATATTCATCGAGTCGATGAGACTTACTTGAGTTTCTCCTCTAAAGAATTGCTCATGAAAATTTCTTTCCAGATTAGTGACCAATTATATATCGAATTGGGTGACAACGAAGTAAACCAAGTAAAAGCATTTTTAGTCAAAGAACTAGGAAAATATTTTATTTTTAATTCTTCACTCATCGCGAGATCTCCACATTCGATCTGATATCGAGCTACATGCTCGATAGTTGATTCACCAACTTCTCCAGCAAATTTGGTGAATTTAGGTACTTTGTATCCTCGAGGTAATTCCGTCTCGAGAATCGTGTTTGGAAAAGGAGACACAAAGTATGTTTGGTTGGGTGGTCTAAATTCTATCCCTTGGAAATTCATCATTTGTCCTAACATGTGATTATTTTGCATGTTATTTTGATTATACATATTTTGAAATCCCTCATTCATATTTTCATAAATATCATTTCTTCCATGTTGGTATTCATTCCCCATTTGTTGATCATTGTTTCGATTTCTCCTTAAAAGATATGGGGGATTGATATTGGCATTTTGGTTAGCATGATTTTCTACCCTTGTTCGTGGAGGTACAGCCAATGCATCCCCGATTCGTGACATTTGATCTGCTAATATCTCAAAACTAGCTGTAGTGTTTTGAACTAATGGGTTTAGGACTGTAGTCAACTGTTGGGATAACATATTCACCATCTCAAAATTGCTCTCATCCATTTGTTGTCTAAGTATCCCTAATGAGTTACTGGATATCCCAGTACCAGTGTTCTCGATAGTCTCAAAATTGGATCGATGATAATCTCTATTGAATGTATATCTTCCATGTTCCAAATTTTCTCTATGGTCTAGATTTCCTCTATGATCTAGATTTGGAAGCGTCTGTTGTGTGCCTAAATTCTGTCCGCTTCCTGAATTCTGAGGGATTACTAAGTTTTGAGATGTTCCTAAATTCGGAGGGACTCCAAAGTTCTGGGGCATGCCCAGCGTTTGAGGCATTCCTAAGTTATATCTCGAATTCCGCTGTGTTGAAGAAGTTCCAGTCCCGCTCATGTTATTAAGTGAAAACTCGGGAGGTCTTACACTCATATATGGCCCTACATACGTAGTTGTGGGGTTTCCCACAGTTTGCATATTATTTGGTACTACCACACTAGATCCTACTTGGGTATTTGCTAGGACGCCTGAATTTTGTTCACTACCCGCAGGTGTCGACATACTCACAGTTGTCGATGTTACAGGCATATTCCCATTATGACTTTGCCCCCCAGTATTTGGTGAATGTACACCATTTAGACCCTCACTATTACTCTGGTTATTTGAAGAATTTTGACTCATTCTTATAACCCTCCCACTCCTTAATCTCATACACTTTCGGACTAACCAATTTTGTGTTTTTCAACACAAGTCTCTCCCCTACCTGGCGCGCCAATTTGTTTCTGGTGGAATTTCAATCGATTTCGACTCTTAAGATGTTTTGATGCTAACCAAAATTCTACCACGTAAGTTCTTTTTACTTAGGCTAGCAAATTAATTTTCAATCGAAATGTGTATGAGGTTCGAATTTTACCCGATTTCAAAGATATTATTTTTGGTGTTTTGTATTAAGAATACTCGAAGTAAAGAAAGCAGGAAATATACTGGAAATCGAAAATCAGTGCTGAAATTTAGATTACAAAGAAATGTAAACTATGAGAATCTTAAATTTGCTTTAAGTATAAAAGATGGTAAATCGAAACAGAAATGATGTAAATAACGAGAAATCGAATTTGCTGGAAATGTAAAGGACAGTAAATCAAAGGTGCAATAGATGACTGGAAATCGAAATTGCATTAATGTAAAATGATTAAGGAATATAAATACGAAAACTTAACTTGCATTAAATCGAAATGACCAAGAATCAAAAATACATAAACATAAAATTGCTGAATATAAATTGCATCAAAATAAATTACCAAGGAAAGTAAAAAAAGCGGTAAAGGTACTCCGTGAGCATGGAAATCCAGATTGCCAGAAGTTTCATGGTGTTCGTCGTTTCTCCGGTAGACTTCTTCACTACTAATCATGTTCTCTGCCAATTTCTGCTCCCTTATTCCTTCCTCCTCTGCTCTATTTATAGGGCATCATTCAAGCCTTCTAGGAGCAGTTAACAAAACTGCTACCACGTTCTTCGTGCGTGTTGCAGTTTCTTCTTCTATGATGTTAAAACTGCACCCACGTTCCCATGATCTTCTTCCTCTGCCACGATTTAGAAATTGTTTCTTATGTGCATGTTTAACTCCTTCTCTTTAAGATCTGGCCACGATTTTGATATTTATGCGGGTTGACCTTTCTTTCGATTTAGACTTCGATTTTATTGAGGACTTTGGATTACTTTTGATTTCTTTTAACCTTAGCATCATATACTTCTAATTTCTTGGTTTGTTCCACAATAAACTCTTGACTATTATTTCTCCGATTCCGACTCTAACTTTCGATTTTATGTGTTATGCCCTTCTAATTGGACATCGAATGGTTTCTCATCCACCTTTTCGCTTTACCGATCAGTCACATGTTTCTCGATTTTTCTTTCCTTCATTTTTCGATCGTTTTTCTCGATTTCCTACTAACACATAGATAGGTGGTTTATTCGATGCATGTAAAAAAAATTATATAAAACCTAATTGTATCATATGAGAGAAAAAAGACATATATTAAATGTTGAACAAATAATATAATATTTTTTATTCAATAATATGATATTGTAAAATTAAAAAAAAACTTATAATATTATATATTAAATACAACTTGATCATTCTAGTTTAAATGTTTTTTTAATATTGTGTTGTTTTAAATATTTCTTTTACGAATATCAAATTGAAACATAGATATAAGAAAAAAAATGTAACAAAATATGAACACGAGGAAGTGAGAAACACTTTAAATTAAATAGAATTTGAACATGTTTAAAAAACAAAGTATAGAATTAAAAAAAAATACAAAGAAAATATTATATCCATAATAATACTTTATTTTAATTGTAATATCCCATTTTAGTAACTAAAGTACGAAACAAAATTAAAAACATGTAGTGTTTCTTGTATTCTAATTATTATGAAATTGTTTATTTGATTAATAAAAATATTGTATTCAAAATTTAAAAGCTTCTCGCTCCATATTTTTGGTTCCCTCTCTCAGCCGTCAACGAGAACCCTGCATCAGACCAGATATCCTTTATTACAAACTAAAAAACGAAGGTAACTTCAAAATAAGTAAATTAGTGGTCCAGATCTATCCACTTGAAGTAAATCAGCGGTCACGATCTATCGACCGTTGCATTAAAGTCTCAAATCGACCGTTGCTCCTTTATTTGCTACTTCTACTTCTAATTCTGCTTCTTCCTCCAATTTCAAATTTCACACCTTTCACACCCTTATGTTTAAGCCATCGAGGATTTTCGTTTTCTCACTATCCTTTCTTTAATCCCTCACATCTTCTCATTTTATATCCCATTTTAGCAACATGGTCAAAACGGCGTCGTCCCCTTCTTCTTCTCCGGTCACCATAACGGTGTCGTCCGGAGGACGACGCAGAAGCATGGGACTAACCAGTCCTGTTTCACGCGCCTCAGTCTGTACCAACAACCCCACTTCCCCTCTCCGAGCTTCTGGCGGCGGTAGGAGACTCTCCGGCGCGGGCGCTTCCAAAGACGGTGGTATTGAAGAAATCAACTCCGAATGCGTGACGTATACCGTCCACATTCCTCCGACGCCCGACCGCAAGCCCCTGACTACCTCGGAAGACGGAAAGGGCAGCACGAGTTTCATCTCCGGCACGATCTTCACCGGAGGCAACAACTCCGTGACTCGCGGCCACGTCATCGAATCCTCCATGGAAACCGAAGCGCTGTCGAAATCCTCGTCAGTTTGCGGAATGAAGGGTTGCGGGGAGGAAGCGATGAAAGGAAGGCCATGTAGTACGTGCGAATGCGGGTTCAAGATCTGCAGGGGGTGTTACTTGGAGTTTGGCGAGAACAAAGGAGGAAGAAAGTGTCCTGGGTGCAAAGAGCCTTATAAGTATGTGAGTGATGATGAAGATGATGGTAGTGATGAAGAGGGAGAGGGATCTGAGGGTGAGGATCAGCCTCTGCCTCTGCCTTCTATGGCGGAGTTTAAGTTGGACAAGAGGCTTTCTCTAGTGAAGTCCTTCAAAGCGCAGAATCATCTTCCTGACTTTGACCACACGCGATGGCTGTTTGAGACGAAGGGGACCTATGGCTATGGAAACGCTGTGTGGCCTAAAGATGGTTACGGTGCTAACGGGTTTGAACCCCCTCCGGAGTTTGCAGAGAAAGTGAGGAGACCCTTGACCCGCAAGGTTGGAGTTTCAGCTGCTATTCTCAGTCCTTATAGGTCAGTCACTTCATTCATCACTTCTTTCTTTTCTGCGTTCTATCTTTTCTAGGGTATTAGAGTGTGTGGGATTGGGATCAGATCTTCACTACATGCTCAAGGGAAGGGAGATAGTTATATGCTACATAGTGTTTGTACGAACATGTTCAAGGAACATAGTTTATTTATATGCTAATCACAACATACCATGTTTCCATGTTCTGGTTCTTTTCTGCATTCTTACAAAGCATTGTTTTCTACTGTTTTAGAACTTGCCTATTTAATGTTTTTTTTTTCTTTTTCAGGTTGCTTATTATGCTTCGTTTTGCTGCCTTGGGTTTATTTCTTACATGGAGGATAAAACATCCGAACCATGAAGCCATTTGGTTATGGGCAATGTCCATAACCTGTGAAATATGGTTTGCATTTTCGTGGATTCTTGATCAACTTCCTAAACTATGTCCTGTGAATAGAGTAACTGATCTATCTGTTCTGAAGGAGCGATTTGAGTCTCCAAACCTGCGGAACCCGAAAGGAAGATCTGATCTACCAGGAATTGACGTGTTTGTTTCCACCGCAGATCCTGAAAAGGAGCCTCCTCTTGTCACTGCCAATACCATTCTCTCGATCCTTGCAGTTGATTATCCAGTGGAGAAGGTTGCGTGTTACTTGTCTGATGATGGTGGAGCTCTGCTGACATTTGAAGCTCTAGCTGAGACTGCTAGGTTTGCTAGAATTTGGGTTCCTTTCTGTCGGAAGCACCAAATACAGCCGCGAAATCCTGAAGCTTATTTTGGGCAGAAGCGTGATTTTCTAAAGAATAAGGTCCGGTTGGACTTTGTAAGAGAGAGAAGAAGAGTGAAGCGGGAATATGATGAGTTCAAAGTGAGGATAAACTCCTTGCCGGAATCCATTAGGAGAAGATCCGATGCTTACAATGCTCATGAGGAGCTCCGAGCCAGTAAGAAACGGATGGAAACAGGTGCCAATGTCTCCGAACCCATTAAGGTTCCTAAAGCTACGTGGATGTCCGATGGTTCTCATTGGCCAGGAACTTGGGTATCAGCAGAACAAGACCACTCAAGGGGGGACCATGCTGGTATAATTCAGGTAACTTCTTCAATCTGTTCGTATTGTGTGTATAACAAAGTAAAAGGTTTTTAGACGTCTATCATGATTTTAGTTCATGTGTTTATCAAAATCCTCGTACATGTATTTAGTTACAGACTAATATCAAGCGAATAAAATTTCCGTAGATAAAACTTCTGACATTTTTATGGACCAAAACCCTGCCTCTTGTATCAGGATTCTAGTTATGTTTGTTAAAATAATTTTGAATGCTTTTAGCTGCGAGACTAAAATAAAATGAATAAAATTCTAAAGAGATGAAGACTTAAATTCTGACATTTTTCTGGACAAAAACATAATCAACCTTGTATCGGGATTTTAGTTCATATGTATATTAAAATCATCTTAAATGTTTTTAGATGAGAGTCTAAAATAGAAAGGATAAATTTCTAAAAGTAAGTATTTTGACATTTTCATGAACTAAAAACATAATTAACCTTTTAACCTTGTGCTAAATGTTAAAGGGCTAACAGAGTTTTTCATGGTGTTTGTGCAGGCAATGTTAGCTCCACCAAATGCAGAACCGGAATTTGGTGCAGAAGTTAATGGGGATAACTTGATTGATACAACCGATGTTGATATTAGGTTGCCCATGCTTGTTTATGTGTCTCGTGAAAAGCGGCCGGAATATGACCACAACAAGAAAGCAGGGGCAATGAATGCTCTTGTTCGCACCAGTGCCATCATGTCCAATGGACCATTCATTCTGAATCTTGATTGTGATCATTACATCTACAACTCCTTGGCTCTAAGAGAAGGAATGTGCTTTATGCTTGACAGGGGTGGTGATAGGATATGCTACGTTCAGTTCCCTCAACGGTTTGAGGGCATTGACCCCAGTGACAGATATGCAAATCACAACACTGTGTTCTTTGATGTGAGCATGAGAGCTCTTGATGGCTTACAAGGCCCCATGTACGTAGGAACAGGCTGCATATTCAGAAGAACAGCTCTGTATGGATTTAGCCCTCCTAGAGCCACGGAACATCATGGCTGGCTTGGCAGGAGAAAAATTAAGCTGTTTCTGAGAAAGCCAAAGATTTCAAAAAAGGAAGATGATGAAGTTGCTGTGATGATAAATGGTGACCACAACGATGATGATGCAGACATAGAGTCCTTGCTTCTTCCCAAAAGGTTTGGAAACTCATCTTCTCTTGCTGCATCCATTCCTGTGGCGGAATACCAAGGAAGGTTGCTTCAAGATTTGCAAGGAAAGGGAACACATGGAAGGCCAATGGGTTCTCTTGCTGTGCCTCGTGAGCCATTGGATGCAGCCACTGTTGCTGAAGCAATTAGTGTGATATCTTGTTCCTATGAGGAGAAAACTGAATGGGGCAAAAGAGTGGGGTGGATATATGGTTCAGTTACAGAAGATGTGGTGACTGGTTACAGAATGCACAATAGAGGTTGGAGATCAGTGTACTGTGTGACCAAAAGGGATGCTTTTAGAGGAACAGCTCCAATCAACTTGACAGACAGGCTACACCAAGTGCTTCGATGGGCAACAGGTTCTGTTGAGATCTTCTTCTCAAGGAACAATGCGTTGTTAGCAAGTCCTAGAATGAAGTTCCTGCAGAGGGTGGCATATTTCAATGTAGGAATGTACCCTTTCACTTCAATGTTTTTGATCGTCTATTGCTTTCTACCTGCAGTGTCCCTATTTTCGGGTCAGTTTATAGTCCAATCCCTCAGCGTAACTTTTCTAGTGTTCTTGTTGGGGATCACGATCACACTGTGCTTGCTTGCACTGCTCGAGATCAAGTGGTCAGGAATCACTCTACATGATTGGTGGAGAAATGAACAATTCTGGTTAATTGGTGGAACAAGTGCACACCCTGCTGCTGTTTTACAAGGGTTGTTGAAGGTCATAGCAGGAGTGGACATATCATTCACCTTGACCTCAAAGTCAGCTACTCCAGAAGGTGGAGATGATGAGTTTGCTGATCTTTATGAGGTGAAATGGAGCTTTCTAATGGTCCCTCCAATTACTATTATGATGGTGAACGCCATTGCTATTGCTGTAGGGGTAGCTAGGACTATGTACAGTCCCTTTCCACAGTGGAGCAGACTAGTAGGAGGTGTGTTTTTCAGCTTCTGGGTCTTGTGCCATCTTTATCCATTTGCAAAGGGCCTCATGGGAAGGAGAGGGAAGGTTCCTACCATCATCTATGTTTGGTCTGGATTACTCTCCATTATTATCTCTTTGCTTTGGGTATACATAAACCCTCCTTCAGGCAGAGTACAAGATTACATGAATTTCCAATTCCCTTGAGTTAGATGTATTAGATTCAATTCAATTGTGATTATATCTTCTTTTCTATCATGTGTGAGCCACTATCAGTATACACACTACCACAAGAAAAGATGAAGTTGCCAACTTCATACTGTATGGTTAACATCTCAAATGACTGAGATGATCATTTGTATCAATCATTGTAGCTATAAATTCGATTTTGTTGTTGTCATCATCTCAAATGAGTGAGATAAATACCCTGTTCGTCTAATTGTGCGTTCGAGCAATCATATTGTATATTAATGCCATCGTTTTTGTTACAATTTTTTCTTAGAAATTAACCATTGTCGAAGCGATGATAAAGTGCATGAAGCTGACTGAAGCTAAAGAACCAAGAAACATTGTGGCAAGAAAATAAAAACTTGGTGAAAATGAAATGAGAAAATGGATGGATTTAGTATATTTTCAAGTTGTAGTAGTATCTCTAACCTATTATTAAAAATAGTTTTTTTTTGTTAAAACCTATTACTTTTTATAAATAAATTAATGTTATCTTTACCATTTTTGTGGAATTGTTTAATGGAAACATACATAATCACGTCTGACGTGTTTAAAAAATAGATTAAATTGATCCTAAAAATAATAACAAGATAGAATTGAAAAAGTAAAAAAATAATAATTTAACCAGACAATCATTTATTTAGAAAAAAATAACTACATAATACCTAAATAATTGATAGCAAATTCAAATTCAAATAAAAGCTTACCCAACGCCCAATACATATTGATTGAGATTTACAAATTTTAATTGAGATGCAAAAGGAGTTGAACATGAACAAATTCAATTAAATTACAATAAAGTGATTTTTGTAAGAAGTGTTTCACCTTTTGATAAATTTGTCTCTTATGTTATTTCTATTTTCCAACGTTAATTTGATATATGTCCTATGATTTTTTTTACCTTGATAATGAGGGAAATTTTTTTCCCAATTTGCTTTTATAACTTAATTTTGTTACATATTATGATTTATAATACTTTAAAATGGAGTTTAAATTTTATATTTATAAATCTATTTTTATATTGTATTATTATATTAAAAATAGAAGTAATACTATTTATATTTTTAATTACTTTAAAAGCTTATATTTTCATTTAAAGATAAGTTATTTTAGCTACATATTTAATTTTTATGTTATGCATTCCTTTATTAATCTTATATTATAATATCCTGCTTTTATTATATTGATTATTAGTATGATAATCATTACATAATTTTTAACATCACTGAATATTAGTATTTACACATTATAATTGTCGAAGTATAATAATAGAAATTACAAAATAAATATTCTCTAAGATTAACAATTACAATTATGATAAAATATAAATAAATATAATAAAATAAACTTTTTGAAACATAGCCATATTTATCATTTGAGGTGCAATCCAATAAAATCCCTGTAAATTTATTTTTTGACGAAGAAAGTTGTTTGTAAACATTTTGTTCAATAAAATTGATGGTGGTAGCAAAAGAGAGAAGATAAGGTTTGAAAAATCTATATATTTTTGGTCGAAATACATTTCTCAAGAAATCTAACTCACACCGACAGCTCACCAAAATCATAATTTGTACAAGTAAACAAAGTTTCATTTTGTGCTCAACAATGGGAAAGGAAAACAAGACCTTATACATCCCAAGGACTCTACTTTTAATTACCTTCAACCCTTTTACAATAAATCAATAAAAATATCTGCATTTTGACAAATTCATGTGAATTTCACATGAATGACCTACCTTTACCCACTCAAAATTTGGTAAGTAACGACTCTTTCTTAACGTATGTAAACCTTTCCAAAGTGCCAAGAGTCAAGAAGTGTGAATAACATCGAAAAATCAGACCTCAAATAAGGTTATTTAGAAATCCAGATTCGGTAGATGGTCAGTGCTGTTTGTTAACTACCATGTGTTAGGCCTCATCTAATGCCCCTCTCTTATGTTAATCTACATATTCTATACATCCGTTGTAGATAGCAAACCAAAATATTGTGTTTGCGATTTGTGATTATAATAATGTCAACAAAGATTTTAATGTTAAAAAGAATTTTAGAAAATGATCTTTCAACTTTGGTCCATCAATAGACATGTCCTAACCCTTTATTAGTATAGTACATTATCCTAACCTCAACGCAAAACTAAAGACTTTATTCCCCTCTTTAACTTATTACCCAATTATTATCCAGCAACAGCTGGCAATGCTAAAACCCAACGACGTGGCTTACATTATTTTAATTTATCATAAAGCTATCTATCAATGAAAACCTTCAAAAGTTCAACTTTTAAAGTTTAATTCTTACGGGGAGAAATTTTTGGCAATGGAGAATTTCTAAATGCTAAAATGCTTAAAAACTTTATTTTGGTTGATGGGAAAAAAAGGCAATCAATTCTTAACGACAGCAAGTACATTGAGCAATGGCCCCTACTTTCCACTTTTCACAACGAAAGAAAAATTAAAAAGGAAAAAGGACACATGTGGACATTAAGATTAACGGAATTGGACCCCAAAACATCTGTGACAGCGAAGAAACATTTAACAGGCAACAATGGCGTCGGGACCTCTCATCCAATAGTAGCAGAAGAAGTAACAAATGAACCTGATTTGTTCGACTCCTAGCTATGACAAGACAATCTTTGAAATAACTTTCTTATTTGAAAAATGAAAGCATCGAATAATGTCTGGATTGCGGAATAGGGGTAGGGCCCCATTATTTGTTTCATTAATTGTAGGGTAGAAAAATGTGGGAAGCTTATATCCAATGATGGGAGAGAAAACAGAAGACAGAGCATTGCCAGCTATGCATGGGGTGCAAAGGACAAAGTGAGAGTGACACGCAATGAAAAGAGAACGCTGACGCTGAAAGATAACTTAAAATGCTCCGCCACTGCCACCGAAACATGGTTCCCTTACATGGATTAGCTGCCTACATAATCCAAGCCATACTGGATTATGTAGCAGCGCTGCCGCCCATATTGGATGCCTCATTAGCTAATCAGCTCTATTTTAGCCGGTAAGCAGCAGCAGTAGCAAAAACTTCCCTCTCCCTCAACACAAAAAATTAACAGGACCACATGCAAACCCATTCTATCCTTAGATTCGCGAATCCAGTAAAGGTCATTCAACATCCTCCGCCACCATCAGCCAGAAGAGTAGTACACACTAGAGTTCAACTTTAATAAACCATTAGTTTTCTTTAAAAATTGATTTTTTTTTCTTCTAACAATCATGTATTTAATATAAAATATTTAACTTCATCAATACTATTTTTTATACTGAAGTAATCATATATTTATTTTAAGCATAATTAATTTTAATTCAATAATCTACTTATATATTAGGCTAAAATTAGTATATTAAGTCTGATTCAACCTCATATATAATGTGTATTAATGGATTCAACTTTTTCTTGTTTTCAGTTCTCAACTGCATTTCATTTCTTTTCTAGACAATCTTTTTCAAATTTTGATTGTCAAATACTAAATACAATACAGAAAAAAAAATCTCATTGGGTACCAGCTCTATCTACTCAACTCCATTGGTATAGATTCAAGTATAAATAATCCTTATAAAAAATTTCAGTTCACTCTTGGGACCTAAATGCCACCGATTACTAATAACATAATTAATTAACAAACAAGAAGAAATCAGAAGATCAACTTCTTTTTCTTTCGTTCGTTCACTTTGATTTTCAAATGGGGAATGACAGAAAAATAATAGAATACAAATGACAGAAAAATCATCTACAGAAGAAATACACGAATAATAACATCTAAAACTAGCAACAAATGATGACAGAGGACAAAGGAATTGAATGTAATATGTATGTACCAGGCAGCAACAATTTAGTTAAGAGAAGAGTGTGCGTACAAGTCAAAGGGAGCCCACAGAGCATCGAGAGGGCAAGGACGTTTGGAATGTAACCGGAGCCAGGGTTTTCCACTACCGGACCAATGCAACAAACTAACCGGACCAGGGTGCAAGTCACGGCAACTACCCTTCACATTATCCCCGCCCAAACCGTGCTGGTTCCACCGGTGCTCAATGGGCGCCACGTGTCCGGCGAAAACCAGCAAAAACGGCGGCAACGAACCCAGCTCGTAGATCCGATCACTCTTCTGAATCTCCATCCACCTCTCGATTCTTCTCGTGTACCCCTCCTTCCTCCACTTCAACAGATCCATCACCATCACCCCCGTGTTGAAATAACACGCCCTCCGCTGCGCGAAAGTTCCCGCCAACCTCGGCTCCGACCAGAACCCCGCCGTGAAGTACTTAGTGAAGTTCGCGTGACAGTATTCCGGGGCACCGATGGCGCGTGAGCCCAGACTCGCGCTCCAGAGCTTGGCCACGTCGTCCACCACCACCAGATCAGAGTCCAGGTAGATAACTCGCTCCACGCAACTCTCGAGAAGGTCCGCGAGGTAGTTCCTGGCGTAATTGAGAGGCTGCTCCAGCGCTTGGCGCACGGAGGAGGAGATCAAGTGGGAGACGGTGTTGGGATCGAAGTAATAGACGTTGAACTTCAGGTGCGGGAAGGTGGAGTCCACTAGGGTTTGGAGATTCGTGTCGGAGACGAGGAAATGGAAGAAGACGTTCTCCGGACAGAGGGAGTTGTGAAGGATGGAGTGCACGGCGGCGATTGAACCGCGGAGATATTCGACGTCGAGAGTTATGGCGACGTGGACTAAAGAAGGGTCGCACACGTTTGCTTGGGCGGAAACCCAGGCGCATTGGTCACCATTACGGAAGGGAGGGGCTTTGCGGAAGGAAAACCGGTGGGAGGATCGAATTGCTTCGGATTGGAAGGAGGGGGAGAGAATGATAAGAAAAATGAGGAACATTACGGCGGAGAAAAACCCCGAGAATTTCGTAATCGTAAACATTATTTTAGTTTTTTGGTTTTTGCCCCCTCCTCCGGTTGGGTTTGGCGCGTCCCCTTTGGAAGGGTGGTTTTGGGTTGCGTCTAGAGTGTGGATGAGAGTAGGGATGGCGTGGGAGGGAAGCGAATCGGGGGAGAGGAATAATCCATGTGAGGCGGTGCAAACGTGCGCACCGTGACGCGCTCTAATGTTCCTTTGTGTCTGTTGTTGTTGCTGCGTCCATGAGTGTGTTGGTGTGGAAGGTTGGGATGAAGGTTGGAAGGGAAAGGAGGAAGAGAAAGTGGTGCGGAAAAGGTGTCTTTTCTTTCCAGCTTGGCGATTACGGTTCCCACTTTCCACCACTCAAATGCACTGCACTTCACAACTCCACGGTTCCACAAACAACACAATAATCGTTCTCCTTACAAAAGGACCAAATTTATAATAATAAACACTCTATCATTGTTTAATTGCTACAAAAACTGAATTAAATAAGAAAATACTACAAAGTATTTTGTTTTTCTAAATTTCAAATAACAGTTGTCATTGTCTTTTCATACTGTCCCCACTCCCCCGGCGTACACCATTTTCAAACCCGTCTTTTCCTCGCTGGAGTGGATTATACGAAAATCCAAAAAATAAATAAATGTTTAAAAAAAAATTAAGATCGAAAACATTTTTTGCTGAATAAACCCAATCCATTTAAAAAAAAAAGTTACCTTTTATTTACAGAATCCAACCTGTTCACTGTTAATACTCGGATTGACTCGCTTCCAAAGAGTTGAAATTTTATGTTTTTGGCACCTTGCTTCTTGGAATATTAATAACAATTTTAATGGTATATTACAATTAATAAATTATTGTTAATTGGAAAAAATTGTAATGACTATGATTATTAATTCAAATTTATTAATAACTTTCTGTTGAAACATGAGATACTCACATCCTAGTCATGACAGTAAAAAAACTGTAAAATGTAAATTAATGTAAATACTGAAAAACACATTTTTATAATTTGGAATTGTAAAAAACTAATTAACATTGAATTTAGGATTACTTTGATTAGTCATGGGCTTTAGAGTTTTAATGAGCTTAATTGGAACGAAACCAATGTTTAGTATTGGGCCTTTCTAAACCTCTTCTACTTTATTTTCGAAGTGGGTTCATGGGCATATTATATCAAATCAGATTATTTTTCATTTATTTCGTTTTTTTTTTCCACTGTAAATAAACAAAAAAAAATGTCTTACAAATTACTTAAAATATTTACTACAAAATGTACAATATCATCATCATACATGTCAAAAACAATATTATTTTTACTTTATTAAATTCACGTTTCATTTTTTTTAATTTTATTATTTATCTATCACATAACTTTTGAGACAAGTATTTTCTTTCATATTATTTTACAAATTTGTTCGATCAACATTTTTTTTCGCATTTTGACATTAACTCTGAATGTTTACACATTTCAACCCTATTTAAAAAAAATCAAATATTACACATATTTTACTATTATATTAATAATAATGATAATAATAAAATATGCTATTTTTTAGGAACACTTAACATTTTATCATGCAAAAAAATAGTGATAAAATGTGTGATTTTTTGGAAAAAAAATTAAGTAGTAAGATTTAAAAATAAGATGGTTGAATGGAAAAGTTTGCAATTGATTTAATATTATTTATCTTATCCTTTTTTGTTTTAAAATGTTATATTTTAAAATGTTTAACTCAATAACCAAACTTAAGTATAGTTTTTTTTTTTCATTTTTATGAGTTAAGATATCTTTAGGTAAAAATAGAGAGTAATGTCCTGAAACATTGAGATACAGTTAAGAGATAAACATTGTTTTCTAATGTGCACAGAATCAAACTGATTGATCTTCTATAAACAAGTACTGGTATGAATTATAGTTATGGCATGTACTGAAGTGAGAAGGTCTAACCCTATCCCAGTACTGTTTATTGGGTCCAGACCAAACATTCCCTATAGAATAGGGTTTGCCTCAATGATTCAATCAGATGGTGAATTGTAATATTCATTTTCCTGTATTTATTATGCAAACACCATGCTGATCTCATTAATTACAATTCAGATCTAGGTAATTGATGCATCTTTATTAAAAAATTACAAGCAAAAATCCAAGAAAAATCTAAGATTGGAATCTAAAATGTAGAGGGACAAGAAGTTAAGACTAACTTAGTTTTTAAGAGAATAATTTTTTATTTAATATTCACTCTTTTATCTCGATTATGAAAATATAGCTTTGTTTTCATTATTTTGTCTTTCACGTTTCTGTATAAAACAGTACATTTTTTTTTTCAATCTTACTAATAAGGATAAAACATGTTTTCATAATTAAAAATAAAACTAAGAAGAAATTATGAGACAGTGGTAGCCATTGTCATGACACCGTTGTTGGGTGTTGGATCTAGGGGCAGCAACTGTCCCTGTGCCATAATCAAGGACTTGTACATATGGAAGATCATCTTCTGGTCGTACTCCTTGGGCAGTGGGCCCCTCTCGAAGACACCGTTGGCGGTGGTGGAGGTGGCGTCGCCGCCGAAGCCCACGGCAGACGCACCCATGGAGCTAGCCAGACCAAGCATCATCCTCATGTAGGCGTCTCTGACCCACAGCACCAACTTCTTGGGGGAAGAGATTTTGCGGATTTTCATCTTCGGATTGATCTTTATGCGCCATCTCCTTCTTCCTGGGTTCTCTCCAAGCTGAACCGTTTCTCTCTTACGTCCGTCCCCCCCATGCAATCTTTGGTATCCCCTTATGCTTCTCCGAAAGTACTTCTTCAACCCCCCTGAGATACCTTCCATGGTTTTATCCTCTTTCTCTAACTCAAACACCCAAGTGAAGCAGAAACAGAAGAGAAAGAGCTAGCTACAGGGTGGGTAAGAAAATAAGTAAAAAGGGGAAGTAATGAAGTTTGGCACATGTTGATGCTCTTTATATATATTTTCGCTACACACTAAATCTATAAAAAAAGGATGGAAGAAAAATGATAAAGAACAGTGTAATAATTGAATAAGAAAAATGGAAAGAGATAAATAATGCAACATGCATAACTAAATAAACACTTCAATTTATTTAACATTTTTTAAAATGTAAAGATAGATATATACAAATATGACTCTATTTTTTTTTTTAATTATAAATAATTTCTTCGTATATAGTACTATTTATTGCTCACAACTATATCCATATGCGTTTATAGTACTAATATCAGCAGTTTCGTGAGAAAAGCTATCAAGTATAATGTTTACGTAACGTAACATTTAATAATGATGATAATAGTGTTATATACTATGCATACTTGTGATATATATAAACCAGAACTCGTAAGAAGATGAATTTGTCTTCGTGTTCTAAAAGTTTTTATGTAACGATGTTATAATATATTATTATTATTATTATTATATTATGAATCAGGAGAATAGTAAATAATAAATTTAGAGAAAGAGTGGTAGTTTTGCGCAGTGAATATTGATAGACGCATATATAAATCAAATATACCTACTTGCAGTTGTAAGTTGAGGGAAGATATAATTTTTGAAGATGTAATTGACTCCTATTACATGTACATAATCAATTAATTAAAGGAAAATGATACTTTGACAACCCAAATCCATACAATTCCTATAAACAACTCTATTATAATATTATAATAATAGTTTTACTTTATTTTTATTTTTATTAAATCATTCTATAGATTATTATATTAATAAAAGTGAGTTGTTTGAAGGGTTGTATGGTTTCTGGTTGTCAAAATATCACCACTCTTAATTAAAATAGTTGTTACCACAATAAATACGCAGTACTGTTTTCAGGTTATTTTATATTATTAATTTAATATCGAATATGCATAATTTTAAAATAATTATTGTGATCATTATTACATTTATTGTATATCATTTATAAATTACATAACAAAGATATTATACCTAAAAGGTTTCCGTATAACCTAAATGCTGGCTATGTTCCTTTACAATGAAGACCTTAACCTATATTCTACGTGCATAGCAAATATTCTTTAAGGCTTAGAAGATAAAAAGTTCTTTCAGTGAGTATAGACAGTAATTGAAAACAATTACCAAATAATAATATTTAATGTTCCTAAACGCGTGTGGGAAAGAGAGAGTGAAAACGAGAAAATAGAGTGTGGAATGGAGTGACGACGTGGGGTAGCTTCAAGTTGACTTTTGAAGGGTTACATTACATTGGTTCATTTGTTCCTCCGTCTTTCGGCTGGTTGGTAGTTGAGGAGACGAACATTTCCATATTTCCTCTCATTTCTTGCGTTACGGGGAAATTCTTTTCGTAACCTTTCTCCACATTATTTAATATTTGAACAATATCTTCTAACAAATTTAAAAATTTATTTATTTATTAAATAATGTTCTGGAATAAACTTATAAATCTCGTTTAGATTTTAAGAATGATTTATTCTCTTTTAACACGTTAAAATGTTTTTAAGAACAAAATTATAACACAAACATAAACATGATAATCATCCATGATACTAGAATTAAAGAAATATAAAAACATGTAGGTGATTTGTTTAAATTAAGTAGATCTCAAGAAGAAAAGTGAAAAGGGACCTCCGAATGAATTAATGTTTGGCTATGATGTAGGTATAACTCTATAAATGCGGTCGGCATGTCTGTGGAGGAATCAATTAATTTCAACCGAGTTGCGTTTCATATGGGTAACACACACTGTAACTTACATTGCTTTTATTACATTATATCTGCGAACAATATTCATCAGTTTCAAATAAATGACTTTCTCCATAAATTCTTGTACTTAGTATCAGTAAATTTATTTTTAATTTAATCTCTTTTGTCTTTAGTATAAGATATTTTTAACATAATCATAAAATAATTAATTCACTTTAACTTTTAAAAGTTCATTAACCTTTTTTAAATCATGCTCTAGGTTATTTTTTATTTTTTATTTTTTATTTTTATATATTTGTTCCACGTATTCCTGCACTTGCGGTCATTAATTGAGTTGACATTGACAGAGACGTTGGTGTTTACATAGTCATAGTAATTAATAATAACACGCTACTACACTACATAAAATAGATAGAAAATCTTACTACTACTACTATACTAAGTATTATGACTTAATCATCGGCTTCTAATTCTTAAAGAAACGAACTTTATTTGATAAATTGTAGTTTAATAATACATTTAGCTGAATGGATAGCAAGCTTCTTTAATAGGAATTATTTAATAAAAGTAACCAAATCATTTAAAATGTAATAAACAACTTGGTATATAATAATGGGAAGATGATTAAGCTAGCTAGTTATAGACGGCCTTTATTTCTATAAACCCCCAACACTTTCAATATTTCTATAAGGGTGATGGTTTTCTCAATAAACCAACTCAAAACTAATAGATAAAATAACATACATAATATAATGTCTCATTTTAATTTTAAGCTATTTATTAGTTTGTTTTAGTTATCAAACATTTTTTTTTTAATTTTACTTTTACTTTATATAATGTCCAATATTTTTATTTTTATAATTTTTTATAAATTTCACTTTCCATGCCTAATAAAATGTCTCACAACTAAAAATTTGTTGTCCAAAATCATAAACTAAAAAGACACTAGACGTTGAAGAAATGACCATAGCCGATCAAAGTTTGATCGGGTGGTACAAATTGTTAATTAATTTAAAATTTAAAATTTAGACTGACTCACTCCCTTTTTAATAGTAAGTTTGACTTAGTCTAACCTTATTTAATACCTTACATATGCACAAAATGCATCCTTCATTTAAACAGCATTTTGTATTTTAACCAGATAAATTTCATAAGATAGTTATATTGACTATTTATTTTAAAATATATTATGAAGTACACTTTAGCTTTAGTTTCATCCTTCACTAGGGCAAAAAGGGGGCTTTTACGTCGAGTATTTAGGACTTTTTACGTCGTATTTAAGTCCGACGTTAAAGCGGGAGACGTAAATTTACGTCGGACCCTTTTGCCCGACGTAGATTTACGTCGCTTATCAAGATCCGACGTAGATTTACACTAAACAGACGTAAAAACCTTTTCAATTAAAAAACAGAAAATTTACGTTGCATATACCAAGATGCAACGTAAATTTACTGTTTTTTTTTTAAATTGGGTTTATTTATTCTGTTTTACAACTAAAACTTGCAAATATTACAACCAGACAGTCCAGGTGTTCAGTTTTCTTTAGCTAGTAAATTAAAAATATAATATTATATAATTCAAACTACATAATAAAACAATATAATACAAACATACAAACTAAAAAATCTATTACAAACTAAGCTACCTATACAAACTAAAATAAACTACATAATACACACAATATAATATGAACAAGAACTTAAAAAATAATGTACTAGAATTGTTGAACAAAAAATTTTGTCCATTGTTCTCTAATTTCGTAATCTCGGATTCGGTAATGGAGATGGATCTTGAAATACCCGAAACATGAATTTGACTCTTGTAAGCATGCAACATGAATAAAGTTAAATAAACTTAACTAATGTTAAAAGTAATTACCTTCGTCCAAGAATCAATTAAACCCGCACAAACTATGGTTCTCATCCAATACATTACATAGTAACCACATTCAAACGAGTCAGTTTGCTTATTACACTCGAAATGATGAAAAAAACATAATATTATTTTCAAAATTGAAATACAAACAATAATTATGGTATTCACTTATATAAATAAGTTTCTAACCTTAGGATAAATGAACTGCAAAGTCTTTGTTCTAGGTTTTCCACTTAGAACATTAGTTCCGGATACACGATTCTAAGTGAAAAAAGTCATATATTATTCAATATGTATTCACAATTTAAAAACATAATTAATGAATAAAAGATAAAGTTACCCTTGTAATAAGCTTTTCATTTCTTGACTTCGGTTTCCCATGTAATGAACAAAACCACACCACGAGTGTAATCCCGGGTATGATTACAATTAACTCGCCAATGGGACCTACATTGTATGACATAAAAATTAGTTACAAAAATATAAATTAAAATACAAATTAAAATACTAACCCTTCAATGTATGGAGCCAAATATATATGTCTTCTTGAGTCACTCATCCATGTTTGCATATATTGTTGGATTCCAACCTTTGTATTTCCGCATTTTTGGATGGATTGAGGCTCAATAAATCCGTATATTTCGGATTTTTCTTGTTCCACACTCAAATTGTCAAGGTACCTAAAACAATTAATTATAAGTTGAATATAATTATTATAATCTTAGAAACATAAATGAAAATGACTTACATTGCCCACAATTGTATGATGGAAATGTTTAACATGCAATTTCCCCAACAATTTCTAAAGCATCGAGCAAGGAAATGTACAATGGAACACTAGATTTGTCAATTCCAAACACTCTAACATCCCATTCTATCTGACACGGTCTCTTCCTCAACCGTGGTAATACAGTTAACAACATAGAGATGGGATCATCATCACATTCCGTCAGATCCTCATCAATAATAGGTTATTTTTTATGCTTAGCACGACGCAAGTCCTCCTAAACAAATGATAACAATTAATTAAACATTTATATAATTATAATACTAGAAAAGAGTAAATAGACAATATGTATATATATATATATATATATATATATATATATATTACCTTGGTCTCGTGCCGATAGTGGCATAACCAAACGTTTTGGCCAAGCCAAGAATGTCCCGCTTGCCCGCCCCACTAATTGAATCTCTTCATTAGGAAAAGGCACTCGGAGCATTAGCATCATGAACTTCATCAACTACTACTCGTGTCCGAGCCTCGGTCGTAGAGGGAAACCATGGATGGTTAAGCCACCCTCAAAAACTCGACCAACGACCCACTAGACGCGGGGTCATCTTCAACATATAACTCACACTCGGTGTGATGCATCGATCCGAGTATATTCTCCTGAAGGATCAACGGTAGTAGCAGCACAACTCCCTTTAGTGCCGACTCGAACAATATCATGTTCAATTGTTTGAGGTGTTCCTTGAGTCTCGTTGCTCGAGAGCGGGCGAGAGATTCAATTTTCTCATCAAACTCTTGCTGCAAGGACTGCCTTATTTGATTTAACTTTTCTTCAAACTGCATCTCCATTTTATGCAAGTCCTCCCGGCCGCAAGAGTCGGCAGTGGTCCTTCGTGATGTTGGACCAAAGTAATCATGAAGGCCCCAGGTTCCACCGGCACCACGCACACGTCCCGAGTAATCTGGTTTTCCTATGGCTGTCGCCAATATATCTTGTCGACCATGAGGAATAAATGATCCTTGGCTGGTCCGCTTCAACTAAATCATCCTACAACACATTAACAATAATTAAGTCATACACTAACTTTCAAATTAGAATCAATTCAAATTGACATTATAACTTACGATTTTCCGAGCAATGATTCATGCGGACTCGAAGTCATTTGTCCATCGGATTTTGTCCGGCTGCCTTCCACATCTCGATAGCGAGGGGTGGAGATGCAAGGTCGGTAGAATCAACTCCTGCCGACTCTTCTCTCGGATTTCATGAGACGTTGCTCCAATAATGCATACCCTCCTCGTGACAATACATGGGGTGCATCATTCAACCTCCGACGTTGTTGGGCGGCTTGTCTTTTATCCCGCCAAGAGGGGTCCATTCGGCTGGCACAAAGCTCGTAACCAATCCTCCTCACTAATTTGATACTTTATACAGGGAGATTCATCTCGAAACTTTCCAAATACATACTCCCGTGTCAAGAAAGTCTTAAAGTCCCTCCATCTAATGGCAATGGAGGATAAAATCTTCTTCCTCATCACCTTAGTGTTAGGAACATCAAAATTTTGTCGTGAAATGACCAATAAATGTTAAATTCAATTAATAATGATATATAAAGTATTCAACAAATATAGAAATACCCGAACATCCCGCCACATGAGGTTCTTCTCGGTTTCCTCAACATCATCCCAAGATGGAGTAGTAATCGGAACATGGTGTCGAGCTAGTAGTCCCAAATAGCTCTTAAACTTAGCGAGCATTTAGGCCGGATGCCTTACCGAACGTGGATCAACTTCAACTTGAGTTTTCTCTCTAGCTACCCTCCTTGCTCGTCAACCCCTTTAACCGAGTGACAGATCTACCTTTATCACCACTTCCACTCCTGCCACTCGCCACTACCACTACCGAGTACCAGTTGTGGAATCCGACATATCCCGAAAAACAAAACAATATGAAGTCAACATACTTTATAAGTTTGAATAAAAAGAACTAGAAAATGTGAAGATAAACACCTATTATGTTGGTATGTTTTCCCATATCCCTTCATCATGATCACTTCGAATCTTCATTGTCAACTATGTCATCAAATGGTCTACTTGAAAATGAAGGTGTTTCATGTATATCTAGAGACTCATCTTCATGAATTCCGTGCATGCTTCTTCCTTCTAGGACAATTGACCATCTCTCATTACATGGATCCTTGACATAAAATATTTGTCTCGCTTGATATGCCAAAATAAAAGGTTCATCCTTATACCCAACTTTACTCAAATCAACCAAAGTAAATCCTAGGCCATCTGTTCGCACACCCGTATTCCCTTCAACCCATTTACACTTGAAGACAGACACCCTAAAAGTAACATAATCAATTTCCCATATCTCTTGTATGACCCCAAAATAACTCATAGAAGCTGTGATAGGATTTTTGTCTTTAGGAAGATTGTCACATTTTCTACCATTTGCATGCCATGTCAAGTTTCTTGCATCTTCTTTTATGGCAAATAATCTTTTAAACCTAGGTATAATTGGCAAATACCATAACACCTTAGCAGGGGGACCATCTACTTCTTCCTCACCACTACTTTCCTCAACTTTGTTTTTGAACCTTGACAAACCACATGTCGGACACATCTTTAATTTAGCAAAATCATTTCTGTACAATATACAATCATTAGGACATGCATGTATTTTCTTATACTCTAAACCCATTGGACATAATATCTTCTTTGCCTCATAGTTACGAATAGGTAATGTATTATCTTCAGGAAGCATCTCCTTCAACAACTCCAATAATTCGGTGAAACTTTTATCAGTCCATCCATTTCTTGCTTTTAAAGTAAACAATTTTAAAGTTGCTGATAATCTTGTAAAACTACATCCTATGTACAATTGTTGCGCAAAATCAGATTTCAAAGAATCATATAGATGTGCTTTCATAAAATTTTCTTCACCAATATCACGTATCATATCCTCTAGATTATCATCCATCCCTTCATCAAAATTGTCTGTAGTTGACACAGTTGGGATGTCTAATATTTCTCCATGTCATGTCCATATTGTATAACTCTTAATAATATCATAAACAAACAAGTGATCACGTATATCCTCAAGTTTATGACGAATTTGATTCAAACAACGAACACATGGACAATAATATGTCCCTTTCATAGCTTTTCCATTTTCACTAGCAAATTTCAAAAATTCCTCAACTCCCTTTTCGTACTCTTCACTAATACGACGTGTATTCATCCAACTTCGATTCATATTATGTTATAAAGTTTCGTCACTCCTAGAGATTTAAAAATTATATGTAAAAAAAATTAATATACAAACAACAAAGCACGTTCCAACAACAAATGGAGTGTGTAAACCAAATGCACTCAAACAAATAAACAAATAATTACATTCCAATAACAATCGAGTGGAGACATTCATACTATAACGTGATTGAGATCCCCAAAAACAATCACGGATTCAATGTAAACATATAGCAATGACATAGAACACTAACCTCGAGTGTAAACGAAAACTGATTTCAAACTCGAATCCAATCGGGGAGAAAGATCAAGTTCGTCAAATGACACGATAATGTAGATGTTTTTCATTGTAAAACTGCTCGAAAATGGTGTGCAGAGGTAGCTGTTGTCGTCGTTCTCGTCATCATTCTCAAAAACCCTGGTTGCGCGAGACGAGGAAGTGGGTCTGGAGGGAAATAAAATAGACTTTTTACGTCGCGCATCCCAGCACGCGACGTAAAAAGCCATCTTTTACGTCGCACCTGGAGGGCGCGACGTAAAAGAGGCTTTTTACGTCGCATACTAGGATGTGCGACGTAAAATTTTTGTCTCATATTTACAAAATTGTCACCGCGTTTTATTTACGTCGAATATACATGCATGCGACGACAATTGGGTGACGTAAAAGCCCTATTCTGCACTAGTGCTTCTTCATCTCCACAATTTTAATCATTACATAATATTAAAATTCAAATAAACGGACCTATTTGAATTGCATTGTTTGCCGGATATTAGTATTATATCTTTTTAAGAACAATGATATATTGATACCATTCTATTCCTTCCTATGATTCTACATAATAACATAATAATTATATATTTTAGTGTTTATGATCAAAATATCATCGAGTTTTAGTTTAATATCTAAATCTTTTCAATTATATCTTAAATAGTACTAAATCTTAATATAAAAATTTGGAATAATTTTCTATTCTATCTTAATAGTAAATCTTTAATCAATAATTTTTAGGTTAAAAGGTTATGTGATATTAATTCTAAGACTTTTTTTTTAATATTTCGAAATTGGATTATTTAAGTTAATATTTAGAATCTCATGAATATCTTAATTTATAATAAAAAAATTAATGTATATAATAATATGATATTATGGTTCAAGTGTATTAAAGTTAAACTCGTTTCATAATAACTTAATAGACTTTTAAGTTTAAATATATGACAAGATTTTACTCACTCGAATTTAATCAAAATTTTTATAATTTTTGTTAAAACATTTGGAGTTGTTCATAAGAATGATAAAATGTTTCTTATTATTAAAAAAAATAATAATAATAAAATGTAAGGAACATCATCATGACATAATGACATAAGAAAATAAGAAACAATTATTATGATTTGTAATTGAAAAACGGGAGTCATATAGGTATAAAACATGTCAACAATGAATAACAAGTATGGGAGTAAATCCTACAGGTAGACATGACAATAGTGCAGGATACGGTTAGATTTTGCCTCCTAGACATTGTCCCCAACTTTTTAACCATTTCTACCTCAATTTAGATCTCCATTAAGGTTATAAATTAAGTCATTATTTTCGTTTCCGTCAAATTTGAGTTTTGTTCGTGTTCCCAATCCATATTATTTCTACAAAAATAATTACATTTATAATAAATTAATTTTAATATTTTATGTATTTTTTATACATAAATAAATATTTATACTTTTACAATTTGTAATTATTATTAGTTAAATATATATTTTAATTTATTTTATTTATATTAAAATATATATGTAAAATAAATATTTACTATTTTTTCTTTGTACATATATAAAATGCTTACAATAATAATAATATTATTATTATTATCATCATTATTATTATTATAATATTTTATTTAAACATATAATTATATATATAATGTTTTTTAAGTTGTCATTTAAAAATATGAAATATATAGTTTATAAGAAAATATTTAACAATTAATTATTATTTAATTAGTTCAAAGTAATAAAAATTTAAATTATCAATTCTTTTAATCTTTTAAAATATAATTATTTTATTAAGATAAAATTTGATATATGACAAATAAAAATTATAAAATTTAAAAAAAATGACATGATAAAATCTAATAAAGATAAATTATAAATAAAATATTATTAGTTACTACTAAGATTTATCTAAAATATTTAGAAAAAGATAAAGAAGAAGAAAAATTAACTTTGTCTTCATTAAATTTATTGAAAAGATTGAAAAAAAAAACAAATTCATTTAAGAGATTAAAGAAATGTGAAAAAGTGAAAGAGAATAATGTAATGAACTAACTGATATAAAAGATAAAAAAATTTAAAAGTTGGTAGAAAAAAATAAAAATAGTAAAATATATAAAAAAATGATGTTATATATAATAAAAAAAACTTTTAAAATATTAATATTTTAAATTTAAATATAAAATTGGTACCGCAAATATAAGTTTAATTATCATCATAGGATAATCAAATCTATATTACACTGTATTATTATCATTTCTATTTTAAACAGCATATTTCATTATCATGCTTATTTATAGTTGGATCATTAAATTGACAAATCAACATTTTTCATCTCTTTCATTTTATAATTATATTTAATTAATTAATTATTTCCTTTTTTTCTAAAATATCTTTTTTACCATTTTATGACATGTGAGTGCAACACTTTTGCAAATGAAAATAGAACTTCTATTTTTACTAATCAATCAATTATTTTGCATTATGTTCCTCTTCTAAATTATTCGTGTTATAAATTTGTAAACAAATTAATTATTTTTATCCCCTATATTTCAAAATGGTAAAGTTTTAGTAAAATATTTTAAAGTAAATCTAATATTATTTTTTTATATGTATCTTTAAATTAATTAATTTATCTTTTATTTAAAACTATATATATATTGAGAAAAGTTTACTTTAAAAAAATTATTTATTTTAAAAAAGGTAGATTTATTATTATTCATGATATAATATACAATCAAGAAAATATAACAATAAAAATAATATATTTTTAAAAATTAATACCAAAATTTAATAAAAAAATTTATTATTATTTTTAATGTCGAAGTTTTTTTAACAAGATAATTAGAAAAAATGGTTATGGAGCAAAAACTTATTAGTATCTTTCATAAAAAATATATATATTCCCAATTAAAAAAAATACAATTTAAATTATATTTTAAATTACTAAATGTTTAATATTAAAATAAAGATTATATTTTATTATAATGTGATAATAAAATAATAAATTTATTATATTTTTTTTAAATAAGTGTGAAAATTATATTAAGACAAAAATAAAAAATATTCTATCTTCAATCTCCAAAATATCTACTTCAATTAAATATTATTTGATTAAATGATTAAATTTTTATTATTTAATTAAATAATTACATCTTTTTTTTAAATTACAGGGTTTTTTTCTTAAAAGAACAACCAAGATGAATAAAAGAAGAAAGAAAAGAGTTCTATAATATTAAACAAAAATTAATTGAGATTTAAGATATGGTCATTTTAGAATGAGATTTGATGCATAACCCACATCAAAGTCGACAATAGGTCATATGAGATCCACAACGTGTCATAAAGAGATCTTTGATTGAGATTTGAGGTACGATCATGTCACAAAAAGATCATTGATTGAGATATGAGGTATAACCTACATCAAAGCCAACAAGAGCCTTCATGAGGTTCATGGTGTGTCATAAAGAGATCCTGAATTGAGATTTTAGGCATGACTCACATCAAAATTGACAAAAGATTTCATGACATGTCATGAAGAAATCATTGATGGAGATTCGAGGCACAATCATGCCACAAAAAGATCCTTGATTGAGGTTTGATGCATGATCCACATCAAAGTTGACAAGAGGCCCATGAGGTTCACAACATGTCATAAGAAATCCTTATTTGAGATCCACCCATATCAAAACTAAGAAGAGGTCTAATGAAGTCCACAACATGTCATAAAGAGATCTTTAATTGAGATCCAAAACATGACAAACATCATAGCCGCCAAGAGACCCCTTAAGGCTCTAGGTACAATCATAACACAAAGAGATCCTGGATTGAGATCTGAGACATGACCATTCACTAGTGCAAAAAGGGACTTTTACGTCAGGTATTTAGGGCTTTTTACGTCGTATTTAAGTCTGACGTTAAAGTGGGAGACGTAAATTTACGTCAGACCCTTTTGCCCGACGTAGATTTACGTCAGTTATCAAGATCCAACGTAATTTTGCGTGGCATATACACTAAATAGACGTAAAAACCTTTTCAATTTAAAAAAAAACAGAAAATTTACGTCGCATATGGTATACGCGACATAAATTTACGTCGCATATACCAATATGCGACGTAAATTTACTATTTTTTTTTTAAATTGGGTTTATTTATTCTGTTTTACAACTAAAACCTGCAAATATTACAACCAGACAGTCCAGAGGTTCAATTTTCTTTAGCTAGTAAATTAAAAATATAATATTATATAATTCAAACTACATAATAAAACAATATAATACAAACATACAAACTAAAAATTTTATTACAAACTAAGCTACCTATACAAACTAAACTAAACTACATAATACACACAATATAATATGAACAAGAACTTAAAAAATAATGTACTAGAATTGTTGAACAAAAAATTTTGCCCATTGTTCTCTAATTTCTGTAATCTCGGATTCTGGTAATGGAGATGGATCTTGAAATACCTGAAACATGAATTTGACTCTTGTAAGCATGCAACATGAATAAAGTTAAATAAACTTAACTAATGTTAAAAGTAATTACCTCCGTCCAAGAATCAATTAAACCCGCACAAACTATGGCTCTCATCCAATACATTACATAGTAACCACATTCAAACGAGTCAGTTTGCTTATTACACTGAAATGATGAAAAAAACATAATATTATTTTCAAAATTGAAATACAAACAATAATTATGGTATTCACTTATATAAATAAGTTTCTAACCTTAGGATAAATGAACTGCAAAGTCTTTGTTCTAGGTTTTCCACTTAGAACATTAGTTCCAGTACACGATTCTAAGTGAAAAAAGTCATATATTATTCAATATGTATTCACAATTTAAAAACATAATTAATGAATAAAAGATAAAGTTACCCTTGTAATAAGCTTTTCATTTCTTGACTCGGTTTCCGATGTAATGAACAAAACCACACCATAGTGTAATCCCGGGGCATGATTACAATTAACTCGCCAATGGGACCTACATTGTATGACATAAAAATTAGTTACAAAAATATAAATTAAAATACAAATTAAAATATTAACCCTTCAATGTATGGAGCCAAATATATATGTCTTCTTGAGTCACTCATCCATGTTTGCATATATTGTTGGATTCCAACCTTTATATTTCCGCATTTTTGGATGGATTGAGGCTCAATAAATCCAGTATACTTCGGATTTTTCTTGTTCCACACTCAAATTGTCAAGGTACCTAAAACAATTAATTATAAGTTGAATATAATTATTATAATCTTAGAAACATAAATGAAAATGACTTACATTGCCCACAATTGTATGATGGAAATGTTTAACATGCAATTTCCCAAGCAATTTCTAAAGCATCGAGCAAGGAAATGTAAAATGGAACACTGGAATTGTCAATTCCAAACACTCTAACATCCCATTGTATCCGACACCGGTCTCTTCCTCAACCGTGGTAATACGACTAACAACATAGAGATGGGATCATCATCACATTCTCGTCAGATCCTCATCAATAATAGGTTGTTTTTTATGCTTAGCACGACGCAAGTCCTCCTAAACAAATGATAACAATTAATTAAACATTTATATAATTATAATACTAGAAAAGAGTAAATAGACAATATGTATATATATATATATATATATATATATATATTACCTTGGTCTCAGTGCTGATAGTGGCATAACCAAACGTCTTGGCCAAGCCAAGAATGTCCCGCTTGCCTGCCCCACTAATTGAATCTCTTCATTAGGAAAAGGCACTCGGAGCATTAGCATCATTAACTTCATCAACTACTACTCGTGTCCAATCTGGCTGTAGAGGGACACCATGGATGGTTAAGCCACCCTCAAAAACTCGACCAACGACCCACTAGACGCGGGGTCATCTTCAACATATAACTCACACCTGGTGTGATGCATCGATCCGAGTATATTCTCCCGAAGGATCAACAGTAGTAGCAACACAACTCCCTTTAGTGCTCGACTCGAACAATATCATGTTCAATTGTTTGAGGTGTTCCTTGAGTCTCGTTGCCGAGAGCGGCGAGGGATTCAATTTTCTCATCAAACTCTTGTTGCAAGGACTCGCCTTATTTGATTTAACTTTTCTTCAAACTGCATCTCCATTTTATGCAAGGCCTCCTGGCTGCAAGAGTCAGCGAGTGGTCCTTCGTGATGTTGGACCAAAGTAATCACGAAGGCCCCGTGTTCCACCAAGCACCACGCACACGTCCCGAGTAATCTGGTTTTCCTATGACTCGTCGCCAATATATCTTGTCGACCATGAGGAATAAATGATCCTTGGTCGGTCTCGCTCAACTAAATCATCCTACAACACATTAACAATAATTAAGTCATACACTAACTTTCAAATTAGAATCAATTCAAATTGACATTATAACTTACGATTTTCTCGAGCAATGATTCGTGCGAGACTCGAAGTCATTTGTCCATCGATTTTGTCCGGCTGCCTTCCACATCTCGATAGCGAGGGGTGGAGATGCAAGGTCGAGTAGAATCAACTCCTGCCGACTCTTCTCTCGGATTTCATGAGACGTTGCTCCAATAATGCATACCCTCCTCGTGACAATACATGGGGTGCATCATTCAACCTCCGACGTTGTTGGGCAACTTGTCTTTTATCCTGCCAAGAGGGGTCCATTCGGTCGGCACAAAACCGTAACCAATCCTCCTCACTAAATTGATACTTTAGACAGGGAGATTCATCTCGAAACTTTCCAAATACATACTCCCGTGTCAAGAAAGTCTTAAAGTCCCTCCATCTAATGGCAATGGAGGATAAAATCTTCTTCCTCATCACCTCAGTGTTAGGAACATCAAAATTTTGTCTGTGAAATGACCAATAAATGTTAAATTCAATTAATAATGATATATAAAGTATTCAACAAATATAGAAATACCTGAACATCCCGCCACATGAGGTTCTTCTCGGTTTCCTCAACATCATCCCAAGATGGAGTAGTAATCGGAACATGGTGTCGAGCTAGTAGTCCCAAATAGCTCTTAAACTTAGCAACATTTGGGTCGGATGCCTTACCGGAACGTGGATCAACTTCAACTTGAGTTTTCTCTCTAGCTACCCTCCTTGTTGTCAACCCCTTTAACCGAGTGACAAATCTACCTTTATCACCACTTCCGCTCCCTGCCACCGCCACTACCACTACCGAGTACCAGCTGTGGAATCCGACATATCCCGAAAAACAAAACAATATGAAGTCAACATACTTTATAAGTTTGAATAAAAAGAACTAGAAAATGTTTAGATAAACACCTATTATGTTGGTATGTTTTCCCATATCCCTTCATCATGATCACTTCGAATTGCATGTATGTCATCAACTTCATTGTCAACTATGTCATCAAATGGTCTACTTGAAAATGAAGGTGTTTCATGTATATCTAGAGACTCATCTTCATGAATTCGTGCATGTTTCTTCCTTCTAGGACAATTGACCATCTCTCATTACATGGATCCTTGACATAAAATATTTGTCTCGCTTGATATGCCAAAATAAAAGGTTCATCCTTATACCCAACTTTACTCAAATCAACCAAAGTAAATCCTAGGTCATCCGTTCGCACACCCGTATTCCCTTCAACCCATTTACACTTGAAGACAGGCACCCTAAAAGTAACATAATCAATTTCTCATATCTCTTGTATGACCCCAAAATAACTCATAGAAGCTGTGATAGGATTTTTGTCTTTAGAACTAGAAAAATGCATAGATTCAGCTTGAATTGTGACCCCACTATTTTGTACTCTACCTTTATCATCTTCTATTTTTGAGTAGAAACAATAGTTATTAATGTCATACCCACCAAATGTAATGACATCACTATTAGGCCCACGAGCAAGTCTCAAAAGTGTTTCTGAAGCATTAATCTCAACATATACCCTTTTTTTAAACTAAGAAAGGAAACTTTTGTTATGTTCATTCAATACCCATTTTCATTCATTCGTGGATGTGTTGCCTTTATTTCAGTTATGTGTTGTGATATGTAAGGGATTACTTTATCAGTGTTGTTCAATATGTATAAATGTGTTTGGTCAACTTCTTTTCGACTAACATTTTTAATCTTCAAATTTCGAGTACCCTTACCTTCACATCTTCCATCATGTCTCATCTTAGGAATACCTATTGGTTCTGATTTTGACATGTATCCTTGACAAAACTCAATGGCTTCTTTGGCAATGTACCTTTCCACAATAGAAGCTTCTGGCCTGTACTGATTCTTCACATATCCTTTTAAGATCTTCATGTATCTCTCAACAGGATACATCCATCTAAGAAAAATTGGACCACATAATCGAATTTCCCTTACCAAATGAACTATCAAATGCACCATGATATCAAAAAATGAAGGGGGAAAATACATTTCTAACTGGCACACTATTACAATTACTTCATTTTCTAATTCATCTAACTTTTTTGGATCAATTACCTTTTTACAAATGGCGTTGAAAAACAAACATAACCGAGTAATAGCAATTCTAACAGAAGTTGGTAAGATGTTTCGAATCGCCACTGGTAAAAGTTGTTACATCAACACATGACAATCATGAGACTTTAAACCAACTAATTTCAACTCTTGCATAGACACAAGACTCTTAACATTTGAGGAGTATCCTTGTGGCACTTTGACCTCATGTAAACACTCACAAAAGCTTCTTTTTTCTTTCTTTGATAGAGCATGACAAACTAGAGGTAAGTAAGTGCGTTTTCCAACTGATTGTGGATGTAATTCAGAACATATACCCATGTCTGCCAAATCTTGTCTTGTTTTTATTCCATCTTTTGTCTTTCCTTTTATGTTAAGCAATGTCCCAATTATACTATCACAAACATTTTTTTCAACATGCATCACATCTATATAGTGTCTAACTTCCAACTTACACCAATAAGGAAGATTGAAGAATATAGATTGTTTCTTCCAAATGTTTTTCTCATTGGATTTCTTTTGGGTCTTTCCAAACACAATATTAATATTTTTCACTTGCTCATATACTTGTTCACCATTGCGTGGTACTGATGCAACTGCATTCTCCTGACATCCATTAAATGCTTTTTTCATTTTACGATATGGATGATTAGCAACTAGAAACTTTCTATGCCTATTGTACGCAGTTTTTTGTCCATGTTTCAATTAGATATAACTTGTGTCTTCTTGACATATAGGACACGCTAAATGACCTTTCACACTCTAACCGCTCAAATTACCATATGCTGGAAAATCATTTATAGTACAAAATAACATTGCACACAACCTAAAATTCACTTCGTGATATGAATCAAATACATTCACTCCTGTTTCCCACAACATTTTCAAATCATCAATTAAAGGACTAAGATATACATCTATGTCATTTCCTGGTTGTCGAGGTCCTGAAATCATCATAGATAACATCATATATTTTCTCTTCATGCATAACCAAGGAGGCAAATTGTAAATGATCAACATAACTGGCCATGAACTATATTTACTACTTAAATTTCCATAAGGATTCATCCCATCTGTAGCTAATCCAATTCTCAAGTTTCTTGGCTCTGCACCAAATTCTGGAAAGGTTTCATCAATCCTTTTCCATTGTGGAGAATCAACTGGATGTCGAAGAAGATTGTCACATTTTCTACCATTTGCATGCCATGTCAAGTTTCTTGCATCTTCTTTTATGGCAAATAATCTTTTAAACCTAGGTATAATTGGCAAATACCATAACACCTTAGCAGGGGGACCATCTAGTTCTTCCTCACCACTACTTTCCTCAACTTTGTTTTTGAACCTCGACAAACCACATGTCGGACACATCTTTAATTTAGCAAAATCATTTCTGTACAATATACAATCATTAGGACATGCATGTATTTTCTTGTACTCTAAACCCATTGGACATAATATCTTCTTTGCCTCATAGTTACGAATAGGTAATGTATTATCTTCGAGAAGCATCTCCTTCAACAACTCCAATAATTCGGTGAAACTTTTATCAGTCCATCCATTTCTTGCTTTTAAAGTAAACAATTTTAAAGTTGTTGATAATCTTGTAAAACTACATCCTATGTACAATTGTTGCGCAAAATCAGATTTCAAAGAATCATATAGATGTGCTTTCATAAAATTTTCTTCACCAATATCACGTATCATATCCTCTAGATTATCATCCATCCCTTCATCAAAATTGTCTGTAGTTTACACAGTTGGGATGTCTAATATTTCTCCATGCCATGTCCATATTGTATAACTCTTAATAATACCATAAACAAACAAGTGATCACGTATATCCTCAAGTTTATGACGAATTTGATTCAAACAACGAACATATGGACAATAATATGTCCCTTTCATAGCTTTTCCATTTTCACTAGCAAATTTCAAAAATTCTTCAACTCCCTTTTCGTACTCTTCACTAATACGACGTGCATTCATCCAACTTCGATTCATATTATGTTATAAAGTTTCGTCACTCCTAGAGATTTAAAAATTATATGTAAAAAAATTAATATACAAACAACAAAGCACGTTCTAACAACAATGGAGTGTGTAAACCGAATGCACTCAAACAAATAAACAAATAATTACATTCCAATAACAATCCAGTGGAGACATTCATACTATAACGTGATTGAGATCCCCAAAAACAATCACGGATTCAATGTAAACATATAGCAATGACATAGAACATTAACCTCGAGTGTAGACGAAAACTGATTTCAAACTCGAATCCAATCGGGGAGAAAGATCAAGTTCGTCAAATGACACGATAATGTAGATGATTTTCACCGTAAAACCGCTCGAAAATGGTGTGCAGAGGTAGTTGTTGTCGTCGTTCTCGTCGTCGTTCTCAAAAACCCCGGTTGCGCGAGACGAGGAAGTGGGTCCGGAGGGAAATAAAATAGACTTTTTACGTCGCGCATCCCAGCACGCGACGTAAAAAGCCATCTTTTACGTCGCACCTGGATTGCGCGACGTAAAAGTCCATCTTTTACGTCGTGCCTCCCACACTACAAGAAAAACACCAAATAGTGACCGAAAATTCGGTCACTAAATGTGCAAAATCGGTTACTAATTAAAATGGTGACCGAAATAGTGACTAACTGGAATCGGTCACTATTTTCTTGGTCACCGATTTTAGTGACCGATTCAATGAAAAAGTTAATCAATAACAAATTTAATTATTTTTATTTCTATTATATCTATTTAGTTTAACTTATTATTAGGTGGTTTATTGTCATTGTCAGGATTTGAACCCGGTACCTTAGAGTTGGAGGACTGAAACTCCAACCACTCGAGCTACTAGGATCTTTTAATAATAACTTACAAATAAATTATATTTATATACAAATAAATGTATATCCAGTATAAATATATAAATATAAAATCTATAAATAAAAATATATTTATATATTTTAATATATATTTAAATATTGATATATTTATATATTGATATATTTATATAGCATAATGTATATTAATATATTACTATATTTATATTTTTATATTTTGATATATTTATATATTTATTTATATCCTTATACATTTATATCTTTATATATTTATATATTTGAAAAAAAAATATTAAATTTTAAAAATAATATTATATTTTTAAAAATAAATATTAGAAAAAGATTTAAAAATATATATAAATTATATTTACATTTACAAAATATTAAAGATATATGTTTATATCTTTACATATTTATATATATTTATATGTTTATATTTTTACATATATTTATATCTTTCCATATTTATATATTTATATATAAAGATATTAGTTTTGTATACAAATAATATTATAATATAATATATTATACTATTAGTATAGTATACAAATAATATGTTAGTATAGTATAGTATACAAATTATTAATTTTGTAATTTATATACAATGAAAATAATATAATGGTATATTGGTATAGTATATTTGTATTCTAATTTTTAAATAAACTAAAATTACGCTAAATGTATAATAATATATGAGAGGATAATAAATTTAATCCAATTACTTTTATAAATATATAAATATAAAATCTATAAAATATTAAAAATGATATTATATTTTTAAAAACAAATATTAGAAAAAGGTTTAAAAACTAGTATTATCTTAAATTTATTAAAAGTATAATTAAATCTCTATTTTCTTAAAAAAAATTTAAACTTCTCAATTTTACATTTTTGTAAATTCTATCATTATATTATCATGCTCATTATATCAAAATGTTAAATACTTTTAAATATTAAAATTAACTTTATCAAAAATTAGGAAAAAAAATTAATCCAAAAGAGTTCAAAAATATATTATAATATTGTCAGTTTTGAGTTTAATTATATTGTTCATTCTCAAAGTAGAAAAATATATTGTAATTATTTTAATTTAATAAAATATAATTTAAAATTTTAATACTAAAATTAAAAGATTAAATAATAATAAATTTAATTCTTCAAATTCAGTAGTTAGAAACTAAAGTTATAGCTTCTCTGTTTTAAATAATTAAAATAAATATTTAAAAATAAAAATCAAAACTAGTATTATCTTAAATTTATTAAAAGTGTAATTAAATATCTATTTTCTTAATTTTATTTGTTTCAAACTTCTCAATTCTACATTTTTGTAAGTTCTATCATTATATTATCATCCTCATCTCCTCCCATGTTCTACTTTATCTTTACAATAGTCAATATTCTTAACTAATTTATAGTTTTAATTATAATTTTTTAGTATATATTTCGAAATTAATCAATTCTAATCTATTATTTGAAAAACTAATAAATTCTAATCAATAATTTAGAAAACTAATCAATTATAATTAATTATTTGAAAAAATTATCAAATATGATCGATCATTTTGAAAATATAATTGATCAGAATCGGATTTCGCTTGAGCGAGTAGTCTCGCTCAAGCGAAATACACTTCGATATCGTATAAGCCTTAACCGCTATCATATATACACTTCGGATAGCGGTTATAAGGGAACCACTATTATATCCTCTCAATTATGATCGATCATTTCAAGTTATGATTGATCAGAATCGTATTTCGCTCGAGCCAGAGTAGTGTCGCTCAAGCGAAATACAACCCAAGAATGTCAATTTTGTGCAGTGGCGTTTCGCTCGAGCGAGAATATTGTCGCTCAAGCGAAATACATTTGAGATAGCGGTTCCACAAGAACCGCTCTTAAAAGTGCACTTCTAATAGCGAGTTAACCATTAACCGCTATCTAAATTATACTTTAGATAGCGGTTAACGTGGAACCGCTATCATATCTTCTCATGAAAACTTACATTAACTATTTTTTTGAATATTATGTTTTTAAATTTGCTATTAGAGAAAACCTTTCAGAATTCAAAATGTTAAATACTTTTAAATATTAAAATTAACTTTATCAAAAATTAGGAAAAAAAATTAATCCAAAAGAGTTCAAAAATGTATTATAATATTGTCAATTTTGAGTTTAATTATATTGTTCATTCTCAAAGTAAAAAAATATATTGTAACTAGTTTAATTTAATAAAATATAATTTAAATTTTTAATACTAAAATTAAAATATTTTTGTTGCATAAGGTTTCTTCACTTAAAAGATTTTGCAAAATGCCTCTACAAATGTTTTTAACAATTAAAAACAAAGTATTTTGACAAAAGCTTTCTCAAATGCCTCTACAAAGTATTTTTAACAATTATATTGAGTTTAATTCTACAAATTAAAAGATTAAATAATAATAAATTTAATTCTTTAAATTCAGTAGCTAGAAACTAAAATTATAGTTTCTCTATTTTAAATAATTAAAATAAATATTTAAAAATAAAAATCAAAACTAGTGTTATCTTAAATTTATTAAAAGTGTAATTAAATATCTATTTTCTTAATTTTATTTGTTTCAAACTTCTCAATTCTACATTTTTGTAAGTTCTATCATTATATTATCATCATCATCTCCTCCCATGTTCTACTTTATCTTTACAATAGTCAATATTCTTAACTAATTTATATTTTTAATTATAATTTTTTAGTATATATTTTGAAATTAATCAATTCTAATCTATTATTTGAAAAACTAATAAATTCTAATCAATAATTTAGAAAACTAATTGATTATAATTAATTATTTGAAAAAATTATCAAATATGATCGATCATTTCTAAAATCTAATCGATCAGAATCAAATATCGCTCGAGCGATACTAGAGTCGCTCAAGCTAAATACAACCCGAGAATGACAATTTTGTGCAGGGGCGTTTCGCTCGAGCGAGAAGAGTGTTGCTCAAGTGAGATACATTTTAGATAGCGGTTACACAGGAACCGCTCTTAAAAGCTCACTTAGATAGCGGTTAACCTGGAACCGCTATTATATCGTTTCAATTATGATCGATCGAATGCGGTTATGACCGATCAGAACTATTTTAATCGATTAAATCTCGTTTCAATCGATTAAAACAATTTCACGCACAGCGTTTTAATCGATTAAAACTTATTTTTATCAGCTTAAAATAGCTTGAAAAGTTTTACGAGAAAGTTTTGCAAGTATTTCAATCGATTGAATCGCTGAAACAATCGATTAAATCAACTTAGAAGATTTTTTGTAAAATGTTTTAATTGATATAAACGTTGTCGTATCAGCTTAAAACAAATCAGTTAAAGAATCAAGAACGTTAAATTTTTTTTTATAAAAGTAATTATTATATATTTTTTTATTTTATAAAAATGATTAATAAAAGAAAATTTTATTATTTTTTTCTTTTTTTAGGTGTAAAAGTATAATTAAATAAAAGATAAATATATATACTTTTGCATTTTAATTTTCAAATATTAATTTTTTTATGAAATTAATTTTAATTAAAAAAATTAAAGTGATATATATATATATATATATATATTTTTTATTTTTAATTTATTAATATTATCAAATTTTAGCTTAATAATTAAAAAAATTACCAATAATTTAAATTTTAATATATCTATAATTTTATATAATTATTAATATAAATTTAATTCTTCTAATAATATTAACACACTTATTAAATTAAAATTCTTTACTTTAATTAATTATTTTAAATTTTTTTAACGATTTTTTTTAAATAAAAACAATAAAACTTAAAATTAATTTCTAACTAAATCTTCACATATTTATGGTTAATATTATATTATATTATTATGTTTAATTAAATTTTAAAATAAGTTCACTTTATTTTTACACTTTTATATAAAAATGACTAATATAAACTTAAAATATATATCCAACTATTAAATTATCCAAGATATTAATATAAATTTAAAATATCAATTCAGTAATTAAAATAATTTTAATTTTTTATAAATACATTGAAATAAATTTTTATTAACATACAAGTAATATATATATATATATATATATATATATATATATATATATATATATATAAAGAGACTAAATTAATAATTAATTTAATTATTGATTTAGTGACCGATTCGATGTGACCGATTCTGATCGGACCGAATCAGATGACCGATTCGGTGACTAATTTAATAATCAATTTTAATTTTTTTATTCACATGCTAAATTAAAAAATAAAATTAAATAATTATATTACTAAATTACTTAATAAGTTAGTAAACTATTTTTTTAAAATTTTTATAATGTTATTAACAATGTTATCACTTATTTTAAATTATTAAGTAGATTTATATTTCAAATATTTTAAATAAAATATTTATATAAATGAAAAATAGTTATCAATTTAAAAATTATTTTTTTAGTGATCTGAAAATTTAGTCACTAAATCGGTTACTAAATATAAAAAAAAATGCAGTCACCACTTTCGGTCACTATTAACCATTTTTCTAGTAGTGACTGAATCAGTGAACGATTCGGTGACTGAATCAGTGACCGATATCTGTAACTGAAATTTTAGTCACTAAATCAGTCACTAAATATAAAAAGGGATCAGTGACTGAATTTTTCAGTCACTAATTTCGGTCACTATTTGGTGTTTTTCTTGTAGTGTCAGGTGCGACGTAAAAAAGGCTTTTTACGTCGCATACTGGGATGTGCGACGTAAAATTTTTGTCCCATATTTACAAAATTGTCACCGCGTTTTATTTACGTCGAATATACATGCATGTGACGACAATTGGGTGACGTAAAAACCCTATTCTGCACTAGTGATTAATGACAATATACCAATAAGGTCCCTAATATGTTACAAGAAATTCTTGATTGATATTCGAGGAATGACCCACAATGACAAGCGACCCCACAAGGTCCATAAACTTAAGACTTTATGAAATTTATAATGTGATCACCAATTACTCAATATGTAACTTTCATCGTTAACTCAAGACTCTATGAGATCCATAATGTGGTTGTCAATGACATGATATATGAATTTTGTCATTAACATCGAACCTATTCTTATGAAAGTTATTGATATTATGACTATTTGTGACATGAATTTTGTTATAAAAGTTTATAGATACGCAAACAAATTTTATTCCTGAGACATATTTAATTATTGTCCTTTAAGAACTTATCTGCGGTGTATTGCGCAAGTCTTCCAAGATATAATAAGAACTTCTTAAAATTTTCGAAGATCTCAAAAATTAACAAGAAACTCTTAAATAAGTAAATAAACACAGGATAACAATAAAACAAAAAAAAAATAAAGAAGAGAAGATGAGATAGTATCTCTTGAAGAATATAAAGTTGTCTTTATTTATAATATAGATTGAGCCCAAAATTCTAAGTATTAACCTTTTTGAAGAATATAAAGTTGTCTTTATTTATAATATAAATTGAACCCAAAATTCTAAGTATTAACCTTTTCTCTAATCTTTTCTGTAACATTCTCAATTTACAATATCCCTTATTTTACAACCATCCCCTCCCTATTTAAAAGAAAAAGTTGAACCTTTATAACTTTGTTGTAGTGTCTAATAATTAGTTTTGTTATTTTCTCGATTCTAGCGATCAATCTTCTAAGATTTGTGTATGTATGTATGATCGAAATATTATGGAGTTTTAGATCCGATAACTAAACCTTTTTGGATCCGCTCAAGCAGTGTGATGTCAAACTAAAATCAAATAATTAAAGTTAACTCCAAAATCTTATCATGAATCTGAATCTCACATATAAATAAAATAATTACAATAATCCTTACATTATCAAATTAAAGTTAACTCCAAAATCTTAAGATCATGAATCTGAATCTCACATATAAATAAAATAATTACAATAATCCTTACATTATCAAAATAAATTGATTTAATATATATAATAATACGATATCAAAACTATAACGATTCAAATGTAGAATTAAATCAACTTTTAATAACTTAATAAATCAAACCTATAAAGATTCAAATCTAGAATTAAATCAACTCGTAATAACTTAATAAAATATATCAACTCGTAATAACTTAATAAAATATATCAAGATTAGTAGGATTAAACTCAAATTATAATAGCTTAATAAAAGATCTTTTTGAATAATTTTTTATTCAAATAATAAAATTATAATATTATTTATTTATTATTATAATATTATTAAAATAAGTTATCTAATGGTAATACATTAAATAATTAATGGTTGTTAGTATATATTTTTCCTATGTAGATGCAAAAGTTCACTAATCAACCAGAGTTATTTCGACGTGGAACACTAACCAAAGTTTAACACTGAATATGAATAGCATAAAGGACACATTACAGTTGTTTTTCTTTCTTTTATTCCACTTAAATGTCTTGGCTTCTTCATATTAACACTGAATATGAATAACACTTATAAGGAACAAGGAATCACTCAAACATAAAATACGCTAAATTTAAATAAACACGTAATAAGGAAGGGAAATACATGCCACATAAATCAAGGACTTAGTGAAATGGACAGAGTAAGAAGTCAGATAATTGGAGAAGATTATCCCCTGAAATGGCTTCATCTTTCGACCGCTATTCTTCTCATTACCTGGCACATAGTATTGATACGGTGTTCCAGGTGGAAAGTACACTACCGGTGGGTATTGTGTCTGGGGTGGTCCTTGTGGTGTTTCACAATTATCTGGACATGGTGTCTTTGGTGGTGGTGGGCATTCAACGATCGCTGGTGGCAGTCGAGGTGATGGTGGAGGCGGTGACGGTGGCGGCGGTGACGGTGGTGGGGGGCACTCTACCACAGGGGGCGGTGGAGATGGTAGATGTTGACATGGGTTCTCGCACTCGGTGCACATTGTGCACGGGACCAAGTCTTTTGCCACAGTTGAAGTGGCTTCTCGGGTGGTAGCTAGAACACTGACAATGGATGCAAAGAAGAAAATGGACAAGAAAGAATGCAAAGGCAATGAACTAGCCATGTTTATTATAGTTAGGAACTGTTTGATACTTTGATCTGAGCAAGAGAAGATGCAAGGTGGAAGAGGAAGTAAGAACAAAATGTAAGAAAAGAGTGGCTTTAATTTGGTTGAATCTAATAAGATGGAGAGTGGTATGATACTCATGTGCGTATATTATATTGGTGGTCTGACAGCACTTGTTGTCGGTGCTTTATCTTCTACGCCATGGTCTCATCATCAGATCTTGCGACAAAAGCATATAAAACACAATCTCAGAGAGTTGTTTGGTGTATATCTTACTAATAGGAGACACTAGGTTGCGTGGCAATCAGCTAAACTGCATGATTTGTTAGTATATAATTTAGTAAAGTATTAACAGAAACTTTTGGTGATACTTTGTGATAAATTGGTTTAGTTAGAATTGAATCATATATAATTAATCCTCGTTTGTTGTCGCTCTCACTTTGGTGACCTTGTACATGCAATACATCAAGAAAATTGAAGCGGCAAAATCCATCGGCTAGTTGAAGTACACAAATAGATAAATTGGCTGCATTCTTATACATCGTTTTCGTAGTCACGTGAATAGCTAGAGAATCCAAATTAGAATACGAAGGTGGGTTTTTGGACAATTGCATACATGAAAAGAATGCAAACGTTAGTTGTCCGTGCAGAACTCATCAACATAGTAGTTGACTATAGCACTTGGGGGTGGTGGATCCTAGAAAATTAAATACACTGCTTAGCAAAAGAGAAAGGAACTTTTTTTAAAAACCAAAATACAGATCCAGTCATTTTTATTTAGTTTTAATTTTGTTTTTATTTTTAAATTGGAATTAATTTTAAAGAAATATTTTTAAAAGTAAATTAAAATATTGTTTATAGCTTTAACTTAAAAACTATTTTAAAGAAAAAATAGGTACTTACAGAGCAAGTCTGAGAGCACCAACAGGTCTTTCCATCTCTGTGAAGTCAAATGTGTTGAAATTTGACAAGATTGGTGAAGAGAGGAACTATAAGTTGACAGTGGAAGTAACAAGCCCAGGTGATGATGAAGCATTTGGAGGCATAGCATGATTCGAATGTATCCTAAGCTCAACATCCGAACAATGTGCAAAATCCGCATTATGTACTAAATCTATATTACGCTTGAAAATCGAGCAATATGTGAAATCTGTATTACGCTCGAAAACCGAGCAATATGCAAAATCTGTAATATTACATATAAAATTCATACTACGCTCGAAATCGAACAATATGTGAAATCCGCACTATATACGAAATCTGTACTACGTTCGAAAATCGAGTAATGTGTAAAATCTGCACTACGTACGAATCCGTACTACGCTCGAAACCGAACAATGTGCAAAATCCGCACTACGTAAGAAATCCGTACTACGCTCGAAAATTGAGCAATGTATGAAATCAGCACGATGTACAAAATCCGTACTATGATTAGAATGTGACCTAGACCCGAAATGTGAGTTATGTACGAAATGCGTATTATGGTCGAAATGCGACCTAAGCAGGTTAATCTTCGTCTAAATTTAAGTACACGCAGAAACAATTTTTCACACTCTACATCAAGACGACGGTCACTGTAAGTATGATTTTTAAGGGTTGTTTATTCCTTTTAAGTGGTTGAACTTCGCAATTATATCATGAAATATTAAGAAATGATGTGTATTCGACGTTTATTTCGATTTCTAGTATTTGCATTAGAAATATTTTTCTAATTTAAGACTTGGGGATTGTGGTATATGTGCATAGAGATTGGGTCTGGTTGGGCTCGGGTCCAACTACTGAGTAAAGTGGGTCAAGATAAACCTATTTGGGGAAGATGAACTTGATTGATACCTAATGGACCCAATGTGTAAATAGTACGGAGAATAAGATATTATTGGGCCCAATAGATACGCAAGGAGAAAAACCTTAAAGAGAGATTTGATTATAATGGAAAAAGAAAAAACCTAAAAGGCACATCTTTCTTTTATTCCAAAACAGTTTTTATTTTTAAATTGAAATTAATTTTAAAGAAATATTTTTAAAAGTAAATTAAATATTGTTTATAGCTTTAACTTAAAAACTATTTTAAAGAAAAAATAATTACTTAACAGAATAAATACTTAGAAGAAAAAATTTGATCAACATAAATCCATAATCGTCTATCCCTTGGATAGGTGAATCTAGAAGACAAGAACGCTAAAACCATACATTGGGCCACAGAATTAAATATGTAACTAAAAATAATGTTAAATGTTTTTGAGGGAGACTTATGTCCAATATTTTGAAAACAGAATTAATCGATTCATTTATTTGAGGAAATTGAATTAGAAATTAGTTTGTTATTTTAGTAATTAAATTAAAATAAAATTGAAAAAATCGATTAATTTTTTCTATTGAACTGATTTTATAAATGAAAATTTAGAATCAAAATTTTAATATAATTTTGTATAAAATATATGATATATAATATTTTTTATTTTTTTATTTCTTAGTACGTTAATTTTAACTTATAATTATTTTATTATATTTTTATCTTATTTTAATATTATTATCTTTATTTTTTAATATATTTTATATTTAAAACTTTATTATAAATTATAATAATAATTTTAATTATTTTTAATAAAAATTGTTATTATTATTAATTTTATTATATTATAAAAATATTATTTTATTAAATTAAATTAATCTCAATTCAACCCCATTTCAACTTTTAAACAATTTATATTTTTACCAATCGAGTCACTGTTATGTGTTTGATTTTAAGTAATTGGTAACGGTTGCTTATGTGTTTGATTTTAAGTAATTGGTAACGGTTACTTATGTGTTTCATTTTAAGTGCGTTCTCCTCGTTACATATTGGATTTTTTATTTATTTTATAATAATAAGAAATTAAACATTAACATGATAAATTTAGATGATGTTTATTATGCTAATGTAAATAAATGATAATATATTATAACAATATAATCAATATAAAATCTATATATCTTATTTAAATTATAAATCTATTATTAGAAGATGAAGAAAATAATTAAGAGATTTCATAATAAAAGTATACTAGATAAAAAAAATTATTTTAATCATTATATAAATTTTTTTATCTAACATATACTATTTTATCTTATTTATATAAGTTTTATATCAATTTTTTTTTAACTTTGAAATACTATAAGTATAGAAAGTTGGTAAGTTTATATACTTTATTAAATCATGATAACACGAGAGTATATTCTTCATCTTTTATATTCTTAGTTAAAAATTATTTTAAAAAAAGAAGATAAACTATTTATTTTTAGTTAAATTTTAATGAGATTAAATATTATATAGAATCAGTGACTTTTCACTTAGTAACAAATATTTAACTATAAACTTCACAAGATATAAATTATGTTTAAGATAACATAACTTGAACACTCTTTAATTAAGAATGTGTTCAATTTGAATACTTTGATTTTACCAAAACAATTTAAAATTTGGGTACTATTTCATATGTTGTATTTCTCTACGAAATAAGATGGACTTTTGAATAAAATAGAAGATGAATTTTTCAATACCTTAAGAAAAATTATATATATATGACTCCATAAAAAATTATATTAGTTTCTTGACGTAAAAATAATATGTATTTATTATAATAAAAAATTTCTTATATATGATATTTTTTAGTTAACTGATGTAAAGAAAATAAAATAATATGTCTTTATTATAATAAAAAAATTTACATATTATTTTTTTAATTGATAGATGTAGAAAATAAAATAATATGTATTTATTACAGTAACAAAGAAATTATATTGTCTTATATTATTTTTATAGTTGATTGATATAGAAAAAAAAAGATTTCTTATATATTATTTTTTTAATTGATGTATGTAGATAAAATAAAATAATATGTATTTATTATAATAACATAGAAATTATATTGTCTGATTGACATAGAAAAAATAAAATATTTAGTTGATTGATATAGAAAAATAAAATAAAATAGATATTTAATAGAGAGAAATAAAATAGGTAACTGATGAAGAAAGAATAAAATAAAATTAATTTTAATTAAAAAAATATAAATAATAATATAAAATTTTAAAAATAAATTATTGAATAAATATTTATAAAAAATATTATTAATATATTGTTAAAACATCTATTTAATGATTCAATTTATTATTATACTATTATTAACTGGAATTCAATTTATTATAATATTATTAAATAAAATTCAATTTATTATTATTTTTATATTATTATTAAACAGAATTGTTTATTGGAAAAAGTTACCCTCCCCAAAATATGTATTTGATTATAATCATCTTCATACTAGATTATCTTCTTAAGAGCAAAGAAATAAATTTATTTCCTTACCATGATCAAAAGCACACAATATGTATTTGATTTTAAATCGCAAACAAAAAAAATTATCTTCATCCTGATAAATATATATCAAAATACAAAATATGTACAATAACACAGGGACTGTAGCTCAGGACGGAAGTGGTGTTTCTAGGTGCGGACTGGTGAGTAGAGGAAACGGCTGCCCAGGTGGGACTGCATCTGATTAGCTATGATTCTCAGAAGTCTTCGCCACGAAGGGCCCTCAAAACCCGTGAATGAGGTGCATCAGGGTCGCCACGCATGGCCTGTTGCCGCCACCTCTCCGCGGCCCTCAGTAGCGTCTCTTCTGCCGTCTCCATCTGCTCCGGCAGCCACCCAATCACATCAGTGCCTCTCCCAGAATCCACGGTCTTATCAGAGGCTCGAGATATCGGCTTACGTGAATCCACGAACTCTATCTCCGACAACGGCGATGCTTTATGGTGCTTATAGTAATCTTTATTGTCCTTTTCCCCTTTGTTTTCATCCTCCAGCCACGGAGTTCCATCAAGACCAGCACAGCTCACCTCTTCAAAACCCTTCCAACTATGCTCCCTTTTCTGCTGAATGATTGGGTCCAATGGCTGGTTCACCCCCGCGCTCTTCAGTTTCGTGGAAGGTTCACATGGAGATTTTGGAGACTTCAACATCTCGTGTCCTCTGCTTGCATTGCGTTCTGTTTCAGCAATCTCGGCATTCTTCGCATTATCATTTGTGCTTATACCCTGCAATACTCATAGACCAAAAGTTAGCATATCCATCTGTTTCAAACCTCGTTTACATGAAAACTCAACCTTGAGAGACATCACTTACTTGGGGTTGTCCCCTGCGAACTTTGGGACCCGCTTCTAGTTCCCCAGAATGGATTTCAGGGTCTGCAGTTCGGCTACGAGTGCCGGAGCAAAATCCACGCTGTATATTAAAACGAGTGGTTGAAGATAAAGAACAAGAAGCTCTTCTTGTTGCTTCTGCTAGTCTTGACTGCATCTTTACCTTGATGCTTTGTTTTTCAATGCCTTGCTTTTGTTTGGAACACGACGTGATCTACTAAGATTTAACGGTGGAACACACCACAGGAAGTGCCAAAAAGAGAAAAAGAATGGGAGGGACTTTCTGGAAATTCCGCGACACGTGTTTTGATTTCGACGTGGCAATGTTTATCTGTTACCACCTGTATCATATGTATTGGAAGGAGAATTTAGGAGTTACTCTAGAAAGAACAACAATTTTCTCGAATGCTCAGGAGATAAACAATTGGTAAGATATCTGCATTCGTTACTACACTTTTTTTACATAACTCTTCCATAACTTTATTTAATAATAATATAATAATAATAAATATAATTTTAAAATTTGTATTATTATTATTATTATTATATAATGTTAAAGTGGATTTTACAATAGAGGTTTGATTTGAAGAAATTATGAATATTTCAATTTTTATATGTTGAAGTTGTCTACTGGGCTATCAAACAATTTTGTGCCAGCCCAAACATGTTTATATTGGATTTTGTACACAAATCCAAGAGAAATGAACAGTAAACCGACCGAATAAAAAGTTATCGTTTTGTTCATCAAGGGAAAAGAAAGATGCCAAACTGTTTAAAGTGATGGTATTTTGTACCACCCAATTCTATTATTTGTTTAATATATTGAAGTTTTTGCCAGTAGATTATGTTTGTTGTCAATTCAGGTGTGTAAAGAGAAGCAGAGGAATAGGGTTCAAGGCTAATTTAAAATCTCTACTTTAATTCCATCCTTCGAATTGTAATTAGTTTCCTTACCCTGTTTTTTTTTTTTTTTTTTTAATTTAATCTTATTAATTTATCAAGAAACATGTTCCTGAACCTCAAGAATTTCATTTTGCACAATTGAAAGGATTCCACCACCTGCTTCTGCAGTGGCTGATTTATTTGGCAAGGAAATAATAAAGTATCTGCGCACAAAGAAATTCAGTAATCTAGAATATCAAATGAATATTTTAAATTCTGCAATCGTTTTTATCTGAAATTAATAATTTATTTTCTGGTTGCAGCTTGCTTTGAAGTCTGATCCTGCACGTAACCACAACACAAGTCCAAGAAATATATATATAAAATTCAGGTATGTTAGTATAATCAAAGTTTAGAAGAATATTTTCAAAAAATCATGTTTTGAGTTCTAGTCTTTAAAAAGAGCAGACAAATATTAATGAGAAAAAGGATAATTTTACAAGAATGTAATCAAGAGAAGAAACAAGTATATGGGCTCATATCTAGAACAAGAAACAAGTACTATCATTGAATGGTTGCAAACATAAACTCTGGTTTTAGGTTACTCATATTAGTTTCATATCATAAGATATAAATAATAGAAAAAAATTAAGCAATAACCCATATCTATACAAATAATTTCTTCATAAAATAAACAAAAGTAAACAATTACGAAAAAATATAATAACAACCATTGAAGATGGGTAAATTACTAAGATCCAACTATTTATTGATATATACTCTGTTATATATGCTCGGTTAAATTTCTCTACTCTGTTTTTTAGCATAATATATTTCTTCGTTGGATTGGTTTCAAAATGTCAAGGAAAGAATAAATTGAAACATTAACTTCAACAAAGAAACGGAAGATTAAAAGAACCATCCAAATTTATGTATTTTACCATCCCCGACAGTTTTCTACTTCCCAACCCTTTTGCTTGACCTTTCAAGAACGGAACTCAAATGCCAATAATTACTTTATACTTTTCTTTCTCTTCTCAACACAAATCTTTGATCCCAACATTAATTATTAATTCGAAAGTTGAATGCAGAGAGAGACAAGGGGCCTATGTTTCTTAAGTTACACGATACAAATCACATGAATTGCGGTTTGGGTTTGACTCCAAGTGGAACAACAACCATGAACCCACTTCCAACTGTAATGGGTAAACCACTGCCCATCTAATCTTGTCTTCGACTTCTGAACCTCTGGTCCCTCCTCCCAACACCTTCAGAAATATGATGACCAAGATCAAATAAACATTTCTATGACCCATTTTCAATAATTATTATTAGTTCATAAACGTCTCGGACGATCCAATATGGCTCAAAGACGCTCTCGATCGGCATTGACACTAGTTCAGTATGTTCCTTCTCAGAGTTCGAGATTAGAAGACCATGTATTTTCTTATTGGTTAATGACTCTTACATGCACTGCGTATCTTCTGTGGGGGTGTCAATTATCTACGATGGTCATCCACCAACGTAGATCATGTAACATTACCACTGTCATATGCTACCGGTTTTATCTTTGGTCTTCCAACCTTGGAATGAAGGAAAAGATATAACCTTAGACACGATACTTGAATATTATGGATAAACAAATTTAAATCCTAACTTGAAAAAAAATTCCTGTAGAAACATGCTTAAACCCTACCTAGAAAACCCTATGCCTATGGACAGTCTTAAACCCTACCTAGAGACCCTGTACCTGAACAAATATGTTGTTTGGTCACGTGGAATTATTTGATTAAATCCTGACCTTGGAATGTATGAATCATGCTATCATCTCGGGGCAAAAATGTGGCCACCACTGTGTAGAACAATGCAACTAGATGGAAGTATAAAAGGAGCCAATAGCATGCATAGTTGACCTTGGATTTGAAATCTTATCTATTCATTAAAAGGTCTTCCTGCTTCATCATTTGTGTCCAAGACGGGCTTTACTTCCCTCCTTGGAACTGAAAAAGGAAATAGGGTGGCTTGGCCTGTGGGCCATCTGCAAGGATTTTGTAATCTTGATCATGCATGTGCTCCATTAAATTATTCCATTTTGTGTTTCATCCCAACATCACGCACCAGTACTGTTTTGGACACATCCAGGAATAAGTGACCCTGCAAAAAATCGATTTTTTTTTTAACTTTGTTCATACTTTTTCCTTGATGCTGATGTGAATCATGTGATCTGTCCAATTTTGTAAACTTAAATTCAAGTTCATTAGTGGCCTCATGTTTAAATAAGCAAATATAAGTCAGACTAATTTAAATCAAGCGCATATATACTGCTTTCAAATAAGTTCAATTGATATGGTATATTAGATATAAATGGTTGAAGAAACACTGAGAGATTCTTTCTCGTACCATTATGAAATAACATGTTACTAAGTTCGTGTAATCATTACAAGGTACCAACAAACCATAATGTGCTGGAAGAGTGATCAGACTGTACAGAAGTGAGAAATAATGATAATAACGAAAAGAAATTTGCCTTTGTGGGGATGTCTGGGTTAAGCTTTAAGGTGATGTTACTTATTAGGTTAAGATTATGTGAATTATTAACAATTAAAGAAAATATTGGGCACGGTTATAGATATAAATTGACGTTGAAAATGATTGACTTAGATAATTATCAATTCTGAAGAAAAGAGGGCAGAAAGAGATCTGTCAGACTCAAATGCATACGTTATTGGGTTTGGGTTGAGGTTTTAAGCGAGAAGACAAGCCGTGATTAACAACGAAGATTTTGTGAAAATTGTCGAAAAGTAATATGCAACAAGAGAAGGACTGAACCGGGGGAAAAAAGGAGTGGGCCATTTGCTGTACTTGGTGCTGCACTATGTATTTCATTGCCTCTGCAAAGCATGGTGATATCAGACATCCAAGGAAAACTTTTTGTAAAGACACCAGAGAATACAAGGTTTATATAATGGAGTGCACAAGTCTGAAAATACCATGTTTCATGTAATATGTATAACAATGATAAAGTTCAATTATATATAACATAAGATAGATTAAGAAAATATATTTAAGTTTATTCACAAATTTTGATGTGAAAACTTGTTTAAGTGATTCAAGCTTAGTTTCATTCAAATTACCATAATATTAATTTTTGAAGATTTATATCATGCATAATTGTATTACATAAATTTATAATTCAAAGAATGGAGGCATATGAACCTAATAGGAAGCTAGGTATGCATCACTCAATTCTCAATGATTTGGTCTATCTATGAGAATCCAAAACATGGAGGGAAGCCAAGATTTGACAGCATTACCGAGTGGTGGGGGACTGAACTAAGTAGCTAGCTTCTTCAAATGCATCTGAATTCTGAAATTCTCTTGCTAAAGTAGGGAAGTACACATAAGAAACAGAAACTGCACATGGACATGTACAAACGCTGTCTTGTGGAATGATTCAAATGAAGGGGTAATGAGAATGGGACCCTTTCCATAAATAATTTTGGGTATTTGGTTGTTGCACAAGGTGCTGCAAAACTAAGTGTAGAGTTGCTGTGACGAAGAAGTAGATGGCTGAAACGTTTCTCACACAACTTGCTAAGATTCTTCACAAAGCAAGGGTCAATCGTGGCAGGGGTATGGGAGACACTGTGATCAAGCGATCAAACCCAATTGAGGAGTGAAGAATGCGAACGAAGGACACGCGCGTTGTAGTGGCCGACATCAATCTAGTCTTCTTTTGGATATGTACATAGTTAGACTCAAACACGTGTCGAGGTCTTGACTTCTCCAAGTACAACAAATCATACTTTATCTTAATACTCCACCTATTTATTATCAAAAATAAATATTAATGATTCTAGATGAAAGCTAAAATCAATATTTTGAAATAGTTAAACTTTTTTAAGACGTTAATCTCCTCGATGGACATGAATTTTAGAATCAAATTCTTGTTATAATAGTTTTAACGTAATTATATATGAATAATTTTCATGAATAAGTGATTGTTTACTTACCCAATTTAGAGAACCAGATGAATTGAATAAACAAGAGGCTGAAATTTAGAGGGGAGACAAAGCTATGCCTATTTAAGCTAAATCCTTATCTTGGCTTCCCAATTCCACGCCCTATGAATCAGCCAAAAGATCCATCACATCACAAGCGGGTTTGTCTCGTAGCTCAACATATACAACACAAACCTACAATACCAAGGAGAAGGATGTTTGCTTTTTGCTTTGCTTTGCATACATCTAATCATAGCATAGCTTATCAACATGATTCTTGTATAGGAAAGATATGTCATAGTCCCATACATTGAATTCAACCATGACGAATTCATGTACATATGTTGTATATGAAGTGCTTTATTAAACAACCAAAACTGTTGAGAGAAACGTGGGTTTACCACGCAGCAGATAGAAGCATTTTGGGGCTACAAAGCCACGCCTAGTCCATTCAGTGATGTAATGGGAGTACATTGCGTCGACCTTTGAATTGAATCAATGCATGATTAAAGCAAAATGGATAGATGAAAAGCAAGTGAGTAAAACTACATAGTTGCGCCATTAACATGTATAGGGACGCTTTTTCAACCACATCTCAGAACATTTATGGCTTATGATTTTAACAGATATGGCTATCATATTTGGCATATCTCACATCTACGTAATTGAAGTAGATTTTACAACGGCAACTCCAGGATGCAGACAAGTGGATGAAAATAATATGTGTTGAAGGGAAAATGGGAATATGACAAGGAAAAGAAAGAGTTGTGGTACATGGAACAGAGAATGATGATAAGTATGTATATCGTGCTAGTAACTTTTTTTTTTTTTTTTTTTTTTTTTTTAACTTTCACACGTTCAATGTCCGGGCGTGGCCTCTGTCCTGTAGTACTGTATTGCACGATCCCTCTCTGTATACCTTTTTATTTCGATACATGAATCTTATCAGAAATTACAATCGTTAACTGCATATCGAAGCCTTTTGTCACATGTCGTTTTGATAGCCATTCATGTTCTACATCACCACGTATATTTTTTGTTCCTTAGTGTATATCTCATAAGGAATTTTGTTTTTATTAAATATTTTGTGACTGGGCAAATATTAAACACTAAATATTTGCTACAATTATCTCACACAAAAAACTTGAGGTTAAACGAACAGTGTGAGTGAATGTAATGGGAAGGGAGTTAAAGAGTGTGTGTATATATAGAACAGAAGAGTGTGAATGCATTGATAGAGAAAAGAAACAAACATGTCTAATAATCAGAACAGTAAGAGTTCGGCACCCAAACTGTTTGGTTTCCCACTAACAGAGCAAGAGGAGGAATTTGCAGAAAGAAAATTTGGAGAGGACAGAAAATTCAGGTGCCACTACTGCAAGCGAGTTTTCGCAAACTCACAGGCTTTAGGGGGCCACCAAAACGCTCACAAGAAAGAGCGTCAGAGAGCAAGGCGATTCCAAATCCACAACCACAGACGCTCCTCCATGCCACCATCCTCTGTTGCAGTTACTCCTCTTACGTTTCTCACTTCCCATGCAATAATAAGATCAGTGCCACTTTCACTTACACTGCCCTCCGTTTACCTTCCACCTCCATCTTCTTCTACTTCTACTTCTGCTTCTGCTTCTTCCACCGCAAAGCACTTCCCGTCACGCCCCGTTTTCATTCCTTCCTCCACCCACCGTACTACATCTTTTCCTTTTCAACTTTATGCCTCGCCCACTATACTGCAATCTGCTTCTACTGTCCTTGATTTTTCTGCAGATAGGGAAGTGGATGTCCACCTCAAATTGTAACTCTATCAGATCAGGTTGCAGGTTTATTATATATTATTAGTGCTACTTTTAGCTCGTTGCTTCACCTTCTTTGCTCCAAATCTTATCTTTCTTTCAACCCCTTAAGATTATAAACTTGTTTTACCAATTTATTCATCGGATCACAGTACTTTCAAGACTAGGATACCGTACTGCTAAATCCATCCCCACTCCTTATATTTCATTCTACTACACAAACACTTGCATATAATCAGATCAGAATAAATAAATAAATAAATAACTATCAAGTTTGCTTCCTTTTAAGTTTTAATCATTGCACTGGGATTGAACCTAACACAGGAGTGCTCGCATTATTGTTTGCGGAATATAGCTAATCCGTATGATGAAATCAGGGTATAGAAAATTTCTGTAGCAGTAATTCATTTCAGAATGTTATAATTTTTTCTAGTCCACAATGCGATTGCATTCATAGTTAATTTCCCATCACAATATGAAAGATCACGGTAAAACTGCTACTAAATTCTAAAATCAAAGTGGTGTAAAAGGTAAATGACAGTATATATGACCTAATGTCTTATTTAGTAAATTGTGAAACAGACTAATTTTCAAAAAATAATTGATATATAGTTTTTTTTTTTTAATTGATGATTAGTAATACTCTCTATATTTGTTTTTACTTCTCACAACACCCCATTAATTATGTTAATTACATGTTTCTTATCTGTCTTCATATCTAAACAGGTTAAATGTTATTTTCAATAATTATATGCAAATATTAATTATACCAAAAGACAGTTTTGTTGAAAAAGGGACCATGGCCCAGTGTTTATTTGGGCTTTAACAACATGACCTTTATGCGGACCACATCCACTTCAAATAATTTCATCCGAAGCCCAAGTACCCAAACTTAATGAAGAAGACAAACATTTATTTGAGCCCACAAACACTCAGAATGAAGAATTTACGAACCGCATATCTTGCACATACTCACATAAGATATAATAATTTGGTAGTATTCACTGTTGGTTAGGTCCTTCATGTAGAAACAGAGAAAATAACACATACCAAACATTAAGATGAAAATTAGTAGCTAGACAGTAGGCTTATCCTGGAAGTATAACTCCCATTCCAGTTGAAAATTATTATATAAATTCTAGCCTAGACTAGTAGAATCTACAGAAGTGTTGAGTTTTAATCTGAATCATTGTTGTGCGTTACTATTCTCTTGAGGGTTGATGACTGATGACATCTTTCCTCAAAATAATCATACCATTGGGATTTGAGGACCACCTCAAATCTGGTGGAGACCAGAAACCAGAGATGACGTCTGTAGTATGCAAAAGGAATCATCACACATGGTAACACCACCAAAATGGACAAAGTCATTAGTTTTCCTGCAACCCAAGTATCTAACACTGCACCACTCCTAAGTGGTCATCTTTTTCCCTCTCTCTAAATTTGAATAAACCAAAAATATAGGTTTTAAAAAAAAAAAACAGTTCATGTTTTCTTTAATCAGGGAAAGTACGTCCCAGATTCCGAGCGAGCACAAAGTCACTTTTCAAAGTTCAGAACCTTGCAGATTCGTAGCCTCAGCACACCGTGTTACGTTATTTCTCTTCCCAATATACCCTTTCGCGAAACTTCCAAACCCTAAAGTAACAATAAAAGTAAGTCCCTAGTTCGCTCCTCCAGCGGCAGCACATGGAGGGTTACGGGTCAGGTCACCGGCCTTACGGCGGTGACCGGAGGATGGACGTGGTGAGCGGTAAAAGTCACGGTTGGAGTGGGAGTCGGACACCGGAATCAACTGAGGGAAGTGAAAAACCGTGGAGATTTAGCGATCCAGAAGCGAAGAGAAAGAAAAGGATAGCGAAGTACAAGGTTTACGGGGTGGAAGGGAAGGTTAAGTCTACGCTCAAAAAAGGACTTCGATGGATCAAGAAAAAATGCTCTCAGATCACTCATGGTTACTAGTACAAAGATTGTTGCACCTCAAGTACTCACGTTACAGTATTTGAATGTTGTCGTCATTTCATTTCACACTTCTCACTGCACATGCAAAGGTTCTTCCTCTCAATTCTTTGTTCTTCTTAAACCACTTAAAAGTAAGAATGTGCATTTGTAGAGAGCATTACTATCTTGAAATTAGGATCATTAACAACTTTTTATTAATGGGAAATTTTAATGTAAAAGTTGTTTGTTTTATGTTATGATGTTCTGTTCACTTTTGAAAAATATATATTCGTTGTTGTTCCTGTCCGCGAAAGAAACATACGGACTCTTTGTATTGCCATTTTATTTGGTTTGGGAGAGAAGCATTGATAATTGTGTTATTTGATTGAAATTGAAAGAGAGAAAGGGGAAAATAGAATTAAGGAGAAGGTCAACAGATAACTTTTGAGTAAAATAAGAATGAAGATAGTAAACACCTATCTTTATTATGTAACTATCACACATCTTTATACAGCATAAAAATATAAATTTCACATAAATACTAACCTATTAATTGTTTTGGTTATATTAATTTTTTTGTTAAACAAATATTAAATACAATCTATTTATTTGTTTTACTAAAAATAATACTTCTTTCTTTTATATCATTTTTTATCTTATTGTTAATTTAAAATGTGTTTTTCTCCTTAATTAAAGAGAGACTAGGTTTAAATTTATTATTCATGTATAATTTTATCTAAATTTGACTCATGTTTCTTCTATTTTATTATCACAATAGTTTTGTTTTGCATAATAAATAAATATATATGAACTATCTGTGTAAAACTATTTTATAATATTATTAAATTATAAATTATAATGTATAATAAAAAATTTAATCTTTATAATAATAATTATTATTATCTTAAAAAATTATCTCCTTAGTTTTTTTTATTAGTTTAATTCAATTCGCATAATAAGTTTTATTCGAGAGTTTCTCACTTGATGTAGGGATGGAAGAACCTCTTTAAACAGTGAAGTCATTTATGTGATGTAATTTTTATTTTATTTTTTATGAGACTTTGGGTTCTCATTTTCCTTATTATAGTGTTTCTACTATTTTAACTAAGTATAATTTTAGATATTTAATATTTAATGATGTTTAATTATTTTTATAACAAAATTTATTTTCCTTTCCTAATTAAACTAATTATAAATTTTTTAAATTTTTCTTCAATTTAGTATATTATTATACAATTTTATAAAAAAATTATAAATAACATTTGTCTTAATATAAATTTTGAAAATTTTACTTTATTATCTTTTATTTAAATTAGATATTAATGTATTTTATTATTTTAAAAAAATATATTAAATTATTATTTTAATTTAGATAATATGTTTAAGATATTATTAATATTTAATATTTTGTTATATATTTATTTTATATATAAATAAAATACATATATAAAATATATTTCACATATTAAAATACATGTAAACAAAATCTCATAAGCAACAATAAAATAAAAATAATACAATACATTAAAAATCATAACAACTCAATGAACAGGAGTTAAAAGAATGAAATCGAATATAGGAGATTTTCAAGCATTTATGTGACTGATACTCTTCAAATGGATAGTTTTTGTTGATTTAATGTGATTTATTTACAACAAGAACACAAAACATCATAAAAAGTTAAACAAACTTCATATACTTTTGTATCAAAAATTAATACTGATATAATGAACCACGATAGGAAAAAAAAAATTCAATTTTTAGAGAAAGTATTGGGTTATAACATGAAAGTATTTTAAAATTCAATTTATAGAAGTTAGGTCCACATTTACAAATGTGGATGTGTGAAATAAAAACTTATATATCAATGTTACACAAAAAGCATTAAAATACATTTATGAATGAAGATATAAAAGGTAACAACTATAAACATACCAATAAACTAGAAAAGAGAGAGAGAGAAAGAGAGTAATAAACTCTGTAATATTGTTATTTTTATTATTATTCTAGAAAGCTCTAACCAGAACACAAATAAATTTAATTTACCACACTGCACTTCCTGAATATGAAAATGAATTCAATCTGAGACCCATGCTTTTGTGGGCTAATTCAGTCCAATTATTTTACGGATGACCATTGAGGGGACTGGACCTTACACAGACCCTAGCGGTCCATTAAAACTAATTGGATAAGACACTGAGCATACTCCTCTATTATAAATAAAATTAACTATTTTTATGTTAATTAAATACATTAATACCACTTAATTTAATAGTTACATTTATTTATTAAATATCCTTTATTCATATTTTAAAATCAAATATTATTATATACATAGTTAAAAGGCTTCATTTTAATTGTGAAAATAACTATAATGTGAAATTCTTTTGTCTACTTCTACTTTAAAATACAATAAAATTAGATTTTGAAAAAATTGTACAGAGATAATTTGTTTTTTTTTTCAAATATTTGGTAACATAATAATTTGTTTAACATTATGTGTAGCAGCTTGATATATTCCATATCCGAGTTGAGATACTCAAACCTTCAAGTTATCTATTATAACAAATATAATTATATTCAAATTAAATAAGATGAATAAATATATTTGTAATTAAACACCATTTTTAAAAATTTTTAAATCCCTTTAATTATGATTTTTTTCAAACCTTAAGTACCAATAATATATAATACCTTAAAAGATTACAAATACACTCATTTTTTCTATGTTCATGATAAGTAGTTTATGATCAATACTTTCTAATATATTTTTTTATAAATTAAAATTTATTTGTCCAATCCAGTAAACTTGTTTACAAAGTGTCACTTCAACTAAAAATATTTTTTTAATAATTTAATCCTTTTAATTATATCAAAATTAAAAAAATACAAATTAAATATTTTTAATAATTAAGCTGAAATCATAAGTTTCATTGAAAGTTGTGTACTTAGATTCATTTTCATCTTGAAAAATATGTAAGTATAGATTTTGAGAAGTTAAGAGAAATTAAAGTCTATTTTACATACATCGAAAATTTTATAAAATTAATTTAAATCTACCTTATTTATCCTATTATATATAAATTATTCTCTCAAACATATATTTGGAAGTTATTATAATGTTTCAAATTTAATCTAATAGTTAACAAAAAATTAAGTCTTTTATACTTAGATAGGTAAAAAAATATAGATAGATATTTATAACTTGCATAGTAAGAATTAAACGACATTTTAAAAAACTAATATATATATATATATATATATATATATATATATATATAATATAAATAATGAAAAAGAATACATATATCCCTTCCCATAAAAGTTAAGTTAGTTTCATTTAAACAACCCATGAAAGAAAGAAACATATAGGACACTTCATTCACCTTTTAGCCCATGCCATCTTCATATTCCTCCCATGTTCATATTGCATATCAGTTAACAATCAACACACATCATCACCAACCCAGTGACCTTTGACTTCGCTCCAAGTAACCACGATCAACGGTATTCATGCGCTGCAGCCTCATTTCTTCGTAGAACTGAGAAATGAAATCCTCAGCCTTGGTATCAATCGTCTCATCCCCATCGCTACTTTGAACCAGCTCGTTCAACCCCACAGCCGAACCGTAACGGCTACTGGGTGGGGAAGGTGAGTAAGGCCCCTCCTGCGCCGCAAATTCAGAAACGTAGCCGCAGCAATCTGTGGCGGGCGACCAAAAAATGGCGGCCGAGTCAGAAACGCAGCGTGGGGATTGGTCGCTTTGAAGTTGCAATGGCCTCATGGAGCCCATAAGGTTCTTCCACGTGCTCTTGGACCCATCGTGGATTTGATCATGGTAAATCGCCTTTGACTTTGCGGAACTTCCTCGCATGACGAAGAGGGCCACCCTGAGAAAGCGCATGGCACCGCTCATCTTCTTGACCTTGAGGGGTTTTGGTTGGTCATTTTGAAGAGGCGCCGTTTGTATGTCCGGGATGTTGATGATGGTACATTCGTGACCTTGCTTTTCCATGAATTGACGCAACGAGGACTATCGAGGAAGGAGTTGTCGGTGATATTCTCACCCCTCCGGCAGAGACTTGAAGTTGAAATCTCTGAGAAAAAAATGTTGTGAGGAACAAGTTTATAGAGGAGAAAGATGCAAACGGAAAAGGATGGCCAGGGGAGCAGTGTCGGTGTATTGGTTTAATGTCTCCATTGTTCCCTCTTACTTTAGACCAATTTTTGTTTATCTAACAACGTTTAGTAATTTTGTTTGGTGTGAATGATTTGGGAAGTTAATTCATCATTATTATTGTATAACAGGACATAGTAGATAAAGTTATGAACTTTGAATGTTTTACCAAAAAAATCCTATTGGAATTAAGTATAGGACAATTATAAGTGATAAAAATCCTTTTTTTTTTCTTTCTAAAGATCTTGATTAAACTCAAAATTTACAAATTTTAAAAACTCATACCTAGTTAATAGCTATACACCATAAAAAAAATATTTTATTTAAAATTTTATACTTTATTTTACATAGGTGAATGTACAAAACATTATATTTAAAAATTCAAATTTAAGTTGACCTTTTATAATAAATTCCTTTGAACTGGTTTTCGTAGCCAATAGATATAATATTAAAGTTGCTTTTTCATCAAATGAGTTAACATTTTTTAAAGATTTTAGAATAATAGAATTAAAATCATATTATTATTATAATGAATTCAATTTAATGTATTTTTTTTATAATTAAAGTTGTAATACTGTTTTTTTTATATAATTAAATTAATATAGTTAGATAAATATGTTATTTAAAAAATTAATAATTTATTTATTTTCTATTATATATATTTATGTTATAAAATATTTTATTAATTATTTATTTTATTTATATCAATTATTATTTATATGAGTATAGATAATAAAAATGGAGAAAAAAAATATATTAATAAATTTATTTTTAAATTCAAATTGTGTTATTGTATTTATTTTAAAATTATAACTAAAGTCACTATAACTATCCTAAGTTGCACGATTTTTTTCATTTTAAAATCGTGCAATGTAATACGATTTAACTTCTCTGCGTAATTTTTTAAAAACCTAACATATATCCGTCAATTGTTAACAATTTTAACCGTGAAAAAGCTAACATTTTAAACCTATTTTAATGAAAAAGCCTACTAAAGTTCAATCTCCAGGTCTGCTAAAAAAATAATTATTTGCTGTTAATCCGTGGATTATATATGTGTGTGAGATATTACTGAAAATAATTAATTAGGGTAAAACTGAAATCATTTTCAAGTAAATTTTATACATGGTTTAAAGTAAAGCTATTGAACTTTAAGGTAATACTGAGATATTGCTGTTTATCAATAAAAAAAAACTATAATTTGTTATTAGATTTTAGATTAAAAAATGTAGCAAATAAAATGATCTATTCGTACATTAGTGAAAGTTAGTTATGGCAAAGTTTTTCAGTGAAAATTAGTGATCTTGAACCGTAAATATTTCAGAATTTTAACATCATATAAAAAATATATCTTCCAAGAAAATTCTCAATAAAAAAATACTCATTTTTGTTCTACCCGAGGTGTTCGAATCCTTTGTGATAGACATTCCTAAATTTTGAGATTCCAATAGAAAAGCTGTTAATTGCTATATAATAAAAAATGTCTTTCTGTAAGAACCAAGACACCATTAATCTTATTATTACTTTGCTATTTATCCCTGCCATTTTTTACATTTGATTAATAACCACAACTATTTATGCAAAAATCAAGATCCATGGACATAGAACACATTTGTACACTGGGAGTACTCTATATTCACATTCTAAGCTAAGGCAAAATAACTCCTTCAATGTTCAGAGTGTTCACGTCCCAAAAAGCAAGGGAAAGAAAAAGGGCAAGAAACATATATGCTCCTTGAAGTCCAAAACTAAAGTGATTCTTACAGCTTGCTCTCAAGAGAGAAACCAATCAACCATGTCATTTTGTTTCTGAGGATCAATCTCACCAACGCTCTGGAAGTCCTTCTCCCAGTCTTCATCTTCGCAAAGCCAAGTGAGGAGGCTCTGCTGGTGCTCCCATGCAGACTCATCCTTATGATCAAACTGCACCACGCTTTCCCATAAGTCAGAGGAAGAAGAAGCCTTGGCAGAACAAGAACACTGTAAGTCCCGACCACTCGACATCATTGTGTGGTCACTTGTTTTATTCCCAACCGCTTCACTGCTCTCTCTGCAACCTTCGCCAGAAATGGTCCAAACCCCACTTGCATGGGGGCAGCAATTTCCCATTATGTCATTGTAAGATTCAAAATTCAACACCTGATCTCCCTCCCCGCCATTAATAACTTCCTCATCATAGGGTCCCCATATGTCATCATCCTCATTGTTTATTGTTTTATTCTCACCCTCAAGGCACATGGTATTAGTACCTACTTTTTCTTCTTCTTGAATAGTTGTAGTAGTATTCTCATGGGTGGAAGAATGTTTTTCGGTCTCAAGTGGGGGCGTTGATGGTAGAGGAACTGCCGGTATCGGTGGTTGGTTTTGTTTTGGGGCACAGTAGGTTATGTTCTTCTTCATGGCCCAGCGACTGGTCCTACCACGTTTCCTCTTAGGAGGTAGGGTGAGAGTAATGATGTCTGGTTTAGCAGTAGTTGTGCCTTGGAATGTGTAAATTTTCCTACTCAGGTGAGAGTTCCAATAATTTTTAATCTCATTGTCTGTTCGTCCAGGCAAGTGGCTTGCAATCAACGACCACCTGAAGTTTACCAGTTCATTACAACCACTACTTTTGATCAAAAACAATAAAAGAATCAAACAAGTTGTAATACAAAGAAATTAAACTAGCTAGTAAGATTCAGTTATCCTAATTTTTTATAATTTTGTATCTTTTAATAAATTCTAACTAACTAGTTACAGAGAATGTTATTATTTCGTACACTTATGAAAAAAAAAATATTAGAATTAATATTTGTTCAAATTTTGGTTTTGTTAATTATTATCATAAGACAAATGCATCAATCTCACTACTAGAAAGTTCTAATGAAAAATATGACAAATGGATCAATCTCATAAAATACTTTTATTTTCTTTATCGTTATTTTTAGAATAATACATCCATCCATAATTAAAACTATTTTCATACAGTGTCAACATTCAACATGCTATAAATCAATATTTATTTGGGGATAACTTATAAATAAAATAAATAATAGTACTTAAAAAAGGGAAAAGTTATTTTTTTAAAAATAAAATTGTAGTCATTTTTAGGATGAGAGATAGTGGATTAAATGGTTAGTGAAAAGTGAAAATAAAATATTGAAATATAGAAAAAATTTGTATAAAAGAGAAAGGATACTTAAAAAAAATATATAAACGCTTTATAAATATTATAAAATAATTCACTTCCTGTTTGTTTCCAATAAACGCACTAAAGAAAGATATAAAAAGACATGGGTCAATTTTCTGTTTCTTGGAGTTTTTTTGTCAATTTTCATTTAAAATACTTATATTATTGTATATACAGTCAACTTTTCTCTATTTATTTTTTCATAAACCAAATAAAATACTTGGATAATAATTATATATATTTAATATTCAGTGCACGAGATGCATGCGTAGTCGAGTTGCGTCTTACTTTTTACTTTGAGGTGGAAAAAAAAGGTGAACTTTTTAACAGAAAAAAGTAGCGAAAAAGAAATGATAGAATTCTTTAAACAAGTTTACATGAATTGTTATCTCTTTTCATTTAAACCAAACATGAATGAGTTTAGTAAAATTGTGTTTGCATAAAGTTTGACCAGTCAAACAAAATAAAACCAACTTATACAAGTATTGTTATCACAGTCACTTTCTCTCTTTTCTCTTTTTCATGTAAACAGCACATTAATTATATATATATATATATATATATATATATATATATATATATATATTATAAATTAAACAAGACACTAATTGGTTAATTGAGTAACTTTGTTTTTAACAAAGTTGGTCTGAATTACGCAAATAAAAACAAAATTTTTCATTGAAAAGAAAAAGAAAAATATAGGAGGGATATTCATAAAATTTTCATTTAATAAAACTGACATGCATTAGTTTGAGGCACTTAAGGCTTAAAGCTACATTGTGTATTTAATGACTAGATTAATGAACAAAAATTATGGTTACAATGTTTAAGAAAAAAAAAAAAACTTTTATGAGTTGTCATTTTATGAAAGCTGATACTTGATTTATGTTTCATTCTGATCTTTATTTCTTCCAACCTTGAGAAATTCAAATGATGCAAATTGAATAACTTGTGTTTTTATTTAGTTTAAAATTCTGAAAGAATCTAAACAAAGAGCAAGAATATTCTGAGCACCAACCTGTTGCCCAAGGAAGCATGCAACTTCACAATGGTGTTTTCTTCCTCAACAGAAATGTTCCCTCTCTTTAGATCAGCTCTCAAATAGTTAATCCACCTTAACCTGCAACTCTTCCCACATCTTAACAATCCTTCACAAGGCAAAAGCGTAAATGTCAGTGAGAGAGAAAGCCAATCAAACCATGACTCAAATTAAACCCTTGTACAGCAAAATTTATAGCTTGAAGGTCACATTCAAGAAAAAGCTAAGAAAAATATGCACATAGCAATAGTGATGTATTAATTACATGGTACCTGCATTTTTTGGCAACGACCTCCAAGAACCTTCTCCATTGGCCTGAATGTACTTGGTCAAAATTTCATCCTCCTGGGTTGTCCACCTCCCCTTCTTCAATCCCACTTTCTCACAACAAGGAGCCCTTCCCATATATCCGAGGTCAGCAACTTTACCACTTTACAAATATGATGGTGCAATAATGCTGCACCTACAAACTAAAGTAACCTCTTTTCAAAGAAGCTACCTCTTTCACTGTATATGAACTGTTATGTGATCCAGCCACCTTAATATTGTGCTGGAGCTGTCATAAGAGCAAATGCTGCAGTTAGCAGCACAAGTTATTAATAAAGGGTAGGGTAGTAGGCAGGGAGAGAGATGAGCCCAGAGGAAAAGACAAAGTCAATAAATAAATAAAATAAAATTATTAGCTGATATATTTGATTTCAACTTGATATTTATGGAGTATATATATATATATATATATATATATATATATATATATATATATATATATATATATTCAGATTTTATAGTTTACAAAAAGTATAAAATTTGACTACGTATCTTTAGATTCAGTAAAAATCATAACTTTAATGATTCTTTGCAGTATTTTTCATTTTATTTTCATCTATTTTTTAAAAAACAAAGTTGAACATTTTAAATATAGAATACATTTGCTTCATGAAAGTGGGGCTGTGAATGGAGATATATCAGTGGTAGAAGAGAAACCACGTTGAGTGTGTCTGAATAACAGAGTCGTGGCTTTCCCAGCTTCGAGGGACATTAGCCTCGAGAGTGATGGAGCATTTCATCTCCCTCATTTATGTGTCCATGCTTTCCTTATAGGCCCCAGCCTCCTTCATTTACTTTTTAATTTATTGTGGTACTAACTTCTGAATTTGCTCCCTCCATTCTACACTTCCTCTCTTCCAAATTTAAATTCTACTTCATCAGTTTCTAATTTTATATATATTATTAATTATTCCGTCAAGTCTTTTTCTGTTTACTTGTTTCCAATTATTTTATGTCTCCCACATTTGTATATCACAAATTATTGTTATTATTTCTAGGGTTGAGTTTTTATTTATAATTAATTATATTTAAAATAAGCAATAAAGTATCATTTTAAAATTTTGAAGAGTGTTTAAAGTAAATTAGATGGATATATAAATTATACATGCTGAAAGTAATTAAAGAGTTATTTATTTTTTAACCATCACATTTATTTCCATCATCAATAATTATGATGGGTTGTTAAAAACATTATTTAAGATACACTGTTTTAAGTTTTTGAATATGTTAACACAAAAGCTTAACTTTTATTTTGTTTTTTACTTATAGAAATCAATGTATCTCAAGATGTGAGAAAGAAAATCATCTTTGATGTTCCAATATCTCCTTTGATAGTAAGCTATATGCAAACAAAAATAGTGTGCTAGACATAAATAAATTGAGACAAAAAATATCAATGTTTTTAATTGTAATTTGCAAAATAAGAAAGTTATATGTATGCATACGAAATGACAATGCAAAAAACATATAATTTCTAAAGTATGCTGCGTACAACAGTGTTAAAATGCATATTAGATTTAAGATAAAAAAAATTATATTATTAAACTTTACAACGTATGCTTTATATATATACTCAAAAGACAATGTAAAAAATACTTCAAAAACAATAAATAGGGTTAAAAAATAATGCAAGAAACAATTTGAAACATTTAAAATCAGTTTAGAACAAAAAAAAAAGTAAATGCAATACTTTTCAACCAACTTACTTAACAAAAGAGCTCCAATCTTATATGAGAACAATATTGTTCATTATTGAACATTTTTTTAAAAACTTTTGTTACATTAATTAATCACTATGATTACCAATATTTAAAAATTTATTGTTCTCCGTCTAGTGATAATAAACATGAAATCATGAAATGAGAGTGGGTGACAAAACTAAAAGTAAAGTTTTGTTTTCTAAATAAATAAAAAAATAATATTTCCATAATCATATTATCAAAAAATTATCAATTTTAAAAAATGATTATTATTTTCCTCACTTCAATTTTATTTTAAAAATATTAAATAAATTTAAATGACCAATCCAAATTAATCTAATTCAAACTAATTTACACAATTTTAATTGGATTAGATGATAAATTTAGCTAAACTCAATACAGGTGGATTCATGAAACTCTAAAAAATAAATTAATATATATTTAAAAAATAAGACAACATTAGACGAACAAATATAAAATAAAGAAAATAAATGAGAAAAATAAATCACATCTCATACAAAATAATATAACCAACACAATATAAAGACAAAATCATCATAAAATATTTCCTGACGATTTAAAATAAAAGTTTTATTGTGGATGCAATAGGTGTGTCATGGATTAATCAGTTGGGGCCCATTCATGTATTGGACTTAAACACACAAAACTAAAACGGCCCAAAATAGCGAATAACAATTTTGTGAATTTACAATCTATGGAGCGGAGTTTCCACGACGGTAAGAACGAAATGAAACAATGAAAGGCGTGAGTGTCAAAACTGACGTGTAGATGTATGATTGGTTGGAACAAGCAAAGGCTCACCGTGATTGGTCAGTTTGGAAAGGAACACGTTGCAAAGCCAAGGCGTATCTTCGACTCCATACTCGTAGTCAAGTCTTGGCGGAATCACTTTCATGTCCGCCACTGCATGATAGAAGCACTACCCACATAAAGAATCCAGACATTGCAAACACCATAATCCTTAAACACGCTCATTCCCAAACCCTAATCCCAATTTTGATTCCATTTTCAACCAGATCTCAGGCTCCATAGCAGAGCCCTACAATTAAAATTTCCTTTCGGAGAGATCCAAATCTCTTCATGGCGCATCGAAGAGCCAAACTGTTGTTCCTTCTATGCGCTCTCTGCTATTCCCTAAGTGCCATTGCTGGGTAACCCCCTCTCTCTCTCTCTCTATCTATCTATCTATCTATTATATATATATATATATATATATATATATATATATATATATATATATATATATATATATATATATCTTTATCTTCTTTAAATAACAATTCACACTTATTTTGTTCTGCATTGCACTTTGCTTATATATGTATTTTTTTGTTTGCAGGAAGAGCTATTACGATATTCTTCAAGTGTCGAAGGGTGCATCTGACGATCAGATAAAGAGGGCGTATAGGAAGCTAGCCTTGAAGTTTCATCCCGATAAGAATCCGGGCAATGAAGAGGCTAATAGGAAATTTGCTGAGATTAGCAATGGTATATTTATATCTTTGGTTGATTTAGTTGATTCGGTTTTCATGATCTGGTCTGTTATTGTTATCTGTGTTGAGTTTTTAAAAGGGTTGTTGATCTGCTTTTGTTTGTTACTATCAGCTTATGAAGTTTTGTCGGATAGCCAGAAGAGGGGAATTTATGACAGGTATGGTGAGGAGGGTTTGAAGCAGCATGCTGCTGGTGGAGGTGGAGGTGGTGGAATGAACTTCCAAGATATTTTTAGCACGTAAGTCATTATCTATAGCTTTTGTTGGATTATTTCATAACCTATCGCAATCCAGATAGATTTTTCCTGGTAATAATCACAGTTTCTTCATTTGACATCATTGTACATGAATTAGTATGTGTAGTACATAATACATGAATTGGCCAACAGAGGCAGCTAAGGATATTTACAGGTTTTCTATGTACTAACTTACTACAATAGTATAGTCAGAATCTTTTATTGATCTATGTTGTAATTCACAATCTAGGCATTGATTAGAGGCATAAGATTACATTGCGGTGAATATGCAGACTGCAGCGTTATGGATGTGATCATGGTCTTAAGCATTGTGGCATTTACTAAGTGAAATTATTATATATTTGCATCAAAATGTAAAAGTAAAAATTTGACAATTATTCTTAAGTACTGGTATATTCTTTTACAATTATGCTTCACTATATTGTTTTTTTCCGTGTTCTATGATGAAGTGTCTTCTGTATTCTGTCAACATTCTGCATGACCTCACCCATTGAATCATTAACTCTTAAAAGTTTAAATAAATGTTTGAAGTCTAGATCATTGTCACTATTTTGATAAACAAGTGAAATTGAAGATTGCTAAGGATTTGCTGTGACTCAATTGTGACTATGTTGCGGCCATTTCTGTAAACAAAAATTACATTGCGTTAATATTGCAGCAATTTGCGGTTGCGGAGAACAACTTAGAACCATGAATTTGTGTTTATTCTGCTATACTTTTGTGTTTAGTTTTATAGCATGGAGCCCTGAGTTTTGATTTAAGAATGACCCGGTGAAACATAATTGTTTGTTTTAGTTTCTTTGGTGGCGGATCAATGGAGGAAGAAGAGAAAATTGTAAAAGGAGATGATGTGGTTGTTGAATTGGATGCAACACTTGAAGATTTGTACATGGGGGGTACCTTGAAGGTATCTAGTCACTGTTCTGACTCTGAGTACACACATTGATTCTATATATCTGATGTGTTTGTGTGCCGCATTCCGTTGTTGAATTTCCACTACATTTTGTATTCTAAGATTACAAACGGACATGGAAGAGGTTCAAGATTTTCTAATTGGTTTTCATGTGAAACATGGTATTCACAAAGCACACTTTTATTTTGCTACATCGGCCAGTAGAAAATTAGAAATTATGTTAGAAGCAACTAATAGTTGAGAGGCGGAACTTACATCAAGCTCAGCCTCATGCATCTATTGGTCATTGTCATGTAATATTCCACATGCACATGGCATCTGATATTCCCGTGGATTTTTCTTAATTTCTTTCTCCAATTCATCTTAGATACTTATAGCCTGTCTTTTCTAGTTAAATTTATTCATTGTGAAGCATTTTAACCACTTGTTAGGCATAGTTTTAAACTGTCACAATGGATATTATTTAATGGAGAAAATTGATCCGTTACTTAGTGACTTAATCATGCATTAATAACTTGAAACATAGAATTTCAATTTGGTTATTATTCTTTTCTTATGGCCATTACATTTCAATTTTCAGGTTTGGAGGGAAAAGAATGTACTCAAGTCAGCACCTGGGAAAAGACGCTGTAACTGTAGAAATGAGGTTTATCACAAGCAAATTGGACCTGGGATGTTTCAACAGATGACAGAGCAGGTAAAGAGCATATCTGAGAATGTTGTTAGGAAACATATTTTTCCTTACTCCTTGTTATTTTATAAAGTTGCCTATACCGCAAAGGGACTGATTTCATGTTTCATGACATTTACTGGTGTGATTGTGAAATGTCTACTTGTTGTTCATGTGCTTGGGGATGGGATTGTGGAGGTTTATCTTAATCCTGTTGTTGCCATTTGTGGAAAATTTTCACCCATATTTCTGTTTTTACCTGTCCAGGTTTGTGAGCAATGTCCTAATGTCAAATACGTAAGGGAGGGTTATTTCGTCACTGTTGATATTGAGAAAGGCATGCAAGATGGGCAGGTAATCTTTTAAGTTTGTACACAGACTTTAAGTATGCATATGAAATATTGTTATCTATTTTCATCAAAATCTCTCTACTATGAACTATAAAGTATCTAATCATGTGTACTATATAAAGACAAAGGGGTTTAATAAGACCAATTTTAGTTGTTTTAGAATTGGAACCTTTTTACAGTTCAACATTCTAGTCTAAATTACATACTGAAGTTTTTTTTAAGTTCTGTTTTGTTTCACTTGAACTGAAGATATGTTCTTGTAATCGTTACAAATTAGCCCTATTTGTAGATTGCAGTGTGTTTCGGATAATTGTGAAAATTAATTTATTTTAAGGAATAATTATTGCTATAATCGATTATAAATAGAATTACTTTTTGCTTGAGTAAGCTTGCCAAAAAATGATTTCAACATAACTAATTTTGTTTGGATACAATAAAAAAAAAAACAGTTTTTGTTTAGTAAATTACAAACAACGGTATTATGAAGTCGAAAGAGAAAATATGTTTGAGAGAAGAACCGTTTTTTTTTTGTTTTCACACTGTAGTGGGTACATTTTTTTCTTTTCTATTTTTAAGTGCAATTTATGCCGTGGAACTCAGTGCTACAATGAAAGTTGAAGAAAGTGAATGTTTAGATATACGACTCCAACAGCCACAACCTTTTTCCACCACATGGATTTAGCTACTTAAACCAATTGACGTTCTCATGCATGAGAGAAAACTGTAATAAAAAATGAGAACAAAAAAGTGTTAAATTCCAAACGTGAAAAGGCCGAGTTTCAATTTTAAGGGTGTGCCTTCTTGAGCTGATAACAAGTAACAAATTTTAAACAAGGATTTTCCGTTTACCAAGCTCCAAGGAGTGAAAGGCAAAAGCTGTTTGTCAATTAAAGGAATGCTAGCAATAAACTCTCTTCCATTTCTCTCTACTCTACAAGTGTTATGTTGCAATTAAATGATGCCTATAATTTCTGATCGATGGATACTTGCTGAGTTTTTTTTTTTTTTTTCAAAGTTAAAAAGTTTGACAATTGAAGACCTATAGATTTATAAGTTATTGTCCTTTCACAGGAGGTGCTATTTTATGAGGATGGTGAACCCATAATTGACGGAGAATCTGGAGATTTAAGGGTTAGTAAGTTGTCAACTTCGGTATTTATGTTGTGTATACAGTGTGTTGACAATTCATATGGTTGAACAGTTTCGTATCCGTACTGCACCACATGATCTCTTCAGAAGGGAAGGCAATGACTTGCACTCTACTGTCACTATAACTCTTGTAAGTACTGCCCTTTCGTGATATGCATATCAATTGCTTGAGTTGTACGGTGCCATTGAGTTGAAAGTAGTTACTGTTGTCCGATTAGTTAGCATTGTTGATTTGAAATAAAGACATTTGTTGATTTTGTGAACCGGTAACTGCTCTCTCTGATAGGGCCATCCTTAAAATACCTGACATTATATTATTAAATCTTTTTCAGGTTCAAGCCCTTGTTGGTTTTGAGAAGACTATTAAACACCTAGATGAGCATCTGGTGAACATAAGCACAAAGGTAAGTTGGAAATGTCGTTGCTTAAAATCTCAATTGGTGTTAGTGTGAGAGAGGAATACAATGACAGACTTATTTTGACTCAGGAAATCACAAAGCCAAAACAGGTGAGGAAGTTCAAAGGGGAGGGTATGCCATTGCATATGAGCAACAAAAAAGGAGATCTTTACGTCACTTTTGAGGTTCTATTCCCCTCGTCACTAACGGAGGAGCAAAAAACAAAGATAAAAGCGATTCTTGGTTAGAGTACCAACAAGATACGTGTTATTTCGTGCATTATGTCCTGAATGTGACATGGTTAGGTGGTTATAGTAAACGCATACCTCGGGCTTCCTCTCCATGCCCTTTTTTTGTTAGTTGTCAAATAGATTCCTTTTCCCCTTCGTAATGATGCGCATCCTGTAATCCTTGCCGTCCGGTGAATTCAATTGGCGGTGCTATTAATTTGATACAAGGCATAACATTAGCTTAAAAGAAAATGCTTCCATTGTTTTGTACCGTGCTGAAATCGTTCATATTGTTAACTAGATTAGATTGCTGTAGAACTTTCGTCTTACTGAACTTGATACATTTTGTAGCTGCGGAACTAGATTAGAATGCAGATGGACAATAACCATTGTGCGATACTTTTGTACTTGCCCTCAGTCCTCAACGTTTATTAAACTTTCATTTCAACCGGTTGATAAGCTCATTCGATTGTTGTTGCAAGCATTTCACTGAGATGGCCACGGGACTCGTGTTTACGTGTTAGTGCGACACTCATTTTGACTTTGTTTGCTCGTCAAGGCTTCATAACATTGTTATGCACATTAACAAATATTTTAATGATTGATTTAAATCAATGATCGAGGTAAAAACATGTAACTACTCTAGCCATTCTTTTATAGCGAAAATGGAGGCCAACTATATCAAGGTTTTTGACATAGTTGATCTATTATAACTTGAACTTCTTCTTCTTTTTTCAGTTTATTCTAAGTAGCTCAGGATAACTTATAAAAGTATTTCATATGAATGTATTATGTTTTCTCTTTTTCTAATAAACGAGTGCATCATAATAAGTATCTATAATGTCTCACACTCAAGGCAGGCTCTCCAAACTTTAAAACGAACTGGGACTTATTTGTCAATTGATGTTTATAATACGGCTAACAATTTTGACGATTGTATTGGAATTTTAAAAATTCACATTTAAAAAGGAAAAAAATATTGAACATCTCATAATAGAGGTTTCTAAATTATTTTTTTTTATTTGGTTTGTAGATCTAAATTAGATTAAACTGTCCATAAGGTGAAAAAAAATTCTTACAAATCGTTATTTCATTCTTTTTATGGTGAAAGTTATTATATGTGGGTTATAAGAATGAAATCAGTGAGACCGAATGTATGGAAAGTTATAAAAGTGGAAAATTGTTTATGTATTATTTAAAAATCAAAAGGAAAAAAAATAAAAAAAGAAGAAGTAAAGATAGAGTCTTATTTCAAAGATATTTAAAACTATTTTTAAAGGAGAATATGAAAAGAATGAAGATTCAAATAAGTGTGAAAATGCAAAATTTAATGAGAAAAAGAGTTGGAAAAGATAAAAGAGAATGAAAAATTAAAGAATACTTAAACAAAAGGTATTAGATATTACTAACACAATAAAATTATTGAATACAAAGTTTCCTCATTTTAAACTAGTTAAAATATCATGATAATAATATTAAATAAATACAAAAAAATCTATTTATTCCATTCTTAAAAGAAATTTTATTTTTGAAACAAAATTTAAATTATAACAAGCTATTTATAATTTAAAATGTTATTAACTTTATCAAATACACTATAAACTATAAAATATTAAAATAATTACTTACTTATGGCACTAAATTTGTTAAATATTTTAAGTTGGAATCAATTGTTTACTATTTATACATCACACAAACTATTTAAGTCTAATTTTTGAAAATTGATTTTTAATAATCTCTCTCTCTCTCTCTCTCTCTCTCTCTCTATATATATATATATATATATATATATATATATATATATATATATATATATATATATATATTCATAGAAGAAATTTAAGGGTGTTGCAAATAATTTTTTTATATGCTATTTTGTTAACTAATTGTTAAATCAAATTATCCTTGAAGGTAATATTAATAATAATGTTTGAAAAAGTGTAATTTAAAAAAATAAATAAGTGTTTAACAGATAAGATAAGATAAGATGCGTAAATTTTCTTTAAGTATTTTGTCCTTTTTAAAATAATTCTTAAAATGTTTTCATTAAAGAAGAGGATTATAATTTACGTAATAGTATCGTTTAACCTGTACAATACGCAGAACAAATATGTATTTTATATAACTAAAATAATAAAAAAACTTTAAGGCATACAAATGATTATAATTAAACTTTATAATAAATAACTATTTTTGAAATATAAATGTAGTTTTATGATAAACCAATTATATTATGATATAAGATTAAGTATCAAAATTTAATTTGAAACCAAAGACAAAAGAGGATAAAAAATTCATATAAATGCTCTTCATAGAAAATAATTTTTGGATAAGTAATTGCATGTGATAGACGTTACACACCTATATATAAGAAAAGTCATATTTTGATATCATTTTTTTAAGGTACACCTATTTGATGACTTAATTGTTAAAATGTAATAATAATATTTGCTTTAAAAGTAATATTATAATTATTTTAGATAATTGATGTAACGTATAAAATGATAATCCATGTAAGAGCAAATATAAGATAACCCGCGTGCGTGGAGATTGCATCTCCCCAAGAAGATAGGAACAGGTTTGAGAAAGAAACTGAAGAAAAACACAGAACATGGGACACGTCAGTGATTGTATTCATGTTGTTCATCGACACTTTATGGGACGTGGCATTTACCTAGGACGACACCGGTGCCACGACACCCACGTGAGTATAAAAGCCAATCATAAGGTCCTTTTTCCTTGCAAAAATCGAAGCGGGAACCAATCTGGCTTCCCTCCTATTAGCAAAAAGAAGTTCCTATTTTTGGCGATCCGTTTGGTTCCAACGCTTACTTTCTCTTCCTTCATTTCATTCTGTTCAACACAGATCCAAGGAACCTGAAGAATCTTTGGGTTCCACCTCTCATTCTCTTTTCTTCTTTCTCTGCAAACCAACACAAACAATTCAAAACACTGTGATCATAACGTAAAATAACAACAATAATGGATGCTCTGTGCTTACAGAGTAGCATTTGTGGGATAGCTCCGTTGACCATTCCCATTGCTGCATCTGCACGTGTCAATGATTACGCGTCGCAGTCTCAGGTTAGCGCGGTGGGACGCTCTTTGTTTTCTAGATTCTCTTTTAGATACCCTTTGACGTCTATATGGCCACAACAACCTACGGGGAATGCCGCCGGCTACAATGGTCTTGCCGTCGACGAAGCCGTTTTGGCGGAGAATGAAACGGAAGGAGAAGGAGAAGGAGAAGGAGAGGGAGAGGGACAACACGGGAATTGGGTTTCCAAGATTTTTCATGCAAGGTCTGTTTGGAGAGGGGAACAGAGGAGCTGTTATAACGATAACGACAGAGTTGTTGCAAATGATCTAATGGATGAAGAAGAAGAGGAGCAGGAAGAATGTGATGGTTGTAGGGCTGCTTATAATGAAGACCAAGACGAAGAGGAAGAAGAAAATGAAGAGGTTCTCTTCGATAGAGACTCGTTTTCGAGAATGCTTCGGAGGGTGTCATTGCCCGAAGCTAGATTATATGCACGCGTATCTCATTTGGGCAATTTGGCATACTCTATCCCCAAAATCAAAGTACTTTAAATCCTCCATTTCCTTCTTTGGTGTAAATGAATCAAAATTTTGCATGATACCTTTGAATCTCATTCTCTGAAGATTTCGTAAATATATTGTAAATGTGTAATTGTTAGGTCCTGATAGATAGATAAATATACCTTTCAAAACCCCGTAAAGGTTTAACGAGGATGAGGCACTAATTTGTATTTTTGTAATCAAAACTATGAATCTGGTTTTCCAAGAAGTACCAATCTATGATACTAATTTATATCATGTCTTTGTTAATTTAGCGAGGGAACCTCTTCAAAAAACATGGTCTGCGTTTTGTAACTTCATCCATTGAGAAAAAGAAATTAGCTGCGGCAGCAGAAACAAACCAAACATCGGCTGCAATTCAGAAAGAAGAAACTAGCGAGAAGAACGTGCGGGAAACAAAAGAGGAAAAGAACGGTGGATACATGATGAGTGCATCTGCTGCATGCGAGATTGCTGCTTCTGCTGCCTCTTATCTCCATGCTCAAACAAAGAGCATACTTCCATTTAAATCTTCCAATGCTGTGGAAGGTGAAGGTTCACATGAAGCAAGCAATGGAAGTTTTAACGGTGATAAGATGACAAACACGGAGGAGGCAGCTCTGAAGGCAACTACTGATTCGGTAACAGCAGTTGTTGCTGCAAATGAAGATGTAAAACAAGCTTTTGCGGATGATTTGAGCTCAACAAGCTCTTCACCCTGTGAATGGTTCGTATGTGACGATGACGAGACTGCTACAAGATATTTTGTGATCCAGGTGTGTATATTAATCAAAGACATGATTTTATTTCGTCATATAAATCACATTTAAACGAGTATTGTAATAAAAATGGTAATGCATGAACATTTAACATAATAAAAACATTACTACTAGAATTACGGATAACTAGTTATGTCATTTAGCAGTGAACATTTGTATGTCAAATTTGGATTTATATATACTGTGATCTGACCAATTAATCATTGTTTTAACATGCAGGGCTCCGAGTCATTTGCATCCTGGCAAGCAAACCTACTATTTGAGCCAGTTAAATTTGAGGTAACTATTAAGTTAGGTTTTTCTCATTAAAGGGGTTGTGTTGTGCGTAGAGATATGAATAACTTTAGTTTAATTTTTAGTGTTCTCCCTTACTGAACTGGGGATTGATCTTTCTCAGGGGTTAGATGTGCATGTACATAGAGGTATATATGAGGCTGCAAAAGGGACATACCAACAGATGTTGCCAGAAATTCGTGCTCACCTAAAACGTCATGATTCCCGTGCAACATTCCGTTTCACTGGTCATTCTCTTGGGGGGAGCTTGGCATTACTTGTAAACCTTATGCTGTTAATAAGAAAGGAAGCACCATTGTCCTCTCTGCTTCCTGTCATAACATTTGGCGCCCCATCCATCATGTGTGGAGGTGATAGTCTTCTTGACAAGCTAGGATTGCCGCGGAGTCATGTTCAAGCAATCACAATGCACAGAGACATAGTACCACGAGCCTTTTCTTGCAAGTACCCTAACCATATTGCAAAACTACTAAAGGCTGTCAATGGTAACTTCCGAAGTCATCCATGCCTTAATAACCAGGTAAACTTCCACTTTCTGACCATTTGGGTTATCACTATTCAACATAATCTAGCGTATACTTTAAAAAGCTTATCAATTTAAGTTATATACAGTTATAATTCCAATAAGAATCCACTCTCTTATCGTATCATCTTTTTAAAATTTTTCACCACTGTCAACATACAAATTTTTCTACACAGACAATTTCTGATTAGATGAATGAATACAGATTATTTACAATTTGTTATGCATTTTTAGCCTCATTCAATTCTTGGTGAATCTTTTATTGCAGAAGCTATTGTATGCACCAATGGGTGAACTCTTGATCCTACAACCAGATGAGAATTTTTCACCAAGTCATCATCTTCTGCCCTCAGGAAGTGGTTTATATCTTTTGAGTGGTCACCTGTCAGAATCTAGTGACACATTAAAACAGATCCACGCAGCACAAATGGTGTTCTTGAACTCACCACACCCACTTGAAATATTAAGTGACCGATCTGCCTATGGATCTGGAGGAACCATCCAGAGAGATCACGACATGAATTCCTACTTGAAATGTGTGAGAACGGTGATTCGCCAAGAACTAAACCAGATTCGCAAGGGAAGGAGAGAGCAAAGGAGAGAGGTGTGGTGGCCTCTGGTGCTGCCACGTGGAAGAGAGAGTGATAAAGGGGGTTCCATGATATCGATGAACCTAATTCAAAATCAAGCTTCCTTTGGCATCATTCCCTCAGGGAGAGAGTCATTGAAAAGATTAAGAAGGGTTGTTGCATCCCAACACATGCAATTGTTTGTTGTGCTCCTGTTTCCTGCACGGTTGTTACTGCTGGGGGCATGTAACTTAATTAGCCTATGATAAAAAAAAAACATAAACATTCTTAATTTTTCAGATGGGACAGTTTTAGGGAGGGCAAATTGTTGGTGGCTTTTATTCATAATTTCTTGTATCTCTCCCCAATAGCAATTGTACAGAAAGATACTGCCCCACATATTGACAAAGACAGTTCTAATTGCTTTAGCTTCCGTGCAGTTTAATCTTCTTTTTTTTTTTCCAAAACGCAGAGGATTAATTATGTGGTAGTTTGGTTGTACAACTAGTATTAGGTGAAACATTCTGTGTTATTTTGGGTTCATGCATGTTAGGGTCAGAAAACTTTTATTCCAAAACTGTAGAACTAAGTGTAAAATCTGGGTCCATTCAATCGAAGAATCCTTAAAAGGCCACTATTGTTTCGTTTTCTTGTGATGGAACTTGTCTATGAGATATCGTAAACGGCCCATGCGCAAGCCCAACCATAAATGAGGCCAAGCTCTTTCCTAATGTTGCTTAGTTATGTACCTCAATTTTGTTAGTATTTTCTGAAGTATTATCAATACGAATTATTTGTTATTTAAAACAATGAAACATTATCAGCAATGTGAATACACACAATCCTATGTAAAATAATTATAATTCGATTCGAAAATTGTACCATTTAATTCAATGACTTGAATGATTACTACTTATTACGATAAATAATTTTGCTAATTTGAGTACTTGGAAATTGAGGAACCAGACTACATTTTTTAAAAATACTTAAACTAACGAAAAAATATCTGAAATTTGTTGTAAAGGTTAATGAAACTTGTTAAAAAATATACAAATAGAAATTTTAATAATGTTACTCATTTACATAAATTATGTCACAAAAAAGATAGAAAGTAAACAAAAAAAATAAAGATTAGTATTATGTGAATACTATAAGTCATACTTAAATTACATTTATGATTTATCTTTCAACCTATCATAAGAAAAATAATTCTCTTTTTTTTTTAACCAAAGTATAATTTTTAAATTCTGTTCAACTCTATTTTACCGCTAAAATAAATAGAATTTTTTTTGACATAAAACCAAATAGACACTTAATAAATACATTTTCAGTTAAAGGAAAAAATGGAAATCACCTTCAATAAATAGTAGATAGTAAACATTAACTACGTTTTTTAATTCAACCATTTAAGTAAACGAAGCAAACACACTGAGGTTATTTGATGTCAGTTTTCTTAACGGTAGCAATTATTATAAATTTATGCAATCAAGGTTTCTACCTAATTATTTAGTGCAAAGGAAATTAAACCAGAAATAAAAAACAGAAGAGGTAGGGTTAATTTCACTTTCATCTGATTCTTGTAGGGGACAAAAAGGCTTTGGCTTCATGTTAAATTTCAACCTGTGGGATCACAAAGTCTATAATTGTACCACTACTTTTTTTTCATATACTTCAAATTTTTCAAGTGGAAACGCCAGCAATCAACAACCAAACTATAATACAAACTTTTTCAGGCACAGATAAAAATTTGGAAAAACTTTCATTTCCATACTTTTCTTTCCCATTCCCATAATCTAATTTACATGGTCCTCTGCAACTCTACACAATCATGATGATCATGGCCCATACTCTTTTCCTCATGCTCATAAAATACTGCATTCACATTGAATCTCATTACATTGTAGTGCCTAACACCATATCCATAACGTTTGCATTAGATATATAGGTAGAGGAATAGGGCAATGAGCATTGGACAATGCCCATATCTAGAGATCCTATATTAGTAGCAGTGGTTATTTTCAGAATCTCTCCTTAAACAAGTAATCTATTATCAAAAGTGATTACAATTTTGCATATATAATATTAAGGTGGGAAATTTAATTGACTAGTTTACATATAGTGACATAAAAACCATTCTCAATGAGTTGTAAAGGTTGCTTGCTACTGCAAACTCGGATCTCTATAAAACGTTTCTTTCTCTTTTTAACTCATAATGAAATTCGACTCCCCATGTCCCAAACAATGAGAAAAAAACAATTTTTTCGTACCTATTTCTTTTGTAATTATCTGCATTGTTATAGAATTAATGAATGGAAGGAAATTAATAATGTGAAAAAGATTTGTCAGATATTTCGTCCAGCACATTGTGCCACCCTGGTTTGACAAAGACCCAAGTGAAACCCTCTACAGTTCATCATTGTTTGGATGGAGAAGCCACATGATAATAGCACATGGTGCCTCAAACATTATAAGTGCCCATGATTTTCCTTTATTGTTCCCTACATTCAAACATGTGGTGTTATTTTTTTCCCTCCCAAACACCTCTTAGACATGTTTCTACTTATCTCAATTTCAAACCCCCACAGTCTTGGCAAAACATTTGCATAAAACTATTACTAGATGTCCTCCTCTTAGTCTAGTTCTCTTAAATATATATATATAAAGGAAATCTAAACTCTTGATTCCTTAAGATTCGTTGATTGTTCGGTTTATAGAGTCTGGATACAATGATGTGGAAGACATGTAGTTCACAATGAACATAGACTATCTCTAATTAGTCTATAGATTTAACAAACTGTATCAGACTAAACCACACATGTAGACACTCACGAGTCAGGAGATGATCTAAGTGCCACACTCAAACATACACAAAAGAGGGATGAAAAAGTCTTCACAGATGCCCTCAAAACTCTGACAACAGAATAAAGTAGTAAAGAAATAGAGCCCTCGTAACGTGAGAATCAACTTTTTTTCGCCTCAGGAAATTGAAATGTATCAATGCGAATATGAAAAGTTTTTTTTTTTTTTTTTCATATAATATTTCAATTGACTAGGTGGGGAGGTAAGTAAAATCTCACAAAATATTGCTTTCATCAAATATATTTATACTATGTAAAGAATAAAGTAGTATTCTGTCAGAGGAGTAGTTCGAGATCACTAATTTGCCAAATCGCTCTAGGTAGAAGAATTTTGTTGTTTACACAAATGATGGAGATGTGCGAGACATGTTCTTCTCTTCTCCACCAATACAATTCATTATTGTAGATCTAGCTTATAAATAAGTGAGAAATAATATTTGTGGTATAGTATAGAAAAATATTATATAAATAGGACATTTTATTATATGAATGTAATAAATGAACGAATGTTTCAATTTTAATTCTAAGAAGAAAAGGGAGCAATCAAAAACTTAGAAACAGTACAGGGTTAGCTGTGAATCGTTGCGAAGTACACAATACATCCAGCTATATATTTATTTCGTGTTTCAAAAATTCAACCATTTTAATCCCCATCCCAGGTCCCATTATTTAAATGTTTGCTTCGTGTGAGTTGGGAAGCACTTTTTAGTGCAGGTAGCTAACACGATGGAAGGTGTGGGACTTCATTATTTTACGTTTGTATCCTCTAATGCCACTTCCAAACATTGCAACATATTACTAACTCTTCCATCAAGGGTTCCGAGTTAAGTTCTGTATTTTTCTTATTATCAGTAAAAAGATTGAGAGCATTCATAGAATAGAGTAGTAAATTACTACTATTTGGTAATTGAATGATTGTGGACGACTCGAGACATCTTGATAATATAAAATTTCATTTACGGTTTTGAGGGTAAAGGGTGAAAAAAAAAGTGAGAATCTAATGATAGAGTAAAGTGGAAAAATAAAGGGGCGTTCTTCAAGGAAAAGGGACGTCAAATCTTTTCTTTTAGTTGTTTATTCTTGCTAAGGGGAAAAGGCATCAAATCACTTGCAAGCAAGGAAAGGAAGAAAATTTTCGGTCTCCCCGGTAAAGATCGATGAGACTATTGGACACTTGTGGCTCTTAAGGAAGCTTCTAAATTAGGATGGCCGTTAAATAAATGCCTAACAAAAATGGTTAAAAATTTACGTGTACAATATGTCTGGTATGTTCTTTCACGAATTATTCAATAGCATTCATATTCAAGATTAATCTACACGTTGACCAAAACAAAAATTACGCCACACCAAATTAAAAGCATGAAATATCTCTCTCCTCCGTTTTGGAAATTCTCAATGCATGTAGTTTGTTTTTATTTCTCCTTGGGCAGAAGATTCTGATTTACTATTTGTATTATTTGTGAGTGAAAGATCTATATGATTTTTTCTAATCACAAGTTTTGAGCTGCTTTCACATTTTGGATTCAACTCAGCATCCAGTCAGCCGGTGTGTTCAAAACTTCTCTTTTCTGGCAACAGTTGTATCATTCGTCAATGTGACAGCCAGGAATCACTGTAAAAATACAATAATGCATCTTTTGTTGTGAGCAGAATAACAGAGGTCTTTTCATGAATCAGAAGCCACGCCTCAAATCATGAACCATTATTACTCTTGGGTTGGGAGGTTGAAACCCAAGTTGATTTCAAACTGACCCCTCTTAATATCGGTCAAACGAAAGGATTGAAAAAATTTGCTTTGTAGGTGCTACCAAGGCAACAACACCACCAACCTCCTGAGACTTGCTAATGCTAGCTTTCACTCGTCCTGCTAACACTTCATTTTGTAAGGAACATAACTTACTCAACCTAAAATATAGCAGTACGGAACTTGTGTACAGAGGCAATAAAGTTAATGACATTTTGTACCTAATCCCTTTGTTTTCTTGTACTGAGTGCAGACTAGACCCCTTGCTCTTTTGTTGTATCTGAATGGGGATAGACCTGAAGATTAAGGAAAGAAAAACCTGACAACCCTTTTTCCCTGTTCACTTCAAAACTGTTCACCACTACAATATGACCACGTTCACATACCTCAAAGTCATGATCTGAGACATGGACAATCTCTTATCAATAATAACAAGCGATTATTCAAACTCTGCTTTTACCCTCTTCACTCTCCTCGGCTCAACAGCTACGCTTCGTGTTCATATAAAAAGAACAAGCCATTACCAGTAGCAGTATAAGCACGAAAAAGAATTACCAAAATAAGAAGATATAATATTTTCAGACTTAAGTTATATCCAAAAACTCATGAATTTTTTTTTGGTGGATACGAAAACAGAGAAAATTTAATGAAATGTCAGCTTTCCTGAGAGATTATTAGCCCGAGAAAAATAGAAAGCAAACAGGGAAAGACAACGGGAAAAAGGAAATCAATCATCTGCAGACTTCGTGTTACTATTCCACGCAACTGGCTGGCACGATAACAAACAGTAAAAGCCTTTAGTTTACACTACCTAACAAAACAGATATTTTGGTAATTTATTACCATATTCATTAGAAGCACAAGATTTCATGGAACAAAAGAAAAGACGAACAAGATTTCCATTAAACCAAAAATCAGTATCACCTATATACGAAGTTAGAGAGGAAGGAGGGTCGAAGCAAAAATCCAAAAAGTAGAGGCTGCATTCAGTACTGATAATCTGTACATCGGATAGAGATAATAGAAAGATGACTAATAAAAGATAAAAAGGAAAAGGTGACAAAATTTTCCAGCAGTCTAAATATTTTGTTTTTGCTTTGCATAATTTGTACATCATAGTGAACCAACGATTCAGGGATTTCCTCTGTCGGTACCAACTCCAACATTCCCCAACCAAACATTTCCATATCATAGGCAATTCAATTCAATCAACAGCTCAACGCTTCATACTTCACCGGCATAGACCGATTAAACCCCACCTGAGAAAGCAAGTTACCCACCACCGCAATATCGCGGCAGAAAACACCCTGAAACATCGCCGGATTCACAGTAGAAGAACACACCATGGACTTATTTTGAGACATTTGAGCCACATTGTTATTGTTATTATCATTATTATTCTCCACGTTGCTCCTAATACACTCAACCTTGCTCATCAACTCAGGTTCATTGGCTTTCTCTTTCTGCGCCTGAATAGCTTGCAGAGCAGACTTCTTTCTCTGCTTCTCAGCAGCTTCCTCATCCATGATGTTACTCATTACATTAGTGTAACCCTTCTGAACCAATCTATACAACAACAAAGATGACATCTTCGCCCTCTCTTTAACTGACTCAATATCACGCTCATCCGCAAGCTCACACCTTTCGATGAACCCCGTTGACTTATCAGGCTTGTGCCGCAAGGAAAGCAACAAGTGAGCCCTCTCCAACTCCGACCGCGAACAACCTCGTCGGACACCAATCAAAGCATAGTAATCAACGTTCCCTGTTTCTCCAGAAGCCAGCCTTTGTTTCAGTTCCTGAATTTTAATAGTGAGGGTGCAGAGTTTCCCTGGAATTTCCCTATAACGCACGTTGTGGCGCTTCCACGCAGGACCGGGAAGCTTGCGGTCTCGTAAAATTGAATTGTAGAGGAGCTTCAAGTGTTCGAGGTCGTGAAGAGAATCGGGTAAACAACGAATGGTTTCGAAGAGTGAAGCTCTGATTTCGAGCGCTTGGATGCAAGCGGGGTCCAAAGCAAGGGTGCGGTTACAATCCGCAATTGACTCTGCAATTCTACCGGCGGAACGGTGCGCGGAGGCGCGGTGGATGTAGCATTCAACAAGGAAGCTCTGAGATGCGCTGCGCCGGCCGTCCACAATTTTCGAGAAGTGGCGGATGGCCTCTGAGTAGAGCCCGGCGTCAAGGGCGGCCATTGCGGCGGCCCTTCGCCGGAGGAGGAACTTTATATGGCCGAGAAGTTGGGTCACGCTCTCGGAGTCTGCCGCCAGAAGACTTCGCGGTGGAGTTGTGGGTGGCGCATTTGGGCCGTCGCCGGAGAATTGGAAGTTTGTAACATTAAAGCTGTCTTGTGACCAGCAGACACTCTCACGCCGGAGTGTGGCGCTAGCAAGACGTTTTCCCGTTTGAAGAAGAACCATTGCATCCTCCATTAGGCCTAGGTGGCAGCATGCTTCACCCAACACCAAGTATCTGTTTGAAAATTCGACATTCAATTGATTAATCTCACTCAAATAACAATTATAATACAACTGTAATGCTTGATTAAAATTTGATTATAAGTATGGTTTAATACCGAGTGTAGTCTCTTATATGATTATGTTTCAAATAATAATTTCATCATTTGATTTTCTAATCTTAACTATATTGCCCGTCAACTTATTTTATGTATTTATTAATTAGACGCAGAAATTTGCCAGTAAAGTGGAACGGAGTGTCACGAAACAAGATAAAAAGATTAAATGATCCTAAATAGGTCTACCCAACAACATCAGAAATTGAAGTCACATGATATACGCCAACCCGGATTAGATTTTTATACAGGAAAGCTCTCCCTGCCCATGAAATTGTTTCTTTTGATTTTGAAAGGTTGTTTGGGAAACTGTGTGTAACGTAAAACAGAAAAGAAAATTAAAGTGAAAGATAAATATCTACGCACAGATGCGGTTTCATAACAGGAGCTGCATTTATTTGTTTTCTGTTGAAGACAGGAAGAAGGTATGCTTTTTGAGATAAAAACAAAGAACACCAGCGTACAATGTACATGTCTTGATTGAAGTCATAAATGTACCAAGTTTAAACGAACCAATACGGTAAACATTTTTTTATAATTAGTACTTCTTGCGTTTAGTCAAGTGCGTTTCAGCAGTTACTTCCATCTGATGTCAAACTTAAATAAAAGTCATTAACCATTAAACCATTATTAATTATTAATTAAATGAAGAAAGTGAACTCCCCATACCATAACGAGGACATTCCATTTTTAAAACCCACAAAAACTCGAAACAGATGGCACGGCAAAGCAAAACCAATGAAACAAAATAATGCATGCGAGTGTCAGAGAGAGAAAATAAAAAGGAAAATATGAAATTACCTCCATTGCCCTTCTTTCTCGCAGGTTTTACACAGCCCTGCCATGACCTTCTTCTTGAGGTCGGAAACAGAGAAGCACTTGAAGCTCTGATCCCGCACCGGCGACTCAGAGGGAGAGAGAAGTTTCACTCCTTCCCTGGAAAGCTGTTGCGAAGAGGTGTCGGAGGAGACAGAGGAAGAGGATGAGTCATCGTTGATTCTGAGGCTCGGAATGTAGTCCTGAAGCATATCCGCAATCTCCTTGAACCGGCGTAAATAGAGCAGAGCCCTGGCTCTCAGTTCAAGCGCTTGGTCCAGCCTCGGAGAAATAGCCAGTGCGGCATCTAGAAGGTTCAGAGCCGAAGCAATCTCCCTCTGATCTTGCGTCGCTATAAGACTCCGAGCGTCTTTTACGTATTTCTCAACAATCTTCAAAACGCAGAAATGTGTTAACGTGTGATCCCAAACATTTCGAATAAAACTGAAATCAAGAATTTAAATAGAGTAAAAGGATGTGATAGATTACCTTTCGATTGGTAAGCCACCAGTGTTTTCTTTCTGTGGCGGATAGCGAGTGAGTAGTGATGGCCATTTAGCATAAAATTGTTGAGAGAGGGAGTTAATTTGTATTGTTCTTCGTTCTTCTCCCACCTCCCTCCTACAGAAATTCTGTGCTCTGAGAATACACTGGGGGAGGTAGAGAGAAGAGAAGAGAAGAATGTTTGAGTGTGAGAGAAAGAATAGAAGCAGAGGAAATAGAGAGGAAGAAGATGGGAAGGGTTTTTATATAGACGTGGTTATAAGGCGAAAGAAGGAGAGAAAGAAAGAGAGGGGGGAAAACTAAAAAATTGACAGCTTTGACCCTCATGGAAAGCTTTCATCCTTGTAATTCATAGCTGGCATTTGCTCTCTCTCTCTCTCTCTCTCTCATCCCCCACAGACATAACCTAATGAGTCTATGACCCTAATAAGCTACTAATATTTATGATTTGGTACCTGACTCAGCCGGCGATACCCGGTCACTAATCACGGGTCCTCGGTTTCTAGTTTCAACCACTAAGGAAAGATAAACTGCACCCAGATGCCCAAAAAGTAAACAAAGCTTGCAAGAGGAGGATCCCATTCATATTTATTTCTCCTACCCAACTAATTCAATCACGGATTTAATTTAACCTTTCTATACGTTGACCTTATATCATTTCCTTACTCCCTCTTGCATTCATCATTTTTTTTTTTTTTCAAACATACAAATCTTACAATCACCCTTTTCTGTTGTCCCTTTTGCGTAACACACCCATATTTGACTCAATGAGAATTGTGAATAAAGAGGCCAACAAATAGTACCTCCACATGTGATCTTGGAGCGTAATCTATCCATGAAACAACGAAGTATACCAACTTAATTTTGTTAATCTTAAATTAAATAAATAAAAATAATTGAGAAATATAGTAACCAGCAAAACATTTGTATCTTGTACTCATAATAGAAGTTTGCACTAGTATATAGATATATAGTCCATTTTTTATTAGTGTTTTTTAGAAATAAAAAAAAAATGGCCCTTCAGAGTTTTTTGTGGCTCCGTCCCTCATTAAAACGCACTTTTTTTCACTACTTTGCTATTGAATGATGATTATGATTTTGTAACTTTTAAAGTTGCAATTATCACAGTGAACGAGACAGGCCATCCATAATTTGAGAAGCGGATATTTTCGGTACAAAGGGGATATCATTAGAGCTTTTGAACCAACACTAATTTTTAATTATTATTTAAATAAATTGTTCATTTAGTCTTAAATTATTTAAAAAATTAAATATTTATTCTAGTTTTAAAATGTGAAAAAAATGTTTTATTAAGTTATTAATAAAGTTATGTGAGATACTTTTACGTGAGATACTTTATTATTAAAATATAATTTTTAAAATAGACACACGTTGAATGAAGAAATTGATAATCTTTTGGTTATTATGTCTCCAACACATTATCTCCAGGCAATTCCTTTTAACAAAATGGATGTGATGTTGTGGTTATTTGAGGTTTGTTTGGTTGAAGAAGGAGAGGCATGGACGATGATAAGATAAAAAGGAGTTAGGGGTAAAAGAAGAAGTGAGAGGAAAATGGTGAGAAAAGAGGAGCATATTTATGGGGAGTGAGTTAGAAAGGGAGTGTTGTCTGGTAAGACACAAGAATCATGGTTTTTGTTTTGAGAGGGTTTGGTTTGGTTTGGTTTGGTTTTTATTTGAGGCTGATTGATTAATGAATGCACATGAATTGGGATTAGATAGCAAGATGGGTTTGTCTTAAAAGCCTCTCTAACTTCACTTTCCATTGCCCCCACACCTTGCCATGTCACCCTACTCAAACTAAAACATTTAAATTAATAGAAACTTAATATAAATTTATTATATATTCACAACATAAAATTTATTTAAAACAATAATTTACTCTATCCTCCCATTATAAATTACCCCTCCCATCTTTCGATTTTTTCAAAATAAAAATGATTTTATTATTATTGTTACACAGAGTCCCAATATCATATTCATTGTATTAGTATTATTAAAAATTTATTAAAATATTTGAGATATATTTTTTTTTAAATCTAATATATTCCTTAAAAAATACTTAGGTGATTAAATAAAAATATATATATAAATTATATTGATTTCGACTCTTATGAGGGTTATCTTATTTTGAGCTAAAAATAAAAATGGTAGTTATTTTCTTTTTAAATACATTATAAAATGAGTATCAATATGGATAAAAATCATTGGTTACTAAAACCTATTCCCATTGCTATCTTCAAGAAAAAGAAAATTAAAATATGATTTTCACTCTTATTAGAGTTTATCAACTAAGGTATGGCATGTTCTAAACAGAAATATAAATTATTATTACTTTCTTCTTCTTCTTTTTTACCTTCCATTACTTTTCTTAATAAATAACAATTTTACACTTAAATAATTGACAAAGAAAATCTTACTAATAAAAATAAATCACCATATTATAATAAATTTGTTACCTATTTAACATTAAAAAGCATGAAAATGTTTAATGAGAAACATTAATTAGTCTGATTTTGCATGTTTGTTTTTTCAATTCTCAGTTTTTCTTCTTGAGCAGCAGAACATGTTGTTCTAGTAACGTGAACAACATTTGTATTGGCACTGTTCCAACCGGGATATATTGGGACCATTTGAACCCCCAAGGTTTAAGGACAAGGGTCTACAAAGTTTGGTTCTTCCATACACATGGCTGCTATTCTGCTATAAGCTGGAACAGCTAAGGGGACCCCTCATTGTGATGCTCACCATCTGTTTAATTTATTGCTAATTTGGTGGGAATCATCAATGGAAAGAAATTAAGATGCCCCACTTGTTTATGTGATACACCCCCCTTGAAGCCCTTAGAACACAAAAATAATTTCATGCACTACACTGATACTTCTCACTTCAATTTGGTGGGTGCAATTGAATACTTGCTTTCTCTGCATGTCCTCATGTCCCTCTTGTTCCTCCATCAGATAGCCATAACTTGTTCATTCCATCTTCAATGGGCCTTTCTTTTCCTTTCCTCTCTCTTTCTCTCTCTATTTCCGTTATGGAGAACCAATTATTACTTGAAAACTCTTGGTTAAACCTTATGAAGTCTCTGTTTGTTTGTATGTATGAAAATGGGGTCAGAAATTATTGAGAGGAGCTTTTTAAAGAAGAGGGTAACAAACATATCAAACGCTCATTTAAGTTTAACTCTGCTTACAACACATGCAGTGTCTAGGTTCCCTATATTAAGCAAAAAAATTGGTGCTGCAGTGACATCTACCTTACTACCCAACAGAGAAAATAGGCCCTTTATTAGACATTATTTGATTGGTGAGCCCATAATTTATAATTGGACTTATCTTCATTTCGTTGTCATTCTCCTTCTACTGTTGCCAATTATTATATTCCTCTATAATTCCGAAGGTAAGGTCAATCACCCTTTTATTTGAATGCGTTTTCTTGGGGTCCTAGAAATAGGTCTTTCAAGTTCTTATCTGACTTTTCTTTCTCTCAGTTTTTGAACTGCTGCGAATATGTACAGTGTTTATCACATGGTTAAAAGAAGCCTTACTGATAAGATATGTACATGGTCCTACAATTCGGTCTTTCATGTAACCATCTTCTCTTCATATCATTTTTATAATTTCAAATGTCTTCCTATATATGGATGATGTTGGGGACCATTTTCTGCTAAAATTGGGATTCTAAAATGATTGTGGTACCTAATTAGAGGTTATTTTAGTACTACGTAATTAGAATCTCTCGTTTCTTGTTGTTGCCGTGCCATGGTTACACCTAGTTCAGTCGTAATTTCTAGCTATAGCCAAACATTTCTCTTGTTAATTAGCTTAAAAAAAATCATCTAAGCTGAACTACTTAATTATTGCATCACTGCACTAAAAGAACGTCCCAGAAATCATCTTGGTTATAAGTTTATAGCGATAGAAGAAAATAGGATTCCAATAAAGGCATATCACTTTGCTAGGATGGACATTAAATATTTCTTATGCCACAATATCCTTTTCGTATATATATAGCCAATCTTAGTTATAAAGTAATTCATTAAGAAATTAACCCGTGATTAAAATTTAGGGTTTAATGGGAGACTCTTTCCACTGTACATACAACAAGGAGGTAGTGTGACGTGAGGTTCTAAGATTCTCTAATGAAAACTACCCTTCATGGATAAGGTTTTATTTTTCCTATATTACACGATGCACACATACACATGTTCTTTCCTTTGGCGGCACAGCACAATACATGAGTGGTTTAATATTGTAGTAATTTATAGTAAAACATTTTTCATTATTATTCTGATTTAGAAGTATTAGTTTATAGCTCATATGCAACGCATTTTATTTACTTACCGTGTTCGCCACCCTTTGTTGGATATTATTATACTCCATTTTATTCTTGTAATTCAAAAACAACTCTGTGGGATGCACGTGTCTCGTGGATGGAAAATCACGTGGAAATGGTGACCCATGTGCAGCTTGGGCTTTGTGAACCAATGGTGATCAAGTGTTGTGTTGCTTCAATAAAATTATGGCCCACAAGGCCAACGTAATCAGGGTGTGATCTGCTCATAACTCAGGTGCTTAGCTCAAAAGTATCACAATAATGCATCATGCATCTCATTCACCAATTTCAAATTCAACTTTCTGATAGAACATGCACAAAACTGCTCCTTAAATTAATTTTGGTCTCAACTTATACATGTTCCAATTTAAACTACTTAAATATGAAATATATGCATTGGATTATTGGTGAAGCTAATAAATGAAATCTATTGGGAAGAAGACAAGAGGAATGTGACAAACTAGAGAAGAATGAAGTAACGAAAACTGAATAATGTGCAAAGGAGAGCAAAGTGTTTATTAGGAGATATTTTTCATCTATGCTTTTCTCCAACCCAAAGAACAAAACTCCTTCTCCTTTATCCGTATCTCCCAATAATTGAAAACATGGAGGGCAAAAGTAGGTGCAACATTTGTAATGCTGAGTTGTATACTTGTGCTATACACTAAACTTTCTTTCTTCTTTATTTTCATATTCTCATTTCCCGAAGCCTATCCTGTTAAATGAGCCTTTACTAAAGGTTTGCTGTCCTTAGAAGAATGGAGAATGGTGGCATGGCATGGCATGGATAAGAGAGGGAAAAGCACTTTGTCAGAGCTTCCTACTTTGCTTCCTCTGCCCTCCGTTTATTCCTTTTGCTTACCAGAAAGAAACATATTCCTACTTAAAGCACATCGCCACTACTATTAATAACCCAACTATCAAGCTCCTTCCGAAAGAGATACTTCATTTCAAAGTCACGTATCCCTTTTATACTTCTGTCTTTTTAGTTAACATTTTAGACAATCCATCATATCAAATGGACTTGCTCCAATGGGTGAAATCAGATGAGAATATAATGGTGAAATAATTATTATATGACATTTAAAGGAAATATTATAGACACTGATAAATTACAAGGTTCATTTTCACTGTTTTCTGCAGAGGATAAGGATGTTGAACAGTGGAGGCTTGTGGTGAGGAATCTGTGATTCAAAAAACAGAAACATGGGGACACTGATGGATTGGAATGGTGGGTTTATGAGAGCTCATCAACCATTCTTGTCGATGCATCATATTCTATCTGACTATGTCAACATCAATGCCACTTCCAGTTCTCAAAGCCGCCTTTTGTTTTTATTTTCTTCTTTTTTTGTTGGCTTTGTTTCATTGCCCCAACAAACATCCCATGCCAGCTTTGCTCATCAAGTGGAACATTATTGTTGCACATGATTTTGCCTTCTCACTCACTCTCTTCCATCTCAATCACATACAAAGATACCAAGTATTCACAATCTCTTCTCCATTTGGAAAAACTATGTACCTAATCGCTTAATTATACTAAGATAACTCACTTTGTATAACTGTTATACTTGAAGGGCCAAAAATGTTTTTACATACTAAATAGATTTAAAAAATCTTCAGTTTTGAAAATCCTTAACCTAAATGCACCCCCCAAGATTGTATATTTTTATAATTATGTTGGTCCAGTTGAGAAACTTCAGCAGAATAACCGTAGCTACAAAGGCCAACCAGATGTATGCCATTACCATACTTGGATTACAATATTTTTGTAAACATAGGGGCCACTGGCAGGAAAAAACGAAGAGACTTCAATGTTATCACGTGGGTTGTGCTGCTTCACCTCTTATGCCGAAAGCATACTCTCGAGTCCAATGCACATTCATTTTACCATTTCCAATATGAACCAAAACAAATCATTGGGCTATTCATCAACATAACCTAAGTAATTATTAAGTCACTGGAAAGTTAGATACTCGCATGTCTCTTTGTCAACAAACTTTATTTCTTTAGAATTCAATTTTTTATATATATAACTATATAACAGTGAGATAATTTGCTTTGAAGGGCTTAAGAAGCCTTTTAAAAAAATGTAGAGATCTGAAGAAGTATCATAAATACAATTATTATAAATAAGTACTGATATATGGAAATAAGAGAAAACTATCTATATTAATATTTGTATCTTTGTGTGCATGTCTGCAAAAGTTTAGTAGTATGCATTTTTAGAGAGAAAAAAAGTATACAATCAGTTTTTCTTAAGCTAATTTATAAAAATTACTTATTTTAGCTTCCATCTAAAAAACTGATTTTAAATTTATGTATCAGTTTTAAACTGACTTTTTTTTTCTTACATTTTTGTTTTCGAGAAATATTGGTGGATGTGAACCCAATCTTATTATGAAAGAGGGGAAATTACAATTACAATTACAATTACAATGATAACACACTAACACAAAAGTGAAATTCCTAAAAGTAGAAAGATAGGCGAGAAGAGAGAAGAGTACATTTACTTAATCTCCTCTCCAAAATCGAATGAATCCTATCACGTTATTTGACTGTGATAGATGAATAAAATCTAACACGTCTTGTCTTCAATCCATGTATATCAACAGTTTGTCTATGAATAATGGTTCCTTAAAGTCGACGTTTGTAGTTAAAAGCTAAAACATGAAATAGTAATATATGTACGTGGGATGAAGTTGAGTGAAGGGCAGGGCAGAGTGAGAGTGAGGACATGACCTAAAAAATCAGGACTTGATAATCCCAAGTGCTGCAGCTTGAAGTGACACGGAATGTTTAACATCGCCAATGTTAAAACTGTGTAGTCCCAATGGAATCCTCCTAATCCCCGACTTATCCACTACACTTAGGAGCTTGCAGACGTGAATATCGACTCCAACTCTCCGTTGAGCCTTGGCGGGAACATGGACTTTCTCAAAGACCACAAGTTGCTTCTCTAGTGCCCATTGCCCACCAGCAGCAGGTGGAGCAGAGAACACCAGCAACGTGTGCGTGCCATCTCTGGACCCCACGTTTTTTATGTCCACCTCCAGGGTGACGAAGAGCTTGTCACAGCGGGCATGAGTCACTCTAATTGCCCTGTTGGAAATATCGGTGGCATTGGGACGGCGGTGACCATTCACGGGAACTGACACCACTGTGGGAGCACTTGCTAGTGTATGAACAAAGTGAGTGTAAGTTAAGCCGTGCCCAAATGGATACACCACTGGACCGTTATAGAATCTATACGTTCTTCCTGGGTACCCTGCTGATTTACGTGCTCGCATTGCCATGTTTGTCATCGCCAACTTTCTCAGGTATTCTTCTGGGTACCATGTCATCGGAAGCTTTCCCTCTGATACCAAAACATAGGCCATATCATAAATCAGGAATGCAATGAACACAACAGACATTTTATGATGAACCGACAAACCTGGATTAGATGTTCCAAACAGTATATCTGCAATGGCAGCACCACCGGCTTGGCCCGGATAACCGGCCCAGAGGATGCCCACAATTCGAGGGTTATTCTTCGCAAAAGTGATATCAACAGGCCCACCAGACATTAGGACCAAAATGGTTGGGCCCTTTGAGGCTGCTGCAACTTTTGAAACAAGGTCTTGTTGACGCCCAGGTAAAAGCAAGCCCGTCCTGTCTACTGTTTCAGCTTCAATGGACTGGTCCAAGCCCATAACTAAAACGGTTGCATCCGCTTGACGGGCTGCGCTTATAGCAGGCCCAAAAAGGTTATCGTTCTTACAAGCTACATTTTCACAGCCCAACTGATGAATAGTCCGGGCATATCTTCCTATTCCTTGTAATGGGCTGGTGTATCCACAAGCAATGCCTATTAGAAACGTAATGAGACAAATTAGGAAATCTATTTTGAATCGGGGAACATCGTGGAATATCATTTTCCTGAAAGTTCTAGAAGAGCATGGACATGGACTTACCAGCATAATTTCCAATCATTGCAACAGTGGCTTTAGAATTGGGCCCAATGACAGCCACAGAATGATGACGCTGTGGGGAGAGAGGCAAAACGGGTCCAGTGTTTTTAAGAAGAACAATACCTTGTCTGGCAGCTTCAAGAGCGAGCTCTTGATGGGCCGGTTTGCACACATCTTTTGGGCCCAATTTGCCATATGCATGGGCCGATGGCTCTCCATCAAACATCCCTAACCTCATTTGGACCGTTAATGTATTCGCCAAAGCCCCATTCACGTCAGCTTCGCTAAGCAAGCCTTTTTTCACAGCATCCTGCGTGTGCACGGCTAGGAAAGGCCCACAGTCTAAATCCAAACCTGTAACATGGTCAAAAAAAGAAAATTTATCTCCATTTTGTTGGAGTGAAGTATTGGGCACCAATTTCGCTGTTGATTTTTACTAATTAATAGTAAAGAAATGGAGCGATTAATATATGTTAGTAAATAGAGTAACCAGCCTGCTTTAATGGCATCAGCAGCAGCTTCTTCTGGCGTGGGTGTATAATGTTGGTTATCATAAAACACCCCAACAGAGTCACAGTCTGACACAATGTACCTAGCCACAGAAATGCAGAAAAAGATTTATCATTTCGTAGTTTTGGTGAGATGATTTCTTGAAAATTCAAAGAGAAGGTGGTATGGAATGAGTATTAAGTAAGCTTACCCATCAAGTTGCCAGAGGCCACGAACTGTGTTCTTGAGGAGGTTGGGGTCCGCACAAGTAGGGACCCCATTGACTTGATTGTAAGAACACATCACACTCGCTACTCTGCCTTCGGTCACACACATCCTGAATGGCACGTCGAATGTATCCTCTATGTCCTGCTTACTTACCTGCACGTTAAGCTCCATATAAATCATTCCAAATACTTGTCCCACATTACATACTATGCCTATAATTAACTTAAAACCAATTTTGATGTGTACTTCTTAGGAACACATCTGTGCAAACCTTTTTTGCTTCCCTCCCACACTACGCAAAATTTGATGTGACAAGAATTAAGTCACGTGAATCATATTATCATTTGTGAGTTGATGAAGTTGTGAAGCAGAAAGAAAAACAAAATTAACTGACATCCTCTCCTTTCATGTAAGTAACAGTAATTCCTTGTCCTTTAAGATTCATAAAAGAATCCAAAGACGCAAAAACAGTTAGAAAAAAGAACACGGAGGACCTACAAATGATCTTCAACTACACCAGAAAGGCCAAGCGTGAGAAATTTCTTCTGGAAGGGATATGATCAGTGAATGAATGGTACCATTAAAATTAATAATTCTTATTTCAACGAAAAAGAATTAATAGTTCTAATTTCCAAATAACATTATATTTTAAAATAGCAAATATTGAACAATTCACCGACAGTCACGTACTTTAACAGAAAAATATAAAAACTGAATTAAATAAAAGGCACCTGTGCATTAAAGTGGAAACGATCCATGCCGTTCCAATTATCCAGGTCATAAGCGGTGAAGTGCTTGCAACAAGCAGCAACCTTCAACCGGTTAGCGTCGGTTCCCTGTAGCCCTCTAACGTAACTAGCAGCATATGTACCGGCTAGCACAGGATCCTCACCGGGAGTTTCCTGTCCGCGGCCCCACCTTGGGTCCCTGAAAATGTTAACGTTTGGGCTCCAATAGGTGAGCCCTGCTGTTCCACCGTTGTACATGGCCCTTGCCTCATCCGACACAACCTGCACATTGACCGCTACATTAATATCCTCTTTCTTTTTCTTTAGCAAAATGAAAATATCCACCTTTTTTGTTGATCCTTATATTTGGAAAATTGGGCGTGACATTATTATCAGCAACTGGCTTAATAAAATGGGGGAAAGTGAACAGCCAAACATGTCCCACAGAGAAATGATATGCAAGTTGAAGCATCCAATCGCCCATCACCAAAATTAAATTGAAACTTTATAGGAAAAGAAATGGCCCAATCATGATTTGGTTGAAACCAGATTATCGTGTTATTTATGTGGGATAACTTTATATCTTAGATCTATCAAGAGAAATTAGTTTTCTTACAAGTGGATCTCATGTATAGAATTATTTCAAAAAATAAAAGATCACTTATTTTAAATAGCTTAGAATACGAAGTTAAATTAATATTTTTATTTAAAAAAATCTAACGAGGAAATGTTCTTATATTGTTGATAAATAAGTAATTACTAAAGAGAAAAAGCATATTAATTACAAGGATAATTTAAAAATATAAATTTAAGATTTATTATTGTTAATAAAATGAACTATGTTTAGTAATCAAATAATTGTATTTGAATGAAACGCGAGAGTGTAGTACTTGCAAGCATTCTTGGGAGTTCCCATCTGTCGCCCGTGAGCGAAAAGTGAAGCAAATAAATTAAATGAATAGCAGCGTCACCGTGCACAATGCACGCTGTTCCATAACTATGCAAACAAACCCTGCAAAGTGCACCCTAGTTTTTAGATCTTTTTAATTTTATTTCCATCAAAATTAAATTTAGTCGTCATTGGTAAATACTTTGAATTAACAATATTGTGATTCTTTAATAAAATGACAATATATAATTTTTAAAAATATTTACCTAATGGATGTATAATAAAAAGATTTCTCGTGCATGGTAGCTGAAATATTAAGTATTCAGCACGCTCAGGGCGGGCCACAGAGCAAAAGTAAAAAGTAAAGTAGCATGGACGGAAACACAACTTGAGTGAATCTCAGCAAAAAATAAGAAGAAAAAACAAACCGTGACCAGAATAAAAGTCAAGCACTTTAACTGGGAATGACATACAAAATTTGTCTCAATGCCATTTATATTGTGACCTTTATTTTGTTGTCACTGTATTACTATACACAAACGGGTTACGGGATATATAAAAGAATAATAATCGATAAATGTGATAAATTTATTTTAATATATATGATTTTGTATTGCCTCGTAGTGTTGTGTTGTGTAGTGTCGGTACATGCAAATTATTACAATCATAATTAAATTGAATTTTCATCTTTTAACTTCGCTATTGATAATTATAATAATTGTAAATTGATGCAAAGAAAATCTGACCCGTCCGATTGCCTCCCAGAGAGAAGCGTTGAAGGAAGCAGCGGTGGTGATGACTTGGGGGAAGCTAGTGGCGCCAGGGAACTGCGGATTAAACTTGACTCCGGGACCCACATTTGAAACGCCGTGGAGTGCCTCCGACCACCACTCGTACCCTTTCATCCCCAGCCGCGGAACCGCCGCGGCATTGTTCACCAGAAGCCGAACCTTCTCCTCCAGCGTCAGCCTTCCGATCAGGTCCTTGACCCTCTCCGCCATCGCCACTGAGACATTGCAAAACGGCAAGTTCTTAGTGGCGCCATTTTTGGGGTCGCACGCGAATGCGTCACGTGCCTCGCACGTGTGGTGTACCACAAAGAGGAGGAGGAAGACGGCGGCGACGAGGGAGAAGGTGGAAGACATTTGGAGCAAAGAGGAGATAAAGGTGAGTGAGGGGGTGGCATGTTAAAGAATGGAGTTAACATTATATATATAATGGAAGATGTGTGAGTTTGTGTGTGAGAGAGAAGGGGAGAGGATTTGCAAATGACACTGTGGGATGATAATGAGGACGTAATAGAGAGGCGTAGCTAGTAGATGGCTTCCTTTAATTTAATGATTGGATTTTCCACTGTGTCATTTTTTTTTTACTTGTAGTTCTGTTTTATGAGCAATGAGCATCATTATGTGCATCAAACAAATTGTGTTGGCTGGTGAGATTTCAATAATGTTTGAGTTACCAAAGATATCACTCTCTGTTCATCATTTAACACATTAACAACCAAGTTACAAAGGAACAGAGTTTATTCTATATTATATCATCTTCTTCTTTTTAATCACACCAATTGCAGAATATTGTGTTTCATTCTTTAATATATATATATTTTTTGTACAAATATGGTTTCTCTTTAGAAAAAGTAGTTTTAGTTTTCCGTATATATTCTATACATATTTACATTTTATAAAATGTGTGGATTTTCAAATATATGTTATATTACGAGTGCAAGACCTATTGTTGAGTTTTAATTGATTTATAAGTGTGTGTGTGTAATGAAAATTTGAATTATTGTTATAATGTTGTTAGGATTGAAATCCGGTCAAAATTTTATGAGAAGTCTTTGACCTATTTCAAATCATGTATATATAGGTTATTTAAGTCATTTGTTGAATAAGTTAAGAATCTTTGAAAAAGGTTATTTAGTTAAAAGATCAAAGTTTTAGGCTATGTGGAAAACCTTTCAAGTCTATTAGATTGATTTATTTAAATAATGATACTGTTATTATTTTTTTCGCTATTATATTAGCTAGGTATTGATAAGAACTGTATCAGGTAATTGATTTTGACTTCAAATTTGTAAATCTTTGTTAAGTTCAACTAATTTTCACTCCTAATTACAAAGGCATAATCTCTTTTATTCTTCACAATTATGACTACTCATTTCATTAAAAGTAAATTCTATTGATAAAATAAAAGGGAATTATATTAGATACCTGTGGGATTTTTTTAATTTCCTTTTTTAAGTTTGCCTCTTAATTAAGTTGTGTAGTATTTGATGTGATAAAGTATTTATAAGCTCGTAGAAGTAAACGATCATACACCTTGTTATACTAAATCTAGAGAAAAAAATGTGGTATTTAGTGTGTGACACAATAAATTTTATAACAAGATATGATAAGATGTATAATTATTTACCGATTTATCTATCATACTCTAAGATTTAACGCTATAATAGATTTTGTTTGGTAGAAAAACGTTTCTAATATATTCTTTTTATTATGATTTTTTTAAATTAGATTTTTGACACTACTAAAGCGTCTGGGTGAGCATTAAATAATCTTATTCTTAAATTATTAGATTATTTAATTAATTTATCCAAATTTTTAATCCTTTCATTGGTATATCAGCCTAGAATGTCGAGCCAACATTTGAGAGGGAAACATCTGTAGTTCTGTTTGCACATGTTCTCTAAAACATGAAATTTTGGAGAAAAATATAATGTTAATTGAAAAACAATTAATGATTTCGAGTATAATAAATAACTACAAACAATTACAATATTTGAATTAATATTTATAAATCGTACTTTTTTTTTCTTCAAAATTTATTCCTCTAATCGCGAGAGCCAAATTTTCTTATTAGAAAACAATAATTAGTAGTCATGAGCTAATATTTGATAAGTCGGATATAATCTCTTCGCTTTGTAGGTAATATTTTCCATTGCTGGTTTCGTTTTATTGTTACACACCTGGCAAGCACAAAAGATTTATAATGACTAACTAAAATTAGTACGTACAAAGTGTAGTTGGTCTGGCACAAAAAAAAATAAAAAGAGAACTGCAGTTATCACTCAATGAACAATGTTTATGGAAGGTGTTATGAATTTATTCATTTAATGTTTTTCTCTGCCAGATTACCCAGATCCAGAAATAATAATTGATATCCTTGCTGCAATCCACCAAATGAATCAAAAGAGTGAGAGACACGTAATGTAAAACTTTTTCCCAAGATTTCAGTGGCTTGATAGTTTAGACCCTTTAGATTAAGATGATAACTTCGTGCAAATCTTGTATAAAATGGTTAAGAGTGATGAGTAACACACAAATACAAAATACCAGACACCGAAAAAGTGAGTCATCGGTCAAATGTAGTGGAAATTATAGATTCGGAAAGCATAGGTTGGATTACAAGAAGCTAATAATAGAGATCATGAAGTTAACTGCCTCTATCCACCAGCAATGTTAGCTATCTGCAAAAAGTGCTTGTTGGTTGAGTTGAGAGTAGCTTCACTTAGAAGTTAGGGTAGGCATAGAGCTTTTCTGTCCCAGATACTCAAACTCAAGAGTAAGGCTTAGTGCATATCTCACATCAGGACGGTGAAAACTTAACCTGAAATAATATAATGGCCGTGGCCAAGGATAGAAAAAGATTAACATTTAAAAATAAGAAAAACATTACTTCATAAGAAAACAAAACATTGGCAGCAGCACTAATCAACTCTATTTTCTTATTTCTTGAACTGGTAAGTTAAGTTAGGAGGCTAAAAAAGTCGAAGAAGAGAGATGAAATTATTGATAGATAAAGGCCAAATTCAAAGAAAATACAATATCACAACTAGTTGCTCCTTCCTAGCTTCCTAGGTGGAATTGATTACATGTATATTTGGTGACCACGAAACTTTACCTGGATAGTTAACAAATTGCTTATCAATGTTGAGGAGATCCAATCAAGTATCTTTTTTGGGTCGATTTTGATCATTTCTACTATAATGTAGCAGACATATATAGGAGGAGGTATCTTTAATTTTTCTTGGTGTTCTAATTTTTTCAATTGGGTAAATGTACCAAAGTTGAAGACGAGTGTAAGAGTATTATTGTCCGCGCGTGTAGGCAGAGAAAGGGACTACATATATTAAGAAAATAGCCACTTGTGTTGTGTGGGTGGTGAGTTGCTGGAAAAAGAACATTAATGAGAAGCATTGTTAGGTTTTCTTGGGAAGGCATTCATAATGTATGACAAAAGTCTTGTTGTCTGCTTCCTTCCGTGACTGGACCCATTTTCATTTTTCTAATCTTTGCTCCCAATAATCTTTCTTTTCTACCATCTAATGTTGGATATAATAAAATACGATCAATTCCTGTTTTTGGGTATTAAACCAACACAACAACAGAAAGGAATAACTAATGATGCCTTTTCCATATTCTTAAGGAAAGATCTCTCAATACATTTATAAGGAATATTTTGTTTTAGTTCAAGTGGTCCATTTTAATATTGGTAGCCTCTGCCTCGATTCACTGCATCTGTTTTAAAAGAGACACACCTATCTCAGTGGGTTACATTACATAAGATTTTAGCTAACTGATTGACTGACTCATCACTCATTGCAGATACTGAAACTCTGCAAAACACAAACAAACAACAATTGGAAGAGAAAAGCAGAGATAGAGATAGAGTCACGGGGAATTGACTACCACTGCATCATCATACTATCATAGTTCAGAGTAAGGAAAAAGTAAGGGTCAACCACTGACTTGCTGGACCCACCACTTTATATAAGTTTCCAGATATCAAATTTAGTTCATTTCAGCTTTATTTCAATAATATTAAAATAAGTCTACAATTTCTTAGTATCGGGTCTGTTCGTTGGTAGTAATGAACTAGTGACTTGCAAGTATGCCAGACGAATGATGATCTTTTAAGTACTCCAAAATTCAAATAGAAATAAAATGGAACATAATGGTAAATATACTTGAGGGCTACGTTTGAGTTGAGCGTATGTATACTCGAATTGATCTTGCATTGCTTGACTTGCACTTCCATTGCAGAACTGTTACTGTTATTATTATATATGATGCATGTAAAGATGCTTCTGCATTGTGGTAGTTTGAGGGGCGTTCTACGGCGCGAATAAGAAAGAGCTTGCCTCATCATTTTCTTGGGTGATCATGAACTAGGCGTAAATCAATCAGCATTGCCAAGAAGGCCCAAGATAAAGACCGGTACACAATAACTGGTACGATTTGTGTAAGGAATTAATGATGGACAGGAAAAAAAACCAATATGTGAAAAATGGGCTGGGTCGCATTCAACTCAAAAAATTATAGTTTAAAAAGAATCAATTAATCCAATTGGTCATGCATGAAACAAGATTGACTTTTTTTATTATTTTATATAAAACAATAGTATCTCGTCGTTATCTTCCTCATCATAATATCATTAAAATTCATCATTATATTTATTATGATAATATATTTTGTTATTATAAATTATTTTAATAAATTAAAAGAATATATATATATATATATATATATATATATATATATATATTACCTTGATCAGAGACTATATATATATATATATATATATATATATATATATATATATATATATATATATGAGATATTATAAAAAAAAGTTCTTATGAGATTAACATTAAAATTTTCATTATATATGTTTTATCTTTTTTGTGAAGGTTTATTTATTGGGTTAATGACAATTATTGTTTTTATCTATTAGAAATTTTTTTGATATATTTATTTTAGATGTCATATAATATAGTTTTATTTCTTATCAAATAGGTGATAAAATAATTAAGTGTTTTGAAGAGAAAAAAATTATGAGTTATTCTAAAATTAATAATTCTAAATAATTTATTGATTCGTGACAAGAGTCTCCTCTAATTGTATAGCAACAACAACTTCTTCTAGAAGATATTCAGTACTCACATCCTTTCATCAACTTCTCCTTCCAACTCACAAAGAATGGTTGAGTTAGGTTGTTTCTCCCATTCTCATTCTTCACTTTCTTCAAAAACTACATCTGAACTCACTATAATCTTTTGTGAGATAGGATTATAGAACTTATAGTCCTTTAACTCCTCACTAATTTCGAGTAGAACACATTTCAAGCTTTGAATTAGATTCATGATGATCCGATTCTTCCGTTTTACAATGTCATTTTGTTGCGGAGAATATGCGGCGGTTAGTTGTCTTTGCACTCCATATTCTTTGCAAAAATTATTGAATTATTTAGATGTAAATTCTCCACCATGATTTGTCCGCAGCTCTTTGAGAGACATATTTGTTGCTTTCTCAACATGTATCTTGAAGTTCTTAAAAACATAAAGGCTTCTGATTTTTCTGCCAAAAAATAAACCTATATTTTTCGATTAAAGTCATCAATAAACGTAATTAAATACATTTTATTACTATTTGAAGTGGGCTTAATCGACCCACAAATGTCGGCATGAACAAGTTGCAAAATTTGTTATGCTCTACAAGAACTCTTTATGGGGAATGAGTCTGGATGGTGTTTCCCACAATACAATCTTTGCACAACTTTGAGGGCACTTCAAATAAAGGTAAACCCTTCACCATTTATTTTTGCTTCAGAGTTTGTAAGTCTTTGAAACTTAAATGCCCAAACCTATAGTGTTACAACTATGCAATATCTTTTGTGTCTATTTTAAAACAAATGGATGCTATAGGCATAAAGATGGCATGCGGGAAAAACATTCGATTTGCAGATATATTAGCTTTCATGATTAAGCCTTTATCAGGATGATATATTTTGCATTGTCTGTGTTAAAACAAAATACTCAACCCTTTCTCTTTGTAATTGTCCCTGACTTAACAAATTATTTTCCAATTTTTGAACATAAATATTTTTTGAAATGATATTAATAATGTCATCAATTTCCAGCCTAATGTTACATATGCCATTGACCATTATGTTGGAATTGCTTCCCAACTTTTTTCACACATGTGATTGTTACACCCAGAGTCAAGAAACCACGTGTCTATGCTAGGTTTCCGCATTTTTTTGACAGGAGTCATCAATAACATGTGGTCTTCACTATCTCCTTGATTTTCTGCAAAATTTGTCACTCCTTTATCGTATTCCCATTGAAAATGACCAAGCTTGTGGCAAGCAAAATATCCCTTTGTTGTTTTGTCAAAGTTTTGTTGCCTCTTTCAAACCTACTCCTCTAAAGCATACACGCCCTCTTCCTTATTGTTGGATCTTTTGAGGGGAGATTCACAAGGGAGGACAACATCAATGAGATAAAAGTCTAACTCATATAAGGATTGACACCATTCTCAATCCAAAACCTTAAGGCATTGGGTTACGGGTCATACTTTCTTATATGTTGTCCAACTTTCAAATTATTACTCAATGTGGGACTTAACTCACACTTGGATTACCTAACAATCTCCCTCTTAAGTGTGAATCTCTTCACATTGGTACATCTCTTCGATCTCACTAGTAGTGTTTCCATATACTGACATCTACTCTAACGGGATACGCTTACTTAACTCACCCACTTTGTCATGAATACTTTTGATACAAATACCACTCTTACCCACTGTCAATCAACCTTCGACTCTGATACCACTTGTTGGTCTCCCTAGTAAATCTCCTTCGAAATACCCAACAAGTGGTATCAGAGCCCAAGGTTGATCGGCAGTGGGTAAGAGTGGTCTTTGTATCGAAAGTCTTCTTGACAGAGTGAGTCAGGTAAGTGTGTCCCGTTAGGATGAACGATGGTACATGAAAGGATCACTAGTGAGCTCGAGGGATGTACCAATGTGGAGGAACTCATACTTGAGGGGAAGATTGTTAGGTATCCAAGTGTGAGTTAAGTCTCACATTGAGTAAAAATGAGAAAGTTGAGAACATATAAAGAAGTATGACTTATAACTAATGCCTTAAGGTTTTGGGTTGAGAGTGGTATCAATCCCTTATATAAGTTTGGCTCATGTCTCATTGATATTGTTCTCTCCAGTAAATCTCCTTGAAAGACTCAACACTTATTTAACATACAAGTTTCCATGAGTCACTTTTAGAGTATGCTCTTCATAAACAATAGGACTCATGTGTTGTTCATGCACAAGCAAACTACTTTAGAGCTCATCACATACTTGTATCTTTGGATTTGGTGACATTGACCTTAAAATCTTTTCCACAATAGCAAAATATTTCAAATCTTCACCATTTTCTTTCATCTTATTGGTAATAAGAAGAATTCAAGCAAATTATTCATTCATAGATTTGTCTTCCTTCATATGAGTAATCTAATACTCTTTTCGCAACGCCTGTAGATTTGCACGTTTTACTTATGTTATGCCTTGATATTTAGTTTTTATAGAGGCCTAGATATTTTTTAACGAATCTTTATTGATTATGATCTCAAAGCATAATGTAAACACCAAAAAGATAATATAAAAAATAACAAAAATAAATAATAAAAAAACAGCCACCCTACAATCACCACCCTAAGCTCCAGCTAGCCACCCTACCTACAGCCTATGCCCTACAATCTCCCTACAGGTTACAAGAAAAGGAGGAACACAATCTTGCAAATCGAGCTCTATATAAATTAAAAAGGAAGGAAGACAAAAAAGGAAAAAAAAAATATCATCACACACCCACCATCAGAGAACCCTCAGTCAATACAATCACAATAATATCTCAGTCAATACAACCACAATAATATCTCAGTCAATACAACCACAACAATATCTCAGTCGAGAAACAATCAACAGAGGCAACCAACAAACAATCAACAGATTTCCAATTTGTAATAGTATTTGTATCCTATTCCCAATTCCTAATTGTATATTTTATAACTATTCATAAAAATTATAAAAATTAACAGAAAAACCTCATTTACCACCTCACCGACGGCCACACAATAAACCCACCATACCACTGCATCATCGACGACCACCATAGCTCAGTCGCGACCTTAATCTCCGTGTTACCTCATTCATCCTCTTTTTCTGGTAGCAAAACCCTTCTCCTTCACTCATTCCTAGATTTAGACTCACATAGTCCCGACTCTCATTTCCTTCACCAGAACCCTAGCTGCTCATTCTCATCCACCAACCCTAATATGTGCCTTCAGCCACGAATCACCCATTGTCATCGAACCACACCCACCGCTCACCATACGCCACCCTTGTGGTTGTTTCCTCTACACCTCACCTTTTATTTCTGACCATCATCACCACTTGAACCCGCGAGCCACTTCTCACCAACCACCGCGAGCCACGACCAACCATAGCCCATAATCGGACCCACCCACCCCAATTGCCATCATCCATAGTCATATTGGTGAGCCAAGTCACCACAGAACAACTGCAAAAGAAACATCCTATCACCACTTTCTCCCTAGCCTTGCGCCCCCGCTTAATTGAGTCACCCTCACTTGCGACACCCAAATTGCCACCGCGTGCCATTCTCACTAGCCACCGCCCCAATCACCAATTTCTACGTCTCCCATTTTCCTCTATCAAGGTTAAGGTAGAATTAAAGATAAAAGATGAGGTTGGGCTTAAGAGAGATAGACCCAAAACGTATATGGGGTGAAAAAAAAAAAAAGATAAATTTTCAAATAGTGAAATAAGTCTGAAACTTTTTTTTATTGGGCCTAATATTTTCTCCCTTTTATTTTATTTTGATAAACTAGACAACATAAAAAAAAACAAATTATAAATGGTAATGAGTCAAAAATTTATTATTATTATTATTAATTTATCCAAATTTCAAATAAAAAGGATTCTATATATATATATATATAATTTTTTTTTCAATAATTTAAAATAGTATATCATTATTAGTATATTGACAATTAAAGTTAATTATCACTTTTTTTAAGTGTTATTAAACATGCAATATTATCATTATTAGAGTAATAAGAAAATATTTTATAAAGGTTTAACCACTTTAGATGCACATCTAATTTCAGTTACTTGTAAAATTGTAATAATAACTTTAAATGTAATTTTGACTTAATTATAATAAAATATTTTAAAAATATATATACATTTTAAATCTAAATAAAAATATAAGTACAATAATTTAAACATTTAAATTATTTTGGATGTATTTCCAATTTAATTATTATTCAAATGATAAAAATAATAATCACCTTAAATGTACTTCTAATTTGATTATTACATAATTATTTTTGCATATGTTTAACTTAACAACATAAATAGATAAATTAAAATAAATTATTCACAAATATTTGTAAGAAAGAACTACATTATTACTGATTCTCCATTGCACTTAGGGATACGTAGGGAGATGATCTCTGTCGAGTTAAAAATGTAAAAATATAATCTTTTATTTTTAGTAGCAATATTTAATCAATATAAGTTTGGTGGGTAAAATAAATAATTTTAAGATATTTGAATTTTTATGTCTAATTAACGGTAACTTGTTTTTAGAACGGATGTTATAAGATGTTAATACCTTCCTTACGCATAATCGATTCTCGAACCCAACATTTATTTGGTAGACCACTTTCTTTTCTTTTTGAATGTTTTTTTCGAGTATTTTTCCTTCAAATAAATATTAGTGGTGACTCCATTATTTTTGTTGTTTTTCTTTCATTTAGAAACATAATTTTATCGTCCAATTACAATTTTGATTATGATACATAACGATCTAAAGCTAGAAACAAATAACTCTTAGCTTTTGTATCCTTCAATTTCTACGGTTAACAAATCTTCTTTTGTGTTTTAGTCCGAGTCTACCTTATGTTGCTTTTGAGCGAAGAAATTTTTTCATAAACATAACTAAATGATCATAGTGACCATCAAACCTTTTGTTACTACTAGTTAAAAAAAAAATACTCCTTATCGTCTTTTTTTTTTTTTTTTTACCTAAAAGTTTGAGAAGATTGTTGTTCGAGGCTCCGATACCAAATAATAAAGTAATTAAGTGTTTCAAGAAAAATAAATTATAAAATAAATACTCATATATTATTGAATGAAAAATTTTCAAACTATTAAATAGTCATACAAAATAAAATAGAAAGATAATATATCTCAACTACCAGTTATTCTAAAACTAATAATCTCAAATAATACGGAATTTTGTTTACTGGTTGGTATATAACAACACATAAAAAATAGTTTTATTATACCTTTGCCAATAATCTCAAAGGTATATATACCTTTGCCAATAAAAAAAATAGAAAAGCTTAATTAAAATAAGTAATGATTGGTTTGATAGTTTTATTATAGTAAAAATAAATGATTTAATGGAATTATTTAATAAAATATTAATACTGATAAGTGAAAATAATACTTTAATAAGAAAAACACCTTTTATCAATTTTGAGTTTCTAAAAAACAAAAACAGTTTTAAAAACAAAAAAAAAATATATCAAAGTTTTTTAGTTTTTAAAAATAAAAAGACTGGAAACTGTTTTAAACAATATTAAATAAGCAAGATATAATAAGTCTTTTCCACCTTTGCCGCTAGTTAGTGATGAACTATTTTATTCTTCTCATGATACCGTGAAAATAATAATAATAAAACTGTTGTAGAAAGAAAAAAGAGTTGATTTCAATTTTTTTTTCTAAAATACTCAATTTTTTTTGTCCCTGTGACGGTGTGTATATTCATAGGTTTTCTATAACCCTGTGTGTGTGTTTTTATTTCACTTGAAAATTAATAACTTTATGAGTACACTTGATAATTTTATAGTTACTGACTTATTTTACAATTAGGTGATCATGATTTTTTATTTTAAATGATAAGTCACAGTTATCATTGACGGAATAGTGAGATCGATTTTATGATTAACGTAAATTATTAACATCACATAAAAAAAAATTTCAAAAATGTGAACTTAAAAAATGAAAATATAAATAATATACCAAATATATATGTTTTTATTTAAATTAACAAAGACATAAAAAAAATGATAAATCAGATTCAAGAAGGTTCAAAATATATTTTGCACTAACTATATATTTAAAAGGTTATTGTGGCATTGTTTGATGAGAGTAAACATGTGCTCTGTACAGAAACCATCACATCCCTCCTCTGCATTTTACAAGTGGAATAATAAAATGTTGAAGTTTGATTTATTTTTTATATACTTTGATTTGATATAGAATGACATCTGAAGGTGGATACAGGGAAGGCTTCTTCCAAGTTCGAGTGTCACCATAAAATGGACATAGAGAAAGAATTTTGTAAGAAAGAAAGTAATAATTATGATGGAAACAGATGATTATAAACAAATTTAATTAGATAAATAACTTAGTTTTTCTTTATTTTTTATACACATATAAATTGATAGTTTGGTTGATTAGTTTATTGATACCATAGCTCAATTTGATACAAGTAGTAATTAGTAAGTTTAATACTTTAATCGTTCAAGATATATGACAAAGTCTTAGTCTTGCGTATGTTTAAAGCATATGAATAAAATAGATTACGCAGGACTTTGGATTGAAAGTTTTAATATTTATACTTATTGGTGTAAAGTAATAAAAGAGAGAAAATAAATATTTTCCGCTTCTTCCTTTTCATTCTTACCACCGAAAATTTTGATTTTATAATATATATATTATCTTTAAAATATAAATAAATGAGTATATTTTTTATAAAAATATTAATAATAAATATTATTTTTATTTTTACACACAAAATTTTATTTATATATTTTTTTCTTCCTTTATTTTTCACACATTTTTATTTTTTCATCTTTCACATTTATATATATATATATATATATATATATATATATATAATAAAATATATATTTATTTTATATTAATATTAAATATATATGAACGATTTATAAATTTTAATAATTTTATATAATATATATACCATAATTAATTTTAATTTATATATTATCTAATTTGGTTATTCTCGTAAAATTTTCTGATTCTACCTTGAATATTATATAAATAAAAAAATACATTTGTTTAAAATAAAAATAAATTTTAAAAGTAAATTAAAAAGAAAAAAAAATTAAGAGCGTGAAGATAAAAATCTAATATTCGTGTATATATTAACATTAACCTTATATATTTCTTTTAACAAATAACGTTAACATTATTATTGTATATTTCAGCAAGTAATGCAAGTGAGTTGTGAAAAATGCATTAGTTATTATATTATATGAGACAGTGATATTTTGACGTGGGAAGAGGAAAAAAACTATTAAACAACACGTTTACATTTTTTATATCATTATTTATTTATATTTTTTATTTTTCTCTTCATCAATTAATCAAAATATTATTACTTTAAAATTATTATTTACATGAAGAGTGTTAAAATATTTTTTTATAAAAAAGAATATTAATATTTTAATATCATAAAAAAACAAAAACAATTATTTAATAAATTATTTTTAAATTTTTAAATTATTATTTATCTATTTTATTTTTTCCTTATCAATCAATCAAAATATTATTATTATAAAATTATTATTTATATATTTATAAAAAGATGATGTCAAAATATATTTTTCCTCCATGAAAGAATGTTGATATTTCTACCTAAAAAAAAGACAAACAATCATTTAACATCACCCTTGTATTTTTATATTATTATTTATCTATTATTTTTCATTCTATTTTTATCAATTAACTAAAATATTATTATTTTAAGTTTGGGTTAAAATATTTGTTTTCCTTATATAGAAAAGTACTAATACTTTTCACATTCCACAAAGACAAAAATTATTTTTCAACAACCCATAACTATAGTGAGAAAAGGTGAGCTGCTTAATACAAATCTTTCACATAATTATAAATATATTAAATAATCATTAAATTTAATAAACTAAAATTATAAATTACATCATAATGACAGAATCATAATCCCTCAATTTTCAAAAATATCGATTCCTGCATTCAAGAAAAAGTGTGTTTGTTTCAAATCAAACTCAAATTTTCCTAATTTCATACCCATTTAAATCAATGCTAAATTTATATCCAAAATTATACTCTATATGACGTCTCATAGTTTATACGAACACATTGTGCACAGAAAAAAAGGTTTGAGTTCACATTTGATGGTATTGCTAAATTCCTTAACATCAAAACAGAACAGGCTTCACCAAATTCTTTAACCATGGCAACTTCACAGCCTTTACTTCTTCAAACAAGAGTTCTTACAACATAATTCACTGTTCTATTTATTACACAACATAAGACATGTCTGAACTCCCTTACACCTTAAACTAAATATAAAACTAGTAAAGCAACATTTCAGTGTCCACCAAATTTAGACGTAGTTTCATCCCAAGTATTGTTTTTTAATTAGAATTAGAATTTAGTCTGGATGAAAATATCGAATTAAAACTTCAATGATAATTAAACAACACTGAAATACTGAAAGTAGGTGAATACTAGCATCTAAATCTTTGCAGCAGTAAAACTCTTGAGAAAAAATAACCATCTTGATAGTTTTCTGTTAACTTTCTTCTCTTTAATGGTGTCCAGACTAGGTTTCCACCCTTTTCCTGATAACTGCCTACTCAAAAACTCTGGTCTTCCTTCTATCATTTCCGGCAAAAATTCTGAAAAATCGTATCTTTCTTCCGTGTTCACCGGCTCTTCTTTTCTCAGCAGCACCGCAACCTCTCCTTCATTGTGGAACAACCGTGCAAGCCAAGGAAGAAACCCCGAAGAAGAAACAAAATACCTGGAATGAAGAGCAGAGTTAACGATGAAGAGAATACGACGACTATCCTCGCGGCTCAACCCCACAGGCTTCCCTCGCTTCACCGGAACCATCACGTACGTTTTCTTCATCTCCAGCTTTTCGTCTGCTGACAGTGGGGTTGGCCTTTTCTGCTTCACAGCGGAATGAAAATCAAGCACAACCTGTTGTGGGTGCTCCATCATGAGCTCTGCCACCGTTACTGGTTCGTCAAACTCTTGAACCGAACCATCCCAGTAAACGATTTTCCCCGTGCCACGATCTCTGGCTATTTGGTTTCCCATGAGAGAATATTTAACTGGTTTGAGTTATTGGTTGTAAAGTTCCCACAACAGAGAATGTGAATTGACTTATATTGAGGGTAACCTTGTGATGTTTGTTAAACCGCTCCATCTTGTGAAGAATATAATGGTGGACTTGGTAGTTCGATTTGCTGAGTCGTTGAGTTTTACAAGTACATTTTTTGACTTGGAATTTGCATGTCACGTTTATTAATTAATCTCATTTGAAAAACAAGATGATTGCTCAGAAGTTCGATTAGATTGTTCTTAATTTTGCCTGCTCTATTAACCTAACAGCAAAATGAATTCAAGGAACCGTTCAACTGCAATTTAGTGAAATAATTTGATTCGGTTATATTATAGTTTGTTTTGTACTTTGACGCTGTATAATTTTATTGGCCTCTCCAATTTACCTGTCTTTTTCTTCTTCTTCTTTTTTTCTCCCTCTGCTTCTAATGACGGTCCAATTTAATCAAACCAATTTTCTGTTGCTTGTCGGTGCGATTTTCCATAATTTTAACCCCCTGACCTTTTCTTTTCAGTGTCACCAATAACAACTATATAAATTTATATCTTCACGTATTTATAACAACTCTGATAATACATCATGTTTGTCTTATTTAATCAAAATTTACTATAAATAAATATATATATCTACTATATATAACGAAAAATCCTGATAAAAAATATATTTAATTTCATATTTTTTTTAACAATATAATTCTAACTATTTAAGAGAGATAAAAAGAGAGAAAAAAAAAATGATGAGAAGGAGAAAGGTAAAAAATTTAGTAAACTTTTATTATGAATAAAGAATTATTAGGTGGGGGAGTGGATGGAGAACAAAAAGTACATACATGCATTGAAGCTAGGTTACCCTACGTTTCTGGGTATCGTTATTAATTTGACGTACCTTAATATGGACCATGTGAATATGACGAATTAATTTGCTCATATTGACTTCATGAAGGTAGCACGCTATTTGTATGCAAAATTCATTGGAAAACTTTTGTTAAAATTTATGCAGTAATAATAAAAGTAATGTAACTGGGAGAAATTATTATTAGGTTATCGATCACTACAATTTTTAGATGCATCAATCTTTAAATTATATATATTTTTTAATTTTAATTTTTAAATATACAGAAAGATAATCTCAGTCGAAAACTAAGAAATGTTCACAACTATTTAAGAAACAAATTCTAAAACATCTTTACATTTTTATAAAATTACCTTCTCATACTTTATTTTTTTATTCATGAAAAAAAAAACTATATAGTTAAAAGAAACAAAAACCGAGAGAGGATAAAAAAATGATTTTCCAATGGAGTCTATTTGTTCCAACATTTTCCGACAAAAGCTTCTTCTCCCCTTTGTAAAAAAAAAGAAAAGACATTAAAATTTTAGATATTTGTTTAAACTTTCAAAGAACATTTTTTTTTATATTTGTGCAGAGTAACTTGCCCAACAACGTGGAGATAAAGAAATATCTTCTCTAGAGAAGAAAGAAGAAGAAAAGAACAGTAGTTGCCTTTTTCAAATAAAGAAATTGATTCCTGTTCTGTAGAATAGTTTTTGGTTTTTAAAACAAATATACGTTACAATGATATTTTGAATTTTTCATAAAATCGATAGAAGCATTTCTTTTTCTTCTACGTCGTCTAGTTACATGTTGCTATAGATATGGTAAGTTGTTTGCCTTCGGAATGAAATTCTTGAATTTAATTTTTTTCAAAACTTGTGTTTCTACAATCTGTTTAAAAACAAAATGGAAACTTTTTTTCACATTATTTATTGTATATATCTTCTCCAAAAAGACAGTTAGGAGAGTTACGTACGCATTAAACATGTAGATTAAAAATGTCTTGTTTTGAGATTATCTAAGGATATACAACGTTATTATAATGGCAATGTTGCAAGCAGTGAAAAAGAAAAAGAGTAAATTTTCTGGCATGCTAACAAGGTTGTTGTGTTCAAACTAAACCATGCAAATATAGTATATATAGCATAAGTTGTCGGTGGTGTGTCTCCTTTGCCCCACAATTTCAGAGTATTCACCACTTCATATATATGACTCATGCTACTCCATATGTTCAAGTATAGCAAGAATTTTGCTGCTAGGGTGGTTTTAGGTTACAGGAATCTCTATGCAATTTTTATTATTTTTCATAATAAACATTTTATTTGGGAGTGGAGTGGCATTGGGCCATTACTACCGTCCTGAAATCTACTTACTATAAATTCTTGTGTAACGAGGGGGTCAAGTTGGTGACTTCACACCTCTGCACAACAATCAAAAGTCAAGAAGATAATTAATTTTTTGTGATTTTATTAAAATATTACAAAATATAAATATTGATCTATTGTAAAAATAGAGGGGACATGATGTGATGATGCATGTTATCTTATTCGTTAGGTTTGCAAACCTAACTTAAATGTGCCATATCACTACCTTAAATCTGACTAACTATTGAAGCAACTCAATAGTGAAGACCATCATTACAAAGTGACTCTCATAATAATAGCATAAGGACATGTCACATGCCCACGCCACCTTTTCAGTTCTGTTAATAATTAATACATTGATTTCACGGATAAATATATTAGAAAAATTGTTATCATTTTAAAAGATATTTTTTACATGATTTTCAATGGAGAAAAAAAGTAAGAATATATAGCTTTTTTATCATTATTATATTAATAAAAAAAGTTGATAAATGATTTATTTTTTATAAATTATTTATATATCATCACTCAATATATTAAAATAAGTATTATTTTATTCGATTATACGTATTATCTTTTTATATAAACAAATAATTTAGAACAAATTTTAATTTACTTATTAAAAATAGGTAATATTCATTGATTAAAATGAGTAAAACTGAATTTGAGTTTTATGTACAAACTCCATTAATTCAGTAATCTACTTTTATTTTCCTACACTATTCTTAAATGGATCTCAGCATTCTTATATATCATTTACATCGATCTATTTTTTATAACTTGAGAAGCTCACCTTTTCAATCCAATAACTCTAAAAAAAGGTTATTTACATATAATCGTAAGTTGTTAAATTTTATTAGTAACTCATAAAAATAATTTTGCTTCATATTCATATGAATATAATATTATTATAATATCAATATATTTCTAATTGATGTAGATTTTATCATATTTTCTCATTTTAAGGGAGATTTTTTATGTTCAAACATTCTTAAAATAGACTCTCATACCATATTAAACATGGTAAATTACTTAACTCATAACAACAAGATAAAGAATATATTTAAAATATATCATATTATATCTTTTATTAAAGGTGTGACCTTCTTATCTCGAAAAGGATATCACATAATTGATAAGAAAAACAAAATGATTATAAAAATATTTTAAAAGTAATTTTTTACATTATTATTATAATTAAAATGATTAAAATAATTATAAATATGGTTCAACAAACAAAAATGTCAATTTATGATAAATAAAAATTCACGTATTTTGGAAACAAAACTACATAAGGAGAAAATTGACAACTGATATATGACATGAAAAACAATTTTTTTATGATTATGAAAAAAAAAGAAGGAATGAAGTGGTTTTTAAAGTAATCTTTTTTTTTTTATTTTCAATATGGATATTCTTTATTTGGCATTAATCTGATCGAAAAAATATTTCAAAGTACTTTTTGTTTTATGATATATAAATCTTGAATTATACAAAATTATGAAGAAGAAATTTAATTATCTATTAAATTTTGTATATTGTTTATATAATTGACACTTTATTCTCATTTATATTTATTTATATAAATAGATTTTGTTTGATTAAAAAATGTTGTCTGTCTCATCACTAAAATACTGATACGATGATAGTTTTTTTTTTTATTGTTATTATTATATTATTATTATTATTTATCAGAGTACAGTAATAATAAATTTTATGACGAAGGACTGGCGACTTATATTTTTTATGGGCCAAAAGCCCTTGAATCTTTGGGCCGCTGAACTCTAAGCGATTACTACTCTAGTGGATCTTAAGTGGAGTTTTTTTTTTTTTTTTTAAGAGGAGATTTATTAACACCATTTAAAGACTTGAATATATTTGAACAAAATGTATTATTAGAATTGCTCCACATTTTAAATATGAGCGTGGACATCCTGCAGAGTTGGTTCAGAGGCACAACATGTTAGTTTTAAAATAAACTTAGAAAAAGAATACCCAGAAAATTGTCTAGTGTAGTGCGTGCGTGAGGAAGACAAAGTTGAGAGAGGTGAGACGGGGCTTATTCGAAGATAGTATCCAAAACGGGACTCCATCGTACTTGATTCCCCAACCTCGGACACACTGGGAAAAGAGAAACCTCGTTTTCTACGTCCCTTTCAGTTGACCTCGGAATGAGTGAGGGAGAAACCTTGGCCATGTTGCTTCGTTTTGTTCTCTTTCCGTGGCTACTCCGTGTCTCCGCAATGGCCATCTCAAACTTGGAAGCCTTGGAATGGACCCTACTAACCGGCAACAGCAGGTAAACCTTTCCCGCTACAAGCTCCTCTTCGGCAACTAAAGCGGAAACCCGTCCCGTTCTACGGAGTTGGTCCAACGGAGTGATGACGTGGCCGAATTCTTGTATCATTAGCTCCCCCGATTTCACCGGCAACTTGATCTCCCGAGTGTTCCCATCACTCTCCAACAGAGTCGCTGTTTTCGTACTTTTTCTTCTCTTCAAAATGTTCCCAATACTTACACCGCTAGAGATACAAGAACTAGAAGCAGCGTTCCCCATAGACTAACCTTCAAATAAATTCAAAGAGACAACGAAGATGCTTGATTTTGCGTACACTGTTATGTTGTGTGGTCGACGATAGTATGCTTTAGGTAGGGGTATATATACAAATTTATGGATTTAGAATCGAGTGTAAAGTTATGGTTGTGGGAGTGACGCGAATTTTGGCTTCTATGGAGAGAAATGGTGTCGAAAACGCGGATCTTTCTTTCTTTTATTATTCGTCTCTGCTTCATAAACTTAAAAAAAAAAAAAAAACCTTTACAGTTCAATAACCATCTTGCTTTTCTACCTCCAAAAAAATATCATCAATTTTAACACTAGGGAAAGAAAAAATACGAGACTAATAAGAGATGTAATACTAGAATATATATATATATATATATATATATATATATATATATATAGTGGAAATATATAAAAAGATTACATAAATTAATAAATATTATAATTATTTGTACCTAGCAAATAATTATAATTTAAAAGCGTGAGAGGCGATTGTGGACCTTTCCTGGTTTGAAGCGTAGTGTGAGTCAGATTCCAATTTTGAAGGATACCAAATTGTGGCTGCCAGAATTGAGAATGACACCGAAGTAGTGATGTAGTCTTTTGACTTACCAATGTGCTTTATTTTTTAATATAATTCTTAGAAAAAAGTTGTTTATAGATAAAATATATACTTTTTAATTTTAAATATATAATTGATATTAAAATAATATTTTTTCTTATATAATTATTAGAAAATTTTCAAAAAATATCTTACACTCAATTGACCTTTACTCTAACTGCCACCGGGAGGAATCAATGGTCGATGAAACTTGTTTTATATTTAGGACACTAAAAGAAAAATATTAGTTCGGCAAACTATTTTTAGCTCCTAAAATATCGAAACGTTGTCATAATTGTCCAAATTAAAAAAAAATATTAAATAAATTCCTGAAACTAAATTTAGTACTGAGGGTGTCAACTCATCGTCATCCTATCGTTGTGTTTTTTTTCAGCCATCCAGTAATGTCTCTCTAATTCATCGTACATTCACATCTGCATAATGTTTTCAGGCGCAGCACTTAAAACTGGGAATATAGTTTTAAATAATAAACTGGTATAATTTGGAAGAACAGATATTCACAATAAAAAAAAAAAATTAGACAAGTCAGAGAAGAGTTCAATGATAAAGAAAATACAGTTTCTAACTTTTTGAATCTACTATTTCCTGCTTTATTTTTTAAATACCAAGCCCTTAATTTGCCTCGCCAATATCCCAATAGATCAAAGCTTAAGGACAGTTCAGGTGCATATGTAGATAATACAATAATTTCAGGAACAACTATTCGACCAAAAAATTTATTATAGTTATTTTAATTATCACTGAGTATCATACCTTATGCTAATCTCATTTATTGAGCATTTTTTTAAATAATCTTTTCCATCATCTATTGAAAAAGAGAGAATAGAATAAACCTAATTTATCAACTATCTCAAAATTTTCAACTACATCAAACTACTCTTCCTTTTATCTTGATCTGTATTCTTCCTACCATTTATATCTTTTAATCTACCATTTTTTAACTTTATTTTCAAATGTTTTTTTAATAATATTTTAAAATAAAGAATCAATAATTAAAAATTAATTTATATCATAATATAAATTATATTTTCAAAAATTCAAAATATATTCTATATATTTAAAAATATATTGTACTATAAATTTTAATTAATATTATAATATAATTTATATTAATAAACTTTTATCTTGTATATTGTATTCGTCAAAATAGTACCAATATATATGATGTGTCTTAAAATATATAAAATTATTTTGTTTAAATATTGTGTTACAAGTTATTTATACAAATACTATAATACCATAATTCACGTGCTTTGCACTTTTATCGCTCTTATCAGCCTAATTAAAAGTGAAATTAGGAACATTGGATCATCGGTTATAGAGATTCTAGTTGTAGATGCTATAATGGAGTTTTTTTAATTTTTTTTTAATTTTTTTAGTGTGTGTGTGTATTTTGGACCCAATATAGGTCTAAAGAGTACCGAACAACGACCCAGAGACAACTGGGGCAACAGAACTTTGACATTGGGCCATACACTTTTTTCCTCTGGTATGTTAATTATATTTATGGGCCCATTTATCCAAAAATGTTCTATCTTATCCACCTATATATGTTATATTATTGTTTCTGGTGGAATTTCGATCGATTTCGATTCTAAAGGTGATTTGGTCATAATCAAAATCCTCCCACGTAAGTTCTTTTTACTTAGGCTAGCAGTCTGACTTTCAATCGAAAACGTGTATGAGAATCGAAAGTCACAGAATATCGAAAACACTATTTTTTATATTTAAAATACCAAACACAGAAAAAATATCGAATCGAGAAACATAATATTAAATTGCAAGGAAATGTAAAGTGCGAAAACCCCAAATTTGCATTAATTGTAAATGACAGGAAATCGAAAATACAGAAACTTAAACTTTCATTGAATTGAAATGACAAGGAATCGAAAAGACAGAAACTTAAACTTGCTGAATTTAAGTTGCATCAAAGTAAATTACCAAGGAAAATACAGAAAACGGTAAATGTACTCAGTGAGCAAGGAAATCCAGATTGCCAGAAGTTTCATGGTGTTCGTCGTTTCTCCGGTAGACTTTTCACTACTAATTTTGTTCTCTGCCAATTTCTGCCCCCTGTTCCTTCCTCCTTTGCTCTATTTATAGGGTATCGTTCAAGCCTTCCAAGAGCAGTTAACACGACTGCTACCACGTTCTACGTGCGTATGGCAGTTTATCTTCTATAGTTTCCCACGTTCTCACGATCTCCGACTTTTTTCCATGGTTTCGAAACCGCTCTCTACACGTGCAATTGACTTACTTCCTTTCATGATTTGGCCAAAGTCTCGATGTCCACATTGGCTTTCTTTACTCTCGATTTTGTATTTTTCGAGAACTTCAAATTGCTTACGATTCCTTTTTAATCTTGGTCTCATATGACTTAGTTTTTATTCGACAACAGGCATTTGGTTATCATTCACTCGATTCTCGATTGTGCTTCTCGATGCTATATGCTATGTACTTCTAATTAGGCATCGAATGAATTTTTGTTTATCTTATCGAGTCACATTTCTTTCCTTCATTTTCGATCGCTTTTCTCGATTTGCCACTAACAAAATGCCCCCTTGGAAGAATATGAATAGTTTGTTTATATTCTTTCAATATTCCCGCCTTAGTGTTTGGAGGCCCACAGAACTTTAGGGTTTAGGGTTTTTGGGGTTCTAGGGTAAAAAGGGTTTTAGGTTTCCTTTTTGTTTTACGTCGCCGTCTCGTCAGTCTGCTGCCTTTCAGTACAAGCTACATTAATTGCCTTTCACCTCCGTCGTTTCCAGCTCCCTAGGCGATTTTCCCCTTAACCTCTCCCTTGGTCTTTATTCTGGTTTTTTACGCGAACTTTTACCCTCTGTCTGCAATTTCATCTTCCTCTTAGAGCCCCTGCCTTCGCCTTTGCTACCCAACTTTTAACCTCTCTCTGCTCTTCCAAGCTAACTGAAATGGCAACTTCATCCAAGTCTTCTGATTTCTCAGTTCCACCCCTTTCCTCACTGGCTTCTAACCTGCTGGAGATTAACAATCAGAAGTTCGCTCCAGTCCCTTTGATGGAGGAAGCTTCTCGGAAAATTGCCGAGACATAGGTACTTATTCCTTACAATACTGAGGGTATTAATTTTGCTTTTGGGGGTCTTCTTCGTCCTATCGATGGAATTTTCTCTCCCCTCAACCTCCCGACTAGCCCGGCTCTTGTACATCAACCTGAAGTTAGGGTTGATTTTCTGAATCTTACCTCTAAGGTGTATAGGACAGGCCCTCCTTCCAAAAAACCTTTATATATTAGATGGTTTGATAGAGTTAAGGTACAATTTGAAAATCATTGGAAGGTCGTGGGGATTTTCGATTTCTTACACCTGTCTCGATGTGATTTATCTCACCTGGATATGACCATGTTTTTATCCGCTGTTCACTTGTGGAATAAGGAATTACATGCCTTAGAATTACCCTGTGGTCCCCTCTCGCCCACTCTTTTTGAAATTGCGGCTATTACTGGATTGAAGCCTACAGGGGAAAAGTATTTTAAAGGTGCATGCCCTTCGGATGACTCTCTAAGGTTAAAGATCGATTGGGACTCGAAAGCATATGGACATTTCCTTGAGAGGCATTTCGTCGACGACGAATCGATGACTGTGACTGAGGAAGAACATATAGCCTTTTTGGTGTACTGGTTATGTACCCATGTTTTCTGTCCTCGATCGATCCAAATTTCCCCCCATCTATTTGACCTTGCATATCTCTTACACATAGGCTAGCCTAGGATATGTTTGGCTAAGCTTTTGCTAGCTCATGTATATACCGCTTTCGACGAGGCTGTCGAAATTTTGAGCACCCCTAAAGCGTCGGGAAACTTTTCTGGCCCCATTTGGTTTGTACAATTATGGTTAAACTTGATTTTCGAGAGCATCCTTTCCCCATCTTCCACTGTCCCCCCCAAGTATAAATATAGAAGGCGTTCGATTGTCTTCTCGTCATCCTCACCATAAGCCTGATGAAACGGCCTATTGTAGATATCTTAAATTTTTGTTGACGCGGTTCACTTTCGATTCGACTTTGACTCCCTTTACCACACATCTTGGACAACTAAGTGACCAACTTAGGGGACCAATTTGGTTTAAGTCAAAGTTCCCTGCCTCGACTCCTGGGTTGCAATCGGAGCTGATCGATATATGGAGTAATTACTTGACCCATGATGTATTAATATCGGGTTTTCAGTCAAAAGACTTTAAGTTGATAACCTATTATCCTCAGCTTTTCTCGAGGCAATTTGGTTTGAGTCAGTCTTTACCTTTCTTCCCCCTCGATACCTCCCCAAGGTCCAAGTTAACTGAATCTACGATTAGTCGGGAGCTCGTCAAGCTTTTACCAAAGACCCCGATGCATTTTTACCCCTATGCTTTCGAGTCAAATTATTTGTCTACTGTGGGTTTTTCTCAATGGTGGGTCGGTCGGTTCTCGAGTAGTCATGCTGCTTTTGATGAAGTTCGACAGAAACTGACTGCTCATCCTTCTCTTGTGTTGCAGGACAAGTCGAAAACGAAGAAAGGTACACACTTCCACTGTCTCCAAATATCTCGATTCGAGAACTTTTATCAAATATGTTACACCCCACTGAAATTAGAATCGACCTATTACGATGCTGTTATCTCCTTATCCAATAAAACAGACACTAATCGATCGAACCACAAAATAATCAATCCTCTAGGTAGAACCCCTTTTGAAATATATTGCCCAAATCATCTTCCCACTTTTCCCACAGCTCCTTTTGGACTTGCCAAACCTTTAACTCATCCCAAATGGGTTCGAGAATTGAGACCCCTAAGGGAAACACTTCGCCCAAAACCCAAAAACAAAAATATTTCTGTATCGAAATTATCTTATTTCCCTTACCTTAATCTCCCTGAGGTTCTTTTGCCTCCCTGGCTTGTACATATCGACCAAGTCAAGATTTTGACTCCATCACCTTTTGGTGAGATTTTACTGCTTTCTTATACTTTTTTTATTCTGTATATTATAAGCTAATTTATCTTCTTTTATTGGCAGTTTCGAAATCTATCAAGGTCACCGCTGTCGAGAAGGGTCAAGAGAGGGGACAAGAGGACTGGGAATCCTCAGATGAATCGGACTCGTCAGCCTTAGTTAGAAAACACAAACGCTCGGCCACCATTTCTACCTCTTCGAAAAAATCGAAGGTTCCTTTTGACTTCTGTTTTGTCCTATTCATTTTTTTTTTGTTAATTCTTGTTCTTATGTTTATTTCTTTTCGATTTTTTAATTTTTTAGAAACAAAAATCGAAGAGTCCTCGATCTGTTCAACCCGTTGCTCTCAATCCATTATCGACAGACTCTAACACGATCCCCACGACAACAACGCCTGTCACTCGCTCAAGTCACGTAAGTTTCCATTTTTATACAAATTTTATGTTCTTAAGTCTCGATAAAATTTCTAACATGGTTTCAAAATTTGATTTTCAGGATCTTCCATCGGAGACTGTATCGACGAATGTCGAATCTCAACTGTTAACACCCCTCCTTGAGGTATTTTATATACTATTGTATGATTGCTTTAACTTTTTGTGCATTTCTTGTTCTGATAATGGTTTTCGATTTACAGCAACCTGAGGCTGTACAGATTCTTCCTCCTGCCTCGGCATCCCTTGCTCTACCTCCCCCTAGTGTTCAAAAATTTTACTGTGTTGTTTTTTCATTTTATTCTTCATTATGAATTCTCGATTCACCTTTTCGATTTCTTTTCTTTCTAGTCAATATCCCAATAATCGAAGTCCAAGGCTCTCCTTCCCCTGTTTCTCCGGAGCAAGAGGATTCTCCACCTTTTGCGATGCCTCCTATCGAGTTGCTCTCGGCGTCATTACCAGAGATAGATGTGCCTGCTCCGAGCACCTGTGCTAGAATATCGAGTGACAATCGAAGAAGACCATTTTTCTATCCTCGATATTCTATTATCTACAGAAGCGACACCGTCGAGCTCTTCTAAGGCGCCCATGATTTCAACTGAGGGACCATACCAGCTGAAGCAACGCTTCCGATCTTTCTTTTATTCCTCGCCCCTCGAAGTTTTGGTGGAGTCGCGTGACAAGAAAAAGCAGTTCCAAGATATTATTACTGCCCTCGAGACGTGTCCTGATGATGATCTTCCAAGGGGTCTCGATGCGGAGGTCGCGGCGGCTGCCGATTTGTTCAACAAGGCATATGCGGCGAGGAAGAAAAAACAATCGATTTCGACCAAGCTCTCCGATATTGCTTCCTTCCAGGTTGAAAAATCAAATTTGTTGAAGACTCGAAGTTGAAGTCTGGCGGAGACATTGTCTACACAAGCTTCGATTGATAGCGAGATCGAGCAGTTGGAGAAGAGACTCGCTCAACTTAAATTGCGAGAATGATGTTGTTGCTTCGAGAGATAGATACGATCAAATTCTCTCGCAAAAGAAGTCGCATTATCTTTGGGGCGAGCATAGAGCGCAAACAAGATCCGATCGTCGAAGAGCACTCGATTTCCTCTTCTTGGACTCAATTATTGATAGATTTTGAGGAGTTGAAAACTTGATATATTTCTTTGTAAACATTACCATATTTCACTTAATGTTGAATGTTTATTTCTTTTATTCGAGGCTCATATTTTTTCAAGTACTTGCCATTTATCGATAACACTTTATCTTTGTTATACCAATCGATGATCGAATAAGCGTTACTCGATAATACTTTAATCACTTCAAAAGGTCCCTCCCAATTTGGCGACCACTTGCCGAAACTTTTACATTTCTTATCCATTGGTAAAATCGTTTTCCATACTAAGTCACCTTTGTTAAACGTTTTCTTTCGAATTCCCTTATTGTAAACTCGAGCAATTTGATTCTTTTGTAAAATCATACTATTCAATGCTTGTAACCTTGTTTCATCGAGTTCATTTAATTCATCATACATCATGTTCCAGTAATCACAACTGGGTAAATCATTTTGCCTCTGTATTCGATTCGACTCAATATTTATCTCGATGGGCAAAACTGCATCATGTCCATACACTAGTTTGTATGGAGTATTTTGTAAAGAATCTTTTGGTGAATTCCGATAAGCCCATAAAATTTGCAACAACATTTTGTATCATGTTTTAGGTTTATTACCAACATGTTTTTTGATTAACCCAATGACTACCTTATTAATTGCTTCGACCTGCCCATTAGCCTGAGCATAATATGGAGTTGATGTTAATAATTGAATATTTCTCGATTCAGCGTATTTAACTATCTTTCTACCAGTAAACATTGTCCCTCTATTTGTAGTGATAGATTATGGGATCCCAAATCGATAAACGATGTATTCTTCAATAAAATCAATTACATCCTGCTGATCAACGTCCTTTAATGGTATTGCTTCTACCCATTTTGAAAAATAATCGACAACAACGATTATATACCTATGCCCTTTCGATGATTGTGGGAAAATTTGTCCGATTAAGTCTATGGCCCAACCTCTAAAAGGCCAAGGTTTAATAATCGAGTGCAATTCACTAACGGGTACCTGTTGTATAGGACTAAACTTTTGACACTCTTCACAGGACTTAGCATACTCGATACAATCCTTCAAAATCGAAGGCCAATAATAACCTTGTCGAGTCAATGTCCATTTCATTTTCTGCCCTATCATGTGAGCGCCACATATCCCATTATGTATTTCAGCCATCGCTAAGTAAGCATCATCATTCCCTAAGCATCTAAGTAATACTCCGTCGATTCCTCTCTTATATAACTCATCATTTAACAACACATATTTTACCGCTCGATACATAATTTTCTTGTCGGTTTTCCCATTGGGGTTTTGCAAGTATTCTATGATCGATTTTCTCCAATCTTGGTCATCTAAGTCATTAATTTGTAAAATCTCATTTTCCAGAGGTAATTTCTCTTTAATTTGAATCATTTCCTGTAAATTTTACGGAGATATCTTATATTTAGATGCTATTTGTGCTAAGTCATTGGCTTCTTGGTTGAATTCTCGAGGAATATACTCGAATGTTATCTCATCGAACATTCTACTTAAGGTCATCACTCTTTCCAGATATCTGATCAAATTGGTATTGATACATTTATACTCTTTTCGCACTTGTTTGATCACTAATTGCGAATCACCTCTTATAATCACATGTCGAGCTTTTAGCTTAATTAAAGTTTCGAGACCTGCTATCAAGGCTTCGTACTCGGCTTCATTATTCGAACAAATGGGTTGAACTTCAAATAGTAACTTAGTCGGAATATTATTTGGAGAAATAATAAGAACTCCTACTCCAGATTTATTCGATGTACTTGAACCATCAAAATGCATTATCCATTTACTTATTTCAATAAACAAGTTATCAGTAGAACCAACTGTATGCTCAGCCATGAAATCGGCGATTACTTGACCTTTTATCGATTTTAAATATTCGAAGAATAATGAGAATTCTGTCAAAGCTAACACCCATTTTCCTATTCTATTGTGCATAATCGATTTCGACAAAAGAAACTTCAAAATATTATTTCTGGAATAGACCATTACATCATGAGGCTTCATTACATACTTGAGTTTTGTGCAAGAGAAATACAAGCATAATCCTAATTTTTCGATATCACTGTATCGAGTCTCAGCATCGTTCAAGATTCTACTTAGATAATACACAGCACATTCCACACCATTCTCATCTTCCTGTGCTAATAGACTCGCTATTGTTCGATCGGATGCTGATACATATAGCTTCAATGACTTGTTTCTTTTTACTGGTATCAAAATTGGAGGATTTGTCAGCATTATCTTGATTTGCTTGAAGGCTTCTTGATGTTCCTCCTTCCATTTATACTCTGTTTCTTTCTTCAATTTTAACAAAGACGAAAAAACGTAAGTCTTTCCAGCCAAATTTGAAATAAATCTTCTCAAATAATTTATTTTTCCTAAGAATGACTGCAACTGTCTCTTAGTTTTTGGGGCGGAAGTATCTATTATAGCTTTTGCTTTATTTTTATCGATCTCAATACCTTTTCCATGTACTATAAAACCTAAAAATTCACCAGCTGATACACCAAAGGCACATTTCAAAGGATTCATTTTTAATCCATATTTTCTCATTCTCTCAAAAGACTTCCTCAAATTGCTTAAGTGTTGATGTTTTTCTTTCGATACAACCACAATATCATCTATGTAAATTAGCATAAAATCATTAATCAAATCATGAAAAATTAGATTCATTGCTCTCTGATATGTTGCACCAGCATTTTTTAATCCAAATAGCATTACTATCCATTCATAAGTACCTAAAGCCCCCAGGCATCGAAAAGCTGTTTTAGCTATATCATTCTCTGACACAAATATCTGGTTATATCCTGAATAACCGTCTAAAAGACTTAACATTTTATTACCAGCTACTGCATCTATTAACATATCAGCTATTGGCATGAGATATTCATCTTTAGGAGTGACTATATTCAAATCTCGATAATCGATACACACTCTCATTTTACCATTCTTTTTAATAACAGGTACAATATTAGAAATCCAATCGACATACCTGGCAGTTCTGATGAATTTTGCTTTCAAGAGTCTTTCGACCTCTTCCTTGATTTTACTCATCACCTCGGGTGCAAATCTTCTTGGTGCTTGTTTTACTGGCTTTCTTCCTTCAATGATGGGCAATCTATGTTCGACAAGACTTCGATCCAAACCAGGCATTTCTTCGTATTCCCAAGCGAAGCAGTCCTTATATTCTTGTAACAAGGAAATCATATATTTCTTTAATTCTTCCTCGAGATATTTGCTGATATACGTAGGCTTCTGGTCCTCTACACTCCCCAAGTTAATTTCTTCTAGTGGATCCTGAGCCTCGACTTTTTTGTGACTTGATGTGATGGATTTTTCAAAACCTAACGGAGAATTATCGTAAATACAATCAAGTATAACTTGATCGTTTTTATTTGCAACTAAAGTC